>CM064514.1:56723689-57368689 GCA_032716605.1 Paralithodes platypus
GTTCAAGGCGAATAAGTGAGTGCAGTGTAGAACGGCCAGGGCGGGAAACCATTCTGATATGGGGATAGGAGGGCATGTGGACTCAGCGTAATGTAAAAGTTGAGGATTGATAATTTTTTTTCCATTAATTTGCAGAGGCATGAGGTAAGCACAATCGGTCCTGTAATTTGTGGGAAGACTATGATCTTTTCCAGGCTTCGGTACGGGTATAGTGTAAGCATGCCGCCAAGACGGTGGGAAGTAGTTACTTATCCAAAACTGATTGTACAGTTGTAAAAGATGTTGTAGCGCACGTGGATGGAGGGGACGGATGAGAGCGTACGAGAATCCATCCGGGCCAGGAGTAGTGTCTGTACACAGGTCGAGCGCGTGTCGCAATTCCGGAATTGAAAAAGGGGTGTTATATTCATGTGTTTTCCCGCTATGAAAAGATAGCGGGCGAGATTCCTCCATACATTTATAACGAAGAAAATTGACGAGGCAATGACTGGTCTGAGTGACGTGACAGAAATGTTTGGCATGTATGGCAGCGATGTCAAGGGGGTCATGTGTAAAGCGAGTCCGAGGCAGGGTCTTTGAGTGGAGAGAGTGGAGGCCGTACAGTGCGTCCGTTGATACTGCGAAACTTTTTTCCATAAAGTAGAGAGAGGGGTGCGGGAATTGAAGGACGAGATATATGATCGCCATGAAAGTATCTTGTTGTCAAGGATACTGCGTTTGACAACTGCACAGATCTTGTTATAGAACGTTTTAAGGGCAATTTTTTCAAAGGTGATGGTTATAAGGTCAAAGTAACGATTAGTGGAAAAAAGTCGGGGGGAAACAGTCTTTAAACGCCGCTGCCTAACACTCAGACGCTTAAGAAGGCGTTCCACACGATGCTTGAATTTTATCATTTGGGCTAGAGTGGGCGTCCACCAAGGGACCTGGCGAGGGTGCGTCAGCGAGGAGGTAAGCGGGATATGAGGGCGAGCAATGGAGTTCAGGAAGGACGAAAAATAATCAAAATTGTGTGCAGGGGAAGAGGTAGGGGAGAAGTCCGAAACGTCTGCAGAGGAGTGCGTATAAGACGTCCAATCGGCTTTAGAGAGATTATAACTCGATATTTGAGGGGAGGATGCAGGGCACAAATACTTAAGGAGTATAGGGTAGTGGGCGCTGGAGAAGCGATCCTGTAAAACTGACCAGTCAAATAGGGGAGCTGCATCATCCGAGGCAAAGGAAAGATCAACAGCGGAAAATGTACAGTGGGTAGCAGATCTGTAGGTGGGGGTGTCAAAGTTGAGACAACAAAGAGTAGAATGAAGGAGATATTTTCAATGTTATCGCCTGGGATGTCTGTGTTTGGGTTGCCCCAAAGGGGAGAGTGTGTGTTAAAGTCGCCCAGAATAAGGTACGGTGGGGTCAGTTGATGTACTAGTTGATGAAGGTCTGAAGTATTGTAATGACAGGAGGGTTGATTGTAGGAGGAGCAAACAGTCAAGGAAGGAAGGTTTGGTAATGAAATGGAGACGGCAGTTGTTTGAAAAGGGTTGGGGTCAAGGGTGACAGGAACAAATACGCACTTATAGTGCACAAGGATGGCCGTTCGGAGATGTGAAGGGGTTATAGGGGAGCTAGCAGCAACAGTATAATGCCTGGGCGGGATAACAAAATTGCCTACATGTTGGAGGCAAATGCATAATGGTGAATATAATTTAAGTAATCGTTGTAATTCTCCCATACGGAGGCGAGTTTGGTATCCGTTTATATTCCATTGCAAAATGTTATATGCCATCAAGAATAGGATTGTCAGAGTCATCGACAATAGAGGTCTCTTGAAGAGAGTCTGGTAAAGGTTGTGAGTGTGGAGAGGGTTGTGTGGATGGAGGTGAAGGGGTAGATGTAAGGTCTGTAAATTTTTCAGAAATAGCTGTGAATTGTGTGACTAGTTTAGGAACAAGGGTGGGGCAGTGGAGGAGTTTTTGGCGCAGTGTTCATAAATAGATAAGCGGAGGTAACATCTTCATCAGGGTTAGGGGGAAGTGTACGTGTGGTGACAAATTCCTGCGTCCGAGCAAGGAGGCAGGGATCCGTGGCACAGATATGGGGTGTGATGTAATTACGGAAACAAATTGGACATCCACATTTGTCAGGTGGGATATAGGTGGGATATTGGTGTGAACATATCAATACAGGAGATTGTGAGGGGCTCGGGGTATGATGAGTCTTTATCGAAGGTTCGTCAGATGATGGTGTCGTAGGGTTAGCAGGAGTTTGTGGGGGAATGTCCCTAGGTTTGGGAGCATCGGGATCTGGGCAGTGGGGAGCGGCTAACGGAACATGTCGCTCAAGGTTACAGGGAGGATCAGGCGTGGTGAGGGTGGTACGCACATTGACAGGAGGTTGGTGAACATCAAATCGGGAGTGTGATAGCTCTATATTAGTCAAGTCAGAATCCAACAGGTTATTGTCCTTCAGGAATCTCTGCATCAAGTCCTTGGGCGTAGGATCAGATTCATAAATATGGGTGACACAATAACAAGGAGTCGGGTGAATTTGAGCATCTTCCGCTGGAGCTCGCTTGGAAAGAAATTTGTGAAGATGTTCGGTGAGTACTGTACGGGTAGAAGTCTTGTGCGAAGTAGAAAGAATCGGCCGCAGTTATGGCAGCCACAGTCCGGATCGTGGGTAGGCATAACCCACTTCTGTGTGGTGGAACCGAGGTTCGAGGTCCGGGATAATGACCGGATAGGACTTGCAACCTTACGCTTTTTCCGAGGCTGTGACTGGGTGGAGCGAGATTGGGGAGAAGTCTCTATATCTGGTACTGTGTTACATTCCATGAGGTTCTCTTCGGCAGTCATGTTCCAAAACTCAGTATCATCGGTCAAGTTAGTAAATCCCTCGAACCTGTTAGAGGTGGATAGGTCCGGGGAGTTAAGGTGAACTAAACGGAAGGTATCATTGGTGGGGTAATGTTGTGGGCTAATAGGTGGTGCCGGAGGCTGCTCTGGACGCTGGTGGTCAGAGGAGTCAGCGGGTGTAGTTGATTCATACCGTCGTTATGGAGGAGATTTACCTTCCTGCCTTAATTGTGCTGCAGCAGACCGGAAGGGGAGTCCTTTTGTGGCCTGTAAATGTAATACGTCACGATGAAACGCAAAGTGCGGGCATGTTCTGTCATTGGCTTTGTGGGACCCGTCACAATTTGCACAACGGGGCGCGCTGGCTTGACAATTGTTGAGAGCATGTTGTTCTGAGCCGCAATTTAAGCAACGAGCATTGAGAGCCCGACACCGTGGGGTTGAATGCCCAAGCTTCCAGCAATTTGTGCATTGTCTCGGCTTGTTTAACATACCTTCGTACCTGCAGTTGGCGACCTGCAAGACGGACATGCATAGGGAGGTCATGGTGCTTAAAATAGATTTTGACAATGCGTAGTGGGGGCCGATTTCCACGCTGAGGAGCAGTATAAGTGTCAACTTTAACAACAGTGGGGTCAGTTCTTTGCAATAATTTTAAGATACGATTGGTTGAGTCTGTAAAGCTCTGATCTGCAAATTCGAAGTCGGAAGGGAGCACAACCGTGCCAGTACACTGATTCAGGTATTCATCTGGTTTACCTGTGTATCTGTCGTTGGGGGTGTCGAGGTAGGCTTGTAAGGCTTCTGATTGCTCCTGTGTTTTCACCTCAATCATGCGCTTGGCCGATCCAACAGCATGCATGGTGAAGTCACCAATATCTTGTGCGAGAGTATCGTATAGACTGAAATCATCCATAGGTTCACCAGAGACAGTGAAAAACCGTGACCAATCAGGGGACTGAACATAGCGTTATAAGTGTCCTTCGAAGCAGGGGTATACGTGTTACGTTTACGCCTTTGTCGGTTATGCGAAGGTACGAACGGTTGAAGCGTGTGAATGGCAGAGGAAATACCGGCAAGGTCTTTTCCTGTACCTGCATTAATGGCCCGTTGAGATCGTGGAGGTACAGAAGCAGGTTTAATTGAGGTAGGAGATCCTGCATTCGGAGGGAAGATGGTAACAGATGGAGTCACAGACGGGTCAGGGATGCAAGAAGCATCCGTAGGGGTGTCAGCTGAGGGCATGCGAGGTTCTTCATTAAGGTTGTCAACGGAATGAAGAGGTAGGCTAAGGCTAGAATCATAATCTGGTAATTTAGAAGTTAAAGTCGAGACTGTGGGGTTGTCATCACTATTATTGATCACAGAGGCAGTACTGTGCATAGGAATTGATGCCGGGGAGATCACCTGATGGATCTCACTACCCGACGATGGAGAATTCGTCACAGTATCCTTAGGAGGTTTGCCAAGGTCTGTGGGTGCCATGCCTGAGTGGGGAACTCCGGCACTGTTGACAGCAGGGGAAGGGTCCTTGAGGCAGTCCAATTTCTCGCAGGGGTCGGCGTCGGAGGGGGCAATTTTAGATGCCATAGGACGAATATTTCTAAATTCATCTGAGTCAGATTCCAAACCCACCATGGAGCCACAATTAGAGGACGGGACGACCGCCCTAGGAATTCTTGCAGATATACACCCCGACTAATGCACCTTAAGGGCCGTCGATCCGTCGATCGCCGACCCAGCACAAGGGTTAGGGTTTGGCATAAAAGTTTCCCCTCGCTCGAACACGTCGGGTACCAGGTGGATGCATTGGAAGAAATCATGAAGGAGCAGGTGGAAGAGAGAGAAAAGAGAAAAGAAAGTTTGAGAAGAATGTAGTGCAGGTTTTGAAGAGCAAGGAAAGGGTAGTGAGGGAAACTGTAGATAGAGGTAAAAGCATAATAATTTTTGGAGACATTGAAGAACATTTAGCAGATATGAGGGAAAGAAGGGGAAGGGATGAGGACAAAGTAAAGAAAATATTGGAGTGTCTAGACGAAGGCTGTGATTGGGGGAAAGAACTGGACGAAGTAAGACGTCTAGGAAGATATAAAAAGGGTGAGATGAGACCGATAAAAGCAGAGTTTAAATCTAGGTCAGTGGTTGAAGCATTAACCATTGTAAGCTGGAGGCTAAATAGTTGTACTGGAATGAAACATATTAGGGTGAAAAAGGACTTAAGCATAGAGGAAAGGGAAAAGGTGAAAGAAGTTCAAGCAAGGCTGACGATGAAAATCGAAAATTGTCAGATGAGGAGAAAAGGATTTTTTTTTGGAGAGTAAAGGAAGGGAAACTAAAGAAACTAAAGAGTCAGAAAGAACGGACAATATGAGGAGAAATGAACAAGGAGACAGTGAGTCAGGTAGTGGATCAAATCGGGGACAAGGAGATAGTGAGGGAGGAGCAGGAGATAGAGACAGTGAGTCAGGTAGTGGATCAAACCGAAGACAGAGAGATGGTGAGGGAGGAGCAGGGGATGGAGACGGTGAGTCAGGTAGTGGATCAGCCCGAGGACGGAGAGATGGTGAGGGAGGGGCGGGAGATTGTGGAGGGGGGGGGGGGGGAGGAGAATAGAACTAGCAGGGAATGTGGAGGTAGGTCAGGGAAAGGATGGAGGAGGAGGTGAACCTGATAGGAGGCAGGGAGGGAAGAGAAACAAGGAGGAGGATTCAAATATACTGTGCTACTACACCTAATATAGCTGGAATAAACAGTAAAAAGGTAGAATTGGATGATATATTAAGAAAGGATCAACCACAGATAGTCTGTTTGACGGAGACAAAGCTGAACCAGGACTTTGACAGTAATATAGTGTTTAGTGAAGGATATAATATATGGAGATATGATAGAAAGGGAAAAAGGGGAGGTGGAGTGGCAGTATTAGTTAAGAACCCTATGACAGCAAAGGAAGTGGAGTTAAATAATGACAAGGCAGAAATAATGGCAGTTGAACTCAATGATATAGAAGGAAAAAAGCTAGATATAGCAGTAGCTTACATGCCACCAAAGACCAGAGCATGGAGGGAGTTGGAGTTTGAGGAGATGGTCGAGGATATGATTCAGTCGTTGAGAAGATTGCTTTTAAGGAAGAATCAATTGATTTTGGTAGGAGATTTCAACTGTAGTCAGGTTGATTGGGAATCGGGAGATGCAGGGCCAAATCAGAAATCTTGGGGAAGTCGGCTAGTGGAGTTGGTTACGGAAAATGTACTTGCACAACATGTGAAGGAAAATACAAGAATGAGGGGTAATAACGAACCTTCTAAACTCGATTTGATTTTTACAAAGGATCCTCACGAAATTAGTGATATAAACTATCTATGTCCTGTAGGTAAAAGTGATCACCTATTACTAAAATGGAAGTTGACCTCGAGTAATGCCAATAGATTAGACAATAGCTACATAAATGACAGATTAAATTATAGTAAAGCTGCCTTCTGCGTGCCTTCTGCGTGTCGTAAGAGGCGACTAAAGAGGTTGGGTCGGTGGGCTTGCGACCCCCACCCGGAAAAAAATCTAAGCAAAGAAAAACGAACGAACAGCCTCGGATGCGGACGGAACCAACGTTGACGAACCACGACCGACTAAGGACATGCCTTCGGACATTCTGAGAATGGCTACGTGGAATGTTAGTGGCATGAATGATGGAACAAAAGAGAGAGAGGTTCTGGAAGTGTTAGTGAATGCCAGGCTGGATGTATGTGGAATGACAGAGACCAAATGGAAAGGTTCAGATGTGAGAGAATGGGAATGTGGAATGGGTGTGTGTGCTGGAGTGAGTGAAGGAACAGCGAGAGAAGGTGCATGTTTGTTTGTAAGTAGCAAATGGAAGGAATGTGTAAGAGAGTATGGGTCTGTGGGTTCAAGGATTGTGTGGGTGAGAATGAAAGTAGGAATACAAACGTGGGTGATTGTATGCGTGTATGCCCCGACAGAGGATATACTTGAAAGAAAGAAAGAGGAGTTCTGGATGAATGTGGAGGCGTGCCTGGAGAAGTTTGACAAGAACGAAAGAATATTTCTGATTGGGGATATGAATGGTAAGGTGGGTGATAGGAAAGTTGAGGGAGTGGTGGGAGGGTGGGGGGTACCATCAGAGGTGAATGGGAATGGTAGTGCACTTGTGGACGTATGTGTGGGAAGGAGGCTGTGGATAGCCAACACCTTCTTCCGACACAGAATGATCCACAGGTACACGTGGAAACGGATGTTGACGATGAAAGATAAGACAGTGGTGGAACGAAAGTCATTGATTGATTATGTATGTGTGGATGAACGAATGAAGAAATCTGTGATGGATGCTAGGGTGTATAGGGGTATTGGAGGGGGTCTGTCTGATCATTATGTAGTGGTAGCTAAGGTTAGGATACAAAAGAAGTGGGTGAGGAGAGCGGGAGGGAGGCGAGAGGAGGGTGGAATGGTGAGGAGGGTGGAGAGGTTGCAGGAGGAGGAAGTCAGGGAGGAGTACAGGAGAGCAGTGGAAAGACGACTAGGTGGGTTCGACCTGGAAGTTATGGAGGAAGTGGAGGAGATGAGCAAGGTGTTTAAGGATGAGATCTGTGCAGCATGTGAGGAGGTGTGTGGAGTGAGGAGAAGAGGGAGGGGAGTGAAAGGTACAGCATGGTGGACAGAAGAGGTAAGAATAGCTGTGGAAGAAAAGAAGAAAGCATATAGAGTGTGGTTGGGTAGTAGAGGGAATGAAGATTCCGAGAGACAGAAACGAGCGAGGTACGTGGAGAGTAAGAGGGTGGTGAAGAGTAGTGAAGGAAAGTAAGAGAAGAGTAGATGAGGAATTTGGAAGGAATCTGAGTGTAAAATGGAGGGAGAGTAAGAAACTGTTCTGGAAAGAAGTCAAGAAAGTTAGGGAAGGTAGCAAGGGAAACAGTAAGGGTGTGAAAGATAAGAATGGGAGAATGCTAGCCGAGAAGCAAGAGAGAGTCGAAAGATGGAGGGAGTACTTCAGTGAGTTGCTAAATGAAAGGAAGGAAGAGCCAGCAAGCATATCTGGATATGGTATGGGAGGGAGAAGAAGAGAAGTAGTGGAGGAGGAGGTGGGGATCAGGAGGTCAGAAGTGTGGGAAGCCATGAAAAGAGTGAAGTTGGGGAAAGCACCAGGAACAGATGGAGTGTGTGGGGAAATGTTGAGGTATGGTGGTGAGATAGTGATAGAATGGGTATGGAAAATGTGCAAACTAGCATGGGAGAAGGGGAGTGCACCCGATGACTGGAAGACTGGCATAATAGTCCCCTATATAAGGGCAAAGGGGAAAGAGGAGTGTGTGGTAACCACCGAGGAATATGTCTTCTAAGCGTAGTAGGGAAGGTATACAGTAGGGTAGTGATTGAGAGAGTGAGAGTGAGAACGGAGAAATGGATAGGCGACGAGCAGGGAGGTTTTAGGAAGGGAAGAGGATGTGTAGATCAGATTTTTACCCTGAATTGTGTTGTGGAGAAGTATCTGGAGAAGAAACAAAAGGTGTATGTTGCCTTTATGGACTTGGAGAAGGCCTATGACAGAGTGGATAGAGAAGGTTTGTGGAAAGTACTTAGAATATACGGAGTAGAGGGCAAGTTGCTGAAAGCAGTGAAGAGCATGTATGAGGGTGCAAAGGCGGCAGTACGTGTGGAGAGTGAGCAGAGCGAGTTCTTTGACCTGAATGTTGGTTTGAAACAGGGGTGTGTGATGTCCCCGTGGTTGTTTACTGTATATATGGATGGAGTCATGAAAGAAATACTATCAAGAGCAGTGAATGTTGGTGTATCGCTGAAAAGGGAGGGAATTGAGTGGAAGCTACCTATACTGCTGTTTGCGGATGATACAGTTCTGATGAGTGATAATGAATGGGAGTTGCAGGGTCTGGTAAATGAGTTTGGAACAGTGTGCGAAAAACGGAATTTGAAGGTAAATACGGGGAAGAGCAAGGTTATGGTCTTCGAAAGGGGTGAAGTCACAGAGTGTGAGGTGAAGCTGAACGGTCAGGCTATGGAGATCGTCAACTCTTTTAAGTATCTGGGCAGTGTGTTGAGTAAAGATGAGACTATGGATGAAGAGGTGCGGGAGAGGGTACAACAGGGGAAGAGGGTTGTAGGAACGCTAAAAGCAGTAACAAGAAATAGGGTGGTCAGTATGGAAGTGAAGAAGTCCTTGCATGACAGTGTGGTAATCCCGACACTGACTTACGGAAGCGAAGCATGGACGTTGGTTGAGAGACTCAGACCAAGAGTGAGAGCAGTGGAAATGAATTACTTAAGGAGTGCGTGCGGAGTTACATGGAGGGATAGACAGACTAATGAGGAAGTAAGAAGGAGGTGTGGTGTGGAGGTAGATGTGCTGGAAAGTGTGAAAAGGAACAACTTGAGATGGTTCGGCCATATGGAATGTATGGAAAGCGAGAGAATGACTAAGAGGGTGTACGAGAGCGAGGTGGAGGGACAGAGGGGGAGAGGTAGACCGAATATGAGGTGGAAGGATGGAGTGAGGAACTACATGAACGAAGGCGGTGCTGGTTGGGGGGAGGGGCGTCGACTGACTGGGGACAGAGGTGCATGGGGGCGGTTCGTTCGTGGCCACCCCTTCGGGGATCACGGCGTCAGGCAATAGATAGATAGATAGAAAGCTGATTATGTATCCTTGAAAAGATATTTAGAGGGAGTAGATTGGGATCTTATTTTTAAGGAACAGGACGTACAAGGTAAATATAGTAGATTCCTCGAAATTTATAGAGTAGGAAGCAATCTGTTTGTCCCAAGATATAAAACTGGAAATTTTACTAAGCAAAAAGATTGGTTTAATTTGAAATGCAAAAGAGCTTTGGGTAGGCGTGATGCAGCTTGGGCTAGATTAAGAAGAAGGAACACTGAGAGTAATCGGAATAAATATAAACAGGAGAGGAATAGATATGTTAACATAATTAGGCAAGTTAAAATGAACTATGAGAAGAACATAGTAAATAAATGTGAAAGTGACCCTAGATTATTTTATAAATATATAAACAGTAAGTTGAAGGTAAAGAAACAAATTACTAAATTAAGAGTTGATGCTAGGACGTATGAAAATGTATCGGACATGTGCGAGGTAATGAATAACAAATTGGGGTCAGTTTTTACTAGAGAGGAAGGTTTTGACGAACCACAGGCGGGAGTACTGGAGAGTGGTCTTAGTAAGATTGAAATAACTAGAGATGAGCTGTTATCTGCGATGAGAGGACTTGAAGTAAGGAAAGCTATGGGACCGGATGAAGTGTCTGCTTGGGTTTTAAAGGAGTGTGCAGAGCAATTAGTGGAGCCAGTGAGGGACATAATTCAAGCTTCCTTAGATAAAGGACAGGTTCCTGTTGAATGGAAAAGAGCTAATATCATTCCGATATACAAGAATGGAAACCCTGAGGACCCTCTAAACTATAGACCAGTTTCACTTACTAGTATTGTATGCAAGATTTGTGAAAAGCTAATTAGGAAGAGATGGATGAAAATGTTGGAGAGAAAGAAGATAATAACCCCAAAGCAATTTGGATTCAGAGAAGGGACATCTTGTGTTACCAGTTTGCTATGTTATTACAGTAGGGTGATAGATGTACTCCAAGAAAGAGGCGGATGGGTGGACTGCGTCTACTTAGACCTTTCCAAAGCATTCGATAAGGTACCACATAAGAGATTGTTATCTAAGCTTGAGACGCTAGGATGTGTCAGGGGGAGTTTGCTGAAATGGATGGAGAGCTATTTAACAGATAGGGAAATTAGGACCAACATTAGAGGAACTTACTCATCGTGGCGGAAAGTTGAGAGTGGTGTGCCGCAGGGATCTGTGTTGGCACCTCTCATGTTCCTTATGTACGTGAATGACCTGCCGATGGGCATAGGCTCCTACATGTCAATGTTTGCAGATGACGTAAAAATTATGAGACAAATAACAAATAAAAGTAGTTGTGAGGAGCTGCAAGGGGATTTAGATAAAATATACGAATGGAGCACCAAGTGGAAAATGAAATTTAATATAAGTAAATGCCATGTGTTAAATATGGGAAGAAGTGTGAATAGACCAAATTGGGAGTACAGGATGGGAGATAATATAATTAGCAAGGCCGAAAAAGAAAAGGATTTAGGGTTGATTATACAAGATAATTTGTCGCCAGAGAAACATATTAACAAGCTCTTTAGCGGAATGTATGCAATGGCCGGGAATATGAAAGTTGCTCTGAACTACTTGGATGAGACCATGGTAGCGAAAATTATGAAGAGTATGATTAGACCAAGATTGGAGTATGCAGCAGTGGTGTGGTCCCCACATCTAAAGAAGCATATTCACAAGTTAGAAAGAATCCAGAGAGCATTTACTAGATTGGTTCCAAGTCTCAGAGAACTGCCATATGAAGGGAGGCTAGACAAATTAAATCTACCGAGTCTAAAAGAGAGGAGAGAGAGGGGAGACATGATAATGATGTACAAATGCACCCGGGGGCTGGAGAGGCTGGATAGGGAGGATATATTAATTATGGATACAGGAATAACTAGAGGCCACAGCTACAAAGTAAAAAGACCTACCTGCAAGAACGATATCAGGAAGTTTAGCTTCCCCTATAGATGTATTGACAAATGGAATGGGCTGGAGGAGGAGGTGGTAGGGGCAAGGAATATCCATATTTTCAAGACAAAATTGGATAAAAAGTAGACTGAGAGACGGGACAACACGAGCTTAGCTCAACTCCTGTAAACTACAATTAGGTAAAACAATTAGGTAAATACAGTTCGACGGGTGTAGGGATTGCCGACCCACAACACCCTCCAACGAAACCAAAGAGTGAGTACGGTCGTTTACCTCATGACAGTCACGGTGCTCCCAAAGGAGGGGGCAGTGGTAAGAAGGGAAAAACGGAAAACAGAAAGGATGAGAAATGATAGGGCCCACTACAATTAGTTGGGGGCGGCAGGAAGGGTGGGCATGCGGGCATGCACTCCCATCCTGCCGCCTCCGTCAGCCCCCGCACGTGTTCAAAAGTGAAACCAACGAAGCAGGCAGAGCGGGGGTCCATACCCATTCTATCACTATCTCACCACCATTCCTCAACATTTCCCCACACACTCCATCTGTTCCTGGTGCTTTCCCCAACTTCACTCTTTTCATGGCTTCCCACACTTCTGATCTCCTGATCCCCACCTCCTCCTCCACTACTTCTCTTCTTCTCCCTCCCATACCATATCCAGCTATGTTTGCTGGCTCTTCATTCATTACATTTAGCAACTCATTGAAGTACTCCCTCCATCTTTCGACTCTCTCTTGCTTCTCGGCTAGCATTCTCCCATTCTTATCTTTCACACCCTTACTGTTTCCCTTGCTACCTTCCCTAACCTTCTTGACTTCTTTCCAGAACAGTTTCTTACTCTCCCTCCATTTTACACTCAGATTCCTTCCAAGTTCCTCATCTACTCTTCTCTTACTTTCCTTCACTACTCTCTTCACCACCCTCTTACTCTCCACGTACCTTGCTCGTTTCTGTCTCTCGAAATCTTCATTCCCTCTACTACCCAACCACTCTCTATATGCTTTCTTCTTTTCTTCCACAGCTATTCTTACCTCTTCTGTCCACCATGCTGTATCACTCCCCCCTCTTCTCCTCACTCCACACACCTCCTCACATGCTGCACAGATCTCATCCTTAAACACCTTGCTCATCTCCTCCACAACTTCCAGGTCGAACCCACCTAGTCGTCTTTCCACTGCTCTCCTGTACTCCTCCCTGACTTCCTCCTCCTGCAACCTCTCCACCCTCCTCACCATTCCACCCTCCTCTCGCCTCCCTCCAGCTCTCCTCACCCACTTCTTTTGTATCCTAACCTTAGCTACCACTACATAATGATCAGACAGACCCCCTCCAATACCCCTATACACCCTAGCATCCATCACAGATTTCTTCATTCGTTCATCCACACATACATAATCAATGACTTTCGTTCCACCACTGTCTTATCCTTCATCGTCAACATCCGTTTCCACGTGTACCTGTGGATCATTCTGTGTCGGAAGAAGGTGTTGGCTATCCACAGTCCCCACACATACGTCCACAAGTGCACTACCATTCCCATTCACCTCTGATGGTACCCCCCACCCTCCCACCACTCCCTCAACTTTCCTATCACCCACCTTACCATTCATATCCCCAATCAGAAATATTCTTTCGTTCTTGTCAAACTTCTAGCCGATAGAGGAAGCAATTACTACCACACCCTGAGTCACCAAGGTCACCGACCACTGACAGTGTTACCACCCAGGCGCCAAAAATTCCACCTCATAAGTGGAATGAAAAGCCATGGCAGCCCCCTGCTTCTCCTACCGCTGGCGGAAGTAAGAGGGAGGTAGCGTGTTCCTACTGTGATAAAGCTGGTCACGTGGAACATGACTGTTTCCTTAAACAGAGGCGTAAGGGCGCGTGGGAGAGGCCTATGGCAGATAACAGTAAAGCTGAGTACATGAGGGACTTTAAATCTGTATCTCTGATGTCCATCCTGGGGAAAGTCTGTGTGAATGAGGAAGAGGAGGAGAAGGAGAGGAGAAAGAGAGATGATGCATTTGCTGCCTTTGTGTCGTGTGGATCTGTTCGTAAGAATTATGAAGTTAAGCCTGTGAAAATCTTGAGAGATACAGGTGCTGCACAGACGCTCATGAGGACGATGGTGCTGGAGAAGTTTGTACACGAGGGCAAAAGCATCCTCATTCATGGTGTGGGGGGCAAAATGTATGTGCCTCTCGTGACTGTTGAGCTGAGAAGTGAGCTCGTGAATGGTATGGTAACGGTGGGACTGATAAATGAATTGCCAGTGCCTGAAATTGACCTTGTGTTAGGAAATGATTTGGCGGGGAGGAAGGTGAATAATTCTCCCATAATTGTTTCCAGGCCTACTGATTGTGCTGCAACGCGAGAGCTGGAGAAGGAGATGCCAGATTTATTCCCTGCGTGTGCTGTAACCCGGCCCAGGTCTCATAAAAATAATGGGATGAATGTGGCAATGGCGAAAAAGAGTGGTGTGCAAGGTGTGGTAGATGGCCCTAATGAATGGGGGCTAGGGAAATTGTTCTCGCTAGCAAAGAGTGATGTTGCAAGGGTGCAAAGTGTGTTTGAGGGCCCTGATGAGGTGGGGCTAGATGAATTATTCTCGCTAAATGATGGTGTCAGAGAGAATGATGGTGTCTCAGGTGAAAAGTATCTGCCCGATGTGGGCCCATTTACTAATCACGAGGAGATAGAGCAGCCGAGAGTGAAGGAGGCTGCAGGAAATGATTCAATGTATGGTGTAATCAATGAATTGCCTATGCACAAAAATGATCTTCTTAATGGTATAGCAGAGGAAATATTGGAGAGTGTGCCCCAGAATGCCTCAAGCCGGACAATGGAGATGGAATGTGACGTGGGCGTGGCGGATGTGGAGCCTGTCAAGCTGCGGCCGTGCCGAGTCAACCCCGAGAGAGCCAAGGTGACGTGCCAGGAGGTCGATGACGAGTTGCAACGAGACATCAGAGAGCCACGCCAGAGTGAATGCTCCTACACTGTCACTCTCATAGATAAGCCAGGTGGGTCAGCAGGGTTTTGCATTGATGTCAAGAAAGTCAATGAGATCACCAAGAGTGACAATTACCATTTGCCTAGAATTAAGGAATGTATTGGGCATGTGGGGTGTGTCAAGTTCAAACTGGTTGTGGATGTAAGTGATTTGGGGACAGGTGCAGTCTTGTTGCTAGGTGATGATCATAAAGTAAAACATCCTGTGTCTGGTGACAGCAAGAGTATTAACTTTGTTCATAATACTTGCGAGGTGGAGTTTGTTCTTGCCGGAGAACCACCTCAATATCATTCATATTCCAGGGAAATGTAATGTCATTGCTGACCACCTGTCCCGCATATAAAAAATGTTTGTGAATGCTTAAATTTGTCGCCACAAATTTATTTTTTAAGGGGGAGGGTGTCACCGCGTGGTAGCAGAAGTAGCAGAGAAGGAGAGAGAGAGGGAGGCGAACCCCTTAATCTACCCCGATAGCAGCGGTGTCGAGTAACGCAAAACAACGAGCTTGGGAACCTCCATCCACGATACACGTGGACCATAGGCCTGGGAAGATCTATGTTTCCCATGACAGGAGACCCCTATCAGACATTTTGTGTGACTCTGTTATAAGTCTAGTGTGACACCATATTTCTTGCCGAAAGTAGAGATTAGGTAGGAGATGTGTGTAGGGAGGGAAGAGTGGAGAGTTAGTACCGGTTGGAGCGCCCGAAGAGGCAGAGGTGTGGAGGAAGTGCTCCCCTTCACGCTGGTCTGGGTGTACCCCTGGACATGCGTGACATTTTGTCTCCTGGTTTGTGTGTTAAGACAAGTAAGTGTATTGTTTTGTCCTTTGGAAGGGAGATGAGACCGCATTGGTGCATTATTGTGTATGTGTAACGAGCCCTAGTGTTGTGAGGAGCTCTGAGTTGTGTTGAGTGTTGTGTGGTGTGTAACGAACACTGATTAGTGTTCTTGAGTGTACACGTTGTCCGAGCATGTTGTCTGGTGATATCATATGGTATCATATATCGGTCTGTAATTGAGTGTGATTCAGTTTACTATCCAGTGTGCTAAGTGTTGATTAACCGTTGTCTTGAAATGTTCTTTTTGTGTAGTGTTCATTCCTTGTAACGAGTGCATTTACTCGAAGCCTTCACTCGGCGCTTAATCAACTATTATTCATTGCCTTGATTAACTGAATTATTGTGCTGATCAACCTGATAGTTTCCCTAGTTAATAGTAATATAATTAATACGAAAATTATAAGTGTTTAATATCATCCTTCTCCATCATTTGTGATTTTATTTGACATTAACCCTTTTGGCCTTCTGATCGCAACAGCATGCTATCGTTGCCCTTGCTTGAATTTTAATCTCTTGGGTTCAGCATTGTAGGGCCGTAACAGAACAAACACAGACAAAACACAAAATTCACACACATCTAGGTCACCCAAGAGAAGACCCAGAGACCAGGGTCACCAAGGTCGCTCCAGCACTCCCCCGGCCCCCGACCACCCGGAGAGGCTCCGATCTCGGCAGGCAGACATGCAGCGGAGCCAAAGCCACAAGCCCGCCCACCACACTTCCAGGCGCACCCTTCATATTAATCGTCTCCCCGGGCCAGGCGCCTGATGGACTATTATCTAGTCCAACTTGCGCCCGACCCCTTCCCCCAAATGACCACGTGTCCACTCAACTATTCACAAGCATTCTCCATTCATTACTGTTTATTACCACTTCCTTTGCCTGATCTATAGTCATTCCTCTATCATCCAAAGCTTGTCTTACACTGTTTCTCCATCTCAATAGGGATCTTCCTGCCCTTCTATCTCCCCTTGTATCTGACTCACATATTCTCTTTGTAAGCCTTTCATCTCCCATTCGTTCAACATGACCATACCAGCTCAGCACCCTTCTGTCCACTCTGGCTGACAAATGTTCCTGTTGCCCCACTCTCCTACGTATCTCTTCATTCCTCAATCCGTCCCTACGAGTAACTCCACACATACTCCTCAAGCAGCTCATCTCCATCACATCCAGCTTTCTTCTCTCCTTTTTCGTCAGAGCCCATGTCTCAGCCCCATACATCACTGTTGGCACCACAATTCCTTGATACATTGCACTTTTGACTTTCATTCCGAGATTTCTCGTCTTCCACATACTGTACTGTACTTCCCATTGCTCCGAAAACCTTCCTTCCTTCACACACTCTGTTTTACTCCATTTCCATACCTCCACTCCTGCTTATCATTCCTCCTAGATATTGAGAACACTCTACTTGTTCCAATATTTCCCCATCCAGCCTCACATCTAGACTCACCCTACGATCACCTCTATTACACACCATTACTTTACTTTTATTGACGTTCACCTTCAGTTTCCTCCTCCCACAAACCACTCTAAACTCTTTGACTACCCGCTGCAATTTCTCCTCAGAATCCGCCACCAATGTTGTGTCATCGGCGAACAGTAACTGATTCAACTCCCAATCTCTACCATTTTTTCCTACTAAACCCAATCCTCTTCTCATAGTTCTCATTTTCACCTCCCTCACCACACCATCCATAAACATATTAAACAGCCATGGTGACAATACATAACCCTGTCGCAAACCTACCTTTACCTTGAACCATTCACTCAACTCACCATTTCCTATTCTAACACATGCTCTGCTCCCTTCATAAAAACTCTTAACGGCTTTTAACAAATTTCCTCCAATTTCATAAATCCTTAACACCTTCCACATTGCTTCACGATCATACGCTTTTTCCAAATCCATAAAAGCCCAAAATATCTCCTTATGCTTCTCTAAATACTTCTCGCATAACTGTCTTACTGCAAACATCTGATCCACGCACCCTCTTCCCCTCCTAAAACCGCACTGTTCTTCTCCTATTGCCACTTCTGTACAATTTACTATCCTCTCTATCAACACCCTGCCATACAGCTTTCCAATCACTGATAATAAACTAATACCTCTATAACTTGAACACTCCTGCCGATCTCCCTTCCCCTTGTACAACGGCACAATACATGCACTCTTCCAGTCTATTGGTACCCTTGACATCACATTGAAAAGTCTCACCAACCAATCTATTATCACATCTCCACCCTTCTTTATACACTCCACAGCAATACCATCCAAACCTTCTGCTTTTCCCACTTTCATTTGTTTCATTGCTTCTTTCACCTCACTTTCCTCAATCCTTTCATTTATTCCCTGCCACCTGGGTGGCCTGGGTAACCTATCTCCATCAACCACTGCTTCTCTTCCATCTCTTGCATTTAGCAAAGATTCAAAATACTCGGCATATCTTTTCCTTACTTCAACTGGTTCCACTAGTAATTCTCCATTTGCATCTTTCACTGACTCTTCCCTCTTTTGTCCTCCTTTCCTTACTCTATTTACCTCCTTCCAGAACATCTTCGTTCGTTCTTCAAAATTCTCACTCAACCTTTGACCCCACCTATCGTTTGCATCATTTTTCGCTTCTCTAATTTTCCGTTTTGCCTCTCTCCTTTTCTCCTTGTACCTCTCCCATACCTCAACACTACCATCCTGTAAAACCCTCTCGGAACCTTAGGCTCAGACCACCTCCCGATCATTATCACCACCAAAACAAGACTCACCCGAGCTAGCCACAGACACACTTACACTGTTGTTGTTGATGATGCTTTTATTTTATACTAGCTCACTGGGCCTAGGCCCTCTCAAGGCTAGTGGTGGAGGAGATGGTACAGAGTTTAAAGTCACGTATATGTCAATAGTTGTTGTTGTTGTTGTTGTTGTTCCCTAAGCTGCCTGGCCGAACAGCCCCGAGTCCCTGAGGAAGGCCATGGCCACGATCGGGCTTTCCCACAGAGCTCTCATTGAGTGTAGATTGTATTTACCTAATTGTATTTACCTAATTGTAGTTTACAGGAGTTGAGCTAAGCTCGTGTTGTCCCGTCTCTCAGTCTACTTTTTATCCAATTTTTTCTTGAAAATATGGATGTTCCTTGCCCCTACCACCTCCTCCTCCAGCCCATTCCATTTGTCAATACATCTATAGGGGAAGCTAAACTTCCTGATATCGTTCTTGCAGGTAGGTCTTTTTACTTTGTAGCTGTGGCCTCTAGTTATTCCTGTATCCATAATTAACATATCCTCCCTATCCAGCCTCTCCAGCCCCCGGGTGCATTTGTACATCATTATCATGTCTCCCCTCTCTCTCCTCTCTTTTAAACTCGGTAGATTTAATTTGTCTAGCCTCCCTTCATATGGCAGTTCTCTGAGACTTGGAACCAATCTAGTAACTGCTCTCTGGATTCTTTCTAACTTGTGAATATGCTTCTTTAGATGCGGGGACCACACCACTGCTGCATACTCCAATCTTGGTCTAATCATACTCTTCATAATTTTCGCTACCATGGTCTCATCCAAGTAGTTCAGAGCAACTTTCATATTCCCGGCCATTGCATACATTCCGCTAAAGAGCTTGTTAATATGTTTCTCTGGCGACAAATTATCTTGTATAATCAACCCTAAATCCTTTTCTTTTTCGGCCTTGCTAATTATATTATCTCCCATCCTGTACTCCCAATTTGGTCTATTCACACTTCTTCCCATATTTAACACATGGCATTTACTTATATTAAATTTCATTTTCCACTTGGTGCTCCATTCATATTTTATCTAAATCCCCTTGCAGCTCCTCACAACTACTTTTATTTGTTATTTGTTTCATAATTTTTACGTCGTCTGCAAACATTGACATGTAGAAATTTATGCCTATCGGCAGGTCATTCACGTACATAAGGAACATGAGAGGTGCCAACACAGATCCCTGCGGCACACCACTCTCAACTTTCCGCCACGATGAGTAAGTTCCTCTAATGTTGGTCCTCATTTCCCTATCTGTTAGATAGCTCTCCATCCATTTCAGCAAACTCCCCCTGACACATCCTAGCGTCTCAAGCTTAGATAACAATCTCTTATGTGGTACCTTATCGAATGCTTTGGAAAGGTCTAAGTAGACGCAGTCCACCCATCCGCCTCTTTCTTGGAGTACATCTATCACCCTACTGTAATAACATAGCAAACTGGTAACACAAGATGTCCCTTCTCTGAATCCAAATTGCTTTGGGGTTATTATCTTCTTTCTCTCCAACATTTTCATCCATCTCTTCCTAATTAGCTTTTCACAAATCTTGCATACAATACTAGTAAGTGAAACTGGTCTATAGTTTAGAGGGTCCTCAGGGTTTCCATTCTTGTATATCGGGATGATATTAGCTCTTTTCCATTCAACAGGAACCTGTCCTTTATCTAAGGAAGCTTGAATTATGTCCCTCACTGGCTCCACTAATTGCTCTGCACACTCCTTCAAAACCCAGGCAGACACTTCATCCGGTCCCATAGCTTTCCTTACTTCAAGTCCTCTCATCGCAGATAACAGCTCATCTCTAGTTATTTCAATCTTACTAAGACCACTCTCCAGTACTCCCGCCTGTGGTTCGTCAAAACCTTCCTCTCTAGTAAAAACTGACCCCAATTTGTTATTCATTACCTCACACATGTCCGATACATTTTCATACGTCCTAGCATCAACTCTTAATTTAGTAATTTGTTTCTTTACCTTCAACTTACTGTTTATATATTTATAAAATAATCTAGGGTCACTTTCACATTTATTTACTATGTTCTTCTCATAGTTCATTTTAACTTGCCTAATTATGTTAACATATCTATTCCTCTCCTGTTTATATTTATTCCGATTACTCTCAGTGTTCCTTCTTCTTAATCTAGCCCAAGCTGCATCACGCCTACCCAAAGCTCTTTTACATTTCAAATTAAACCAATCTTTCTGCTTAGTCAAATTTCCAATTTTATATCTTGGGACAAACAGATTAGTTCCTACTCTATAAATTTCGAGGAATCTACTATATTTACCTTGTACGTCCTGTTCCTTAAAAATAAGATCCCAATCTACTCCCTCTAAATATCTTTTCAAGGATACATAATCAGCTTTACTATAATTTAATCTGTCATTTATGTAGCTATTGTCTAATCTATTGGCATTACTCGAGGTCAACTTCCATTTTAGTAATAGGTGATCACTTTTACCTACAGGACATAGATAGTTTATATCACTAATTTCGTGAGGATCTTTTGTAAAAATCAGATCGAGTTTAGAAGGTTCGTTATTACCCCTCATTCTTGTATTTTCCTTCACATGTTGTGCAAGTACATTTTCCGTAACCAACTCCACTAGCCGACTTCCCCAAGATCTCTGATTTGGCCCTGCATCTCCCGATTCCCAATCAACCTCACTACAGTTGAAATCTCCTACCAAAATCAATTGATTCTTCCTTAAAAGCAATCTTCTCAACGACTGAATCATATCCTCTACCATCTCCTCAAACTCCAACTCCCTCCATGCTCTGGTCTTTGGTGGCATGTAAGCTACTGCTATGTCTAGCTTTTTTCCTTCTATATCATTGAGTTCAACTGCCATTATTTCTGCCTTGTCATTAATTAACTCCACGTGCTTTGCTGTCATAGGGTTCTTAACTAAGACTGCCACTCCACCTCCCCTTTTACCCTTCCTATCATATCTCCATATATTATATCCTTCACTAAACACTATGTTGCTGTCAAAGTCCTGGTTCAGCTTTGTCTCCGTCAAACAGACTATCTGTGGTTGATCTTTTCTTAATATATCATCTAACTCTACCTTTTTACTGTTTATTCCATCTATATTAGTGTAGTAGCACAGTATATTTGAATCCACCTCCTTGTTTCTCTTCCCTCTCTGCCTCCTACCAGGTTCACCTCCTCCTCCATCCCTTCCCTGCCCCAGTTCCACCTCCCCTGCTAATTCTATTCTCCTCCCTCCCCCTCCACAATCTCCCATACCCCCTCTCTCTCCCTCTGTTCCACCTTCTCCACCACATCCTGACTCTCTCTCCGGTCCCCTGCTCCCTGCATTATCTCTCGCTCCGTCTCCTTGCTTTGACTTCGTACTTGTCTCTCTGTCTCTTTCCCAATCACTCCTCTTACTTTCGGTTCTTGGTGGCTCCTGATGTACCACTTCCTTACTTGCCCTTCCCTTATTCTCCAAAAAAAATTCTTCTTTTGCTCTTCAGACAACTTTCCATTCTCTTCATCAGCCTTAGCTTGGAGTTCCCTTAACTGTTCTCGTTCTTCTACACTTAGGTCCTTTTTTACCCTTATATGATTCAGCTCTGTCGAATTTAATTTCCAGCTCACATTGGCTACTGCTTCTGCTGTTGATCTAAACTTTAGTTCCACTCTTAGTGGTCTCATCTCGCCCTTCTTATATTTTCCTAACCTTCTCACCTCCTCCAATTCTTTTACCCATCCATAACCCTCGTCTAAGTAATCCAGTATCCCCTTGACTTTCACAACATCCCTTTCCTTTCTTACCTTCATATCTGCCAGGTGCTCTTCCACATCTCCAAAGATTACTACACACTTACCTCTATCTATTGTCTCTCTCACTACCTTCTCTTTCTTCTTTAAAACTTGCACTACATTTTTTTCAAACTCTTTCTTTTACTTTTCTCTCTCTTCCTTCTGCTCCTTCACAATTTCTTCAAGGGCTACCATCGTGGCACTCTCTACCCTTGTCCACTAATTTTTTACCTCACTAATTCCTTTTACTTCCTCACTCAGGTGGCCCTCATATTCCTTAAGCTGAGCCTTGAGTGCCACATTTTCCGACGCTAACTCGTCTACTCTGGCCATCACTGCCTCTAGGCTGTCACTTACTGGCCTAGGCCTATCCACCCCGCCAGGAACGCCACACATATCGGACAAAACTTCTACTTTAGCCCCTAACTCCTTCCTCCAATTTTCCATCACTCCCCTCCATCTCACAAGACCCATCAATTGTTTTTTCATACTTGCCAACTGATCATCCTTGTCCTCGGTGATAAAGCCTTCAAATTCGTATTCCTCCTCATCCCCAGCTAGGCTTTCACGCCTTCCCGCCATCGCGAGGTGGTCGTCTGCCAGCCTAAAAACAACAATCGCCCCACTATCTCATCTCACTCCAGGAACTGTTTTACTTAATCCATATTTTCAATTACAGTAAACTTCCGTTAATCCGAAGGGCAGCGGACCGGCCCTCGTTCGGATTAGTGGATTTTTCGGATTATCGGACTTTACCCCTATGAACCTGTGTATGACGAAAACATTGAGACATTAGGCCACCCAAATGACACAATGGTGCACACACACATATCATATGTTCATGAAATCACTTCAAAAGTTTACCATTGTCATTGTAGCCTATTACCTACTTCAAAACATTCAGATTAATGGTCAAAGGAATCTGCTGATATAAACGTCTTCTTCTTCTTCCGTCTACTAGCGAGTTTTTCTTGCTCTTGAAGATCAGATGTGGTTCGGGAAGTAATGCCTTAACAACAGCACTTCCCTGAGAGGTTCTTGTAATTTTCCTTTTGTGATTTTCCTTTTGTGACGTGCTCTGTTATATTATATTGTATTGAAAGCACCCTTGTCTTGTTGTCTTGAAAGCACCCTTGGGACGCTCCGATCACTGAACTATAAATAGTAGCGTATCGGAACGTCCAAAGGTGCGTTTTCAAGCTCAAGACTAACACGTCCAAAGGTGCGTTTTCAAGCTCAAGACTGAATGCGCTTCCAGAAAATGCGGTGCAAGCCAGTAGCGCATCGGAGCGTCCCAAGGATGCGTTCAAGAGCAAAACAAACTCTCTAGCAGACGATGTGGAAGAAGAAGAAGAAGGTGTTTACGTTTATATCAGTAGCTTCCTTTGACCATTAATCTGGATGTTTTGAAGTAGGTAATAGGCTACAATGACAATGGTAAACTTTTAAAGTGAATTCATGAACATATGATATGTGTGTGCTCCATTATGTGTCATTTGAGTGGCCTAATGCCTCAAAAAGGGGACTTTGGGACTTCTTGAAATTCGGACCATCGGGTGAATTCGGATTTGGCCTCAAATTGAAAAATTCGGACTATTGGGAGATTCGAATCATCGGTCGTCGGATTAACGGACTTTTACTGTACTTGGAATATCCAATTACATCTGAATTCTCATAAAAAACACCTAATTACTTATGAAATGCACATATAAATTTCCGGGACAACACTTAGACACTCCTATCAACTTCACACAAGGTAACTCATTATCGGAGAGCAGCTGCGAGGTGTTGACAGCTCGGAGGTCGGCGGAGGAGTGTGTTGTTGGCGTAAGTGGTTGTGTGAAATGCAGTCTTCTATGATGTGTTTAATGGTATGGGGTGCTGTGTTACATCCCGGGCAGGCGTCGACAACGGAGTCATCCAGTCTCTTCTGATAGCTCAGGAGAGCTGGATGGTGTCCGCATCTCAGCCTGGCCAGGTGGTCAGTAGTTATATGTCATTGTATAAATTTATAGCTCTCAGGAAGTGACGAATAGGGGTGAAATTGAAAGAGTCTGAGTCAGAGAGGATGCCATGTAATGAGGTGTTCAGCAAGAATCTCCGTCTTTCAGATGCATAGACGGGACAAATACAAAGAAAGTGAAAAACAGTCAATGATGTATGGCAATGTTGGCATTCAGGTGGTTGACCACGAGGGGTGGACATCAGGTAACCATGTGTGAGGCGTGTGTAGCCTAAACGTAGTCTAGTTAATAGGGTTTGGTCTGCGCGTGAACCATTAATTGAAGAGGGCCACAAGTGTATGTCATCCTTAATGGAGCGAAGGTGGCCAGTTAATGGTTGCGCTCTCCACTCAACTCGCCAAGCGTCATAAACATGGCGATGGAGGACAGGGAGCATATCCTCCGAACGCAGCAAAGTAGTAGAGGGTGTACCATGACACGCTTGCTTAGCGAGGAAGTCTGCACGCTCATTCCCGGGAATTCCTACATGCGCGGGGATCCAGCACAGTGTGATGGAACGATTAGCGCACTGTAATTTGTGTATTGTGTGGATGATAGTCTTGACCAATGGGTCCTTGGGGGCAAATACACATAAGGCTTGTAGTGCACTCTTTGAGTCACTACAGATAACGACCCGTGGAGAGTTCCTCGACAATGAAGAGATGGTGCTTAAAGCATCTTGAATAGCCCATAATTCAGCAGTGAAAACCGTGGAGTGATGGTGTAAGGTACTTTGATACAAGCCATGGTCTGAGACTGCAGCGCAACCCACGGCATCCGCATTTTTCGAGCCATCGGTGTAAATGAAAACAGCTGGGATGTGATCATCAAGATATGTTGTAAAGCGAGATGTTGACATTGAGATGGGGCTTGGGCATCAAGTTGATGCGCTAAGTGAAAGCAAACTGTAGGGTGTTTTAGGGTCCACGGAGTGATGTGACTAGGAGGGGGAGTTATGGATGGAACGGTGATACTGTAAGTACAAAGGAGTACAAAGGAAATCAAGCAACAACAGATCTAGTGACCCTTCTAGGTTGCTTGTCCTCCAAAACACTGAGGATCAAGTGTCCAAACAGTGGTTTAGAGTGGGTAAGGGAACATTGGAAAGGGAAATACTGCCCTGGAACTAATGTCCGTGGCAGGATTAGGAAGTTAGTAGGGGACAGATGGGTTAGTAACTGAGGGGGGGATAAAATAAAGTTATTCATTTACAAACGCAGTCAGTCGCGGGTTTGATGCGAGATATTTGTCTAGGCGGAGTTTAAATGAATCAACGGTGATGCAGTCTATAACGTTTCGGGGAAGCCCATTCCACAAGTTGACAACTCGATTGAAGAAGAAATTCTTAGATTCGTGTGAGTTAAAAGATTTACCAATAATTTTGCAACCGTTTCCCCGCGTGTAATTAGATTGGTCGATAGTGAAGTACTTACTACAGTTCATATTGTCGATGCCTTTGATGATTTTGAACACTTGAATTAAGTCACCTCTTAATCTGCGCTGGGTTAAAGGAAATAGATTTAATTCTCTAAGACGCTCTTCGTATGGTTTGTTCTTTAGGCTAGGTATCATTTTGGTAACTCTACGTTGAACTCGTTCTAGCTTGTTTATATCTTTTTGGTAATAAGGGCACCAGGATTGAACGCAGTATTCCAGAAGAGGGCGGACTAATGAATTGTAAAGGGTTAGGATAACTTCTTTGGATTTATGCTCAAATGACCTGCCTATAAAGCCAATTATTTTGTTTGCCTTCTTAACAACTTCTGAACATTGTTGACTCGGTTTTAGGTTACTCGATATTGTTACTCCCAGATCGGTTTCTCTGTTTACATTCTTAAGCTGAGTGCCATTCATCGAATAGTTTGCTTTCTCATTTAGGTATCCGATATGTAGTACTTTACATTTATCCGCATTGAAACTCATTTGCCAAATTTGGGCCCAACATGACAATTTATCTAGATTGTGTTGCATATCGTCAACTTGTTCTTTTGAGAGTACGCTATTTGCAATTTTTGTATCGTCAGCAAATTTTGAGATTGTACAGGTGAGACCCTCATCTATGTCGTTGATGTAAATTAGAAAGAGAATTGGTCCTAGTACCGATCCCTGGGGTACCCCGCTACTTACATTGGTCCATTTTGATGCCTTACCGTTTATGACTACTCTTTGCTTTCTGTCGCTGAGCCAATTTTCTATCCATTTCAACACACCGTCTTGTATTCCATGCGCTTTTAGTTTTAGCAGTAAACGTTTGTGGGGAACTTTGTCAAAGGCCTTTTGAAAATCAAGGTATATAATATCTACAGCTTTACTCTCATCGTAGAGGTTGAGGATATCGTGGAAGAAGTCTAAGAGGTTTGTTAAACAGGAACGTTTTTTACGAAAGCCGTGGAGAGCAATTGGTGAGACAATATTGGGAATGGCACTGGAATGGTTGAACGATAGTTATCTGTGGAATGGAATAGTTCTAGTAGAGTTGGGTCATGACGGAGGCGAACAGCCATACGCATGAGGACTAATCGACGGTGGTAGGCTAGAGGTAAGGTCCCAGCCTCACATAGGATATTGTAGACACGAGAGGAACGGAATGCCCCGAGCTAATGCGGATGCCCAAATGGTGTACGCTGTCGAGGGTTCCTAATGTGGAAGCAGAGGCCGTGCCATAGACAGGGCTACCATATTCTAGGGCTGAGAGGATGGTAGCTCTGTAGAACAGTAAAAGTGTAGCGCAATCTGTGCCCCAATGGACTCGTGCGACTGTTTTCAGAACATTCATTCTCTGGAGGCAACGTGCCTTTAAGCAGGCAATGTGACTCTTCCAATTGAGGTGAGTATCAAAGATTAAACCAAGGAACCTGGTATGTGGAAGGATCTGAATATTAGAATTTCCCATGGTGAGAGTAATGGACTGTTTACGTAAATGTCGAACATTTCTATAGAATACAACGGCGTTAGTCTTTTCAGCAGAAAATTGAAAACCAGCAGTGGATGCCCAAGAGTGGATGGATTTTAGAGCAATATTGAGACGCCGTTGTATGCGAGTCAGACTGGGAGAAATATAATATATTGCGAAGTCGTCCACATACAAGCTATACGATATTTCAGGTGGGAGGCTGCGTATGACACTATTGATCGCCATAATAAAGAGTAAGCTGCTAAGGGCACATCCTTGTGGTATTCCATTAATTTGTGACATAATGTCCGATAGGAGACCATTATTTTTTACCTGGAATGTACGGTTAGAGAGAAAATTTTGTAAAAAGCAGGGAAGAGGACCCCGCATGCCAGAATCGTGTACATTTTTAAAAATCCTGTGTCTCCATGTTGTGTCATAAGCCTTAGCAATGTCAAAAAATATTGCCACTGTGGGTTGGTTCTTGGAGAACCCATCACGTATTTGGTGTTCAAGGCGAATAAGTGAGTGCAGTGTAGAACGGCCAGGGCGGGAACCATTCTGATATGGGGATAGTAGGGCATGTGACTCAGCGTAATGTAAAAGCCGAGGATTGATAATTTTTTCCATTAATTTGCAGAGGCATGAGGTAAGTACAATCGGTCTGTAATTTGTGGGAAGACTATGATCCTTTCCAGGCTTCGGTACGGGTATAGTGTAAGCATGCCGCCAAGACGGTGGGAAGTAGTTACTTATCCAAAACTGATTGTACAGTTGTAAAAGATGTTGTAGCGCACGTGGATGGAGGTGACGGATGAGAGCGTACGAGAATCCATCCGGGCCAGGAGTAGTGTCTGTACACAGGTCGAGCGTGTGTCGCAATTCCGGAATTGAAAAAGGGGTGTTATATTCATGTGTTTCCCCGCTATGAAAAGATAGCGGGCGAGATTCCTCCATACATTTATAACGAAGAAATTGACGAGGCAATGACTGGTCTGAGCTGACGTGACAGAAATGTTTGGCATGTATGGCAGCGATGTCAAGGGGGTCATGTGTAAGCGAGTCCGAGGCAGGGTCTTTGAGTGGAGAGAGTGGAGGCCGTACAGTGCGTCCGTTGATACTGCGAAACTTTTTCCATAAAGTAGAGAGAGGGGTGCGGGAAGTGAAGGACGAGATATATGATCGCCATTAAAGTATCTTGTTGTCAAGGATACTGCGTTTGACAACTGCACAGATCTTGTTATAGAACGTTTTAAGGGCAATTTTTTCAATAGTGATGGTTATAAGGTCAAAGTAACGATTAGTGGAAAAAAGTTGGGGGGAAACAGTCTTTAAACGCCGCTGCCTAACACTCAGACGCTTAACCCGGGAACTACGGGAAGACTCTTAAGAGTTCCCCCGGCGGACTGCGGGAAGACTCTTAAGAGTCAGAAAAAAAAAAAATCAACTACTGTACATCGAAAAAAAATAATAATAATAATAATTTTGCCCCTGGGCCATGCAAAATATCACTCCTCTACCTCCCCTCCTTCAGTTATCACCTATTTTACCTGTCATTCCCTTATTCTGAGGTATATTTTCGTGCTAACATTAGCGAGTTGCAAGCAGGGCCTTGTCATCACTGTTAGCAAGCGAGTGCAAGAGAGAGAGAGAGAGTATCGATCGACTGTGTCTCAGTGGCCTTGGGGGAAATTGGCAGGAAAGCAGGTTGCCTCACCCATACATTATATAACTCGCGGCCTGTATCTCCGATTTTGACCATCCAAACGCTGTTTTCACTCGTTTTATTGTTGTTTCAGGTTAATACCTTTATAATCAACCCATAATAGGCGCGTTAGGATAAGTATTAATGCTATTTATGGTAAAATGAATATTTTAGTGATGGAAACAGCTCAAATACGTCAGCACAGGGAGAGGTGTCTAATTACCCCCATGCGCACTTCTTAGGTTAAGAAGGCGTTCCACACGATGCTTGAATTTTATCATTTGGGCTAGAGTGGGCGTCCACCAAGGGACCTGGCGAGGGTGCGTCAGCGAGGAGGTAAGCGGGATATGAGGGCGAGCAATGGAGTTCAGGAAGGACGAAAAATAATCAAAATTGTGTGCAGGGGAAGAGGTAGGGGAGAAGTCCGAAACGTCTGCAGAGGAGTGCGTATAAGACGTCCAATCGGCTTTAGAGAGATAATAACTCGATATTTGAGTGGAGGATGCAGGGCACAAATACTTAAGGAGTATAGGGTAGTGGTCGCTGGAGAAGCGATCCTGTAAAACCGACCAGTCAAATAGGGGAGCTGCGTCATCCGAGGCAAGGGAAAGATCGACAGCGGAAAATGTACAGTGGGTAGCAGATCTGTAGGTGGGGGGTGTCAAAGTTGAGACAACAAAGAGTAGAATGAAGGAGATATTTTTCAATGTTATCGCCTGGGATGTCTGTGTTTGGGTTGCCCCAAAGGGGAGAGTGTGCGTTAAAGTCGCCCAGAATAAGGTACGGTGGGGTCAGTGGTTGTTGTTGTTGTTGTTCCCCAAGCTGCCTGGCCGAACAGCCCCAAGGCCCCGAGTAAGGCCAAGGCCATAAACGAGCGCCCCCACAGAACCCCCCCTGCCGACCACAATAAAGCCTGGGTGACCAAAGCCACTCCATGGCGGGGAGCTGAGAGGATGCGTAAACGCCCGGGAAACCAAAGCCCCACCCAGGGCCCTGTGCCCCTCAGCAATTATGAAGAGAAAGTTGAGGGGCAAAGGAATAATGTGACGCTTTAGCTTCCAATCTTGGTAGATTGGGAGGTCAATCCACGGAAGAGATGCCGTCACTTGAGATCTAGAAAATATATAAGTAAAAGGAACAGTCAGAGTAAGCTATGGGTATGGCAGAGATCGCTCAGGTCTCACTCTGATAGACCAGCCCATCACCAGTGGGGTCAGTTGTTGTACTATTTGATGAAGGTCTGAAGTATTGTAATGACAGGAGGGTTGATTGTAGGAGGAGCAAACAGTCAAGGAAGGAAGGTTTGGTAATGAAATGGAGACGGCAGTTGTTTGAAAAGGGTTGGGGTCAAGGGTGACAGGAACAAATACGCACTTATAGTGCACAAGGATGGCCGTTCGGAGATGTGAAGGGGTTATAGGGGAGCTAGCAGTAACAGTATAATGCCTGGGGGGGACAACAAAATTGCCTACATGTTGGAGGCAAATGCATAATGGTGAATATAATTTAAGTAATCGTTGTAATTCTCCCATACGGAGGCGAGTTTGGTATCCGTTTATATTCCATTGCAAAATGTTATATGCCATCAAGAATAGGATTGTCAGAGTCATCGACAATAGTGGTCTCTTGAAGAGAGTCTGGTAAAGGTTGTGAGTGTGGAGAGGGTTGTGTGGATGGAGCTGAAGGGGTAGATGTAAGGTCTGTAATTTTTTCAGAAATAGCTGTGAATTGTGTGACTAGTTTAGGAATAAGGGTGGGGCAGTGGAGGAGTTTTTGGCGCAGAGTGTTCATAAATAGATAAGCGGAGGTAACATCTTCATCAGGGTTAGGGGGAAGTGTACGTGTGGTGACAAATTCCTGCGTCCGAGCAAGGAGGCAGGGATCCGTGGCACAGATATGGGGTGTGATGTAATGACGGAAACAAATTGGACATCCACATTTGTCAGGTGGGATATTGGTGTGACATTGCAATACAGGAGATTGTGAGGGGCTCGGGGTATGATGAGTCATTATCGAAGATTCGTCAGATGATGGTGTCGTAGGGTTAGCAGGAGTTTGTGGGGGAATGTCCCTAGGTTTGGGAGCATCGGGATCTGGGCAGTGGGGAGCGGCTAACGGAACATGTCGCTCAAGGGTACAGGGAGGAGCAGGCGTGGTGAGGGTGGTACGCACATTGACAGGAGGTTAGTGAACATCAAATCGGGATTGTGATAGCTCTATATTAGTCAAGTCAGAATCCAACAGGTTATTGTCCTTCAGGAATCTTTGCATCAAGTCCTTGGGCGTAGGATCAGATGCACAAATATGGGTGACACAATAACAAGGAGTAGGGTGAATTTGAGCACCTTCCGCTGGAGCTCGCTTGGAAAGAAATTTGTGAAGATGTTCGGTGAGTACTGTACGGGTAGAAGTCTTGTGCTGAAGTAGAAAGAATCGGCCGCAGTTATGGCAGCCACAGTCCAGAACGTGGGTAGGCATAACCCACTTCTGTGTGGTGGAGCCGAGTTTCGAGGTCCGGGATAATGACCGGATAGGACTTGCAACCTTACGCTTTTTCCGAGGCTGCGACTGGGTGGAGTGAGATTGGGGAGAAGTCTCTATATCTGGTACTGTGTTACATTCCATGAGGTTCTCTTCGGCAGTCATGTTCCAAAACTCAGTATCATCGGTCAAGTTAGTAAATCCCTCGAACCTGTTAGAGGTGGATAGGTCCGGGGAGTTAAGGTGAACTAAACGGAAGGTATCATTGGTGGGGTAATGTTGTGGGCTAATAGGTGGTGCCGGAGGCTGCTCTGGATACTGGTGGTCAGAGGAGTCAGCGGGTGTAGTTGATTCATACCGTCGATATGGAGGAGATTTACCTTCCTGCCTTAATTGTGCTGCAGCAGACCGGAAGGGGAGTCCTTTTGTGGCCTGTAAATGTAATACGTCACGATGAAACGCAAAGTGCGGGCATGTTCTGTCATTGGCTTTGTGGGACCCGTCACAATTTGCACAACGGGGCGCGCTGGCTTGACAATTGTTGAGAGCATGTTGTTCTGAGCCACAATTTAAGCAACGAGCATTGAGAGCCCGACACCGTGGGGTTGAATGCCCAAGCTTCCAGCAATTTGTGCACTGTCTCGGCTTGTTAACATACCTTCGTACTTGCAGTTGGCGACCTGCAAGACGGACATGCATAGGGAGGTCATGGCGCTTAAAATAAATTTTGACAATGCGTAGTGGGGGCCGATTTCCACGCTGAGGAGCAGTATAAGTGTCCACTTTAACAACAGTGGGGTCAGTTCTTTGCAATAATTTTAAGATACGATTGGTTGAGTCTGTAAAGCTCTGATCTGCATATTCGAAGTGGGAAGGGAGCACAACCATGCCAGTACACTGATTCAGGTACTCATCTGGTTTACCTGTGTATCTGTCGTTGGGGGTGTCGAGGTAGGCTTGTAAGGCTTCTGATTGCTCCTGTGTTTTCACCTCAATCATGCACTTGGCCGATCCAACAGCAAGCATGGTGAAGTCACCAATATCTTGTGCGAGAGTATCGTATAGACTAAAATCATCCATAGGTTCACCAGAGACCGTGAAAAACCGTGACCAATCAGGGGGACTGAACATAGCGTTATAAGTGTCCTTCGAAGCAGGGGTATACGTGGTACGCTTATGCCTTTGTCGGTTATGCGAAGGTACGAACGGTTGAAGCGTGTGAATGGCAGAGGAAATATCGGCAAGGTCATTTCCTGTACCTGCATCAATGGCCCGTTGAGATCGTGGAGGTACAGAAGCAGGTTTAATTGAGGAAGTAGATCCTGCATCCGGAGGGAAGATGGTAACAGATGTAGTCACAGACGGGTCAGGGAAGCAAGAAGCATCCGTAGGGGTGTCAGCTGAGGGCATGCGAGCTTCTTCATTAAGGTTGTCAACGGAATGAAGAGGTAGGCTAAGGCTAGAATCATAATCTGGTAATTTAGAAGTTAAAGTCGAAACTGTGGGGATGACATCACTATTATTGATCACAGAGACAGTACAGTACTTTGCATAGGAATTGATGCCGGGGAGATCACCTGATGGATCTCACTACCCGACGATGGAGAATTTGTCACAGTATCCTTAGGAGGTTTGCCAAGGTCTGTGGGTGCCATGACTGAGTGGGGAGCTCCGGCACTGTTGGCAGCAGGGGAAGGGTCCTTGAGGCAGTCTAATTTCTCGCAGGGGTCGGCGTCGGAGGGGGCAATTTTAGATTCCATAGGACGAATATTTCTAAATTCATCTGAGTCAGATTCCAAACCCACCATGGAGCCACAATTAGAGGACGGGACGACCGCCCTAGGAATTCTTGCAGATATACACCCCGACTAATGCACCTTAAGGGCCGTCGATCCGTCGATCGCCGACCCAGCACAAGGGTTAGGGTTTGGCATAAAAGTTTCCCCTCGCTCGAACACGTCGGGTACCACAGTTCGACGGGTGTAGGGATTGCCGACCCACAACACCCTCCAACGAAACCAAAGAGTGAGTACGGTCATTTACCTCATGACAGTCACGGTGCTCCCAAAGGAGGGGGCAGCGGGAAGAAAGGAAAAACGGAAAACAGAAAGGATGAGAAATGATAGGGCCCACTACAATTAGTTGGGGGCGGCAGGAAGGGTGGGCATGCGGGCATGCACTCCCCTCCTGCCGCCTCCGTCAGCCCCAGCACGTGTTCAAAAGTGAAACCAACGAAGCAGGCAGAGCGGGGGGACACACTTACACTAACTATAAAAGAGCTAACTGGGAAGCTTTCACAAATGAGACAGAACAACACTTTGAAACCTTAAACAGTACACCCATCACTAACATCAACAATGCTGTACACACATTCAACACGACTATCCAAAACGCCGACAAGAAACACATTCCAAGAGGCAACATAAAAAAACACAACCCCAACTTCTCACCAGAAATTCAAAACCTCATCATACAACACGACACACTGAAACACTCCCCAGCACCCCACACACAAGACATCAATCAACAAATTCAAGCACTCAACATCCAGATTAACAACAAAATACAAGAACAACAAACACTAAATTGGAATAACTTCCTACAAACACTCGATCACAAAACAAACCCCAAAAAACTCTACAAAACACTAAACAGCATCACACTTTCCAACAGCAACACAACACAATCACATGCTGCAATCACAACAACAGACTCTACTCCTTCACGTAAACAACAAGCGAACACTCTCATCAATCACTTCTCTCATGTCAGGCACCTAAAATCCCACAAAGACGACCGACGTGTCATCCGACACAAAAGACAATTCCCCACAGACCCTGACTATACACCCTTCACCAACAACCAGACAAAGCATATCATAAACAATCTCAAGCTCTCACCCGCCTGTGGCCTAGACAACATAAGCAACATTCACCTCAGACACCTGGGACCACAAAGCATACAAGCACTCACTAACATATCAAACTACAGCTACTCACACAACACAATACCAGACATCTGGAAGCATGGTATCATCATCACATTCCCCAAACCTAACAAAGACCCCACGCTACCCTCCTCACACCGTCCTATCACACTCCGTTGCACCCCCTCCAAAGTCATAGAGCGCCTTGTACTACAACTGATGACACCTGACTTACCCCTTTCTTCAACACAACACGGCTTCAGGCCATTGCACTCCACAAACACTCTTCTTACAGACCTTACACAAAGAGCTTTTGACGGCATCAACTCAGCTAGACCACCACACAGATCAGTACTTGCCACACTTGACATTAGTAAAACCTTCGATGCCATCCCCCGCCACAACCTAACAAACAAAATCTACAACACAAACATGCACAACAACACAAAAAGATGGCTGGCCAACTTCTTAGCAGGCAGATGTGCACACGTATCTTTTGCCGGTCAGTCATCTAGCATTAGAAATTTCCCAAACGGAGTCCCGCAAGGATCCGTCCTGTCGCCCGCACTCTTCAATCTGTACATGCATGATATAAATACACCAAATTCACCCCAAATAACCATAGCCTCCTCCGCAGACGACATAACACTCACAAGCACGCACCAAAACCCAGACACAGAGGCAAAGTTAGATAATTGTAACTCAGGAAGCGGGACAATACGAGCCTAAAAAGCTCAACTCCTGTATACTACAAATAGGTAAATACAAATAGGTAAATACAGCAACAAGACTCCTTCAAGACTATCTCGACACATTACATGAATGGTGCACTACAAACAGACTCAATTTAGCCCCAGCTATATCCACTGCAACCCTCCTCACAAGCTGGACAGGAGAGCACGATTATGTCCCGGGACTCAACATAAACAACACACCCCTAACACACACACACACACAAAATCCTAGGAGTAACATACGACACCCAAATGACATTCAAACAGCAAATCACAAACACGAAAAAGAAACTGACACCCAGACTTAACGCCCTCAGATCACTTGCCCACACGAAATTTGGACACAACAAAGAAACCACCACCACAGTCTACAAACAATACATAAGATCAGTTATGGAATACGCAAGCCCGGCCTGGGCTTCTAACCTAGCTGAAACACATCATAAGACCTTACAGACTATTCAAAATAAAGCCCTTAAAATCATCACAGGATGCATAGCTACTACACCCACAGATCACATACATCAAGAAACCAAAGTCCTAAAAATCAAAGATCATCTAGACATGAGAGGCACTCAATTCCTGGCAGCAGCCTCCACGAATCAACACCACCCACTACACTACATGGCAACACACCCACAGACACCAAGAAATAGCAAAACAACACCCAGCACACGCTATCACACACAAATACTGTCTTCTCTCCCTCCCTGCCCACCCCAAACCACCTTCCGGAAGTACATCCATACTCATATCACTTGCCGTTCCATCCACTCACTCATAGACAACACGCAGCTGCAAGCACGACCTCCTGAAATCCATCCTTCTGAATCCTCCCTTCCTCGCGAGGACAGAGTCCACCTGGCCAGGCTGAGATGCGGACACCATCCAGCTCTTCTGAGCTATCAGAAGAGACTGGATGACTCCGTCGTCGACACCTGCCCGGGTTGTAACACAGCACCCCATACCATAAAACACATCATATAAGACTGCATTTCACACAACCACTTACGCCAACAACACAATTTACACTATTTGAGAGCTCTGTGGGAGAGCCCGACCGTGGCCATGGCCTTCCTTAACCCTCCAACCCCGGCTAGGGTAGATCGTGACTGTACTCTGTGTCCGGGGGTTTTGAGGAATTTTGGTCCATGTTGATTCACCTGTTACTCCTGAAATACATGACACAAAGTTATAAAAAAAAAAAAAAAATGTTGCACAAACCTTCATGTGTAGAATGCCGTTGAGTAGAGGTCTCTAGCCCAAGTGATTGCATAATGGCAAGCGCGGGAAGTGGAGTGATTTTTATGCGGGAAAATCTTCCCGCGTTCGGATGCGTCGCCTTGGCCCAGGCCCCGGCTTGGCTAACCTACTGCGCACTTAGCCACTCGTCGCGCCAGAGTTTTTACCTCCCGGAGGCGATTTTATTTATTGATAGTGATGTTATTATAGTTATTTGGAGTCCAATTATATAAAATATGTGTATTAGGCTATCATTGTCACTAATATTTCACATTTTCACTCGATACCGTAGTTTTTATGAGTAATTGAGGCTGGTTATTGTTATATTAGGCAGTGATTATTCGTTATCACAGGTGTTTATTATACTTTGGCCATCTAATATTAGTTCGTGTGTCACTTTCACTTTGGTAAATATGCTTGAGAGAGTCACTGTCACTGATAATGCTAATTTTCACTTGATACGGTACATTTTATTAGTAATTGAGGTAGGTTATTGTTATATTAGGCAGTGATTATTCGTTATCACAGGTGTTTATTATACTTTGGCCATCTAATATTACTTCGTGTGTCACTTTCACTTTGGTAAATATGCTTGAGAGAGTGTCACTGTCACTGATAATGCTCATTTTCAATTGATACGGTACATTTTATTAGTAATTGAGGTAGGTTATTGTTATATTAGGCAGTGATTATTCGTTATCACATGTGTTTATTATACTTTGGCCATCTAATATTACTTCGTGTGTCACTTTCACTTTGGTAAATATGCTTGAGAGAGTGTCACTGTCACTGATAATGCTCATTTTCACTTGATACGGTACATTTTATTAGTAATTAAGGTAGGTTATTGTTATATTAGGCACTGATTATTCGTTATCACAGGTGTTTATTATACTTTGGCCATCTAATATTATGTCATGTGTCACTTTCACTTAGTTATATGCTTTGTAAACGTTTTATATACAATTTATTGTGTCTTTTTTCACTTATTTATATATGTTTTCATAATACATGACTTTTTTATCACAATACATTGTTTTATTTCCACTTGTTGCCTATATACATACATATTGTCAGTCTTTGGTACTTTCACTATGATTATTAGTTAGTACTCCTGCTTGGTGTGGTATTCAGCAAAGCACGGTATAGCACATAGTGACAGCTGGCACTCCACACACTGCATGGTGGTCTTTTTCTGCTTCCTCGGCCTCACCTGGCTGTTCCAGCAGACATGGCACCGCCTTCTGCTAATGGTGACTCCATCTCGTTCCAGAGGCAGGTAACCGAGCTTGTGCACATTTAGATACTGTGCACACTGCATACGGTCCTGAACGGGGCGCCCAGGTTGTGCCACTGCCCTCTGTGGCGTAGCATACCTGTCCAGGAGCTCCACCAACACCTGTTTTTGGAACCTCCGCAGGCTACTGAACTTCCTGGGTGTGCGCGGATTCCGAAGCCTGTAGATATTGTAGGCATTCAGCATTGACATGTCCACCATGTGCAGAAAGAACTTTTTGTACCATCTGCACGAGGTACGCAGACAGTCGATGAAGCCTATCTGCATGTCGGACTTGTCCACCAGCCTCATATTTATGTTGTAGTCCATTACAGCATCGGGCTTGGTCACCCTGACTTGGGTGCGGCGATCCACCTTGCCAGTCTCAACCATTTCCCCCTTGTGGACGGTGCTCAGGAGGTTGACCTTCCGCTGGTCGTGCCAGTGAATAGCCAGAATGGGTCCCGACTTCTTCTTGAAGACATCGCCTTTCTTGGTTTTAGGAGGGAAAGTTGGCATGCCCTTCCTTTTCGCTCTAACTGTGCCTACAGTCCCCGTCTTGCGCTGATGGAGGTACTTTGAGAGAGTGGGGGACGTGTAGTAGTTGTCTGTGTAGAGGACGTGATTCTTCTGGAAGTACCGGTTCATCATGGCTTGAACCACTGCTCCGCCAAAGCCAATGAGGGGGTCTATTTCCACGTCCCCTTCCTTCCCGCTGTAGACCAGGAAGTCCAGGACATAACCAGTTTGGCAATCGCACAGCACAAAGAACTTTATACCAAAGCGATGTCTCTTTGAGGGGATGTACTGCCTGAAGCTCAGCTTTCCCCGGAACAGCACAAGAGACTCGTCAATACAGACGTTGCAGAAGGGCGTGAAGTATGACGTGAAACGTTCTCGCATCATCTCGTACAACGTCCTAATCTTCCACAGCTTGTCAGAGAGATGCATGTCGGTGTTGGTGACAAGATGGAGCGCTCCGAGGATGTCGAGGTACCGGTCCCGAGAGATGTATTTCCCGAAGGCAGGGGTGGATATCAGATCTTTGGTGATCCAATAGTCAGCCAACCTGTGCTTCTTTACATGAGGCATTAGCATGGTGATTGCCAGGAACACCATGAACTCGGGATGAGTCACTGGGGTCCACCGCTTCATGTGGCCCTTGGTCACCTTGCCAAAAAAGTTCACCTGGATTTGGTGGTGCTTGTTTGTCTCTTCTATGACAAACTCAGTAACCTCCTTATCAAAAAATGCCTCAAAAAGCTCATGTGGTGGAGCATTGGGGCCTGCGGGAAAACTTGGGGTAACTCCTGAACCCTCCTGTACCTCATCAAAAGGGGTTACATCAGGGTCATTCACTTCATCAGCAGCCACATCCTGCCAGTTGAAAATATAAAATGGGTCCTGCTGGCGACGCTGACGAGGAGCTGCAGCTGGGGCAGCACGCTCACGAACTTTGGCGGAGCGCACCCTAGGGCGGCCAGGAGCGCGACGGCGCCCAGGCCCAGCCCGGCGGCCAGGGCGGCCAGGAGCACGACGGCCCTGGGCAAAGCGTCTGGGTTGAGGGTCGTCGATGTCCATAAAGTCATCGTCGTTGTCGTCAGAGCCGTCATCTTGCCCTGACGGTGGACCCAGGTAATCATGGCCAGAGTCATCTGTGAGGTGCCCTTCATCTTCAGACCCCCCCTCATAATCTCGCGGGGAACGAATGATGCGTGGGCGGCGTGTAGGTCGGCGAGGTGGGGAAGGAGTGGCAGGTGAGGCTCTGTCATCTTCATGCAGAGGTTCGGGGCTCCTTGGCCTACGACGATTCGTAGACAGCACTGGTTCAGTGTCTGTAGGTGCAGGTATGGATGCGAGGTCAAAAACATCGTCAGGAACCTCTGTTGTAGGCTGGAGAGGTGGGGTGGACCCTGGGGAAACTTGCGGGGGCGTATGGCTGGGACCGGCAGGGGTGGAAGCCGCGGGAGCCTCGAACAAAGAGCGCCTACTTGTAGCTCCTTTTTTCACATATTTTCTCCCTTTTCCCTTTTCTGTAGTAGTATGTCTCCTCTCGGGGGAAATAGGGGGTAAATAGGCCGAAAGTGGGGGGTCCTCAACCCTAGGCAGTGCTGGTGGTGGTGGGGAAGAATGGCGGGCGCCTGGGGCAACTTGGGTGGCGTGGGTAGATAAGGAAGACAATGGCGGGTCAACCTCACCCTCATGCTCAGCCTCACTGGCACCCTCACGCACTGCTCCCTCACCAAGTTTTAGGGCCTCTTTCCTGGCTGCCGCGGCCGCCTTTTCAAGAACTTGCTTCTTATAAAAGCGTATCTTGAATGGGGATTTAGCTGGCGAAGGGCTAGGTGTCGTGTCACTCAACCTAAACTTGGCAGTCGACCTAGTGCTGTCCCATTCGCTCACTCTCACTACACTCTCATCACCTTGCACAACTATATCACGTTCAGTACTATCATCACTTTCATCGTCATGCTCAAATCCAACAAATTGCGCGTCTCTTTGATGAATTTCGTCTAGATCGTCTAAATTTTCACTATAGTGAGACTGATAAGACTCGGAGCTATCACTGCCCAAGTCATCAACACTATTTTGTCCTTCACCACGTTCATAACTCCTCAAAGCTATTTCAATACCTCCGGGAGTCAACGCATCTTGTACGTGCCTTTGCGTTAGGGCGCGACGAACATGGGCAGGCGTCGAAGGGAGCATGGAATCGGACACAGGGGAATCACTTTTTGGGCTAGTATCCATGATGGCGACAGGGTAGAGACTGTTTTGGTGGCGTACATGGTGTCTGGTGGTGTCGCCTAGCGACCACGGAACGAAATGTTTACGCGCGCCATTCAAAAGCACATACGCAAGCAATGGTACAATGTTGTACCACCCGGGTTCCTCGGGTCAAAACATAATGGTACACACGTGTACCACCCGGGGTTGAAGGGTTAAGGACTTGGGGCTGTTCGGCCAGGCAGCTTAGGGAACAACAACAACCCTCTCAAAACACTGTCTCTTCTCCTCAACTGCCTTTCTCACCGTATCATTCCACCACTCGCTTCCCTTCCTGATACCTCTGCCTCCTACTTTCCTTTTGCCGCATACTACCTCTGCACTTGCTTTCACTCCTTCCTTAACCCGTCCAGCCCCAGCGACGCGTCTGACGCGTCGGCGATGTATGTAACGCACAGCCCCAGAGACGCGCCTGACGCGTCACCCTAATTGCGCCGACCGTAACCTCAGGTGTAGCCACTCAAGAGGGCTCAGATTTGTATGGGAACTGTATACGTATCCCACGCAACCGTGCCGATGGTTGAAAACTCTCAAAGTCCACGTGCGTGCACGCGAGCGCGCAATAACCTGTTTTTTTGGGATAATTGCCTTCAATTTTTTACTCTTGTAAAATCCGTTTTCGGGGGCTCTGTAGGACCATTTTTTAAGCTTTTTGAGCGGTTTTTCGTGGTTTTTCCTTCATTCCTAACCCATTCGCTATTGTTTCTGGAATAAAACCATTTTTTGAAAACCGGCCGGGTTCTGGTGCGCAAACATTACAAAACTAGCCGGGGCTCCACGGGTTAAACTGTTGCCATTCAACCTCTACTTCTCTCTCTTCCATCCACTTTTCATTTAGTATTTCCTTGTACTCCCTCTCTTTTTCTCTCTTCTCTACCTCACTAACTTTTATTACCTCTCTTACTACACGCTTGTCTCTCATTCTCCTGTAACTTATAACTCTTAGCTTTCCCTCCACCAGGTAATGATCCGACATACCCTCTGCCTCACCTCTCATCACATTCACATCCAGCAGTCGACACAATCTTTCCCTTGTCACCAGCACATAATCCATCAATGCCCTCTCTACAATCTCTCCCCTCATAAGTCTATGCCAGGTGTACTTGTGTATACGCCTTTTTTTGAAGAACGTATTACCTACACTCAATCTGCACTCTTCACATAAATTTTTTAGTCTTTCTCCACTCTCGTTTACACCATCCACACCAAAACTACCGATGACTCCCTCAACAGGTTCATTTCCTACCCTAGCATTTAGGTCCCCTAAAACTATAAAATTTTCATTTGCATCAAACCCTTGTAGACAATCTCTCATCCTCCCAGAAACCCTCTACCTCGTCTAACTCTCTTTCACTTCCTGGTCCATACGCAAAAACCCAAACCCAAACCCAAAAACCCAAACGCAAAAACCCAAAAACCCAACTTTCACCCTTAAACCGTATTCGCACCCACATTAGCCTTGATGACACCTCTTTCCACTCTTTTATAAACTCTCTCAACTCCTCCTTCACAATAATAGCCACTCCTTCTTTCCTCCTGACTATACTGTATATAGTTTACGAAAATATTGAGTTTGAAGGGGAAGGTACCGGTACTGTTTGAATTCTTCCTCCATATTATGGATAGCAATAGAACAAGAGTGAGTAAAACAAGACGCCCAAAATGTTCTACACACTCCGAGGGTCCCTGGCCAAGGAAGCAATAATTATTCCATGGGAAATAAAATTAGTACTGCCGAAGAGCCTCCCAGTCGGCAGCGTCATAGTGCCACAAGCTCCTCCGGCTGGGAGGATCGGATGGCCGTACTGGACAGATAGGACAGGTAACAGAGATAAAGTTATGATCGGAGGAGCCCAACGGAGAGAAAAGATTTACAGAGTAAGTAGAGGGACTAGAAGTTAGAAATAAGTCAAGGTTGTTGGGCCAATCTCCAAAGCGGTCAGGGATACGAGTAGGGTGCTGAACTAACTGGAGAGAAAAGATTTACAGAGTAAGCAGAGGGATTAGAGGTTAGAAGTAAGTCAAGGATGTTGGGCCAATCTCCAAAGCGGTTAGGGATACGAGTAGGGTGCTGAACTAACTGCTCTTGGTCATTTAGGATAGAGAAGATGTAGGCTTGTTCACTAGGTTGGTCTGTGAAATGAGAGGAGAGCCATAAGCGGTGGGGAACATTGAAATCTCGTAAGATGGAGAATTCTGAGAAATGAGAAGTTGATAGGATGTCTTCCACTTTAGAATTACATACATACATAACATTTTAAGACTGAGTGTTCCACACATACGTGCAGTTTCAGTCTCTTGTCCTAATGGCGGCGTTCCAGGCAACCCTGTTAAGGGCTGCTTCACTTGTCAAGTTCTTGGATTTGAGATCGGCACGAATAGTCCGATCCCAGGTCTTCCTCGGTCCACCCCTTGGTGCAGCTCCCTCCACAATCAGACCTGCATTTTTTCACCCAATTTTGTTCATCCATTCTCTCCACATGTCCATACCATCCCAGTCTACTTGTATGCACGACCTCCCGAAATCCATCCTTCCGAATCCTCCCTTCCTCGCGAGGACAGAGTCCACCTGGCCAGGCTGAGATGCGGACACCATCCAGCTCTCCTGAGCTATCAGAAGAGACTGGATGACTCCGTTGATGACGCCTGCCCGGGATGTAACACAGCACCCCATACCATTAAACACATCATAGAAGACTGCATTTCACACAACCACTTACGCCAACAACACAATCTACACTCAATGAGAGCTCTGTGGGAAAGCCCGATCGTGGCCATGGCCTTTCTCAGGGACTCGGGGCTGTTCGGCCAGGCAGCTTAGGGAACAACAACAACAACAACAACTTGTATGCATCACCTCGCTAATACTCTTTATACCTAAACGTCTCCTCAGCTCAACATTTGTTATTCTCTCCTGTAGCCTGGCCCCACACATCCATCTCACCATTCTCATCTCATTACGTTCCATTCTGCTGACATCCTCTACTTTAACGGCCCATGTTTCTGAGGGATACGTCATTGCACTTCTAACACATGAGGCATACACCTTTCCCTTCAAGGGGAGAGGCATTCTTTTCATGGTCAGGATTGGCAGCAGTTCTCTGAACTTCCCCCAGCCACATCTAATTCTAGCAACAGTGGCAGCCTCGGCCCCACCACCGGCAGAGATGGTATCTCCTAGGTAACAAAACTTGTTCACCAGCTCCAATGACTCATTTCCAAAATTCACAGCCACAGGATCATCACTTAACACAAGCTCGCCTTTGCACACTACACACTCAAATTTTTTCTATTTCTGACTTATCCTTCGGCAGGGGTCCCTTTATTCTACTACAGCGCTTACTCCCATGGTGTACCCAACATCGACAGATGCTACATTGAACTGAGTTAACACCCACACCCTTTCCACACACTGCACATGGGTATGCACCGCTCTTTTCCACATTGCCTCGTCTCAATCTACAATGCAAAACCTTGGTTTTGTTAATATTGACTCTTAAACCCTTGCTCGCCATGCCCTCTCTCCATTTTCTGAATTTGGCTTCAGCATCTTGCATACTGGCAGCCAATAGGACTAAATCGTCTGCATAAAACAGTTCTAACGGGAGTCCGCCTCTAAAAACTCTAGACAGTGCCTCCAAGACCATAATAAAGAGGAGGGGCCTTAACACTGAACCCTGATGGACTCCAACACGGACTGCGAACTCATCACTCAGTACTCAGTACTCATCACTCAGTAAGAGGTTGAGGACACTGGGGCTTCCGACATTGGCATATAGGAGAAAGAGAGGGGATATGAGAGACTTTTAAGATAGTGTTAGGAAAGTACGATGAGGATGTGTGTGAAGGTATCTTCTTGATGCGGTAGGGAACAAGAACGAGAGGACACTCTAAGAAAATTTACAAAGAAAGAAATAGGCTTGAGAAGGCAAAGAACTCATTTTGTGATAGAGTGGTAAATGAGTGGAATGCACTGCCCCAGTATGTAGTCGATTCCGAATCAATAAGGGAGTTTGAAAGTAATCTTGATAAAGCATGGGGAAGACAAGATTTGAAGTTTGATTATAAAACAAAAATACAGAATAGTAAAAATGTTGCGTCTGCTACCGCCGCCGCCAACACCGTGAACGACCGCAGCAGTGCAAGTACTGGTACTGAGCTGGATACACAGGCATAGTTTGCCTTTTTCCAGAGGATCTACTGTAAGAAACTGTACTGTAAGTACACCCTTCACCCTCACCGCACTTCGCGAATCCTCACACATCTTCATTATCACACGCACCAGCCACTCTTCCAGACCAAGTTTCCTCATAGCCCACTGCACAACATCTCTAGGCACCCTATCAAAGGCCTTCTCCAGGTCTACAAACACAAAGTAAAGATCCCTGCCTTTTAGTAAGTATCTTTCCTGTATCTGCCTGACTATGAAGATAGTATAGGTTGTACCGATGGTAGTCAAAGAATTTGGGGAAGTCAGTATAATTAGGGGAGTAATAGACAGCACAGAAATATTTAGCTTGAGAGTGACAGGAAAGTTTGAGCAAGATAGTTGAGAATTCAGAGGAGTCTAAGTTAGGAACACAAGAGTAAGCAAGTTTGTTGTGCACATACAGTAAATACAACATCCACCTTTGGCTTGGAAACTAGGATAGAGAAAGTAAGAGTGGACAAAGAAGTGACTGCTGGTCGTTGCTTCAGACACCGGAGTCTCGGTGAGGAAAAGAAGAATTAGTGTTATATTAAGTTTTTATTGATGTTAAATCATTAGGTTTCTTCCTCTTGACTTACTTTTATGTTACTTATTTCCTTCTTCCCTTTTTAGTTATTGTATATTTATTTTATCCGCCCTCTCCTTTTTCCGAATTTCCAGCCATATGAGGGCCCTGGCTCAGTAGGCGGTAGCATTTTTGTTTTTTATCATTCATTTCATAGCTTTAGGTGCAAGCTAAGAGTGTTTTTTTTTCTATGTGAGTGAGGGAGACAAAGGCAGAACTGCCGTTAGCGAGTGCTTCCCCCATAGTTGAAAGAGTGACAGGGCCAAAATCAAGGGACGTTCGAGCTAAAATCCCTGGACACAGAGTTTGAAGCAATTTAAGTCATAGGAGGGAAAGACTAACAATAATCTATACAGTACCTCTATTCATATGCTCTCTCTTTCTCAAGCAACGGTTTTCTGCAGCCAAGAAAATCCTGGGAACAGGAAAAAATCAATCTACCTCCTGTCAGCATCTTTATTCTTCTCTTCCTTCTGAACAATGTCTTGAGGATTGTCAATCTTGAAGCGCAGCCCCGCCCTCTTGACCGCATCCTGGATGACTCGCAGGTTGTCAATGGGGGAGTCAGGGTGGTCGTACGGGTCGCTGTTATCCACGTACAAGAAGATCTCAAACACATTGTCTGGCTCGGAGAGACAAGATTTTGGATTCAATTATTGTCAAATGTGGATAGGCTTTCAAGTAGATACCTAGTACCGGGTAACACTGAAGTCATCACCTACATTAAAAAGCACAAGTAACCAACATAACAACTATACCATCCAAATATTAATGAAGCAATTACAATTACTCATGTAGTAATGTACACCCTATGTGGTGGATTGTGCTCTTTTATTTATTTATTTTTATTTTAGTAAGAGTTGTTTCCACATAACGATTTTGATAAGTTAATTTGACTTTACTGTATAATGTCTTTGTCCCAGTTTTGGTTTGCTTTGTTTGCAAGTTTTACATTTTAATATCCTGTGTACAGTAGTGTCATTCATGAATACAGCACAGTACTTACTGGTGATATAATAGCAGGTGGTGATTTTAACAATGCATACTTCACTGTTATTGATGTTAGTTTAGATTATTTGGTTTTATTCTCTTCTTTTTCTTGTGAGAAAAATATCCTAAAATCAGCTATGTGTTAATTTAAAAGCAAACATTCCTAAGACATAATATGTCTTACTGGTAATTCTAAAAGGCATATATCTACTCTTACCTACTGTATATCTGTTCGGGCTCTGTCTCGTGTCGGCCACCCCCGGCAATGGGATATGTGCCTGAGTATACAATATACTGTACATACATACCTATATCTCTGTTGAGTGCAGTCGCCAGATCACTAACGGTCATATTCTTCCACACACTCACCACCTCACTCTTCTTCTTCATGGGCTTTTGGTTCACAAACACAGTTTTCTGCCGAAAAATACAGAGGTAAAAAAAAAAAAAAAAAAAAAAAAAAAAAATAATGTACATATAATTATATATCATCATCATCATCATCATCATCATCTCCGACGCCTTGCTTCCCCCTGGGAAACCCCCACTAGAGGATGGCCATGACAGAAACGTCTCCAAGCTACTTTGTCAAGACACATGCCTCCCTTGCCCGTGCCACAATGCCCCTTCCACTAAGTGGAAGTTTTTCTTCAATATATTTTTCCACTTTCTTTTCCCATACCATAGGTGGTCTTCCACTACTAGCGGTTCCACTCACCTGACTCCCATATATCTTTCTTGGCATTCTGTCTTCATCCATTCTCTGAACATGACCATACCACCTCAAAGTACTTCTCTTTATCCACTCAACCACACCACAATCAATGCCCAAAGCCTGCTCTTCCATTCCAAAGGACTCGTACACTTCCCTATTACTTGGCCCATCTAGCCTATTCATGCCAGCTGCCATTCTGAAAAAGCTCATCTCCACAGCTCTTAGTTTGAAGAGGTCCTCGTCACTTGCTGTCCATGTCTCGCTTCCATACGAGAGTGTTGGGAGCAGCACACTGTTTCTCAGTGACTTTTTTACTTCCTGGCTAACCATTCTTCCTTTGAGAATACTATCAAGTTCTCCAATCACTTTTCTCCCTTGCATTTTTCTCTCTTTTATCTCACTCTCCATTTTACCATATTTGCATAGTACAGCTCCCAAATACTTGAAACTTTCAACCTCTTCTAGTACTTCATTTTTCAATTTTATTTTACAACTTTTCTTGTGTTCTTTCTTGATTCTATATTTTTCCTTAAAATCTATAGTTTCATGCATTCTTCTCTCAAACACCATTACCTTACATTTCCCTACACTGACCTTTAACTTTCTCTTTTCACATACCCTGTCAAAGTCAGTGACCACTCTCTGAAGTTCTTCAGCATTTTCCGCCAACAGGACTGCATCGTCCGCATATAGGCATGTTAAAATCTTCCATGTTCTTCCCTCCGATTCCAGTCTAGCTCCCACACCCATTGATACAGCCCTACATTCCCTAATCACTCCATCCATGTATATATTGAACAACCAAGCTGACATGACACATCCCTGTCTTACACCTACATTGACCTCAAAACTTTCACTTAACTTATCCCCTACCTTCACATTTGCCATTGCATTCCTATAAAAAGATTTTACTGCCATTAGCAACTTTCCTCCCACACCATATACTGTTAACACATCCCACAGGCCCTCCCAGTCTACTTTGTCGTAGGCTTTTTCCAAATCCATGAATGCTGCATAGAGTTTTCTGTTTTTGGCCAGATACTTCTCTACCAACAATCGCATTGAGGCTATCTGGTCAACGCAGCCCCTGCCCTTTCTGAAACCTCCCTGTTCCTCGCCTATTTTGTCATCCGTTATCTTCTGTAGCCTCTGTGTTACTACTCTTGCGTGTACCTTTCCATTATATATACCGGTATATATACCGGTATATATACCGGTATAATATATATATATATATATATATATATATATATATATATATATATATATATATATATATATATATATGGGAATACATTTGACACGCAACTGTTGTGTTGCCTGAATAATCTTCAATAACAATTCCAAATAACAACCATGAAAGGTAAACAACATAAATACTGTATACATTTGACATGAACTGTGACATTTCTGGATAACATGTAACAAACCACAGGTATGGGAAAATGGCTTGATGTCATGGAAAAACGATACCTATATATTTCTATCTATCTGTTGCCAGATGGCCTAATCCCTAAGGGGATGGCCACGAATGAATCTCCTCCATGCAACTCTGTCCTCTGTCAGTTGGTGTTCCCTCCTATCACCCAACACCCCTTTCACTCATATACCTCTCAATTCCATCCTTTCACCACTTCACTCTTAGTCTCCCTCCTCCTCTTTCTTAGTCATTCTCTCATTTGCTTAATCTGACAGAACCACCTCAAGGTGTTCTTTTTCACACTCTCCAGCACGTCAACATCCACACCACAATGCTCTTGTACTTCCTCATTCGCCTGTCTATCTTTCCTAGTGCCTACATACGTACTTCTCAAATAACTCATTTCCACCCCTCTCACTCTTGATTTATGTCTCTCCAACAATGTCCATGTTTCACTCCCATACGTCAATGTTGGTATTACCAAACTATCATGCAGTAATTTTTTTTTTTCATACTCATCACTCCATTCCTTGTCACTGCTTTCAACATTCCTACAACCCTCTTCCCCTATTGTACTCTCACACCTCATCCTCTATAAACTTATCTTTACTCATCACACTGCCTAAATACTCAAATGAGATGATATTCTCCATTACCTAACCATTTAACCTAACCTCACACTCTGTGAATGCATCCCTCTCAAAGACCATAATCTTACTCTTCACCACATTGACCTCCAGGTTCCATTTAACAGACACATCTCCAAACATATTTACCAAACCATGCAACTCCCACTTATTATCGCTCTAAACATATTTCCCAAACCCAACAATTCCCACTCATTATCACTTATCAGAATAATATCATCAGCAAACAGTAACACAGGCAGATTCCATTATCAGGGAGGGTTACTCTAACATCCACTTCTTTTCCTTGTATTTCCTTATTGATTCCATCCATATATACACTGAAAAACCATGGGGACATCATACACCCTTGCTTTAACCAAACATTCAGATAAAAAAACACGCTCTGTTTATCATCTACACACATTTCTGCCATTGCAACATCGTACATGCTCTTCACCGCTTTCAGCAACTTACCAACTACAGTACCGGTACTCTGTATATTCTCAATACTGTACTTTCCACAAACCTTCTCTAGGCTATCTACTTTGTCATAAGCTTTCTCCAAGACATGAATGCAGCATTCAACTAAGCGGGTGCCCAACCCCAGAAATAGGGGAGCTATCCCCCCGCCAAAGGAGGCTTTCTAGGGCCTTTCTTAGCTGATGCTGAGAGGATTGGGTTCTAGTCATGTGGTGATGGGCTGGTCATTCAGAGTGAGAACTGAGCGATCTCTCCCATACCCATAGCTTACTCTGACTGTTCCTTTTACTTATATATTTTCTAGATCTCAAGTGACGGCGTCTCTTCCGTGGATTGACCTCCCAATCTACCAAGATTGCTCTTCTGTGGATTGACCTCCCAATCTACCAAGATTGGAAGCCAAAGCGTCACATTTTTCCTTTGCCCCTCAACTTTCTCTTCATAATTGCTGAGGGGCACAGGGCCCTGGGTGGGGCTTTGGTTTCCCGGGTGTTTTCGCACCCTCCTCAGCTCCCCGCCATTCGGAGTGGCTTCGGTCACCCAGGCTTTATTGTGGTCGGCAGGGAGGTTTCTGTGGGGGTGCTCGGTTATGGCCTTGGCCTTGCTCGGGGCCTTGGGGCTGTTCGGCCAGGCAGCTTGGGGAACAGCAACAACAACAACTAAGGTCCCTTCTCCAGATATTTCTCAACAACATATCTCAAGAAGATCTGATCTACACAGCCTCTTCCCTTCCTAAACCCATCCTGATCCCCACCTACCCATCGCTCTATTCTCATTCTCATTCTTTCGATCACTATCCTACAGTACATATTCCATACTATGCCAAAGAGACATATCCCCGTGTGATTACCACACACTTTTCTCTCTCCATTCCCATTAGCCTATACAAGGGTACTATTATGCTTGATTTCCAGTCTTCAGGTACTGTCGCGCTAATACAGTAAGTCATGTCCCAGCTGTCATTACGTTTGGCTCGCTCTGTGCTGTCAGATGTTGAATAGGGTGTGTAAGTGTAGGAACATGTTTGTATATTTCACTCAATATGAAGAAATGAAGCTTAGATATTGCTGATACCAACTATTGATCAAAATATACTTGGTGCCGAGACATCACTTATTAGCGCAACTGTACATGCTAGTTCACACATTTCCATACCTATTTAATTACCTCACCTCCATACTTCAGCATCTCATCACACACTCCATCTATCTCATCTTCACTCTCTTCAAAGCTTCACACACTTGACAGTCTGACCTCCTGATCCCGTCCTCCTCCTCCTCCACTGCTCCTTCTCCCTCCTCCTCCTCCACTGCTCCTTCTCCCTCCCATTCCCCATACAATTATGTTTCCAGCACTTTCATTTTAGACATTCAACAATTAACTAAAGTGCTATCTTCATCTCTCAAACAATATCAATAATATCCAGCCATTTTTCTAGAGCTGTGGTTCATTACATTTTAAAAAGACTGAAGTAGGGTGAGGTGGGGTTGGACCGTACTACCAGAGGAAAAACATTTATCTAAAATAACATGAAGGCTGGAAATGAGAAAAATTATATGTGGATGAAACTTTCATTACTTGCACATCCTTTGGCATGCAGATAATTATGAAATACAGTATGCTTGCAACACTGGAAAATAAATTTAAAGGGGGTACAATTTGTACGGACCATCACTCAAGGGGTGCTGGACCATACAGACCACCAAAGAATTGCTTACAGCTTAAATGGACACTTAGATATATATTATTTTAGCCCTTATACTTAAATACTTAAAATACTTAAATACTTAAATAGGCTACTTAAAAGTGGTAATAAACAGGAATGAATGGAGAATGCTTGTCAATAGTTGAGTGAACACGTGGTCATTTGGGGGAAGGGGTCGGGCGCAAGTCTATCTATCTATCTATTGCCTGACGCCGTGATCCCCGAAGGGGTGGCCACGAACGAACTGCCCCCATGCACCTCTGCAAGTTGGACTAGATAATAGTCCATCAGGCACCTGGACTGGGGAGACGATAAATATGAAGGGTGCACCTGGAAGTGTGGTGGGCGGGCTTGTGGCTTTGGCTCCGTTACATGTCTGCCTGCCAAGATCGGAGCCTCTCCGGGTGGTCGGGGGCCGGGGGAGTGCTGGAGCGACCTTGGTGACCCTGGTCTCTGGGTATTCTCCTGGGTGACCTAAATGTGTGTGAATTTTGTGTTTTGTCTGTGTTTGTTCATTGTTTTGTCTTGTGTTTTGTGTTTTCCTGTTCTTGCTCTGACTTGAGTCGGCCACCCCCAAGAAAAAATAAAAACAAGAAAAGTGGGGATTGGGCCTGAGCATATAGATAGATAGATAGACTTAAATAGTAAAATACCCTACTATAATTGATCAAAATATTTTGCTGGAGGCCAAGTATTAAACAAATAATACTTCAAATAATCATATAAAGAAACAGATGGCATATATTATCAGAAATTACATTTACTGCTTATATAATTGCATGGATGGATGTATAAGTCATGTTAAAAGATCTTTTACAGACCCAGGGGTAACCTACCATACACGGAACTTGCATGTACGAAACACCTACACTAGGATTTGGGGAAATTTTATTAACTGAAATAAGTCTTCCAAATCTGGCCTATAACATGCCTTAGTGCTTATATTCACTCTACTTACCCATATCTCTGTGATCTACAATACCTTAAGATTATCATAAATATACATAAAAAGGCATAAAATTACATCAGACATGACAAAAAACAATATAATGACCTCACATACTCATTTCAATACTCCGTCTGGTGTCACTCAGTCCGCCGATTGCTATGCATGCAGTGTTGCCAGTGCTACCAGGATTTTCTGCTACACCTAATTTCTAGCGATTTAGGGCTGTCGTACGGTACATCACCAAGTACGGTCCAACCCCACCTGACCCTATATGGTACTGTACCTACCTAATTTAAGTTCACCCAAGTTGTATTCGCCACGCTGCTAGTGGCTCCAAAGAGCTTGACGCCCTTGGTTGTGAATTGCTGCAGCAGACTATTCAAAGGGGCAGAACAATCCCATTATTAAGATGGGCTCATCTGGCACCTTCTTCAGTTCGACATCGAGGGCTCTCTTGAAGTTTCTCAAGTGTACCAGTAAGGGAATATAAGGATAAAACAAAATTGAGGAAAAGAACGAACCCAGAATTGCCAATGAAAAGAAAGCTTTGGACATTGATTAGAAGAAAGAAACGATTGTGGGAAAGACTAAAATTGTTAAAAAAGAACAGGGGGTCTAGTATAGAAGCTAAAGAAATGGATCTGGAACGCAGACAAATAAACAATAAAATAAGGTGGGAGACAAGGAGGGGGGGTGAAGGAGAGAGAGATTGCTAGAAATGTGAAGGATAATCCAAAAATATTCTGGAAGTACATTCAGGAAAAGTTAACAAGAAGAATAGGGATCCCAGAGCTGGTATGGGGGTTGGATGATGGGAGTAGAGCGGAGACTGATAAGGAGAAAGCAGAGGTGCTGGGGAAATACTTTGGGGGGGTACTAACAGTGGAGTCGGATGATGCAGTGCCTACTATTCCCATCAAACAGGCACCGGCACTAGAACTAATAGTTTTCCCATGCTAGAATAAGAAGGGCTATAGAAAAAATGAACAGAAGTAAGTCCCCGGGACCGGATGGGATACACCCAAGAATCATAAAGGAAGGAGGTGAGATGTTAGTAGAGCCATTGAAAATGTTATTTGAGGTATCGTTTAATACAGGACAAATCCCGATGGCCTGGAGAAAGGCGAACATAACAGCTATATATAAGAAGGGAAAGAGAAATGATCCAGGGAATTATAGACCAGTCAGTTTGACAAGTGTTGTGTGTAAACTAATGGAAACGGTAATTAGAGAAGGAATAATGGAGCATATGAAGTCAAACCAACTTTTCAGTGGGAGACAGTTCGGATTCTTGCCGGGGAGGTCGACGGTACTACAGCTAATTAAGGTGGTAGATGATTGGATGCAAATTCTAGAAGATGGTGATGTAATAGACGTGGTATATTGCGATTTTATGAAGGCCTTTGATAAGGTCCCACATAAAAGGTTAATAGAGAAAGTTAGAAGCTATAATATAGGGGAGAAATGTGTGAAATGGATAGAAGCCTCCTGAAAGATCGGAGACAGAGGGTACTGGTGAATGGAATAGGCTCGGGGTGGAGGGAAATTACAAGTGAGGTACCTCAGGGATCTGTGTTGTTGTTGTTGTTGTTGTTGTTCCCTAAGCTGCCTGGCCGAACAGCCCCGAGTCCCTGAGAAAGGCCACGGCCACGATCGGGCTTTCCCACAGAGCACTCATTGAGTGTAGATTGTGTTGTTGGCGTAAGTGGTTGTGTGAAATGCAGTCTTCTATGATGTGTTTAATGGTATGGGGTGCTGTGTTACATCCCGGGCAGGCGTCGACAACGGAGTCATCCAGTCTCTTCTGATAGCTCAGGAGAGCTGGATGGTGTCCGCATCTCAGCCTGGCCAGGTGGACTCTGTCCTCGCGAGGAAGGGAGGATTCGGAAGGATGGATTTCGGGAGGTCGTGCATGCAGCTGCGTGTTGTCTGTGAGTGAGTATTTACCTAATTGTATTTTACCTAATTGTAGTTTACAGGAGTTGAGCTAAGCTTGTGTTGTCCCGTCTCTCAGTCTACTTTTTATCCAATTTTTTCTTGAAAATATGGATGTTCCTTGCCCCTACCACCTCCTCCTCCAGCCCATTCCATTTGTCAATACATCTATAGGGGAAGCTAAACTTCCTGATATCGTTCTTGCAGGTAGGTCTTTTTACTTTGTAGCTGTGGCCTCTAGTTATTCCTGTATCCATAATTAATATATCCTCCCTATCCAGCCTCTCCAGCCCCCGGGTACATTTGTACATCATTATCATGTCTCCCCTCTCTCTCCTCTCTTTTAGACTCGGTAGATTTAATTTGTCTAGCCTCCCTTCATATGGCAGTTCTCTGAGACTTGGAACCAATCTAGTGACTGCTCTCTGGATTCTTTCTAACTTGTGAATATGCTTCTTTAGATGCGGGGACCACACCACTGCTGCATACTCCAATCTTGGTCTAATCATACTCTTCATAATTTTCGCTACCATGGTCTCATCCAAGTAGTTCAGAGCAACTTTCATATTCCCGGCCATTGCATACATTCCGCTAAAGAGCTTGTTAATATGTTTCTCTGGCGACAAATTATCTTGTATAATGAACCCTAAATCTTTTTCTTTTTTGGCCTTGCTAATTATATTATCTCCCATCCTGTACTCCCAATTTGGTCTATTCACACTTCTTCCCATATTTAACACATGGCATTTACTTATATTAAATTTAATTTTCCACTTGGAGCTCCATTCGTATATTTTATCTAAATCCCCTTGCAGCTCCTCACAACTACTTTTATTTGTTATTTGTCTCATAATTTTTACGTCATCTGCAAACATTGACATGTAAGAGTTTATGCCTATCGGCAGGTCATTCACGTACATAAGGAACATGAGAGGTGCCAACACAGATCCCTGCGGCACACCACTCTCAACTTTCCGCCACGATGAGTAAGTTCCTCTAATGTTGGTCCTCATTTCCCTATCTGTTAAATAGCTCTCCATCCATTTCAGCAAACTCCCCCTGACACATCCTAGCATCTCAAGCTTAGATAACAATCTCTTATGTGGTACCTTATCGAATGCTTTGGAAAGGTCTAAGTAGACGCAGTCCACCCATCCGCCTCTTTCTTGGAGTACATCTATCACCCTACTGTAATAACATAGCAAACTGGTAACACAAGATGTCCCTTCTCTGAATCCAAATTGCTTTGGGGTTATTATCTTCTTTCTCTCCAACATTTTCATCCATCTCTTCCTAATTAGCTTTTCACAAATCTTGCATACAATACTAGTAAGTGAAACTGGTCTATAGTTTAGAGGGTCCTCAGGGTTTCCATTCTTGTATATCGGAATGATATTAGCTCTTTTCCATTCAACAGGAACCTGTCCTTTATCTAAGGAAGCTTGAATTATGTCCCTCACTGGCTCCACTAATTGCTCTGCACACTCCTTTAAAACCCAGGCAGACACTTCATCCGGTCCCATAGCTTTCCTTACTTCAAGTCCTCTCATCGCAGATAACAGCTCATCTCTAGTTATTTCAATCTTACTAAGACCACTCTCCAGTACTCCCGCCTGTGGTTCGTCAAAACCTTCCTCTCTAGTAAAAACTGACCCCAATTTGTTATTCATTACCTCACACATGTCCGATACATTTTCATACGTCCTAGCATCAACTCTTAATTTAGTAATTTGTTTCTTTACCTTCAACTTACTGTTTATATATTTATAAAATAATCTAGGGTCACTTTCACATTTATTTACTATGTTCTTCTCATAGTTCATTTTAACTTGCCTAATTATGTTAACATATCTATTCCTCTCCTGTTTATATTTATTCCGATTACTCTCAGTGTTCCTTCTTCTTAATCTAGCCCAAGCTGCATCACACCTACCCAAAGCTCTTTTGCATTTCAAATTAAACCAATCTTTCTGCTTAGTAAAATTTCCAGTTTTATATCTTGGGACAAACAGATTGGTTCCTACTCTATAAATTTCGAGGAATCTACTATATTTACCTTGTACGTCCCGTTCCTTCAAAATAAGATCCCAATCTACTCCCTCTAAATATCTTTTCAAGGATACATAATCAGCTTTACTATAATTTAATATGTCATTTATGTAGCTATTGTCTAATCTATTGGCATTACTCGAGGTCAACTTCCATTTTAGTAATAGGTGATCACTTTTACCTACAGGACATAGATAGTTTATATCACTAATTTTGTGAGGATCTTTTGTAAAAATCAGATCGAGTTTAGAAGGTTCGTTATTACCCCTCATTCTTGTATTTTCCTTCACATGTTGTGCAAGTACATTTTCCGTAACCAACTCCACTAGCCGACTTCCCCAAGATCTCTGATTTGGCCCTGCATCTCCCAATTCCCAATCAACCTCACTACAGTTGAAATCTCCTACCAAGATCAATCGATTCTTCCTTAAAAGCAATCTTCTCAACGACTGAATCATATCCTCTACCATCTCCTCAAACTCCAACTCCCTCCATGCTCTGGTCTTTGGTGGCATGTAAGCTACTGCTATGTCTAGCTTTTTTCCTTCTATATCATTGAGTTCAACTGCCATTATTTCTGCCTTGTCATTATTTAACTCCACGTGCTTTGCTGTCATAGGGTTCTTAACTAATACTGCCACTCCACCTCCCCTTTTACCCTTTCTATCATTTCTCCATATATTATATCCTTCACTAAACACTATGTTTTTTGTTTTGTTTTTTGTTTTTCTATGTGATTGAGGGAGGCAAAAGGCATTACTGCCTATAGCGAGTGCCTCCCCCATAGTTGAAAGAGTGACAGGGCCAAAATCAAGGGACGTTCGAGCCAAAATGCCTGGACACACGGAGTTTGAAGCAATTTAAGTCATAGGAAGAGGGAAAGACTGATTCTAGGAGAGAGTTCCAGAGCTCAGCTGTTGAGTAGAAGAAAGTTTGAGAGTAACGTTTCACTCTTGGGTTGGAGAGTTGCACAGAGTAGGGGTGGGATTGAGTTGCAAGACGGGTACCACGTGCCCTACGTAAAGGAGGTGGTATGCACTGGGATAGCTCTGAGGAACACTGATCATTATAGTAGCGATAGAATAGCGAGAGAGATGCAACATTGCGGCGGAGAGAGAGAGATTGCAGAGAGTTGGTGAGTGGACGGGAGTTAATGATACGAAAGGCCTTCCTTTCAACTTTGTCTAGGAGAGCGGTGTGAGAGGAACCTCCCCACACATGTGAACAATACTCAATACAAGGCGCACTATGCCCCTGTACAGAGCAAGAAGCTGTGCTGGGGAAAAGAACCCCCTAAGGCGGTTGAGCACACCCAGCTTCTGGGAGGCTGCCTTAGCAAGACTGGTAATATGGTCCTTCCAAATGAGAGCAGAAGAAAAAGAGACACCAAGAATATTGAGAGAAGATGAAGGGTTGATTTTTGTATTGTTGAAGAATAAGGGATAGTCCGCTGGGAGATCCTGACGGGTAGATAGATGGAGAAATTGGGTTTTGGAGGCATTAAAGTTAACAAGGTTTTCTCTGCCCCAATTGGAAATAGTATTTAGATCAGAATTTAAGAGTTCTATGGCTTCATTACGTTTATCGTTGAGGAATTGCTGGCTGGGGCGTTCTGAAAAACTAATGGAGTAGTGTACTGTAAGGTTGAGTCGTCTGCGTATGAATGGATGGGAATTAAGGTACAGTTAAGGAGATCATTTATAAAAATTAGAAAGAGAATAGGAGATAGGACAGAGCCCTGAGGAACACCGGAGTTGATAGGGTGAGGAAGTGAACTATGGCCGTCCACAACCGCGGCTATGGAACGGCCGGAAAGGAAATTAGAGACAAAGGCACAGATGGAGGGATAGAAACCGAAGGAGGGTAGTTTAGAAATTAAAGATTTATGCCAGACTCTATCGAAGGCTTTCGATATGTCTAGTGCAATAGAAAAAGTCTCACCGAAGTCCCGAAAGGAGGATGACCAAGAGTTAGTAAGATATGAAAGAAGATCACCAGTAGAGCGACCCTTAAGGAAGCCATACTGGCGATCTGAGAGCAGATTATGAGAAGAGAAATGCTTAAGAAATTGGAAGCAAGAATAGTTTCAAAAACTTTAGAAAGACAAGAGATGAGAGCAATTGGACGATAGTTGGAGGGTTGAGAGCGGTCACCCTTCTTTGGGACAGGTTGAATGTGAGCAAACTTCCAGCATGAAGGGAAGACGTTAGAGGATAGACAGAGACGAAAGAGTTTGCCTAGGCAGGGAGTCAGCACGGAAGCACAGTTTTTGAGAACAACAGGAGGAACACCGTCCGTTGCTGTCAAAGTCCTGGTTCAGCTTTGTCTCTGTCAAACAGACTATCTGTGGTTGATCTTTTCTTAATATATTATCTAACTCTACCTTTTTACTGTTTATTCCATCTATATTAGTGTAGTAGCACAGTACATATATTTGAATCCACCTCCTTGTTTCTCTTCCCTCTCTGCCTCCTACCAGGTTCACCTCCTCCTCCATCCCTTCCCTGACCCAGTTCCACCTCCCCCGCTAATTCTATTCTCCTCCCCCCTCTCTCTCCCTCTGTTCCACCCTATCCACCACATCCTGGCTCTCTCTCCGGTCCCCTGCTCCCTGCATTATCTCTCGCTCCGTCTCCTTGCTTTGACTTCGTACTTGTCTCTCTGTCTCTTTCCCTATCACTCCTCTTACTTTTGGTTCTTGGTGGCTCCTGATGTACCACTTCCTTACTTGCCCTTCCCTTATTCTCCAAAAAAAAATCTTCTTTTGCTCTTCAGACAACTTTGGATGGATCGGTGAGAGATATGAGTATGGATGTGCTTCTGGAAGTTGGTTCGGGGTGGGCAGGGAGGGAGAGAGGACAATAATTGTGTGTGATACCGTGTGCTGGGTGTTGTTTTGATATTTCTTGGTGTCTGTGGGTGTGTTGCCATGTAGTTTAGTGGGTGGTCTTGGTTCGTGGAGGCTGCTGCCAGGAATTGAGTGCCTCTCATGTCCAGATGGTCTTTGACTTTGAGGATTTTGGTTTCTTGATGTAGGTGATCTGTGGGTGCAGTAGCTGTGCAGCCTGTAATGATCTTCAGGGCTTTGTTTTGAATAGTCTGTAAGGTCTTATGATGTGTTTCAGCTAGGTTAGAAGCCCAGGCTGGGCTTGCGTATTCCATCACTGATCTTATGTATTGTTTTATACTGTGGTGGTAGTTTCTTTGTTGTGTCCAAATTTTGTGTGAGCAAGTGACCTGAGGGCATTAAGTCTGGGTGTCAGTTTCTTTTTAATGTTTGTGGTGTGCTGTTTGAATGTCATATGAGTATCATATGTTACTCCTAGGATTTTGGGTGTGTGTGTATGTGTTAGGGGTGTGTTGTTTATGGTGAGTTGAGGGATGTATTCGTGTTCTCCTGTCCAACTTGTGAGCAGGGTTGCGGTGGATTTGGCTGGGGCTAGATTAAGTCTGTTTGTAGTGCACCAGCCATGTAGTGTGTTGAGATAGGGTTGAAGGAGATCTGTTGCTCTTTTTGGGTCATGGTGTGTGCATGTGAGTGTTATGTCATCTGCATAGGAGGCTAAGTTTATTTGGGGCGTATTGGGTGTAGTTATATCGTGCATGTACAGATTGAAGAGTGCGGGCGATAGGACGGATCCTTGTGGGACTCCGTTTGGAAAGTTTCTGATTTTAGATGACTGACCGGCAAAAGATACGTGTGCACATCTGCCTGCTAGGAAGTTGGCCAGCCACCTTTTTGTGTTGTTGTGCATGTTTGTGTTGTAGATTTGTTTGTTAGGTTGTGGCGGGGGATGGCATCGAAGGCTTTACTAATGTCGAGTGTGGCTAATAGTGATCTGTGTGGTGGTCTAGCTGAGTTGATGCCGTCGAAAGCTCTTTGTGTAAGGTCTGTGAGAAGAGTGTTTGTGGAGTGCAGTGGCCTAAAGCCATGTTGTGTTGGAGCTAGGGGTAGGTCAGGTGTAATTAGTTGTAATACTAGGCGTTCCATGACTTTGGAGGGGGAGCAAAGGAGTGTGATGGGGCGGTGCGAGGAGGGTAGCATGGGGTCTTTGTTGAGTTTGGGGAATGTGATGATGATACCATGCTTCCAAATGTCTGGTATTGTGTTGTGTGAATAGCTGTAGTTTGATATGTTAGTGAGTGCTTGTATGCCTTGTGGTCCCAGGTGTCTGAGGTGTATGTTGCTTATGTTGTCTAGGCCACAGGCGGGTTAGTGCTTGAGATTGTTGATGATATGCTTTGTCTGGGATCTGTGTTGGGACCACTGCTGTTCGTTATATTCATCAACGACTTACCTGAAGTTATAACTAATGGAAGTGAGGTATACCTGTATGCGGATGACACTAAGCTGTATAGAAGAGTGAGGAATAAGGAAGATGTGGGTTTGCTTCAAGGAGATTTGGAGGGCATGAAGGGATGGTCTGAGCATTGGTTGTTGTTGTTGCTGTTCCTCAGGCTATCTGGCCGAGCAGCCCCAAGGTCCCGAGCGACCCCACAGAACCCTCCCAGCTTACCACTAATAATGCCCAGGTGACCGAAGCCACTCAAAGGCGGGGAGCTGAGGAGGGTGCGGAAACGCCCGGGAAACAAAAGCCCCACCCAAGGCCCTGTGCCCCTCAGCAATTATAAAGGGAAAGTTGAGGGGCAAAGGAAAAATGTGACGCTTTGGCTCCCAATCTGCCAGGGTTGGCAGTAGGGAGGTCAATCCACGGAAAAGACACCGTCACTTGAGATCTAGAAAATATATAAGTAAAAGGAACAGTCAGAGTAAGCTATGGGTATGGCAGAGAACGCTCAACTCTCATTCTGATAGACCAGCCCATCACCACCAAGGTTAATGCCTTTTCATCCAAAAAAATGCAAGTACATGCGGATTGGGACAAGCAAGATAGACAAGGTAGGATACAGTATGTATGAAGCGATGGAGGAAGTGAATGCAGAAAAGGATATAGGAGTAGTGATAGACAATAAGTTAAATTTCTCAGAACATTTAGCGGAAAAGATAAACAAAGCCAATAGAATTGTAGGGCTGATAAGGACATTTGTGTCACTTGACGAAGAAATCTTCAGGAATCTCTATAGGGTAAGGTGGGGTGAATCCGCCGGGGGGTGGAATCGCCGCGGACGTAAGATACTTGTCTAAAACAATTCGTCATAAATCCAAATACGTATGGAATTGATTCTAGGTATGCTTATAGTACGTGTAGATGATGATAGAACACAAAAATGCGTAGTTGTCATTTATTTAACCCGGTGAGACCCAGCGTCGCACGTGTTGCGTCGGCAGTGTTTGATCACCAACTCCCAGCGACGCATCACGTGCGTCCGACATATAAAAAACACTTACGTGGCTCGTAAGGTAGGAAATGGTGGGAGAATAGGAGGGGGAGGTACCGTAGTGAGTGTGGGAGCCGGGCCAGTAGGTGTGAGCGGGCCGAGACAGCCGCGCGGCTGGTGGTGGTGGGCTTAGTGGGGATAGTTTACACCCTTAGTTCACCGCCACTTTGAACCTTCATTACTCCGGTCGTATGGGAGCTAGAGGCTTGAGATTTATGTGATACACTCCTTAGGATGTATGCCGTACAATGCCATACTCAGTTTTTACCCTAGTGCTCCCAGGCGGGTGGTCATGCGGGGGAGACGAACTATTGAACCCCCCCCCCCAAATGACCGAAATGAGTTTTTTTTATTTTTGTCTTCATTTCTCACCATTCTCTTCCATTTTGGCTCAAAAAAAATTTTTGAGGCTCCCCCCCCCCCAAAAAAAAAAATGTCCGAGGTGATTTTTTTTTTTTTTTTTTTTCATTTCTCATCCTTGTCTTCCATTTTTAGCAAACCAAAAAAAGAAGTGAAAATGGCTTGGGACTGGGGTGAACAAAATATTATAACTAGCCGGGGCTCAACGGGTTAACGAAGAAAAATATTTTTCCATAATATTTCAAACTGAAAAATATGTAAGCGGTCTTGAACATTTTTAGTGGCGGCGACTTTGCGGCGACTTTACATCTCCCAATACACTTTTTTTTCGTTACAAGATGGTTGTCTGTGATTTCTAAATGGAAACTAATTTTTTTTTTTTTTTTTTTTTTCAGGCATAAATATATACAGTACAGTAAACTTCCGTTAATCCGAAGGGCAGCGGACCGGCCCTCGTTCGGATTAGTGGATTTTTCGGATTATCGGACTTTACCCCTATGAACCTGTGGCCTGACGAAAACATTGAGGCATTAGGCCACCCAAATGACACAATGGTGCACACATATCGGCTCATATGTTCATGAAATCACTTCAAAAGTTTACCATTGTCATTGTAGCCTATTACCTACTTCAAAACATTCAGATTAATGGTCAAAGGAATCTGCTGATATAAACGTAAACACCTTCTTCTTCTTCTTATTGTCACATGTCCGCATCGTCTACTAGCGAGTTTGTCTTGCTCTTGAAAGCACCCTTGGGACGCTCCGATCACTATAAATAGTAGCATATCGGAGCGTCCAAAGGTGCTTTTTCAAGCTCAAGACTGAATGCGCTTGCAGAAAATGCGGTGCAAGCCAGTAGCGCATCGGAGCGTCCCAAGAATGCGTTCAAGAGCCAAACAAACGCTCTAGCAGACGATGTGGTGTTTACGTTTATATCAGTAGCTTCCTTTGACCATTAATCTGAATGTTTTGAAGTAGGTAATAGGCTACAATGACAATGGTAAACTTTTAAAGTGAATTCATGAACATATGATATGTGTGTGCTCCATTATGTGTCATTTGAGTGGACTAATGCCTCAAAAAGGGGACTTTGGGACTTCTTGAAATTCGGACCATCGGGTGAATTCGGATTTGGCCTCAAATTGAAAAATTCGGACTATTGGGAGATTCGGATCATCGGTCGTCGGATTAACCCATGGAGCCCCGGCTAGTTTTGTATTGTTTGTTCACCAGAACCCGGCCGGTTTTCATAAAAAGGGTTTTATTCCAGAAACAATAGCGAATGGGTTAGGAATGAAGGAAAAACCACGAAAAACCGCTCAAAAAGCTTAAAGAATGGTCCTACAGAGCCCCCGAAAACGTATTTTACAATAGTAAAAAATTGAAGGCAATTACCCCAAAAAACCAGGTTATTGCGCGCTCACGCGCACGCACGTGGACTTTGAGAGTTTTCAACCATCGGCACGGTTGCGTGGGATACGTACACAGCAGGCTGGGAAATTAGGTATAGCCCGGCAGCCCGGCTAGCCCGGATATGTTGCCGGGCAAGTGCTTTTTAATGTTGGTCTGCCCGGCGGTTGCCCGGGGGACAAGTCGAATTTTTTGCCTTTTAAACCTTGAAAAATGCTAAAATTAATATAAAAACAAACATACACACTTTCCATAAATATAAATAAAGTATAAGAGACAGGCAGATGTATCTACTATTTCCACTTTCAACGACCATTGGTTACTGGTAACGTAACGGCTGGTTTTCGATTCACGTTAATTTCACGTCACTATTCTCTCTATCTCCTCTCCTCCCCCCCCCCCCCCCCCGTAGGCCTACATAATATTATAACCGTTGGACGGTTGGATAGAGAAGAGGTACTTCCGAATAGGCGGCTCACTCGCCGCTCTTTATCATTAACATTAGTGTTTCAATTGTCGCCGGGGAAGCACGTGTTTAGTGAGAAAATGTACTATAATGAGTGTGTCTAAGAAATAACAGGCTTCCTTGAGAAGATTCTTAACACTAAAACAACCACCATCAACAAGTACAACTAGGTAAAACCGTTGTTTTAAAATAGTTTGTTAACTTTTTTGTATCTAGCCTAGTCAGTCTGTCAGACGATAGATTTCTCTTATTGACTCGCCTCTTAAGTGAAAATTGTTGGTAAGCTACTCCACCTATGTTTTCTACCTAAGATATTTACTTAATGTTACAAAAATGTGTTTATAAACAATCTTAAGGATTTAGTTACACAATTTTTAATACAAAAATATATATATGATACTCTGCAGTCTCTGTTCTCCTACTGTACAATGTAAAGTATGCCTAAGCCTAAATAAAACTATATTTATTGCCAGACAACTTGATCCCTGAAGGGATGGCCACAAACTAAGCTCCAGCATAGAGGCAACGTTCAGTTCGTTCGATTTTGTATCTTGTTTCGTGGGAATGTTGGTAATTGATAATGTCTAACCGCGAATTATTATTTGTGTTTGGGGGTTCAAGTGAAATGTGTGTTATCATACTGTTGGAATGGCTGTGGTGGTGAATTTAGTTTGTAACCAGTGTAATCAATTCGATCATGCTGATCAGGGTCTTGTATTCACGTTGTAAATACAACACTGGTCTACTTCACCCCTAATGTCTGCCATTGCAGACATTGGTTGGGAGGCCATGGGCTTAAGTAATAAGTACCGAGTGTCGAATGTCGATTAAAGATGACTTTATCACTCACTTTCTGGACATATTTCTATTTTCTATATACAAAAAAAACAAGAAAAAAAAAATCAGCTATATTTAATAAACTAAAGCTAGTCCTTCGCTTTCATTAGAGATGTGAACCATGAATTTTGCAATATAATATCTACACTTACATACACTTACATACACACACACACACACATACATACAGACAGACAGACAGATAGATATTAGATAGATAGATAGTTATTTATTTAGTTCAGATTTCAGAATGAGTTTTCTGCAGAGGTTTACCTTACTTAATATTCAACATGAGTATGATTTCATAAGTTTTCTATAATATAACTGTACACTGACAGCTTATTACTTACTGGTACCGTATTAGTTATTTTTGACATATTAATTAGATAACTAATCATCTGATGGTATTGCATTGTTTTCACTTTGTCACTGTCTTTATATGCTAACTTGTGAAAGCTATTGTTTTGCTATGTGCAACCTTTGTATTCCCCTAAGAAAAAAAATCTATTGAATAAAACAAAATAACTAAAAAACATTATATACTGTATATACAGTATATAGCATAATTTGTATTAATTCAACAAATTTCATATTCAGGGCAAGTACAAAAATATCAGGGCAAGTAAGGAATATATCAGGGCAAGTAAATTTCTGAATTCACTAGCCCGGGGCAACTAGATCTGGAACACTAATTTCCCAGCCTGGTACACAGTTCCCATACAAATCTGAGCCCTCTCGAGTGGCTACACCTGAGGTTACGGTCGGAGCAATTAGGGTGACTCGTCAGACGCGTCGCTGGGGCTGTGCGTTACATACATCGCCGACGCGCCAGACGCGTCGCTGGGGCTGTACAGGTTAAAGGACTTTTACTGTATAATTATATAATTTTCTAAATTCTATAATTATATAAATATATAATCTATAATTATATAATTATACCAAAATACTTGGATTATATCAATCTAATAATAAAACATCTTAATTGTTAATTAATTGGGGGTAAAATCGCCGTGGCAGGATTAAATCATCGATAATATATAACCGCGGCGGATTCACCCCGCCGGGCGGGGTGAATCCGCCGCGCGAGTAACGGTTTTCGTCACCCATTACAAACCTTGTTTGTTCAATGTTTTGTTTTTTCAAATAAAAATGATATGAGCGTGTGCAGGAAAGCGAGAATGTTAAAGTTATGTAAACAAAAAATTCTGAATTCTGATTCAGTTGGATGCAGTTATTAAAAAAACACGTTTCGCGGCGGATTCACCCCACCTTACCCTACAGCGCTGGTTAGGCCGCACCTGGAATATGCGAACCAGGTGTGGGCTCCATATATGGTAAAGGATATAGAAGCAGTGGAGAAAGTGCGGAGGAGAGCTAGCAAGCTAGTACCAACGTTGAAGAATGCGGGCTATGAAGCAGTGGAGAAAGTGCAGAGGAGAGCTAGCAAGCTAGTACCAACGCTGAAGAACGCGGGCTATGAGCAGAGGTTGAGGACACTGGGGCTTCCGACACTGGCATATAGGAGAAAGAGAGGGGATATGATAGAGACTTTTAAGATAGTGTCAGGAAAGTATGATGAGGATGTGTGTGAAGGTATCTTCTTGATGCGGGAGGGAACAAGAACGAGAGGACACTCTAAGAAAATTTACAAAGAAAGAAATAGGCTTGAGAAGGCAAAGAACTCATTTTGTGATAGAGTGGTAAATGAGTGGAACGCACTGCCCCAGTATGTAGTCGATTCCGAATCAATAAGGGAGTTTGAAAGTAATCTTGATAAAGCATGGGGAAGACAAGATTTGAAGTTTGATTATAAAACAAAAATACAGAATAGTAAAAATGTTGCGTCTGCTACCGCCGCCGCCAACACCGTGAACGACCGCAGCAGTGCAAGTACTGGTACTGAGCTGGATACACAGGCCTAGTTTGCCTTTTTCCAGAGGATCTACTGTAAGAAACTGTAAGAAACTGCAAGGAAAGAGACACCCCTTATGTCTCTTATTTGACGTGAAAGCTTGTTGAAGAGACGTGGTCCTCTATGTGATAACCAAGCCTCTTATAACGAGCCCATAGTACCCTGATTTTTCATCTGGGGAAATCGCATTCCCAGCCTCTCTTATCACTGAACTTCATTATTATTGGTTTGTGTAGACTTGGTACTAAACACGTCGCAATTTTGCATGTGCATATTATTAAGTAGTGATCCCTTCTACGCTCTAACGAATACAGCTTCAATGGGTCTGCCAACCTCTAGGTTGGCAGTAGAGAGGTCAATCCACGGAAGAGATGTCGCCACTTGAGATCTAGAAAATATATAAGTAAAAGGAACAGTCAGAGTAAGCTATGGGTATGGCAGAGAACGCTTAACTCTAACTCTGCTAGACCAGTCCATCACCACATGAAGAACCCAATCCTCTCAGCTAGGAAAGGCCCTAGAAAGCCGCCTTGTAGATGTTTTACCGAGTTAATATGTGAGGTGAAGGTCCTTTGTACACTCGCAGTGAAAGGTGTACAGTACATATTTTATTCAACAATTCTGATATGTTGATGAAATATTTTTAAACATTCCATTTAGGGCATAATCATGGCTGAGTTGGTGTATATTCTCATTCATTGTTCACTGCCTCAAGTTTATTATACACTGTACTGTAAAGTAATAGTGTACCAGCTACTTATCCAGGCAATTGCACATACATGTACTGTACTGTACTGTATAATATATAATACTCTTTCAATGTACAGTGCTGTATGTACGAATGTAGTCAGTCTTAAATCATCCCCAGCACTGTATTAACTAAGAATGGTCTTACCTTCTCATCCTTCCCCTTTCTCTTCTTGGCCAGTACAGCGGAGTGGTGTATTAGGGGAGAGCGGTGAAGGCCACACAGTGTACATGGAGCCGAACTCAAAACAGCAACACGAGGCATAACCATTGCCACGCCTCTCAGCTGCCTTGTGTGGCTGGACAGACAGTGCTTCCATATCCACCCTCTGAAATAATACCACACTTCTTGTACTATATAATTAGGCCTAGACAATAATATATATACAACAGTAATGTATATCTAAAGCCTGAATGGCCTAACCTGATCTAAAGATTGTTTACCAGAATAAGTCTACCAGTATTTATTATAGGCTAGAACTAATACCGTACCGTACCTACAGTAATCTAACCTTACCTTCCAGTAAATTAAGTACCAATAATAAAATAAGTTGTTGTTGTTGTTGTTGTTGTTGTTCCCCAGGCTGTCTGGCCGAACAGCCCCAAGGTCTCGAGCAAGGCCAAGGCCATAAACGAGCGCCCCCACAAAATCCTCCCTGCTTACCACTAACAAAGCCCAGGTAACCGAAGCCACTCCAAGGCAGGGAGCTGAGGAGGGTGCGGAAACACCCGGGAAACCAAAGCACCACCCAAGGCCCTGTGCCCCTCAGCAATTATGAAGGGAAAGTTGAGGGGTAAGGGAAAAATGTGACGCTTTGGCTCCCAAAGGGGAGGTGTGGTGGAGTGGTCTTGCCACTGACCTGGTAATCCAAAGGTCCCGGGTTCAAATCCCGATGTATCAATGGGAAGATATTATTGGGATGGAATTTGTGCTGTACCTGGTATCAGTGCATTACCACAAGCCCACCGAAACGTCAATAAAATACCCTCATTGTTCCCTGATTAAATAGCACTGTATGAATATTCCCATATTCAAAATATGCTATAGGGGTGCAATGCCTGGTGAGTTATCTGCTCAACAGGTGGCGTTGTGTGTGTGTAAGTGTGAGAGTCCGAGTGTAGGGGGTGAGACAGTGAAGCACGGGAACGAGGTGGCTTCAGAGATGGGGTCGTTTCGGGCCATGAGTGAGCACCGTGCCTCATGTGAAGGCAAGATGGCAGGTGCTCGTTGTACTCTACGTGCTTCACATGTCTCACTCCCTAGACTGGACCAAGACCTCACAGGCTTCACTGTTCATTGTAAAGCGGTGAATGTTAAGGCTCTCAGCCTATGCCCGAGAGGAAGTAAGTTGTGAAAAAAAAAAAAAAAAAAATCTGCCAACTTCTAGGTTCGCAGTAGGGAGGTCAATCCACGGAAAAGACGCCGCCACTTGAGATCTAGAAGATATATAAGTAAAAGGAACAGTCAGAGTAAGCTATGGGTATGGCAGAGATCGCTCAGTTCTCACTCGGATAGACCAGCCCATCACCACATGACTAGAACCCAATCCTCTCAGCATCAGCTAGGAAAGGCCCTAGAAAGCCGCCTTTGGCGGGGGGATAGCTCCCCTATTTCAACTCCTTTCGGGGTTGGGCACCCGCCCTAATAAAATAAGTTAAGTATTGTGTTAACGGGAGGTATCGTCGCTTTGATTACATAATTCGTAAACTCGCTGTTTCATTCGCGTCTCATTTTACTTTTTGTTTTTTCAAAATATTTCCCAAGGCCAGTTGTTATTTGTCCTTCCCTCCACTAATTCTGTATCCCACGGCAATTTATAACTCTCTTATAGGCTATTTTCCGACAGAACGGACTTACAGTACAGGCTATACCAATGCATTATGTGATATGACAATTCCGTAGGCCACACAAAATATGATGGGTTTCGCTGCTGTCACACCGTAATATCTTAGGCTACCCAATTCTTGGTAAGGGTTGTGTTAGCGGGCATATGTGTCGCCTTGTTTACATAAGTCTTATGCTCGCAGTTACATGTGTCTAATTTTATTTTATTTGTTTACAAAATTATCCCACGGCCAGCTGTTATTTTCCCCCTGCTGGCAATATGTATGATGATGACATGAAAGAAAGCAGAGAAGAAAGCAGTGGCTGCAATAAAGATTGGGCCGTTAATCTTAAACAACACTACTGCAGTGCTATTTAAAACAATAGGGACCAATCGACTCGCCATATTTTTCTCAGTCCGCATAGAGGAATTTCAATATCGAAACTTGAAAAAACCTGATTTCACCGATAAATAACATAAACAATAATCAAATTCCCGATTGTAAACAAAGCATTCCGTCGACTTGACCTCCTTCTCCTTCTTGTTTTGTAACGCGGCGCGCGATTCTTCCAATAAATGGTGCAAGCATGAGTCACCCGCCATAGTCGTTCCTTACCAAAACAAAGAATCGGCAAACTGTTTTTGCCCCCTTACAGATCAACATATATATTAGTGGCCCCTCCATCATTGACGATATGCCTATTAGTATAATAGCCTCCATTTAAGCGCCCGCGGTAGCCAGTTTGAATCTACCGCCGCGGGGAAGAACGGAGTATCCGTCATAAGGGTAACGATTATTCTCTTATGGAATCGTCTTATGATTGGGTACTCTCTACGAAAAAACCTTCGTAAAATATAAAAAAAGAAAAATATACTTAATTGTTATACTATAGCTTTCCATCTCGTGAATTTCTTGTGTGGGGTTCCTTGCCGCTGCTCCCTGAGCCGCCATTCCTTCTTCCTCTTCCCGCGGTCGTCCCGTTGTTGTTGTTGTTGTTGTTGTTGTTGTTGTTCCCTAAACTGCCTGGCCGAACAGCCCCGAGTCCTTAAGGAAGGCCATGGCCACGGTCGGGCTTTCCCACAGAGCTCTCAAAGAGTGTAAATTGTGTTGTTGGCGTAAGTGGTTGTGTGAAATGCAGTCTTCAATAATGTGTTTAATGGTATGGGGTGCTGTGTTACAACCCGGGCAGGTGTCGACGACGGAGTCATCCAGTCTCTTCTGATAGCTCAGAAGAGCTGGATGGTGCCCGCATCTCAGCCTGGCCAGGTGGACTCTGTCCTCGCGAGGAAGGGAGGATTCGGAAGGATGGATTTCGGGAGGTCGTGCTTGCAGCTACGTGTTGTCTATGAGTGAGTGGATGGAACGGCGAGTGATATGAGTATGGATGTGCTTCCGGAAGTTGGTTTGGGGTGGGCAGGGAGGGAGAGAAGACATTATTTGTGTGTGATAGCGTGTGCTGGGTGTTATTTTGATATTTCTTGGTGTCTGTGGGTGTGTTGCCATGTAGTGTAGTGGGTGGTGTTGATTCGTGGAGGCTGCTGCCAGGAATTGAGTGCCTCTCATGTCTAGATGATCTTTGACTTTGAGGACTTTGGTTTCTTGATGTAGGTGATCTGTGGGTGTAGTAGCTGTGCATCCTGTGATGATTTTCAGGGCTTTATTTTGTATAGTCTGTAAGGTCTTATGGTGTGTTTCAGCTAGGTTAGAAGCCCAGGCCGGGCTTGCGTATTCCATAACTGATCTTACGTATTGTTTGTAGACTGTGGTGGTGGTTTCTTTGTTGTGTCCAAATTTTGTGTGGGCAAGTGATCTGAGGGCGTTAAGTCTGGGTGTCAGTTTCTTTTTTGTGTTTGTGGTGTGCTGTTTGAATGTCATTTGGGTGTCGTACTGTATGTTACTCCTAGGATTTTGGGTGTGTGTGTGTGTGTTAGGGGTGTGTTGTTTATGTTGAGTCCCGGGATGTAATCGTGCTCTCCTGTCCAGCTTGTGAGGAGGGTTGCAGTGGATTTAGCTGGGGCTAAATTGAGTCTGTTTGTAGTGCACCATTCATGTAATGTGTCGAGATAGTCTTGAAGGAGTCTTGTTGCTGTATTTACCTATTTGTATTTACCTATTTGTAGTATACAGGAGTTGAGCTTTTTAGGCTCGTATTGTCCCGCTTCCTGAGTTACAATTATCTAACTTTGCCTTAAAAATATGAATGTTTTTGGCACACACCACTTCCTCTTCCAACTGATTCCATTTACTTATACTTCTGTAAGGGAAACTATACTTTCTCACATCTCCTTTACATCTTCCTTTCATTAGCTTATATCTATGCCCCCTAGTTCTACCATTATCTTTCACAATATAACCCTTCTTGTCCACCTTTTCGAGTCCTCTCACACATTTGTACATCATAATCATATCGCCTCTCTCACTCCTATCCATTAGAGATGGTAAATCTAATTTCTTTAATCTCTCCTCATATGGTAATTCTCTCAGTTCTGGTATCATCCTAGTTGCAGCTCTCTGAACCTTCTCCAGCTTCTTTATATGCTTTTTTAGATGTGGTGCCCACACCACTGCCGCATACTCCAGTCTTGGTCTCACCAATGTTTTTATTATTTTCTCCAGCATCTCCTCGTTTATATAGTTAAAGGCTATTTTTATTCTGTTTAGCAGTCCATATGTTTCTCCCACTATCTTATTAATATGATTCTCAGGTGAAAGATCACTCCTAACAGTTATCCCTAAGTCCTTTCTTTCTCTGATGGGTTAATAGTGTTTTCTCCTAACTTATATTCCATATGAGGCCTTCTTTTACTTACTCCCATTTCCACTACATGACATTTATTTGTGTTGAATTCCATTTTCCACTTCTTGCTCCATTGATCTATCCTATCCAAATCCCTCTGTAATTCCCTACCACTGTTTTCATCTTCTATACGCTTCATGATCTTGGCATCATCTGCAAACATATTCATATATGCATTTATATCCTTTGGCATGTCGTTAATGTATATTAGAAACATTATGGGAGCCAGCACCACTCCCTGCGGAACTCCACTTGTGACATCTTTCCACATAGAAAATTTATCTCTGATAGTAGTCCTCATCTGTCTCCCTGAAAGATAGTCCTCCACCCAATTTAACAAACTACCCTGAATCCCTCCATACTCTTTTAATTTCCACTTCAGCCTGCTATGCGATACTCTGTCAAAAGCTTTCTTCTTGTCAATATATACGCAGTCCACCCATCCATCTCTCTCTTGTAATATGTCAACCACTCTGTCATAAAAACTGAGTAGATTTGTAACACATGAGGTACCCTCCCTGAATCCAAATTGCCTGTTCTTTTCCAAGTAAATCATCCATCTTTTCTTAATTATTTTCTCACAGATTTTGCACACTATACTAGTAAGTGACACAGGTCGATAATTCAATGGATGTTCCCTGTTCCCACCTTTATAAATCGGTACAATGTTGGCTCTCTTCCAGTCCATTGGTAATTTTCCCACTTCCAGAGAGTATTTCATTATCTCATATAAGGGTTTCACTAGTTCGTCAGCACATTCTTTCAAAATCCATCCCGCTACATTGTCAGGTCCCACTGCTTTTTTCACATCTAGTCCTTTCATTATTTCTACTAGCTCCTCTGGGAGAAAATTAATCTCTCCCAGTTTATCACCAATTTCACCTACCGGTACTTCTTCAAAGTTATCACCTTTAGTATATACTGAGTGTAGTGTATTGTTCATAATTTCACACATATTCTGGTCGTCATCATAAGTGGTCCCTTCAACCTCACTATTCTATCCCTTACCTTCATTTTACTATTTATAAACCTATAGAACAGCTTTGGATCACTCTCACATTTTTTCACAATGTTCTTCTCATATTCTCTGGCTTCCTGTCTCCTGATTGTAGCATATACATTTCTTAATATCTTGTATCTGTTCCAAGTTTCTCTATTACACCTTTTTCTAGCTGCCTTCCACGCTTGGTCTCTCTTTTCCTTGACTTTCCTACATTTTTCATTAAACCAATCCTTTTCCTTCGCTGACCTATTACCTTGTTTAGGGACATATTTATTAACTCCTTCTTCATATATTGTTTTTAATACTCCATACTTCTCGTCTACACTATTTCTCTGATGTATTTCACTCCAGTCAACATCTCTAAAGTATTGTCTCAGTGATTGGTAGTCTCCTTTTGCATAGTCAAACCTAGTTTCCTTGTGCTCCTCCCTCTCCTCCATATTGGAATAACCCAATAGTAATAATAATAATAATAATAATAATAATAATAATAATAATAATAATAATAATATTTATTCAGTTAGCAATTTACAGATTTGGTACCACATAGTTTGTTACAAATATGACATGTACCAGCCTTGCATAATTCCAACTAAGGATAGCCCAATAAGGCCGTTAGGCGTATTTCCATTGGGGTCCTTGTAATAGTATTTCTATGTCCATTACAACGTGATCGCTCTTGCCTAAAGGTGGTAAGTATTTTATATCAGAAATTACATCTGGGTCTCTAGTAAACATTAGGTCCAATCTGGATGCTTGATCATTTCCCCTTCTTCTTGTATTTTCCTTTATATTTTGCACCAATAAATTTTCTGTTACCATATCCAGTAGCCTATACCCCCACGAGTTCACGTTGCTACCAGCTTCTCTCTGCTCCCAATCCACCTCTTTACAGTTGAAGTTCCCTACTATAATTAATTCATTGGTTCTACGAGTTAATTTTTCAATACAAATAATCATCTCATCTTTGATAAATTTGTATTCCTCCTCTTCCCAAGCCCCTGTGTAGGGCGGCATGTAGGCCACTACAATATCCGCCTTTTGATTGTCATCACCTGTCAATTCTACTGCTAATATTTCCGCTTTACTATTATTCAGATCAATCATTCTTGTTTTCAATTTATTATGTTTTTTTTTTTTTTTTTTTTTTTTAAAGGAGACAATGAACGGAGGAAGGAAAAACACAGATAAAACAAAAAGGTCCATGTGCCTAAAGGCATCCTCCATTCATAAAATGTTTGTAACAACTGGATTTAAACATTTGTAGATTGTAAGTTTGTGGAAAGCAATTCGAGGGAAGTGAATTCCAAAGAGTAGTAGCTCTGGGGATAAATGAATTCTGATAAGCAGAAGTTCTGCATTGTGGAGGAGAAAGTGTAAATTCATGGGCGCTCTCAGCTGCCCTAGTTCTACGGGGAAAGATGTGGAGAGGCGGCACAATTGAAGCAAGTTCCTCGGAACAATTGCTGTGAAAATATCTGTAGAATAATGCAAGGGATGCAACGTTCTTCGTATGGATAATGTAGGAAGGTCCTGTGTGATTGCAGGGTTATTGATTAATCTAATAGCTTTATTTTGAATTTTGTCCAACTGCCTCAATGCAACCACTCCACTTCCACCCCACAGAGGTGAACAGTAATCCATCTGAGAACGCACATGACTTTTATATATCACGGCCAACTGCTCGTCAGTGAAGAATTCTCGAACTCTGTACAGGAGTCCCAGTTTTTTAGAGGCATTCTTAGCAATGCTTCTAACATAATGTGTCCAGCTCAAGTTAGTAGTTAATGTTACACCGAGAATGTCAATACTAGGGGAAGTGGGAATATTTATATCATTAAAAAATATATGGGAGTCAGTGAGATTCTGTCGGTTAGAAAATTGAATGTACAGTACTTGGTTTTCTGTGCATTAAAGGAAACTAGATTCCTTTGTCCCCATCCATTAATTCTAGAAAGGTCCTGGTTCAGAGAAATTGCAGTGTTTATTTTTGAATTTATAAGATCGGGTTGGGTGAAAGAATTGGTAAATGTGAAGGAACTGTGGAGTGTTGAGTCCGCCCCTGTGTAAGAATTAGCACCCCTCCCCCCATCTTGTCTTCTCTATCCCTTCTCCAGATATTATAGTTGTTCGATCCCATTCCCTCCAAACTTATCCCTTTATTTAGTTTAGTTTCACATAGACACAATATTAAGGGCTCTTCCTGTCTGATGTAATCATTTATTTCTAATTTCTTTGATAGCAGCCCATCCACATTGCTATAGACCATCCTGCACCTGTTGCTTTTACCATTATGATTGATATTCCCTGTCTTTATCCTACTATTTCCCCTTCCTGTTGCACCTCTCCCTCCAATCCTTCTTCCTGTACCACCACTTCTTTTCTCCCCCCTCCGCCCCTATCTTCTCCCCCTTCTTCAGGTACCACTTCCTTACTTTCCCATCCATGTTTCTGTAGAAAAAATCCCCCTTCTCCACTTCTGATCTATTATTGTTCTTTTCTTTGACTTCTCTATTTATTTCTCTAAATTTTTCCCTCTCTTCCGCATTTAGATCTTTCCTTAGTTTAACATTTCTGTATTCCCCTTCCTGACTTAACTTCCAGCTGGATCTGAGTACCTCCTCTGCTACTTTGGTTGACTTAAATCTAATCTTCATTGGCCTCATTTCTCCTTTCTTGTATTTCCCTAGTCTCCAACAATCCTCTACCTCTCTCTTCCATCCCTCCTTATCTTGTCTATCTATCACATCAATCATCTTCTCAACTTTCTTCATCTCCACACCCTTTCTCGTATTTCTATCTAATATTTCCCCTTCTACATCTCCAAACATAATTACACCTCTTCTTATCAATAATATCACTGACCTGTTTCTCATTTTATCTGATGGCATTAACTACCCTCTTATTCAGGTTCTCCTCCTGCTGTCCCTTTTGCTCCTCAATAATTGCTTTTAGTTGTACCTCTGCTTCACCCACTCGATCACCCCAGACATTTTTCATTTGAGATACCTCTTCCCCCATTTTTTGTGTCCTGTCCTGATTTGTTTCCACTCCTTGTTTTAGCCTAGCATTCTCCTCCCTCAATTCACGAATCTCTCTCTCAGCCCTCTCCCTATACCCATCATCTATCTCTTTCACTCTCTCATTTAAATGTTCTTTGTATTCCTTAATCTGTTCTTTTAAAGCCACATTCTCAGATACCAATTCGTTGACCCTAGCAGTTAAATAATTTAAACCCTCCCCCGGGACACAGCTCTCTTCCACTACAGTCCCAATGGTCTTCCTCCACTCCTCCATTTCCTTTCTCCACTTTATCAGCCCCATCAGATTCCTGTTCAGGAAGGTGATCTGGTCCTCCTTACCTTCAGGAAAGCCTGAATAATCCCCTTCCTCGTCATAAAAACATTCCCCACTCATATCCGTGGCTTCGATGTCAGCCATTGTTGTTGTCATGTGACGTCACCAGCCTTTGCTGATTTCTCAAAACAAACTCTCTAAGTTTCGTTTATACATTCATATTTTTAAATAAATTTCACTGAACACTTTCCTGTAAGAATATTATTAGCGGGACAATACACAATAATCTCCTGTATACCCCACTTTAGGCAAGTCAGATGGTAGTTTGAGGAGCGCCAGCCAACGACGTCCGCTCCCACTCGTCTCTCGTGTGTGTGTCTGGGTTTTGGTGCGTGCTTGTGAGTGTTATGCCATCTGCGTAGGAGGCTATGGTTATTTGGGGTGAATTTGGTGTATTTATATCATGCATGTACATATTGGCAATGGCGGACACAATGGCGGAAGGCGGACGCAAGTTTTGAGGCTCCGGCATATGTTATGGGAATGGACAATTAATTCACGGAATATCGAGTGCATACGGGGCTAGCAAGAAGAGGAAGGATTTAGTGAAGTGCTTGGAGGATATATTGGTGTGGTGGAGGGGTGATATATAGTGTAATAAGAGTGTGTAGTGACGGGACAGAGGTAGTGTTGTGAGTTGTTGAGTTTGTAAACAAACATGGCGGAGGGAATTTCGGGTATGACGGAGGCGGAAGGAAGGTTACAACGTTTTCGGGGATTTAAGAGCACAGATAAGAAGTTAGAAGAGGTTAGTATTGTTGTGAAGGATTTGGAAAAGTGGATGAGTGATACGGAGAAATGGAAGGGGGATATTGGTGAGAAAGTTAAGGCACTGTGTGGTGTGACAGGTGGGGAAGGGAATAGGCCTAGCGAAGGAAGTGAATGCAGGCCTATTTTGGCAGTTAATGAGAGCCTAGAGATGGTATTGAAAAGGGTAGATGAACTGGGAGCAGAGAATATGGCATTGAAGGAGCAGCTGAAGGAATACGAAGGACGTTTCACGGAAGTAAAGGAGTCAACTGCATGGACGGTGGTAGGTAAACAAAAAGTCAAGGATTTGGAGGATATTATGAAAGAGCAAAAGGAAGAAATGAATATGACCAAAAAAAGTTTTGAGAGTGCAGTTGTAGGGGTCATGAAGAACAAGGAGAGTGTCGTGAGGGAGGCCATGGACAGGGATAGGGGTGTAATCTTGTATGGAGATATAGAGACTCATATGAATGATAATGGAGTGAGAAAAGTGAGGGATATGGAGACTGAAGGAGGTCATGAAAGGTGTGGATGAGAACGAATATGGATGGGAAGGGCAGGTGGAGGAGGTCAGTAGGATAGGTAGATATAAAAGGGGAGAGATGAGACCTATAAGGGTACAGTTTAAAACTAGGGCAGTGGCAGAGACTGTGACAAATTTTAGTTGGAGGCTAAATACAAATGATAAACTGAAACACATAGGACTAAAGAAGGATTTGAGTATAGAACAAAGGAAAAAAATTAAGGAATTACAAGAAAAGGCTGATGAAAATAATGGAAAGTTGGGTGAGGAGGATAAGAGAAATTTTTACTGGAGAGTGAGGGACGGAAAAGTGAGGAAGTGGTTTATAAGAGTAGAAGGGAGGGAAGAGAATGTGATGGGAGTTGTGACGGACGAGTCACAGGGAGAGACAAAGAGGCAGACCCAGTAGTGCTAACGGGGGAGTAGGGTACGGACTGGAGGAGCGGGATGGTGTAATTACTGAAGGAATGGTAGATGGATTAAGGATTATGTTTAGTAATGTGGATGTGTTTACCCAGGACAAGAATAGAGAACTGATATGTAGGTTGCAGGATGAAGAGGAAAAACCTGATGTCATAGCCCTACAGGAAGTAAGACCAAAAAATGCTAGAATTGAAAGGGAACTGGTGGAATATAGTTTGGAGGGTTTTGAGTTATATGAGAGAAATGCTATTAGAGCAGAGGTCGGAAGAGGACTGTTTATTTATGTAAGAAAAGAGCTCAAGGTTAATGAGGTGGATATGAGACAGCAGTATTGTGAGTATTTGTGTATTGAAGTAAAATGTGCAAGAGGATCAATTCTAATTGCCTCTATATATAGAAGCCCAAATAATAGCAGGAGAGGATGATAACCTACTGAAAGCAATGGTGGAAATAGATAATAGAGAGAACAAATATAAAATTTTGATTGGAGATTTCAATTTGCCAAGGATCAACTGGGCAAATTGTACTACTCCAGCGGGACAGGGTAGCCTGGAAAATAAGTTTATCGAGAAAGTGAGAGATTGTTTTTTAACGCAACATATTATAGAGATGACAAGATATAGAGATGGGAAGCAGGGGAGTGTACTTGATTTGATTTTTAGCAATGAAGAGGATATAGTGGAACATGTTAATGTGGATAGCCCTATAGGTCGTAGTGACCATGCCTGTATAAGCTTTAGTTGTAACATTAAATCAGAGAGGGATAATAGAAGCAATAGAAAATATACATGTATGATAGAGCAGATTATGAGCTGTTGAGACGGTGTTTGGACATTGACTGGGGGGAATACTTGAACGGTGAAGACGCTGAAGGAATGTGGAGGAAAATTAGAGTCAAACTGGAGAATGCTGTATCCAAAAGTGTACCAGTAAGGGAATATAAGGATAAAACAAAATTGAGGAAAAGAACGAACCCAGAATTGCCAATGAAAAGAAAGCTTTGGATATTGATTAGAAGAAAGAAATGATTGTGGGAAAGATTAAAATTGTTAAAAAAGAACAGGGGGTCTAGTATAGAAGCTAAAGAAGTGGATCTGGAATGCAGACAAATAAACAATAAAATAAGGTGGGAAACAAGGAGGGGGGTGAAGGAGAGGGAGAGAGAGATAGCTAGAAATGTGAAGGATAATCCAAAAATATTCTGGAAGTACATTCAGGAAAAGTTAACAAGAAGAGTAGGGATCCCAGAGCTGGTAGGGGGGTTGAATGATGGGAGTAGAGCGGAGACTGATAAGGAGAAAGCAGAGGTGCTGGGGAAATACTTTGGGGGGGTACGAACAGTGGAGTCGGAGGATGCAGTGCCTACTATTCCCATCAAACAGGCACCGGCACTAGAACTAATAGAGTTTTCCCATGCTAGAATAAGAAGGGCTATAGAAAAAATTAACAGAATTAAGTCACTGGAACCGGATGGGATACACCCAAGAATCATAAAGGAAGGAGGTGAGATGTTAGTAGAGCCATTGAAAATGTTATTTGAGGTATCGTTTAATACAGGACAAATCCCGATGGACTGGAGAGAGGCAAACATAACAGCTATATTTAAGAAGGGAAAGAGAAATGACCCAGGGAATTATAGATCAGTCAGTTTGACAAGTGTTGTGTGTAAACTAATGGAAACGGTAATTAGAGAAGGAATAATGGATCACATGAAGTCAAACCAACTTTTCAGTGGGAGACAGTTCGGATTCTTGCCGGGGAGGTCGACGGTACTACAGCTAATTAACCCTTGAAACTCGGATGGTACACGTGTGTACCATTATGTTTTGCCCCAAGGAACCCGGGTGGTACAACATTGTACCATTGCTTGAAAGCCTGTGAGCTTCGTGTGCGAGGCGTCGGTCCGACGCATGTAAACAACAGCCGGCTGGACCGACGCCCCGCATCTCCGGCCACAAGAAGGAGAGCGTCGCTTGTTCGTGTGTGCCTGTATGTTGTTGTTGTATCGAAAAGTAGTGTAAAGTGGCTGTTTTGGCCATAAAGTTATCTCCAATGAAATCATCATCACAAATCAAGCACTTGACTTAGAGAGCTCTACTTAACGCCATTCTACAGGTAAATAACACAGCTACGCTTGGGGATGCGCGGGAATGCGGGAAGCAGTCAGCATAACAATGATACGGTAGCCTAGCCTAGACGTTTTTCGGCCAAAACACCCGGATTTCGGGGAATATTTATGTAATGCGTAGCCGGGGCGGGAGGGTTAAGGTGGTAGATGATTGGATGCAAATTCTAGAAGATGGTGATGTACTAGACGTGGTATATTGCGATTTTATGAAGGCCTTCGATAAGGTCCCACATAAAAGGTTAATAGAGAAAGTTAGAAGCTATAATATAGGGGAGAAATGTGTGAAATGGATAGAAGCCTTCCTGAAAGATCGGAGACCGAGGGTACTGGTGAATGGAATAGGCTCGGGGTGGAGGGAAATTACAAGTGGGGTACCTCAGGGATCTGTGTTGGGACCACTGCTCTTCGTTATATTTATCAACGACTTACCTGAAGTTATAACTAATGGAAGTGAGGTATACCTGTATGCGGATGACATAAGCTGTATAGAAGAGTGAGGAGTAAGGAAGATATGGGTTTGCTTCAAGGAGATGTGGAGGGCATGAAGGGATGGTCTGAGCATTGGTTAATGCCTTTTCATCCAAAAAAATGCAAGTACATGCGGATTGGGACCAGCAAGATAGACAAGGTAGGATACAGTATGTATGAAGCGATGGAGGAAGTGAATGCAGAAAAGGATATAGGAGTAGTGATAGACAATAAGTTAAATTTCTCAGAACATTTAGCGGAAAAGATAAACAAAGCCAATAGAATTGTAGGGCTGATAAGGAGGACATTTGTGTCACTTGACGAAGAAATCTTCAGGAATCTCTATGCAGCGCTGGTTAGGCCGCACCTGGAATATGCGAACCAGGTGTGGGCTCCATATATGGTAAAGGATATAGAAGCAGTGGAGAAAGTGCAGAGGAGAGCTAGCAAGCTGGTACCAACGTTGAAGAACGCGGGCTATGAGCAGAGGTTGAGGACACTGGGGCTTTCGACACTGGCATATAGGAGAAAGAGAGGGGATATGATAGAGACTTTTAAAATAGTGTCAGGAAAGTACGATGAGGATGTGTGTGAAGGTATCTTCTTGATGCGGGAGGGAACGAGAGGACACTCTAAGAAAATTTACAAAGAAAGAAATAGGCTTGAGAAGGCAAAGAACTCATTTTGTGATAGAGTGGTAAATGAGTGGAACGCACTACCCCAGTATGTAGTCGATTCCGAATCAATAAGGGAGTTTGAAAGTAATCTTGATAAAGCATGGGGAAGACAAGATTTGAAGTTTGATTATAAAACAAAAATACAGAATAGTAAAAATGTTGCGTCTTCTGCTACCGCCGCCGCCAACACCGTGAACGACCGCAGCAGTGCAAGTACTGGTACTGAGCTGGATACACAGGCATAGTTTGCCATTTTCCAGAGGATCTACTGTAAGAAACTGTAAGAATATTGAAGAGTGCGGGCGACAGGACGGATCCTTGCGGGACTCCGTTTGGGAAATTTCTAATGCTAGATGACTGACCGGCAAAAGATACGTGTGCACATCTGCCTGCTAAGAAGTTGGCCAGCCATCTTTTTGTGTTGTTGTGCATGTTTGTGTTGTAGATTTTGTTTGTTAGGTTGTGGCGGGGGATGGCATCGAAGGCTTTACTAATGTCGAGTGTGGCAAGTACTGATCTGTGTGGTGGTCTAGCTGAGTTGATGCCGTCAAAAGCTCTTTGTGTAAGGTCTGTAAGAAGAGTGTTTGTGGAGTGCAATGGCCTGAAGCCGTGTTGTGTTGGAGAAAGGGGTAAGTCAGGTGTCATCAGTTGTAGTACAAGGCGCTCTATGACTTTGGAGGGGGTGAAAAGGAGTGTGATAGGCCGGTGTGAGGAGGGTAGCGTGGGGTCTTTGTTAGGTTTGGGGAATGTGATGATGATACCATGCTTCCAGATGTCTGGTATTGTGTTGTGTGAGTAGCTGTAGTTTGATATGTTAGTGAGTGCTTGTATGCCTTGTGGTCCCAGGTGTCTGAGGTGAATGTTGCTTATGTTGTCTAGGCCACAGGCGGGTGAGAGCTTGAGATTGTTGATGATATGCTTTGTCTGGTTGTTGGTGAAGGGTGTATAGTCAGGGTCTGTGGGGAATTGTCTTTTTCGTCGGATGACACGTCGGTCGTCTTTGTGGGGTTTTAGGTGACTGACATGAGAGAAGTGATTGATGAGAGTGTTTGCTTGTTGTTTACGTGAAGGAGTAGATTCTGTTGTTGTGATTGCAGCATGTGATTGTGTTGTGTTGCTGTTGGAAAGTGTGATGCTGTTTAGTGTTTTGTAGAGTTTTTTGGGGTTTGTTTTGTGATCGAGTGTTTGTAGGAAGTTATTCCAATTTAGTGTTTGTTGTTCTTGTATTTTGTTGTTAATCTGGATGTTGAGTGCTTGAATTTGTTGATTGATGTCTTGTGTGTGGGGTGCTGGGGAGTGTTTCAGTGTGTCGCATTGTATGATGAGGTTTTGAATTTCTGGTGAGAAGTTGGGGTTGTTTTTTTATGTTACCTCTTGGAATGTGTTTCTTGTCGGCGTTTTGGATAGTCGTGTTGAATGTGTGTACAGCATTGTTGATGTTAGTGATGGGTGTACTGTTTAAGGTTTCAAAGTGTTGTTCTGTCTCATTTGTGAAAGCTTCCCAGTTAGCTCTTTTAAAGTTAGTGTAAGTGTGTCTGTGGCTAGGTGGGGTGAGTCTTGTTTTGGTGGTGATAATGATTGGGAGGTGGTCTGAGCCTAAGGTTCTGACCACCCTCCAGGATGTTGTGGGGGCGAGTTCAGGGGAGTAAAAGGTGATATCAGGAGATGATGGGGTGTAGAGGGCTTGGTGGGGAGTATGGGTATGCTGATGAATGTTATTGAGGATATATAGGTTGTCTGTTTGGTGTTGTAGGACCAGCCCTCTGTGTGTGTCGGGGTTGTCAACAAACCAGGCCGACGTCTTTGCATTGAAATCACCACCCAGGATGATGTGTGGGGTGTTTGTGATGTGTTGTTTTTGTGGTCTGTAATCATTTGGTACTGTAGGGGATGTTTGGGGAGGGATGTATGTGTTTATGAAGGTAATGTTGGAGCTGTTGCCAGTGCGTATTTTAATTGATTGTATTTCTGTTGTGTTATCGTTTGGGGGGAAGAGGGATTTGGCATTGTGCACTGGTGTCTATATATGTTATATCTTTGTGTACCAGGGTGATGAGTCCACCGCCAATGCCGACGGCCCGGTCTTGTCGTATGGTGGTGAAATTGTGAAATGTAGGTGTTTTTTGTGTTGTACGGAGTTTTGATTCTTGTAAGATGGCAATGTGTATGTTGTGTTGTTTGATGAAGTGTGTGAGTTCGTGTTTCTTTGTGTTAATGCCATCTATGTTTAGTTGAAGGATGTTAATGTTGTGTGTGCGGTGTATGTTGGGTGCTGCTGCACGAGGAGGGGGTGGGGGGGGGAGTGGGGGAGGGGGAGGGGGAGGGGGAGGGGGTGGTGGTGGGGGTAGGGATTGGGGTGTGGATGGGCTGGGTGGGTTGGGGAGGAGAGGTGGACAGGTTTTAGGAGTGGGAGTGGATGTTATGGGCAGGTTATGTGGGTTGGGGAGGAGAGGTGGACGGGTTTTAGGAGAAGGAGTGGATGGTATGGTAAGGTTATGTGGGTTGGGGAGGAGAGGTGGACGGGCTTTAGGGGAGGGATTTGACTGGGAGAGGGAGGGGCATGAGGAACAGGTCCAGGTGTTTGTGTAGTGTTTCATGGAGGCAAGTGTTGTGCAGGTGAAATGGGTCCAGTTTCCGCATGAGTTGCAGAGAACTGAACCCTTAGTTTGGCGGCTCAAAGTAATAGGTTTTGAGCAAGTTGGACATGTGTATTTGTAGGTGGGTCCTGGGTTGCTCTCAATGTCTCCAGCTAGAAGGAGTCTTCGAGAAATGACAGCCGGAGAGTCATTTCTCGGTGTAGGAAAAACTGAGTATTGTGTGTGTGTGTGTGGTGTGAGAGGTGTGAGAATTGCCCGGCACGACCGCAGCCGCTCCAAGGACGCGTGCCCCCAGGGAGGGGACAGGGGATAGTTGTGTCGGTTTGGCTCCCGGAAACTGCTCCCCACGTTCGGCAGCCTGCTGTCCTCCACTGTCGGTGATCTTGTCCCCGGACGGGAGGGTCGGCAGTTCCGGGAGGTGGTCCCACGGCGTAGACGCCGCCACTCCAGGACCCGTTTGGTTGGGTGCCAGTGTGCTCCGCTTCATTCTTCGTTTGCTCCCTTTCTAGTGAGTCCTTACTCATTTGTATATATCTGAGTTGTATTGAACAAGGTTTTAGATTAGCTAGCACAGGCTACCCCATTGGTATGCCCACAGGAAGTGTTAAAATAGGGTACTTTGTACAGGCGCTTCGTGTCCACCAGGATCTACGCACCATGTGTTTTTATGTTATTGTTATATGCGCCTTAGCTGTTGCATAACTAATTAGTTAGGAGGCTACTTCAACGCAGGATTATGCTTCAGGCCGTCTCTATGAGGCAGTTGCATTATTGTTTTTAGCAGACGCTCTGGTTTAAGGGTTGCCACACGTGGTGTGGAACCTTCCAGAGTCCGGGTCTGCGCGTGGGCCCCTCTCGTGGGCCTCTTCGCCATGTGCTGCGGCTGCTGGGTCTTCAGGGGTTGGAGAGCTGCCGTTTTGCTGCTGTTTCTACAAGCCTCGTGGCCAGCCTCAGTAGGGGTCTCCGGGTAAGGCTAGGGGTTATTATTTGATAAATATTATTCCATGTATGTCATAGCCTATTGTGTTTCCCTGAGTTTTCATGTGAGATTTCACAGGTTTAGAGGGAATCAGGAGACGTCCTGTTGGTGTGGGTATTTTGGGGGTGTCTGACTTTCACAGATAAGCCAACACCTCTGAAAATTTTGGTTAGTTTTTCTGGCGGCTTTCAAAGCCAGCTGCCCGTTTCTCATCCTGCGGACGAGTAAGGAACTTACCAAATGTCCCGGCGTGGTATGCAAAACCATGAACTTCCCGGCGGAAATAAGATTTCCTCAGGGAATAACTCGGCCCGCCGAGTGAACTCGCCCTGACCGAGAGCCTCACGCGGCAACTTAGTACGCCCGGCACACAGTTCATTGGTAACACTGACTAATTAGTCAACTTACAACAATGCGTGATTTTTTACTATCTCTCTAGTCCAAATAGTCATTGATAGTAGAACGCTTAAGGTTATTAAGGGCCAGTGACACTTTGTCACAGGTAAGCAGTTAAAAAAATTGGAGAAGCCTAAAAAGGTTCTCTTAGTCAAGTCCAGCGGAAGGTCAGAGTAGCAGTGGCTATAACTAATTTTCCGGCGGACTTGAGGTAGGATGTGTCAACACCTCACAGGTTATCCTTATGAGCATTGATTCCTGGAAATGTCTATTTCCAGATAGCAACACTTCAGTAGCCGTACCGGCGGCAGTTGGGTGAGCCGATTACGGCACAGGGGGGATCCTAACTCCATCATGCCTCGGTTTGACTTATGCGCTACTCCTACCTGCTCTCTATTACCAGTTTTTGCACACAAATCATGTATAAAATGTGTTAAGTGCCTCGATCGTTCACAAGGATTATGGGTGTCGAAACGCTGCGCCGTGTGCTCAGAACTAAGAGCGGCGCTATTCGACAAGAGAGACCTTTCATGCCTTGCGGCTTTAACCCTTGTCTAGCGGGCCCTCTGTGGCCGTTTTGGGCCTTTTCAGGCCGTTCTGACTGCTATATCAACCATCAGTATGAAAGGAACTGTATTGCGCCGAAAACTAGGTGGAAATCGCTACACAATGACGCCACATACAGCTACGTAGCACTCGTGGAGCACTGACAGTGTTACCTCGAAGATGGAAGTTTAGCTGATTTTGCTACCTTGCTCACTTTTACCAAACTATTGGTTACACTGTCATCCTCCCGCGCGGTGGGGGAACTGGAGTTAGTGTGGGCCGGGAGGCCACAGATGTCGGACGTATGGATCATTACTATCCCACCCATTTTCACTCGATTTCCACCCTTTTTTCACCCGTTTTTTGCCAGTTTTTTCAACTCGACTTATGTGGTGAGCCGCTTTTTAAGGGTTAAAAGAGATAAAAAAAACTTATTTAACGGGTACGCAAAAGACGTAGCCCATAAAGCGTTACACTGTGACGATGAGGCCCTATGGGATCATCTAGTAATAAAATCTCCTTTAGTAAAATCAACTCCGGCCAAGTCAACTAAACTAAAATCGAAAACTAAAGTCTTGTCTAAAGCACTGGTGAGTACAGTAGTAATAGTAGCGACAGTGAGAGTGCCGAGGAGACCCCCCCCCTGACCGGTCAAAGAGAAGACGGTCTCCCTCCCCGAGTACTAAGTCTCGGTCGAGATCACGGTCCCCCCCATAGACAATCCCGCCATTCTTCAGTTGAGTCTTCTAGATCAACGAAACGGCGGAGGGAGGATTCAGATTCTTCGACAAAACAATCCAGTTCAGGACAGAGTAGTGCACGACATAAAAGTGCCCACAAGGAACTCACGTTGCCGCGTCACCAGCCTACGCCGGGGTCACGGCCACTTCCCTCCACTTCACAAAGATCGGAGGTAGGAGCGGAGGGGACTGAGTCGAGTCCTAGGGAGGTGAATAGTCAGTCCTTAGGTGAACCACATGACTTTACTTTTGCAATACCTAAGCTAAATTGTGTAGCACGTAAAGCTCCTCCAATTGTGTCTAATAGGGTTTTAGCCGAGAACTATAGGGGTTTACAAACATGCTCACGTCAAAGTGAGGATGACTCTCAGGTAATACCGGACTCCCAACCACCTGCAGGACAGGACAGGGAAGTCTGGAGACAATCCCCCTCACAGCTAAATCCCTCTAGTGATAATCAGACCATGACGGGGGAGACTACTAACTTAGACGCTCTCCCCTCGTCTGTCCCAGATCTCATTTGGCCAACGGATAACCAGGTACCTGAAAACCGGCAACAAACGCCGGAAGTAATAGACTTACCCGGAGAGCAGGAGGACATGGATCTGTCCTCGGCTCAACAAGTGAACAATGAAGAGGAATATGAAGGGAGCTCTCAATCCTCTAGGGGGTCCCACAGTAAATGTGTGACTACAGACAAACTGAATGAGATTTTACATAAAATTATGCAACAGTATGTTCCTTCTACCCCAGGTCCTTCCACCAGTACCCCGGTAGGTCCCCCGATTGACTCCACGGTAAGACCTTTACAGCCTACCACCATTAAATCTCCCCAAGCTTTTCCTCCTCTTAACGTAAATCCGGCATCAGCCACGGCGTGTAGCACGATAGTGCCTGCCTCCTTCACTACCTCTAAGGTCCGTGTTATCACGGATGTTACTCCTCCCCCTCTGGATAAACTCCCACAGAGGAGAGGCCCTATGCCTCTCCTGTATGGGCCAGATTGCTCATGGATTCCGGCAATAGCACAGAAACCACATATGGCACAGCAGACCGTGTCGGGGGAGCTCCCGGTCCCTAGTGAATGGACCATCGAGGTAAGTAAGAGTAAGAAGCTCAGAGCCAAAGATGTAGAAGGAAAGTTATTGGATGTTACTATTAAGGCAATACCCAATATATACAGCGCTGATTTTTTCGTATACTCTGCATCACCGGCTTTACCTCCCGCCTCAGCTGCACGACTTTTCGCAGACTGGGCAAGATCGGACGGCATGAACGACATAAAGTCCCTCAATGCACTGACACCGGAACTGGATACAGTTCCAGCGTTCGACCTAGGCCACAGTCCAGTCCTGCAGGTGGGGCAGGTAGGTACGGGTCCATGGGTTGACTGGGAAATAGAGGCGCAACAATTCACAGCCACCATTACCTCCAAATCCTCCCATCAGATCCCCCAAGAGAACCACTTATGGGCCTCACTGTCAGTTAATAAGGCCGGAGGGGTGGCGCCAGCTTTGTTTGACTTCTTGGCAGCCCCCAAACTCGTACTTTACAAACTGAACGACCCCTTTTGTACTCCTCCTCCGGCCCATTTGGACAGAGATTTCAAGTTACGCAGTAAAGCACTTAGACTATTTTCCCAATATTTAGTAAGTCGCCAGATTGCCCAGTCACTCACGAGAACCATTACGGCCATCTCAGATCGGAATGTACGGAAGGCCACGGAACTATCACGGAGGCTTCTGCTACAAAACTCCATTCAGTCCTTAGGTGATATAAGAATAGCTATCATGGAGGCGGTCAGAGCACGCCAGGACTTAAGAGTGTACCTAGTAAAGAAGTTGCTGGAAGATGTAGGTTGCCAGGCAACACTTTCCCCAGTATTAACTGCCTCACTACTTAATCAGGATACATGGAGTGCAGTATTCAATATGGTAGATGTTCTAAGGCAGAGTACCTCCCAGCCTAGGAAGGAGCCCTTTAAGAAACCGTACTCTAAACCTAAAGGCGGTAATAAGCCTCAAGCTCCTAGTGCTAAAAACAGTCCTTTCGGGACCCCAGAGCTCCCCAACAGCAGGGAGGTACTCAGCACAAACACAGGCAGGGTAAACACTCAGGCAAGTGGGATACCTTTACCTTTGGATACCTTTGGATGTGTTCGCCGCTCTTCTAGCGGCACCAAGGAGCGCAACGCCCCTCGTTATGGGTGGTGATTTGGTGCAGTAGACTGTTTGAAGCGACAGCTCGCTCCCTTGCGAGGATGGGCTCGTCTGGCACTTTTTGCAGTTCGACATCTAGGGCTCTCTTGAAGTTGTCTAACGAGATGTCCCTCATGTCTCTTACTCGCCGTGGGAGTTTGTTGAAGAGACGTGGGCCTCTGTGTGATAACCAGCCCTCTCGCAGAGAGCCCATAGCACCCCTGTTATTCATCCGGGGGATTTCGCATTCCCAGCCTCTCCTATCACTGAATTTCATGACTATCGGAGTACCTGTATGTAGGTTTGGTACTAAACCCTCTGCGATTTTCCACGTGTATATTATTAGGTAACGTTCTCTTCTACGTTCCAGTGAGTACAGATTCAGTGCTCTTAAACGCTCCCAATAGTGTTGATGTTTTATCGAACTTATATGCGAAGTGAAATTTCTTTGTACACTCTCTACGTCATTTATTTCACCTGCTTTGTATGGGGATGTTAATACGCTACAGTATTCAAGCTGCGGTAGCACTAGAGATTTGAAGAGCGTTATCATAGGCAATTCACCACGTGTTTTAAAAGTACGCAGAATCCAACCCGTTAGACGTTTCGCAGCCGCCACTTTGACCTGGTTATGTACTTTGAAACCCATATTTTCAGACATTAATACCCCAAGGTCTTTCACACTGTCTTTCCGTTCTATTATGTGGTTAGATTCTGTTAAGTAATTTGTAATTTCTTTAACACCATTATTATCTCTGTACCGTATTAATTGGAATTTTTCCTCATTGAATTGCATGTTGTTTTCCCTGGTCCACTGGAACACTACATTCATGTCTTCCTGCCCGTGTCCTCTTGTGTGTTTACTATCTTGCTTAATTTTGTGTCATCAGCAAAAGACGACACCGTACTGTGTCTGGTGTTGGTATCTATGTCGCAAATTAGTACGAGGAACAGAAGGGGCGCTAGCACTGTTCCTTGGGGCACTGAGCTTTTGACATCCGAAGGTTCAGAAGTTACTTGGTTTACTGCTACCGATTGTTTTCGGTTTACGAGGAAATTGTATATCCACCGTCCGATTTTCCCAGTTATACCTTTTGCTTTCAGTTTGTGGGCTATTATACCATGGTCACATTTATCAAATGCCTTAGCAAAATCGGTGTAAATGACATCCACGTTTTTCTTTTCTTCTAGCGCTTTAAGAATTTTGTCATAGTGTTCCAAAAGTTGTGAGAGACATGATCTACCCGCTCTGAACCCATGTTGACCGGTGTTGTGTAGTTCATTTGTCTCCATGAATGTTGAACAAAGGTAAATCTCACAACAAGCCACACCAGGGATCGACGTCTGCTAAAACCAGCCAGCCGTCTCGTTCCACTACACCACCACCAAAAAACCAGTCAGTCACACTCTCTCTCTCCCGGGGCCTATCGCGGGCGAGTTGGATCCGAGAGCAGTCCCGACGAACAGACCCAGTACAGAAACTGGGTCGTTCCAGGCATGCCGCAGGGCCTGGCCCCGACGAACGTGGTAAGCAAGGGCATCACTTGGCGGTGGCTCCGACGACCTCGTTTACGTCAAACTCAAGAGTTCAATCATGTTTCTTTAGAGGTGGAGTCACTTGTCCAAGAAATGATCACCAAGCATGTCATTGTCCCAGTAAATCCAACTTGCCATGTTTTCACCTCCAGACTTTTTCTTGTGCCAAAGAGGGACAGTGTGCAGATGCGACCTGTAGTAGATCTCTCGTATCTGAACACTCATATTCACAATTCACCCTGCGGATGCTTACAGTGAATCAAATCAGGCTCACACTTCCGCCGCAAGGTTGGATGTGCTCCCTAGACCTGAAAGATGCCTATTGGCATGTCCCCATAAACAAACGGTTCCAAAAATTCCTCGCCTTGAGGATCAGACAAGAGACTTACGTCTTTCAGAGATAGCCCTTCGGGTTGAACCTGGCACCGAGAATCTTTACAAACTTAGTCCGGCAAGCCCTTATACCTTTATTAGCTCAAGGGATCAAGGTGATGTGGTATCTAGACGACTGGCTGGTAGTGGCAGAGTCAGAGAGTTTATGCCAGAGTCATGTAAACAAAGTCATAAATCATGTACAGACCCTAGGGTTCAAGGTCAACTTGGCGAAGTCTCTCCTTGTACCCACAAGGGAAATCCAATGGATAGGGCTGGTCTGGGACACGGCCAATCTGACTCTCACTCAGAGCGTGGACAATCGCAACAGATTTCACAGGAAACTGTTTCGTTTTCTCCATTCTGAATACGACGAGAACGACATGGGAGTCCCTGGTCGGTTCTCTCAATTGGATCCAATTAACTGTAAAGTTGGGCCGGCTGAAAGTAAAGAGGTTAATCATGGAAGGCAAAAAATTCTTCCCGCTATTGCCGGCGGGAAAATTATGGACCATTCCTCCATTAATTCACAACTTACTGTCGGTTTGGGCGAGGAAGGAAATACTGCACTCAATAATAACGTGGGTTTCTCCTCCGCCTACGGTATGGGTAGACACAGATGATTCAGGGACAATAGGCTGGGGTTATCAGTCAAGCCTAGGCCACCAGGGCCAGGGTTTTTGGTCCCCAGATTTGAATTTTCATATAAACCAACAAGAGCTCTTAGTCCCACTTTTTTTCCTACAAACTCACGGCTCTTCATTACAGAGGAAGTCAATTGCGTTTTGAATGGACAACTTGAATGCGGTACACTGCATTCAAAAGCAAGGGTCAACAAGGTCTCGGAGGTTGCTGGAATTGTCATAACAGATTTTTGCTCTAGCCGAATCGCTGAGCACTCATCTGCATGCATCTCATCTCCCGGGCGTGGCAAACGTCTGGACAGACGCTCTGTCCCGGAGACAGAGCACCTCAGTAGAATGGGCAATAATACAAAACATCTTCAACAAGATGATTGCAGAGCCATACCGTCCACAAGTGGATCTATTTGCGTCAGAAGGGAACCACAGACTTCCTCTCTACCTAACCTGCCGGGAGGTCCCAATGCACTATCAGAGGACTGGAACAAGTGGACTTCCATCTATCTTTTTCCTCCTCCAGACGCTTCACTCATGTGTCAAGCAGTTCACAAACTACGGGGTTACCGAGGCCTAGTCTCGATGATCGCGCCACTATGGCCGGCTCAGTTATGGTATCACCAATTGAAGACATGGTGCGAGAACCCGGTATTACTCCCGGTCTCGTCCTTCCACTTGGAAACAATTGGCAACCTAAAGACCTCGCTGACTTTTGCCTTATGGACATTCAAAAGGCCAAATGGCTAACCCAGTATGGAGTGTGTTACAAACAAATTTCTTAATCAGTATACTATGTCCACCAGGCGACAGTACCAATCACATTGGAAAACATTCACAACCTGGATAGTGGAGACAGCACAAACAGACGCCTCAGTGGCTCTCATTTTTAAGTACCTAGATTATTTGTTTGAACATAAACGCTTCTCAGTAGTGACCCTAAAAAATCACTTGTCAGCTATTAGAAACCCCTTTTTTCGACCTCACTGGTCTATCCATACCGCAGGCAGAAGAAAAAGGCTTCATTAGGGCATGTTTCAAGCTACGCCCATCACCACGCCAGCTCATGCCTACCTGGTCGCTTGACAAAGCCTTATCATTGCTTCACTCACGCAAATATAACCATGCGCCGCATTTTGATTCAGTATTAAAGAAGGCTGTATTCCTGATGGCTTTAGCGACAGGAAACAAGAGTATCTGAGCTGGCGGCGATGAGCAACGAACCCAACTGCCTTAGGTTTGGGAGACTGAACGAACAGGTACAAATCGCTCCGTCTCCCACGTTCATTGCAAAGAATGAACATTGTGATCATGTATTCTCAGAATTTACTGTTCCGGCACTTAAAAGAGGACACACTCACTATCGTTTATGCCCGGTACAAGCTTTACTTAAGTTTATGAGGGTAGCACAACCTCGACAACCAAGCTTCCTATGGGTCAACCGGACAGGGACTCGCATCACAAGACGGATATTAGCTTCTTTACTCGTAGATGTAATCAGGGAAAGTAATCCCGGCGTGTTGGGCAGAGCTCATGATATAAGAAAGTGGGCAGTTTCTCTTAGATTCATGCAAAATTATTCAGTGGACGACATAGCTAACACAAAGCTATGGGCATCCAACAATACTTTCTTGACGCGATACCAGTCGGTGGCCCTGGATAAACCAAAACTAACCTGTGTGGCATTACGGCAACGGGTCTAGTAGTCCATGTGCTATTACTAATTAAGTGTTAATCTTAAAAGGTGAAAAGGAGGGGGAGGGGGGGGGGGGGAGGGTGCTAAATAGCTCAAAGACCCCTAGAACCCTCCGCCGGATATTGTGATGAGTTCACGAGCTGTGATACTTAATAGTCAAGCTGGTTCTACAGCTCAAGATTTTATTTTATTTTTGATATATATATATCAGTACAACTATATAGCATAAACAAGATGTACAAACAATTATAGAATGTACAAATAGTTTTAAGGCCAGTATATAATCCAAAGTATTATAGGTCGGTACCTGTTTGAAAGGGAATAAGAATACATGTCCCTAAGCAATCTTTTAGACGGATCGCAGAGTGCAAATCCAGTCAACTATAAGCAGATCTTCTTTGAAGTAACGCACTGCTTCCCACTTTTCCATTTTATAAACATTGTATGTAAACAATAAACACTTAAATTGTTATATGGATTCTTTGTCTCTACCTGAGGTAATTTGTTAGTGTGTTGATATTGTCACAAATGTCCCCCTCCAGTCTTAAGATATCAGGCATATCGTCAATGATGGCTAATAAATTATAGGTTTGATTCCCGGAGGGAAGAAAGAAAACCTAATATTTAGTAGGGGCCCCGTAATCATTGACGATGTAGGGCCCTCCCGTCCATCCCCTTCCCATTTGCTTGATATCTTGAGGTTAATCTTAATATGTCAGTGAAGAAGGAATGGCGGCTCAGGGAGCAGCAGCAAGGAACCCTACACAAAAAATCCACAAGATGGAAAGCTATGGTATAACAATTATTAAGTATATTTTTCTTTTTTATATTTTACGAAGGTTTTTTCGTAGAGTACCCAATCATAAGACGATTCCATAAGAGAATAAGCGTTACCCTTATGACGGATACTCCGTTCTTCCCCGCGGCGGTAGATTCAAACTGGCTACCGCGGGCGCTTGAATGGAGGCTATTATACTAATAGGCATGGGAATCAAACCTATAATATGAGGATGACAAAAAGTCAGAGAGGGGTGACAGGGCGGCGAGGACCCCCTCCCCCGCCCCCCCCCCCCCCCCCCCCCCCCCACCCCCCCCCCCCCCCCCCCCCCCGACCTCTTATCCATCACTAAAGGTAAGCAATCATGTATCCAATTTACCCCACGATTTCCCTCAACTACCTGTACAGTAGAAGCACGATTCACCCAATAAATGACGCCGTATCTTCAGATTGATGGATAATGGGTAAGTTAATGCAAATCTTCCACTCAAACCTTGCAAAAACGACAATAAAACATTATATTCCTTGAAGAAAAATAATTAAAACATGGTAGGCTAAATAAGGCTGCTGTAGTATTATTGAACGGTACCCCATTAATCACTGCAGACAGACATTCCACCATATCATCAACCAAAGAAATGGCCAACATCCTCCAAACCCAGCATGTCAAAGCCTGGAGCTTTCCAACAACCAGTGGGAGTATACCGACCAGTACCGGAACAGGGAACATAAGAAAAAAGGCGGGCAATACGCCCGAATACTATATCCTTACCAGTAACCATTTCAACTACTGTATAATGATGAACACTAGCCTACCTAAAACCCAAGATAAAAACCCATGGGAAAATTAGTGATAGTTTCGGTGATATTTTGGTATGGATGTAGAATTCGGGCGTATCGCCGGCTTTGATAACGATACTCGTATGCTCACAATCACGTTACCGTGTATTTTGACTGCCGTGGGATACAATAATAGATTGAGAGGGGGCTTTGCCCCCCTCACTCCCCAACTACTTATTGTCTGTTGTCATCAGCATATATACCGTAGGTAGAATTTTACTAAAGGGGCACGCATTCGACAGGTACTACCACGTACTTATCGGAGATTAAATTTAGGTTTCCACGCCTCCATCAACAACCTACACCCTATTCTGGTCTGATACTAGGCCTAGTAAATAGTACTGTAATAGGAACGATTTAATGACGTTTTTAAAGTGGTTTTCAACAAGAATAAAGAAGCGCGTTTGGGTCGAAAGTCGGGAGTTGAGTGAGTTGACCGCCTCTTCCGATCGTCGGTTTGTTGACATGACGCTCGATGTTAGTTACAGTTGCTGTTGTGTTTTTGCCCCCTGCTGGCCATAGCCTATATATGATGATGACAATAAGTCTAGGGGGGGGGGGGAGAGTACAGAGTGAGGGGGGGCAAAGCCCCCCCTCAACATATCAGTTCAGTTCAGTTGCATGGCGGAAGTGATGCCTTCAAAACGGTACTTCCTGATGTACCCCACGGCCTAAATTTTAATTGAACCGTCAATATCGGGAAATTAGTTAGGCTAGATGCGCGAAGTAGCCTACTAACCTCGAGCGCTAGGCTTACGTCAACAAACGATTGACGTTGCTCCCGTGAACGCAAGTTTTCCGACGAGTTACAGTAAACCCTCGCTATCTCGGACTAATTGGGGGGAGACCCAGTCCGAGATGACCGAAAATCCGAGATGTCCGAAGTCCGACTTATGTCCGACTTAAGAGAGGGAAAATTCCGAATTAGAAGAGGAAAGTCCGCGTCACCAGAGAAATTGATTTTTTTTTTTTTTTTTTTATATTATTTAATGCATCTATCTCCCTTATACATATATATATATATATATAACTATGTCTTATTTGGTCTTTTTTTAATCTATGAATCAATTCTAATACGATGGAATTGAAAACAATATTACCCTTCTAACACACAAATAATAAAATGAAAAAGAGAGTAAATAAAAATGTCTCCTTTGTCTTTCAGAAACATAAGTCCGTCTCGTATATGTTAGTATTTTATCGCTCGCTCGCCCCTAGCCACTCTCTCTATCTATTTATCTCTCTAATGCATCTAACTAACTCCCTTATACATTAACATAACTATGTCTTATTTGGACTTTTTGTAATCTATAAATAATTTCTAATGCGATGGAATTGAAAACAATATTATCCTTCTAGCACACAAATAATAACATGAAAAAGAGTCAATAAAAATGTCTCCTTTGTCTTTTCAGAACCAATTAAGTCCGTCTCATAATAGTTCGTGTTTATCGCTCACTTCCCCTTCTGCAACTCTCTTTCTATCTATCTTGTCTTTTCAGAACCAATTAAGTCCGTCTCATAATAGTTCGTGTTTATCGCTCACTCCCCCTCTGTAACTCTCTCTTTCTATCTATCTATCTCTCTAATGCATTTATGGAACTCCCTTATACATTAACATAACTATGTCTTATTTGGACTTTTTGTAATCTCTGAATCATTTCTAATGCAATGGAATTGAAAACAATATTATCCTTCTAGCACACAAATAATAACATGAAAAAGAGTCAATATAAAAGTCTCCTTTGTATTTTCAACCAATTAAGTCCGTCTCATAATAGTTCGTGTTTATCGCTCACTCCCCCTCTGTAACTCTCTCTTTCTATCTATCTATCTCTCTAATGCATCTACGTAACTCCCTTATACATTAACATAACTATGTCTTATTTGGACTTCTTGTAATCTTTGAATCATTTCTAATGCAATGGAATTGAAAAATATAATATCGGACATTTTCCGAATACTTATATAAAGCCCGACAACGTCAGAGACTGTCGGAACGATGACGGAAATGTCCGAACTACCGAAGTGCATGTCCGAGAGGCCGTAGCCAGTCCGACTAGTACGGGTTTCCGACTTCTAGAGGTCCGAGATGGCGAGGGTTTACTGTATCTTTATATTTCGTCTAGTCCTAATATTATTAATATTAAAGTGTCCCTGTTTTTTTTTTAGTGTTTCGTACACCAGAAAAGGGTGTAGCCTAGGCCTAGGCCTAGCTTGGTGTTGGATGCATGGAAACAGAAAACAATTCTGGGCGAGAATGTAGTTACCGGGTGTACCGCCCGTCTTGTTTACACTACGCGGACGCTCACCATCATGTTCCCGTCTATTTTGACTGCCTTTGGATCCAAAAATACATTACCCTAACCAAATAACCTAACCTAACCTAACCTAAAGGTTAGGCTTTTTAGTTAGGTTAAGTATTTATAGATGATTTATGTTGTATGTCGGTAGTGGTACACCCGGTAACTACATCCATCCCCAATTCTGTATTAAATCCTTGGTGGTACCTGTCAAATGCGTGCTCCTATAGTAAAATTGCACCCATATACAGTATATTGCCAGCTGGTAGCAAATAACAGAAACACAAATCAGTCAAAATTGACGGGAACGTAGCCTAACCACGAGTGGTAGAGTAAAGCTGGCGACACGCCCAGATACTACTGTACATCCTTCGGGTATTCTGCAGAACAACTCCTCGATTACGGGATTCCTGTCTCATGGAATTATTTGTTTTCGCTCTTACCTTACTCTGGGGACCTTACTGATGTGCGGATAAGTGCTACTTTTCTTATTTTGTCAATTTGATTTTCACTCCCCTATAACATTATCAGTTATTATTGTACTTGTACTTTTGTAGATGTTTAGGTGACAATCACCACGGTCGATCTGGGGATCCACCGCTAATGAGCTCGTCCTGGAATCTTTACGACTCTGAATCTTACGATTCTCTACAGGACTGACCATGCCATTTTTACAGCCAGTCCAGGACACTTTGCTTATATTCTAGCCTCCTTGGAGGCTCCTACCCGATGCTTAGTAGCCAATCAGAGTGGAGCTTCACCTACAAGAAGTCAGTACATATTTATTGGTATTTTCCTGTTATCGACAGCCAAAGCTGAAGATTGCAGTAAACACCATAGACTTTAACCCATCAATTTTTGTTATAGTTTTAATACCCAATCAGCGGGGGTGTGGGGGCGGCAGCTCTCACCCATAATAATAGGATAGGTTAGGTAATGTTGTTAGGCTAGGCTAATGTCTTTTCAAAGTTGACTAAATCGAGTAAACTCCTAGATTGTTGGGGTATCTGAATTACAATTAGGCCTAACAATGCAAATGCTAATAAAAAGTGCTGATAATTATAGGAAATAGGCTCGCAGCCTTATTAAGTGATTATACATAATTTATTAGGGACAATGTAGGTCTATGGAATCCTTATAGGGATAGATGTACAGTAGTTACCGGGTGTACCACTACCGACATACAACATAAATCATCTATAAATACTTATAAATCTATAATACTGTACTAGGTTAGATTAGGTTAGGTTAGGTTGTTTGGTTAGGGTAATGTATTTTTGTATCCAAAGGCAGTCAAAATAGACGGGAACATGATGGTGAGCGTCCGCGTAGTGTAAACAAGACGGGCGGTACACCCGGTAACTACATTCTTGCCTCCTTATACTGTACTCATGTATAATCCACTGAGGGAGAATAATCTTGATCACATTTATAAAACCAGATATTAATAGAAAAAACGCTGAGTAGAATGTAGAGTTCAGGCGTACCGCCAGCCTTGTGTACGTACACTACGCGGACCGGCGTCGGGACGCTTGCCATCATGTTCCTGTCTATTTTGACTGCCTTTGGATACAATATGTTAAGGGCTCCCCCTCACACCCACATATATATTGCCAGCAGGGGGCAATAACCGAAAAAAAAATCGCCGTCAAAATAGACGCGAACTTAACTACGGCGATCGACAAATATAAACATGACGGCGGCGGCGGGGTCGGAAGTTTGCAAATATGTTCCCGTCTATTCCTGTCTGGCATATAGGAGAAAGAGAGGGGATATGATGGAGACTTTTAAAATAGGGCCTAGTGTCAGGAATGTATGATGAGGATGTGTGTGAAAGTATCTTCTTGATGCGGGAGGGAACAAGAACGAGAGGACACTCTAAGAAAATTTACAAAGAAAGAAATAGGCTTGAAAAGGCAAAGAACTCATTTTGTGGTAGAGTGGTAAATGAGTGGAACGCACTGCCCCAGTATGAAGTCGATTCTGAATCAATAAGGAAGTTTGAAAGTAATCTTGATAAAGCATGGGGAAGACAAGATTTGAAGTTTGATTATAAAGCAAAAATACAGAATAGTAAAAATGTTGCGTCTGCTAACGCCGCCGCCATCACCGTGAACGACCGCAGCAGTGCAAGTACTGGCACTGAGCTGGATACACAGGGCTAGTTTGCCTTTTTCCAGAGGATCTACTGTAAGAAACTGTAAGAATGCCATTGGATACAATAATATGTTGAAGGGGGGGCTTTGACCCCCTCACCCCTCCCCCATGACATTTTGTCATCATCATATATATTGCCAGCAGGGGGCAAATAACCGAAAAAATCGTCGTCAAAATAGACGCGGAGTTAACCGCGGCGATTGCCCTATGTAAACAATGACGACCGTAGCCTTCGCCCGGATGAATCTACATCCATTCCATCGGGGAGCAGTTTCGGGAGCCAAACCGTCACAACCATCCCCTGCCCCCTCCCTGGGGGCACGGGTCCTTGGAGCGGCTTCGGTCGCGCCGGGAATTTCCACACCTCTCACACCACACACACACATCACACAGTTTTTCCTACACCGAGAAATGACTCTCCGGCTGTCATTTCTCGAAGACTTCTTCTAGCCGGAGACATTGAGAGCAACCCAGGACCCACGTTCACATACATATGTCCAACTTGCTCAAAACCCATCACTTCGAGTCGCCATACTAAGGGTTCAGTTCTCTGCAATTCATGCGGGAACTGGACCCACTTCACCTGCACAACACTTGCCTCCAAGAAACACTACACAAACACCTGGACCTGTTCCTCATGCCCCTCCCTCTCCCAGTCAAATCCCTCACCTAAAACCCGTCCACCTCTCCTCCCCAACCCACCTAACCTTCCCATATCATCCACTCCCCCCCCTAAAACCCGTCCACCTCTCCTCCCTAACCCACCTAACCTTCCCATACCATCCTCATCCTCAACTCAACACACCACACCCCATCCTAATCCATTCCAACCCCCATCTCCTGCTCCCCAATCCCCACCCCCACCTCACCCATCCCAACCCCCAGCCCCTCCCTCACCCCCACCCCCACCCCATCCTCGTGCAGCAGCACCCAACATACATCGTGCACATAACATTAACATTCTTCAACTGAACATAGATGGCATCAACACAAAGAAACACGAACTCTCACACTTCATCAAACAACACAACATACACATTGCCATCTTACAAGAAACAAAACTCCGCACAACACAAAAAACACCCACATTTCATAATTTCACCACCATCAGACAAGACCGGGCTGTCGGCGGGGGCGGTGGACTCATCACCCTGGTACACAAAGAAATATCATACATAGTAACCAGTGTACAAACCAAATCACTCCTCCCCCCAAATGATAACACAACAGAAATACAGTCAATTAAAATACGCACTGGCAACAACTCCAACATAACCATCATAAACACATACATCCCTCCCCAAACATCCCCTACAGTACCAAATGAATACAGACCACACTTACAACACATCACAAACACCCCACACACCCCACACATCATCCTGGGTGGTGACTTCAACGCCAAGACGTCGGCCTGGTTTGTCGACAACCCCGACACAGACAGAGGGCTGGTACTACAAAACCAAACCGATAACCTCATCATCCTTAACGACATCCATCAACATACCCATATTCCTCACCAAGCCCTCTATAACCCATCATCTCCAGACATCACCTTTTGCTCCCCAGAACTCGCCCCCACAACATCCTGGAGGGTGGTCAGAACCTTAGGCTCTGACCACCTCCCGATCATTATCACCACCAAAACCAGACTCACCCCAGCTAGCCACAAACACACATACACCAATTATAAAAGAGCTAACTGGGAAGCATTCACAAATGAGACAGAACAACACTTCACAACTCTAAACAGTACACCCATCACTAACATCAACAATGCTGTACACATACTCAATAAAACTATCCAAAACGCTGACAAGAAACACATTCCAAGAGGTAACAAAAAAAGACACAACCCCAACTTCACACCAGAAATTCAAAACCTCATCAGACAACGCGACATACTGAAACACTCCCCAGCACCCCACACACAAGACATCACACAACAAATTCAAGCACTCAACACCCAAACTAACAACAAAATACAAGAACAACAAAAACTAAATTGGAATAACTTCCTACAAACACTTGATCACAAAACAAACCCCAAAAAACTATACAAAACACTAAACAGCATCACACTTTCCAACAGCAACACAACACAATCACATGCTGCAATCACAACAACAGACTCTACTCCTTCATGTAAACAACAAGCAAACACTCTCATCAATCACTTTTCACATGTCAGCCACCTAAAACCTCACAAAGACGACCGACGTGTCATCCGACGTAAGAGACAATTCCCCACAGACCCTGACTATACACCCTTCACCAATTACCAGACAAAGCATATCATCAACAATCTCAAGCACTCACCCGCCTGTGGCCTAGACAACATAAGCAACATACACCTCAGACACCTGGGACCACAAGGCATACAAGCACTCACTAACATATCAAACTACAGCTATTCACACAACACAATACCAGACATTTGGAAGCATGGTATCATCATCACATTCCCCAAACCCAACAAAGACCCCACGCTACCCTCCTCGCACCGCCCCATCACACTCCTTTGCTCCCCCTCCAAAGTCATGGAACGCCTAGTATTACAACTAATTACACCTGACCTACCCCTAGCTCCAACACAACATGGCTTTAGGCCACTGCACTCCACAAACACTCTTCTCACAGACCTTACACAAAGAGCTTTCGACGGCATCAATTCAGCTAGACCACCACACAGATCACTATTAGCCACACTCGACATTAGTAAAGCCTTCGATGCCATCCCCCGCCACAACCTAACAAACAAAATCTACAACACAAACATGCACAACAACACAAAACGGTGGCTGGCCAACTTCCTAGCAGGCAGATGTGCACACGTATCTTTTGCCGGTCAGTCATCTAAAATCAGAAACTTTCCAAACGGAGTCCCACAAGGATCCGTCCTATCGCCCGCACTCTTCAATCTGTACATGCACGATATAACTACACCCAATACGCCCCAAATAAACTTAGCCTCCTATGCAGATGACATAACACTCACATGCACACACCATGACCCAAAAAGAGCAACAGATCTCCTTCAACCCTATCTCAACACACTACATGACTGGTGCACCACAAACAGACTTAATCTAGCCCCAGCCAAATCCACCGCAACCCTGCTCACAAGTTGGACAGGAGAACACGAATACATCCCTCAACTCACCATAAACAACACACCCCTAACACATACACACACACCCAAAATCCTAGGAGTAACATATGATACTCATATGACATTCAAACAGCACACCACAAACATTAAAAAGAAACTGACACCCAGACTTAACGCCCTCAGGTCACTTGCTCACACAAAATTTGGACACAACAAAGAAACTACCACCACAGTATATAAACAATACATAAGATCAGTGATGGAATACGCAAGCCCAGCCTGGGCTTCTAACCTAGCTGAAACACATCATAAGACCTTACAGACTATTCAAAACAAAGCCCTGAAGATCATTACAGGCTGCACAGCTACTGCACCCACAGATCACCTACATCAAGAAACCAAAATCCTCAAAGTCAAAGACCATCTGGACATGAGAGGCACTCAATTCCTGGCAGCAGCCTCCACGAACCAAGACCACCCACTAAACTACATGGCAACACACCCACAGACACCAAGAAATATCAAAACAACACCCAACACACGGTATCACACACAATTATTGTCCTCTCTCCCTCCCTGCCCACCCCGAACCAACTTCCAGAAGCACATCCATACTCATATCTCTCACCGATCCATCCACTCACTCACAGACAACACGCAGCTGCATGCACGACCTCCCGAAATCCATCCTTCCGAATCCTCCCTTCCTCGCGAGGACAGAGTCCACCTGGCCAGGCTGAGATGCGGACACCATCCAGCTCTCCTGAGCTATCAGAAGAGACTGGATGACTCCGTTGTCGACACCTGCCCGGGATGTAACACAGCACCCCATACCATTAAACACATCATAGAAGACTGCATTTCACACAACCACTTACGCCAACAACACAATCTACACTCAATGAGAGCTCTGTGGGAAAGCCCGATTGTGGCCATGGCCTTTCTCAGGGACTCGGGGCTGTTCGGCCAGGCAGCTTAGGGAGGAACAACAACAACAACAACAACAACATCCATTCCAAAACGCCTATTCTAATCAATCTCAGAGCTCTTTCGGACATCCTCAATGTTTACAAACGCCTTCTTTATGAAACAGACAATCTATCAAATGTGGAGAGTACGAGAGAAAAAAAATGAAAAAACTGAAATAAGAAGAAAGAAGACTGCAGAGAGAAGAAACCAGACTGAAGAAAGAAGAGAGAAGAAAGAAGAAAGAAGAGAGAAGAAAACGGGATGAAAAATGAGATATATTTATTTTTAGACAAATAGAGCACGTCACAAAAAGAAAAATAACAAAACCTCTCAGGGAAGTGCCGACGTTAAGGCTAAACTTCCCGGATTCCAACTGAACTGAACTGAACTGCAGTATAATCGATATTTACCCCCTGCTCGGCTGCTGGCAACAGATGATGATTTAAATCATTCATGGAGGGAGGGGCCCGGGGGGCAAAGGCCCATCATGTATCCCATATTGGAATTAGGCCTATAACTAAGACCATGAAAACACTAATTTCTCAAAATCTGGAGGAAAAAACATGAAAAATAAGGGTGCGAGCCTAGGCTATTCCCTGTAATTACCAAAGTGCTTTCCGCACTTTCTAACGATAAAATACACACTTACAAAGCATTAAAATACAAAAATGAAATAAATAGGCCTAGGCCTAAAGCCTAAAATAACAGTTGTAGCCTAGTTATGCAGAATTACCGGAAAATATTAAGGAAACCACCCACCAATTATTTTAATTTTTTTTTTTTTTAGTTTTAGTTTATTTGCATCAATATATAGTGATTGACATTAGTTTCAACCTCCGCAAAAATCGGTTTCCCCTTTATCCAACGATCTTAAGACACGGCGCCCGATAGTGGGGAGGGCTATGAAGATCAGGGAAAATGTGGGGTTAAAGACATAAAAAGGCGATATAATGACTTTTATGATGAAAGTTGGCTCGGGTTTTGTTGTTTTTCAACTTGAGAAAACCTCAAAATGAAAAAACCCGAGCCAAGTTTTGGCAAAAGTTGGCTCGGATTTTAAGATTTTTCAGCTGCATAAAAGACAGCAAGTGCAAAAAAGAAGTTGGCTCGGGTTTTCTTGTTTTTCAACTTAAGAAAACCCCAAAATGAAAAAAAATCGAGCCAAGTTTTGGCAAAAGTTGGCTGGGATTTTAAGATTTTTCAGCTTCATAGAAGTCAGAAAGTGGCAAAAAAAATATGGCTCAGGTTTTCTTGTTTTTCAACTTAAGAAACCCCCAAAATGAAAAAAAAAAAATCGTTTTGGCAAAAGTTGTTGGATGATAAATGGGATAGAAAATGAACTTACCCAGTAAGCTCATTATCCAACAATTAAGCAACATTAAAGATTTTAGCCTAACCTACCAACCTTACCTAACCTATCCTAGTATTATGGGTGGGGGCTGCTGCCCCCACACCCCCGCTGGTTGGATAGCACATTGGATAGAAAATTAGGTAAATTCCTAGTGTTAATTAGACTGAAAGGCAGGGAGAAAGAGGTCCGCCGAGTCTTGTTGTGTGCCGTCTATGGGGAGGGGAACCCTGGACAAATATCATTACAGGTTCTAGGTTCTGTATCTCCCTTAACCCGGCAAGCGCGATAGGCCTCACGGAAGGCTTCCTATAGGGAACGCGATAGGCCTCACGGAAGCAGGACCATAAAAAAAGCCTTCCATAAAAAAAAAGGGCCTATCAAAACAAAGGAATTTGTCTCTAGGTGAGATAATTCCCCTCCAGTACTCATCCATGTAAATCTCACCCACCCCCCTCCCCTCCTTCCCCACCTTATTCCCCCCTCCCTCCCCTCCTCAATTATCACCTATTTTTCCTCTTATTATCATCATTTATCGGTTATTTTTCTCTCCCGCGATAATGTAGCACAAGTGGGTTGCATAAAAGATCGTTATGCAACACCCAGACACCGGCACACACCGCCCCGCTCTCCTCAGTTGACTCCCAGACAGCGAGAGGGGAAGGCTGCCTGTCTCTCTCTCTCGCCTGAGATTATGACCGGGTGGCCAATATCTTCGTTTTTCACCACCCAAATGCTTTTCCCACTTATTTTAGCACTCTTGAAGGTTCATATATACATCATATATGTAAAATAAAAGCATACCGAAAACAAATAATGGTTTATATTGTAAATATAACAAATTCTGTCAGAATCCAGGGCTAGAAATGCACAAATAACTACCCTAGCACCTACTGTCATATCGCGCTTGTCAGGTTAATAGAATTTTTCGAGGGTTGACACTTATTTTAACGTGGAGTATAGGTTATATTACATCCTAAATGCAATTTAAAATATCTGTGAAAATTCTTGGGTTGTTTATATAATAGAAGTTACTGTGGGACACGTAATATGTTGAAGGGGGAGTTCTGCCCCCTCTAAACACCCGTCACTTATGTCATCATAATCTGTTGTACTTCATAGGGGGTCCAATTAAGAAGAAAGTGAATTAACAGACGAAATTAGGCCGCAAACTACAATAACATAGCGACTAAGCGGGCCGCCGTTTATGGGACTTTTTACACATCATTTTCAATGTTAATTTTCTCCCTTAGCCTAATCGATTTTTCCAAATTAGGCCTATCAAACTTACATAAAAAATAAGTACAGTTAAGGCCTAGGCTATAGGGATTCCAACATGCACTTCAAAATTGTCATGAAAATTGGTGGGTGGTTTGCTTAATATATACCGAATTACGGTCAATATACAGGAGGCGCTACAATATAGGTAGCAAAATTCTAATGGTAGTTTTGGGTTCCTGTCATCATATGCTTCATTTCTATATACTTTTTATCCCTGGAAAAAAAAAAAAAAAATCTTGGGATTTTTTGTTTTGGTCATTAACCTAACCAAAAAACCTAACCTAACCTAATAGCCCCCAAATACATTTAAGTTAGGTTAGGTTAGGTTTTTTGGTTAGGTTAAAAAAAAAAAAAAAAAAATCCAATAACAAAATAAAAAAACCCAAGATTTTTTGTTTTCCCCCGGGGATAAAAAGTATATAGGGTCAATATACAGGAGGCGCTACAATATAGGTAGCAAAATTCTAATGGTAGTTTTGGGTTCCTATCATCATATGCTTCATTTCTATATACTTTTTATCCCCGGGAAAAAAAAAAAAAAAATCTTGGGATTTTTTATTTATTTTCTTGGAATTTTTTGTTTTGGTCATTAACCTAACCAAAAACCTAACCTAACCTAACCTAACCTAATAGCCCCCAAATACATTTAGGTTAGGTTAGGTTAGGTTTTTTGGTTAGGTTAATACAAAAAATAAAAACAAAATCCAAGAAAAAAATAAAAAACCCAAGATTTTTTGTTTTTTTCCCGGGGATAAAAAGTATATAGAAATGAAGCATATGATGATAGGAACCCAAAACTACCATTAGAATTTTGCTACCTATATTGTAGCGCCTCCTGTATATTGACCGTATATAGAAATGAAGCATATGATGATAGGAACCCAAAACTACCATTATAATTTTGCTACCTATATTGTAGCGCCTCCTGTATATTGACCCGAATTACCTTAATGTGAATTGATAATTAGGCTAGGCCTAGTAGGCCTACACACCCAAATTGGTTTAATTCTAGTTTAGCTTTCACAGCATAGGCCTACTCATAAATTTCTATGGCTACTTTAGAGTCATAGCTATTACATAATACTAGGTTAGGTTAGGTAAGGTTGCTTGGTTAGGCTAATGTCGTTAAATGTAGTTTATTATCATTATATTACATCTTTTACCCAGCAATTTCCCTATCTTCATAGTTGGTCGGGAAGCTATGCCTTTACAACGGCACCTCCCGTTTGTCGCTGTGTACATGAAACTAGAATTTTACCCCCAAATTACCCAATTATCAATAGGCTAGTACTGGCAGAGTGGCAGTTTATGCAGGCCTATCATGTCTAGGCCTAGGCTAGCCTAGTACGAAAAGTAGGCTAACAAAAAAACATTTAAATAAATAGGCCTAGCCTAGGCCTATTCAAAAAAATGTGAGAGCTCCTTCAACAATAATATTACCCTCTTTGTTAATACCTTATACGGTAATACATTAGGCTACCATGATTAGGCCTACCTAAAAAACACTGCCATAAAATTAAAATGTTGTCAGGATTCGTTGTTGAAGCTTGAGGATTTGAAGGGCGTTGCAGATGAGGGTCTTCTTTTTCTTCTTAGGCCTATTGTTTAAATGTGAAGTTTGCTTATGCGGTGTCTCCAGATTACTGCACAGGCGTTTTAAGAGGGGTGAAAAGAAAAATTGTGTTAGGGGTTAGGAGACAGTAAAGGTGAGTTTTATAGCCTATTGTTTAGAGATAAATTTGTCTTCATCTTTTGAGGTCAGGGTGATTTAAGTCAAGGTGGGGGGGGGAGGTCAGATGATGATGATGAATGATGATGATCGCCTGATCGGTGATCCGACTTTTCGCCCTATTAGTTGTTGAAAGGGCTGTGCGGTCAGTCAGAGGGCCAGGCCCAATAAACCTTGTCGCAGACAATTCCTGGAAAAAGATTTACGGGCTGTATGGGCAGGCCCAATTAACCCTGTCTGAAAGGTCGAGAATTTTGGGTTATACTGATGTTTTGGACCGACAGTTACCCCATCGATATTTTTAGGCCTAATAGGTCCGGTAGAGCATATACATCATTGCTATATATGTCAATAAGAGCTGAAATCTGTTATAAGGGAGAACAAAAAAGAAAACGCTAAAATACAGTATACTGTAAAACTTACTTGAATCTTACTTGAAGTCGTCTAGAGGTCCCGTCCTCACAGTCATGGTCCGCCACCGCTGCGTCCGTCCCGTGCGTCCCTTCGAAGGAGGTCCGTCTGGTCCAGTATAGAGTTTGAGGCCGCCCGGCAGTTAGCAGTGTATCCAGACACTGGTGGTTCATCTGGGAGGGTCTTTAGATACTTGTCTAATAACCCTTTGAACCTGTCTACCGGGCAACCTACTATGTCTCACACTTCCTTGGGCAGCGAGTTGAAATTTTGTTGTCCATTGTGGCCTAGGCTGGACGCGAGGAGGGATCTCACTCGTTCTGGTGCCTGTGTTGGGAGGGATCTCCTCTCACACTTCCTTCCAGTCCGACCATTTTGTTTTTCCTGGAGTTCATTACCAGTTGGATCTGGAACCAACTTCTCCAGGATTTTTCACACATAAATTGCGCAGTACCTGTCTCGCTTTCTCTGCTGGGAGTACAGCCCTAGCTTCTTGAGCCGGTCCCAGTAGCTAAGGTCCTTCATCCCCCGAATGTTTCTCGTGAAGGACCTCTGGACGGACTCAAGATCTTGTATGTACCCCTTTTTGTGTGGCGACCATAGTTGACTACAGTAGTCAAGGAAGGGTTGTACCATAGACCTCCAGAGAGTTAGCATTGTTTCTTGTTCCTTGGAGTTAACGTCCGTAGGATCCATCCGGCCATTCCCTTGGCTTTCTTGACAACTGCAGAAATGTGGTGTTGAAATGTGGCATCGTCGGACAATTGTACACCTAGGCATCTCACATGTGGCTTGGGGGTGATGTCGTGGCCGCCTGCAGTGAGTAGTTTGGTGGTGTCCTTGAGGGTTTGGTTCGGGCCACATCGTAACGCTTCAAACTTTTCTTCGTTGAAGGTCATGTTGTTTTCGTCTGCCCATTTGTAGATTTTGTCGAGGTCATCCTGGAGATTATGAATATCCTCTTCATTTCTGACGACACGACTTATGTTCGTATTGTCAGCAAAGGAAGAGATAACTGATTGACCAACTCCATCATCAATGTCCCCTATCAGTATAAGGAAGAGCAGAGGTCCTAATACTGATCCCTGGGGTACTCCACTAATGATGTGGGACTTTTCAGATGTGTGGCCCTTAACCCGGGAACTGCGGGGAGACTCTTAAGAGTTCCCCCGGCGGACTGCGGGAAGACTCTTAAGAGTCAGAGAAAAAAAAAATCAACTTTTGACATAGAAAAAAAAAAAAAAAAAAAACATTTGGCCCCTGGGCCATGCGAAATCTCAGTCCTCTACCTCCCCTCCTTCCCCACTTTCCTCCTCTCCTTCAGTTATCACCTATTTTCCCTGTTATTCCCTTATTCTGAGGTATATTTTCGTGCTAACATTAGCGAGTTGCAAGCAGGGCGTTGTCATCACTGATAGCAAGCGAGTGCAAGAGAGAGAGTATCGATCGACTGTGTCTCAGTGGCCTTGGGGGAAATTGGCGGGAAAGCAGCTTGCCTCACCCATACATTATACAACTCGCGGGCTATATCTCCGATTTTGACCATCCAAACGCTGTTTTCACTCGTTTTATTATTGTTTCAGGTTAATACCTTTATAATCAACCCATAATAGGCGCGTTAGGATAAGTATTAATGCTATTTATGGTAAAATTAATATTTTAGTGACGGAAACACCTCAAATACATGCGCACAGGGAGAGGTGTCTAATTACCCCCATGCGCACTTGTTAGGTTAACAGCAACAGTCTGCGTTCTTGCGGAGAGGAAACTGTGCAGCCACACACCTATTTTGCCTTGGATGCCGAGTTTTTTAATCTTGTGAAGGAGGATGCCGTGATCCACCTTGTTGAATGCTTTAGCAAAGTCTAGAAACACGACATCCACATTTTCTCCCTCTGCAAGCCTGTGGAGTAGCCAGTCATGATGTGCCAGGAGCTTCGAAAGTTTTTCAGCCAGTACCCAACCAGCGGGGGTGTGGGGGCAGCAGCCCCCACCCATATACTAGGTTAGGTTAGGTAAGTTGACCTTTTGTGCCAGTTAGGTGTCGATATTATTGTTACGAGCGACAACGAGCCTGTAATTTTAGAAGGAATCGGCCTTCGGCCGGGACATTTTTCTACCGAAAAATTTACAAATTTGTCTTCAAAGGGGGTCTAGGGGGGTGTTATTTTAATCTTGATGGAGGTCTAGCGAGGAAACTAAAAAATAAATACATACATAAATACATAGAGCAAAAAGCAAGCACTATCCCCTTTAATTAACATACCCGTCCGACATACAACAATACAGTAACCCATAACAGTCTGGTCACACAGCTGGTGTTGTAATGTCTGATGGATGTTGAAAATAAGGGGGTATTGGGGGAAGGCATTTGAAACACTCGCTCGTTAATTATAAGCAAATTGGAGTCTCTTCATTATTAATACCCCAAAAATCTTGACCACTAACCTCTATAACTCAGAGACAACTTGGCTAATCGAACTAATCTACCATTTGGGAAGAGTCAACCAGTGAATAGGTGTGGGAATGTATAGCCCATTTGCTCTTGCCCTTTTTGAGTTATAGAGTTTTGTGGTCACGATTTCTAGCCGACATAATGAATGGACAATTTAATCTAGTGTAAACTGTAAATGGTGGATCCCATGTTCTGAAGGGCATAAGAATCCAACTCTCTAACCCAAGAGTGAATCACATTTATCAGTTTGTTTTATACACAACCTGAAAACTCTTACCCCCCTAGAACAATACCTTCTTTCTAAGACTTTAAGGGGAGATTTCCACTTGAGGGATTTTTTTCTGGACCCCTTTCTCCTTCATGTTTAGCCCCATTGCTTTTGAGATTTTAACATGTTCGCCCCATTAGTTTGGCGATTTTAAGAACTTTCGCCCCATTTATGTTAATGTTAAGACCTTTCGTGCCATATATGTGTCAATCTTTTCCTGGCGAGCGATAGCGAGCCTGTAATGTAAGAGGAACCGGCCTTCGGCCTGGACATTTTTCTACCGAAAAATGTACAAATTTATCTTGAAAGGGGTCAAGGGGGTGTAATTTTAAGGTTGATGGAGGTCTAGGGAACAAACTGAACACCCCTTAAATCCTTGAAATACCGTGCGTCCAGATATTGACTCCTCAATATTACCTTTACCATTTGAGGATTATCACGCGTTTTGACAGTTTATTCTGGCTATTATTAGACGAGTATATTCAGTTTAGGAAGAACGTGTGGGAGCTAGAGAGTTTAAGGGGAGGTTTTTAGTTTGGTCTCTGGATATCCAACAAGCTTAACATTACACCCCCTTGAGCCCCTTTCAAGATAAATTTGTACATTTTTCGGTAGAAAAATGTCCCGGCTGCAAGCCGGTTCCTCTTAAATTACAGGCTCGCTATCGCTCGCCAGGATAAAATCGACACCTAAATGGCACGAAAGGTCTTAAAATTGACAGAAATGGGTCGAAGGTTCTTAAAATCGTCAAAATAATGGGGCGAACGTCTTAAAATTAGAAAAGTAATGGGGATAAACATGAGGGAGAAAGGAGTCAAGAACAAAAAATATCCCTCAAGTGGAAATCTCCCCTTAAATTAACATGTTTTTTTTTTCCCATTCGATTCCTAAAAACTCTTCCTCAAGGGCATAATAATTATACAATCGTCTAATAATAATAATAATAATAATAATAATAATAATAATAATAATAATAATAACCACCAGAATAGACCGTAACAAATTCGTCTTGAAACACTGCCAGAGTCGATATATATATATATATATATATATATATATATATATATATATAGGTTAACTTGCCATTTTTCAACAACATCCAATTAGTGTCCCCCCCCCCCCCCCCCTCCCCTTCCTTCTCTACCAGACCTCATCAATGTAAAGTTATCTGTTGTATTAAGGGGAAGCAGACCGTTTTTTCTCCCTAATGTTTAGCCCTACTAGCTTTGAGATTATAAGACGTTCGGCCGATTAGTTTGGCGATTTTAACACCATTCGCCCCATTTCGTTGTTAATTTTAAGACCTTTCGTGCCATTTAGGTGTTGATTTTGTCGATATCTTCCTGGCGAGCGATAGCGAGCCAGCATTGTATGGAGAAATCCGGCTTCGCCGGAGACATTTTTCTATCGAAAAATGTACAAATTTAGCTAGCTCTCAAAACAAAAAATATATATATGCTGGCTCGCTACCGCTCACCAAAAAAATATTGACACCTGGATGGGGGTAAACGTCTTAAAACAGTAGGCTGAATGGGGCCGAATGGATGCAAACCAGAGAAAGAGAGAAACGGAAAAAAAGCAGGTGACCTCCCCTTAAACCCTTCTATTATAAGGATAGAACAGTAAATCACGACCATTATACCCAGTGACCTTATATACCCTTGCCATACCCTTAAGGGGAGGCAGACCGTTTTTCTGGACCCCTTTCTCCCTAATGTTTAGCCCCACTAGTTTTGAGATTATAAGACGTTCGGCCCATTAGTTAGGCGATTTTAACACCTTTCGCCCCATTTCGTTGTCAACTTTAAGACCTTTTGTGCCATTTAGGTGTCGATTATTTCCTGTCGAGCGATAGTGAGCCTGCAATTTTAAGAGGAACCGGCCATCGGCCGGGAAATTTTTCTACCGAAAAATTTACAAATTTATCTTGAAGGGGGGTCTAGGGGGTGTTTTTCTAATCTTGATGGAGGTCTAGGGAGGAAACTAAAAAAAATATATATAAATAAATTAATTAATAGACCAAAAAACGGTCAGCCTACCCTTAACCCCTTCTGTACCGGCGACGTCTCTTTAATGTTATTCTTGCTACTATTAGACGATTTTATTCAGTTTAAAATGAACCTCCGGCAACTAACAGGTTTCGAACTATCTCACTTAACCCTTTTTGCTACCATAGATCCTTCTTAAACTGCACAAAATCATCTACGTACATAGCTAGAACATAATGAAAAAGACGTCGCTGGTACAGAAGGGGTTAATACACCTTTGATTGATGGAGAGTGTGATTGACCCAGCCTGACACATCTTAGTTACTCCATAAATCGTTCATTGGCCAAGGTGATAATAGGTACATCAGTATTTAAGGGGCTAGTGTTTGTTTTGGGGGTTACTTATTCATTTATATATTTAATTTTGAGTTTCCTCGTTAGACCTCCATCAAGCTTAAAAAACAAAACCTATACCCTCTTTCAAGATAATTATATTTGTACATTTTTCGGTAGAAAAATATCCTGGCCGAAGGCCAGTTCCTTAAAAAATGACAGGCTCGCTCTCGCTCGCCAGGAAAAAAATCGACACTAAAACGGCACGAAAAGTCTTAATATTGACAAAGTAATTGGGCGACAGTTCTCAATATCGCCAAACTAGTGACTGAGCGTCTCAAAATTGCAATACTAATGGGTCCAACCATGAGGGAGAAATGGGTCCAGAAAAAGCGAGAACCTTCCCTTTAAGGCGGCATGCCTATTCCTAGTATAAGAGAGATTAGTGTGTATCAGAGCTATCCTGTAATATATTAAGTATGCATATTCCTAAAGCGTGTATATTCCTAAAGCATGTATAATTATTCCTAAAACATGTATATTCCTGAAGCATGTACAGTATATTCCTAAAACATGTCTATTCCTAAAGCATGTATTCCTAAGGTATGTATATTCCTAGTATAAGAGAGATTAGTGTATATCTAAGCTATACTGTAATATTTAAAGCATGTATCTTCCTAAAACATTTATATTCCTAAAGTAAACATATTCCTAAAACATGTATATTCCTAGTATAAGAGAGATTTAGTTTTTCAAAGCTATTCTGAAGTATTTAATGAATGCTATTTCCTAAAAAAAAAAATTGTGTTAAGCTGTTAGCCTTGTTGAAAATGCTACATAAGATGAGTGGAAATGGTAGGAGAATGAGGGGGGTGTTATTTTTTCTGGACCCCCTTTTCCCTCATGCTTAGCCCCATCACTTTTGAGATTTTAAGACGTTCGCCCATTAGTTTCGCGATTTTAAGACCGTATGCCCCATTTATTTGTGAATTTTAGGAACTTTCGTGTCATTTAAGTGTCGCTTTTTTCTGGCGATCGTTAGCGAACCTTGCAATTTAGGAGGAACTTGCCTTCAGATTGAAAGTTCAGCCGGAATTTTTTTCTACCGAAATATGCACCCATTTATCTGGACAATTCCGCCAGACGACCTTAACCCTCATTTTGTAGTACTGAAGATCCAGGAAACTGGAGAAATGCATTTAATTGTGAATTACTTTTGAATATATAATACACAAAATATTAAGCAGCATGTTAATAGCAGTTACTTGAAATTTGTTATTATGTTGATGTAGTTCCATAAACATTGATTGTGCAGTGTATCCAATATAATGTATATGCCCTGTGAGTATAATATTATGTACACATATTTTTCTTTTACACACACATACACACACACACACACACATATATATATATATATATTTACACTATATAATCCCTTTAATAATATTATATATATATATATATATATATATTATATATATATTTACACTATATAATCCCTTTAATAATATTCATTGGATGTTGGTGAGATAGATTACGACGTATGGGAGATGCATAACACACCCTGAAACATCTGATGATTTAATAGTCATGTGGTATAGTCTATTCGCTGTAAGTAGGCGATAAATCATGACCTCTATCCTCTGTAACTCAGAAACGACTAGAGTAATCGAGCTAATATGTCTACCATTTGGGAAGAGTCAGTCAAGGAATATATGTGGAAATTTACAGCCAATTTTCTCTAGACCTTTTTGATAGAGGTCATGTTTTCTCGCCTACATACAGCGAATAGACTATAGTTGATTTGTTGGTGTTGTTGTTTGTTACAGACTTAGGATGCTGTTGTTGTTATTGATGGTGTTAATGGAGTTGTTCTTGTTGTTAATGGCGGTGTTGTTGTTAATGGTGTAGTTGTTGGTGGTGGTTGTTGTCGTTCCCTAGGCTGCCTGGCCGAACAGCCCCATTGTTGTTGTTGTTGGTGGTGGTGGTGGTGGTACTGGTGGTGTTGATTATGTTAATGTTGGTGGTGATTGTAGTGGTATTGTTAATGATTGGGGTTGTTGTTGTTGGTGGTGATGGTGTTGTTATTGGATAAGTTGTTGTTGGTGGTGGTAGTAGTAATGTTGTTGCTCCAACTATTTTTGTTGTTGTTGTTGTAAGGACTGGTGCACATGTCTGGCTTAAGTTATGCACATAATGATGAAAACAATACACCAGACTGTTGGAGTGATATCTATTGTCGGAACAGAGATTGACGTGTGTGTGTGTGTTGAGGGGGGGGGGGGGGACGTACAGTTGGCTATAGAAGTTTTGGTGGTAGTGTTATTATTTATTAGGTTGTTGTTGTTGTTGTTGTTGTTGTTGTTGTTCCCCAAACTGTCTGGCCGAGTCTGGTTGACCGAAGCCGCGCCAGATGCTTGGCCCCCTCAGTGAGATCTGTCGAGCCGCGGCGTTCGAGTGGAGAGCACGCTTACGTGTGAATCTGCTTGACCTGGGTTTGATCCCAGCCAAGGCAAACATTTAGTGGGTGTGGTAGTACGTCCTAGCATGTTTCACATGCTCGCACCCAGTCGGGGGACACCTCGACGACGTATACAGAAGACTACTAACACACACTCCAACAGCTTTCTCTCTCTCCAACACCCCTTAGTAGAAAGTAGAAAGTTGCTACGAGGTGCAGTTGTAAAGGCTTATCCCTCAATACTTTCACCTGACCTGACCTCTGAGAGAGCAGCGAGGGAGGGGGGCGATCTCGTCAGCACCTAGAAGGAAAAATAGTACGGAAACGGCTAAGGTAGCGTAGAGGGTGCCAAGCCTCACTCTGGATAGGACCAAGATCTATATAATATAGATCTTGGATAGGACCAGCCCTCACCCGTGATTAGATTGTTGTTGACGGCGTTATTGATTAGGTTGTTTTTTCTGTTGTTGTTTTGGTGGCGGTGAGGGATAATGCATGTGGCACTTATCCAAAACATATAAAAACAACATGACAGACTGTGAAATATATATATATATATATATATATATATATATACAGTATATATGTTTATGACTATTTTTGTATGTGTATGAGGGAGACAAAAGGCAAAGCTGCCGTAACAAGTGTCTCCCTCAAAGTCGAAAGAGTGACAGAGCCATATTAATAGTGGTTGATGGTCATCATACTTTTTGTTTGTGTATTGGAAAGAAGTGTGGTGTGCTTGTTTATTATAGTGAAATGAAGAGGAGGTGTTCGTGAGAACTAGCTGGAATAGGGGAGGTGTGGTGGAGTGGTCTGGACTGGACTGGTCTGGCCACTGGACTGGTAATCCAATAGACCCGGGTTCGAATCCCGATATGTCAATGGTAAGATATTATTGGGATGTAATTTGTGCTGTACCTAGTATGACTGCATTACCACAAAGCCCACCGAAACGCCAAAAAAAAAAAAAATTCCCTGATTAAATAGCACTGTATGAATATTCCCATTTAAAAAAAAGGCTACAGGGGGTCAATGCCTAGTGAGTTAATTGCTCAATAGGTGGCGTTTTCAGTGTGAGGGTCCGAGTCTAGGTGGTGAGACAGTGAAGCGCAGAGGCGAAGCAGCTTCAGAGAAGCGGCTGCTTCGATTCATGAATGTGTGCTTCACATGTCTCACTCCCAAAACTGGAACGAGACCTCACGGGCTTCACCGTGTTGAGTGGTAGAATGTACAGGCTCTCAGCCTATGCCCGAGAGGGAGTACTTGGAATATAGAAAATACAAAAAACTCTGTGTAGATGAGACACAAACAGAAAGTGAGGGAGGCCAGACACATGAAATAAGGGTTCCAGCATCTCCTTATCACATGCCTATGAGGCCTCCCCTGGATATTGCCCTACAAGATTGGTGTCTACAATCTCCCCAATCTAGCTGTAAAGTATACAGTATAATATTATGTAGCTGAAGTTTTTTTTTCTGGATCCCCTTCTCCCTCATGTTTAAGACGTTAGCTCAATTTTATAGTCGATTTTAAGACCTGTTATGTCATTTAGGTGTTAATTTGTTCATGGTGAGCCTACAACTGAGAAGGAACCGGCCTTCGACCATAACATTTTCCTACCAAAATGTTGTTTACAATTTTATCTCGAAGGAGTCTTGGGAGTATTTCTTAAGCTTGATGGAGGAAGCAAAACAAAAATAAAAAAATAAATAATAATAATAATAATAATAATAATAATAATAATAATAATAATAATAATAATGATAATAATAATAATACAAAATAATAATAATAATAATAATAATAATAATAATAATAATAATACATAAATAAATAAATAAATAAATCTCCCCTTAAAAATATAAGGAAGAAACTAAAATGTAGGGGCCTCGTTAGGGTGGGGGACAGGGGGACATGTCCCCCCCACGTTTTGGAGCCTGGGGGACAGAGTATCTTTTGTCCCCCCCCCCCACTTTTCTAGGTGAAGTTTTCATCATTATTATTTACAAGATCCGACCGGATATCCAAAAGAGCAACTAACAAAAGCCATAATGACAATTTTGATGTGCGTATTTCATCATAATATTTTTCTTTGCATTCTCGAATGCTTCGGAATGTGTTTCTTGTTGACGTATTGACAGTAATTGCAGGTGGAAATTTAGTTATTTTTGGTTATATTTGAATATAGTATCGGTTTCAGTGACTGTAGAGTTTATATTAAACCAAATTCAAAATGTATTGCACATGCAAACCAATTCGTCGTATTTATCTTTCAAACTACACCCTAAAGACCTGTAATGTGTTTTTTTTTAACCCGATATTGATGTAATATTTCCACACAATGGCTTAATGCTAAACTTCTTAGAAACAATTATTGAAAGATAGTGTTTTCTGTAGACCCTTCTACAATATAATGTTGTGCTTGTATTGTGCAAACATTTACCTTCACATTACAAAACTCCCCCCCCCCCGCCGGCGCGGTGCGCACAAAGTAGTTTGATGCAGATTGTGTGCCCCCCCCCCCCCCCCCCCCGCGCGGTGCGCACAAAGTAGTATTGATGCAGATTGTGTCCCCCCCCCCCCCCACCCCGCGCGGTGCGCACAAAGTAGTTTGATGCAGATTGTGTGCCCTCACCCCGCGCGGTGCGCACAAAGTAGTATTGATGCAGATTGTGTCTCCCCCCCCCCCACCCCGCGCGGTGCGCACAAAGTAGTATTGATGCAGATTGTCCCCCCCCCCCCTCCCCCACCCCGCGCACAAAGTAGTATTGATGCAGATTGTGTTCCCCCCACCCCGCGCGGTGCGCACAAAGTAGTATTGATGCAGATTGTGTCCCCCCCCCCCCACCTTTGCAGACAAAACAAGGCCCCTGCTAAAATGCATTAATGTCTCTCGTACTACAATCATAACAATCACATGAACCACCAAATAGCCTATGACGATTTTCCTATAACTTATGCTCAGCAGCTCATGTATCAGAGATATATAGATGGTTGGAAACAGTGAACATAATCCAGCACACGATATATCATCAGGGTACAGCTGCCATACTAACTTCCATAGATGATTGAGCAACCAATATTTATGTTCCTATCTTCTTGTTTACACGGGGTGTTCATCATAATTTTGTTTTCTCTCTCTCTCTCTCATATCGTTACACATACATACACACAAACACACACACGCAAATATATATATATATATATATATATATATATATATATATATATATATATAATATATATATATATATATATATATATATATATATATATATATATATATATACCTTTAGAGTTTATGACGCATTTTGTCAGTTTATCCTGGCTATCATTAGACGACTTAACCCGTGGAGCCCCGGCTAGTTTTGTAATGTTTGCGCACCAGAACCCGGCCGGTTTTAAAAAAATGGTTTTATTCCAGAAACAATAGCGAATGGGTTAGGAATGAAGGAAAAACCACGAAAAACCGCTCAAAAAGCTTAAAAAATGGTCCTACAGAGCCCCCGAAAACGGATTTTACAGGAGTAAAAAATTGAAGGCAATTATCCCCAAAAAACAGGTTATTGCGCGCTCGCGCGCACGCACGTGGACTTTGAGAGTTTTCAACCATCGGCACGGTTGCGTGGGATACGTACACAGTTCCCATACAAATCTGAGCCCTCTTGAGTGGCTACACCTGAGGTTACGGTCGGCGCAATTAGGGTGACGCGTCAGGCGCGTCTCTGGGGCTGTGCGTTACATACATCGCCGACGCGTCAGGCGCGTCGCTGGGGCTGTACGGGTTAATACAGTTAAGGAAGGAACGGTGGGAATCATGAGGGTAAATACTATTTCAATTAATTCATTGACTTCCATATTCTCATAATCGTCTAATAATAACCAGAACACAGAAAATAAATGCGTACTCGAATTTTGAAAGGGTTAACCAAGGACCGCCTTCACCACGGCTCACAGATTGAAACACACATATATGTACTGTATTATCCTCCTACATTGACAGGTGTTCTAAAACTTTTGGTAGTTGATTGGTTATGGAGTGGAAGAACTGTCATAACATGAGTTTGTATGATTTATTCTCTCCCTCTCTCTCTCTCTCTGTATATTCATATTATCGCCAACCCGCCAAATTAATAATCGCCAACTTACAAATAAACCTAATTATTGAAATCAATGAAATTAATGAGTACATGTGGTACTCCAATGATTTGAACCTAGGATACTCACACCGGATATTCATCAAAACATGTACTTATACCTAACTGCACCATGATAGCCTAATGATTACATGAATGGAAGAGGTAATTGATAGGGCCTTAACCACAAGGGAAGGCCTCGTTAGGAATTACTTCTGAATCTGAATAAATTCATATTATCACCAACCCATCAAATATATATATATATATATATATATATATATATATATATATATATATATATAGAGAGAGAGAGAGAGAGAGAGAGAGAGAGGAAAAGGATGACAAGCGTTGCAACAAACAGCATCTTTATTTTCCAGACGTTTCGACACATACCTTATGTCATCATCAGTGATCTAAAAACAAGAAAAAACTTACATTACACTCGTATATCTAAAAATAAGCAAAATTGTGGGAGATTTGTAAACCGAGACTATAAAACTTCAATATTGAAAGTAAATTATAGTGGGTGGATAAAATTGCAATATATAAAAGGCAATATAGTACAGAATGCAAGACAAAACAATAGCCATAACATTATATATTAAAAGAGTAAAGGAGGGTAATTCTTCTATGCTCACAGGTTACTGAACGATGCTTAGAACAGCGGACTGATAATTATTGAGGGAGGGTTTATTTCTATAAATGTGGAGGGACTCTAGTATCCTTAGATTTTCAGTATTACCAGAATCAATAATTAGTGAAGTCACGGGGGTTAACAGAAACTTTACAATCATAGCAATGTTCTCTTACACTTCCCCAGGAACAAACCTATCTCTCATATATATATATATATATAATATATAAACCAGCGCTAGCATATGTCGAGTGAAAGAAAAGCCATCTCCAACCTAAAAGCAAAGAAAAGCCTACATAAATCGCTTGAAATAAAGTTTTTTTTTCTTCCGAGAATACAAATTTGTAGGGGATCAGATAGAGATTATTAGTTCTTACAATCGCCAAACTAACGGGACGAACGTCTTTAAATTTCTAAATTAATGGGGTTAAGCACGAGGGATAAGAGGATCCAGAAAAAAATCCCTCAAGTTTAAATCTCCCCTTAATGTAATTGAAATATGCGGCTGTGATGTATTTGACAGACATTGAAATTATCATGTGTGTTTATTTGGATTAAGGCCAGATTTTATGTCATGTTTGCATAGGCCTATACTGTATATATATATATATATATATATATATATATATATATATATATATATATATATATATATATATATATTATATATATATATATATATTTTTTTTTTTTTTTTTTTTTTCCTAGTTTCCTCCCTAGACCTCCATCAAACTTTTCAAAATATTACACCCAAGACCCCCTTACGAGATCAATTTCTGCATCTCCCGGCTGAAGGCGGATTCCTCCTAAATTGCAGGCTCGCTAACGCTCGCCAGGAAAACATCGGCACGTAAATGGCATGAATGGTCTTAACCGGTAAACTAATGGAACGAATTTCTTAAAATCTCAAAACTAATGAGACTGAATATGAGGGAGAAGGGGGCCCAGAAAAAACCCTAAGTTAAAGTTCTAGACATTATTTAACAAAGTGAGGTGTTATGTTCCCGACACGCACTGTATAAGGCCATGTACACGTGGTTGGGCACTGTAATAACCCAGGTATATACTGTATACTGTACAGCCGATTCTAACACATGCACAAGTGTGTACAAATTCATGCTTGTACAACACATCCATATTGTACATCAGTTAAACATCTACTGCATATCGCAACCACGTGTGCTTACCGTCGAGGGTTACAAAGTTAAAAATTACTTGCATATATATATATATATATATATATATATAATACAACAATGTATCCTAAAAGATACTTATTGTGGTTGTTCCCTAGCTAAACTACACGTCGTGTCAAGTCTGTAGTAGACAGTGCATTTGCGTATGTATGGAACTCAGTCACCAACTCGTCGTTAAAGTAGATTAAGTATTGCACTGTACTCTAGTTAAGAAATTCCGTACATGAACATCATATTATTGCACAAACATTATAACACCGATTGCACACCCCCTCCAGACACACACCACACACACACACATTAAAGGTGAACTACAGGGATGAAAAAACGAAGTTTACTACAGGGTCATAACTTGGCATGAATATACTGTAATATGTATATGGGCATAGACTACAGTAGATCTGGACTGGACACGAAAATGGAACTTTGCAGTAAGGGACCCAAAATCGGAGAACGAACCCCCAAGTTCGAACCTCGAAACCACGAAAATATAAATGTTCGCGGCTTCGAAGTTCGAACTTGGGGGTTCGTTCACCGATTTTGGGTCCCTTACTGCAAAGTTCCATTTCCGTGTCCAGTCCAGATCTACTGTAGCCTATGATATGGGCAATGTCGATATAATTCCACTAAACTCCAGACAAAAATCTATCTATCTATCTATCTATTGCCCGACGCCGTGATCCCCGAAGGGGTGGCCACGAACGAACCGCCCCCATGCACCTCTGTCTCCAGTCAGTCGACGCCCCTCCCCCCAACCAACACCACCTTCGTTCATATACTTCCTCACTCCATCCTTCCACCTCTCTTTCGGTCTACCTCTCCCTCTCTGTCCCTCCACCTCGCTCTCGTACACCCTCTGTTACGACCGGCACTACGAAATAAACAAGGGCACTTAATAATGGACTAGATGATAGGCTATATCTGCAACAACGGTACGCTAATTCCAAACCCTCGAACTATTACGCCGGTGAACAAAACACTTAAACCCTCCAGAGTTAATCTACTGGATAACGGGGTATCAATTAACTGGGTTTAGTGCACTTCTACAAAGGCTTTCCGGTGACGGCAAAGCCTACTCACAACAGGAGTACTTTACGTTAATAAAATGCTCTTAAGTAAGAACAATGCTTGAATAAACTATAACAAGATTTAATACAGGAGTATATGCTTACGTTAACTTTAGTGTGAGTCTGTACTCAACACTAAACTCTACAATGCTCTATGAAAACACTGGAAGTCTAGTCCTACAGCAATCAGATAAAGAATCTTCTGAAAACGTCTGATGCTCTAAGATGCTCGTTAATATAGAACAGAAATAATGCAGGGGCAGGACACCAAAGCGTGTATCTTAAATACAGCAAAAAGTAGGATACATATACAGTATATGAAACAAGGGAGTGCAACAACTCTGTGACAGTACTAATAATCGCCACTCAAAACAGTACTTCCTTAGCCAACGTAACAGCCAAACTGGGTTGTGCACTATGCATCAACCTAGGCTAAAATAAGGCGTGAATAATTCCTAAAGCATACACAATTAAAGTTAATAAACACATTGCTGTCTTTTTCACTAATAAAGTCTAGCAGTGGCATAAAAGGTACTAGGAAACTAGGCAGAGCGCAAGCATGCTCGTAGCCTACTGTCTCCCCTTGAACAGATTTCCTTTATGTTACGTTAAGTGACTTGGAGGCTCTCTTGGTAAGTCCAGATCTCAAGTATCTGGTCTTACCCTGGCGCTCCACAAAGGTCAACAAAATGAGGTAGCAAGCATACAGGTAAGAGTAGGCAAAAGCCCTTCACCTGTATACTGCTACACTCGCAAAGGAAAAATATGCACAAGGGTTACAGGCTACCTAGCTTCGTCGAAGTCGTACAGGCTCTGACTTGCCACCACATACATAACTCAGACAACGACCAAAGATACCTTCCACTGTCTAGCATTAAATAGTAGGAAAGAACAGCTCAATAATTAGAAGCACCCCAATACTATGCTACCATGTGACTATGACTAATAATCCCTAAAGCTAGTGCAAAACATAAATGTGAGAACTGGTGCTGGTAATACGACTGGCCGACTATGGAAGTCGTATGCAGAGAACCAGAAGGGATAAGTAATTGAATAAAGAGAAGAAGTATTGGAAAAGAAGAAGTTCAGAGAGAGAAACAGTAGTATAGGGGGTTAGATTGGGGACAGATTGCAAAGGACATGTAGGACCAAGCACGCTATGCCAAGCTCTGCAGGAGACACGCGAGTAGGAGCCCCCCAGCACTAACAAAGACAGCGGCACCCAATCACAGACGACTACGTCATGAAGAGCAGGCGTCATATGACGCGCCAGGCCTGCCGGCCAATCACGAGCGTGGGAAACTCCTCCGAGCGAGGGAGGCACACGTACATACACACGCACATAATACCACCACGCTGCTCGCTCTCTTTCTCCCTACAACTTCACACAACATATCTTTTATTCTATCAATGATATAAAATACTTCCAAGTGTCACAGACAAGAATAAAGACCACCACTGATCTGTCTGTAACAACATGAACACTATGAAAGAAAGAACATCGTTCTACGATTATTATAGCCTGTTTTACTGCCCTGGCGAGTGCTAGCGAGTTACGAGTGCATTCTGGCAAGCTGGCCAGCGTAACACCTCTTAGTCATTCTCTCGCTTTCCATACGTTCCATATGGCCGAACCATCTCAAGTTGTTCCTTTTCACACTTTCCAGCACATCTACCTCCACACCACACCTCCTTCTTATTTCCTCATTATCGATATCGATATAATTCCACTAAACTCCAGACAAAAATACTATTATAAAACGCCGTTGGCATCCTCGGCTGTCAGTTGGGAGAGTTACAGCTGATTAGCGTGATGACATGTTATTATTTACACATTGGATACTTGCCCTCATCACACACGCTCGTGGAAAGGTCTGTTTTTCTTAACCCTTAACTGGCGGCGCGCATCATATGTCGAGTGAAAGAAATTTGGACTATGTGGCGGCTCACAACATAAGTCGTGTGGCAATTTCAGCACGTAATGTTGCTGAGAGAGAGAGACAAGTGGTGGCAGGAGAGTAGCGAGCGTATGACTGCTCCAGACAACTGCGGTGGACCAACTGACATGAATCCCACCCTCCTCCACCCTCTCACACTCGCTACATAGTGAATTGTATGGGGAACGTACCGAATTACATGGTTTTTGCACTCTTATTGCGCGGTTGTTGCAAGAAAACTAGCAGTCATACAAGGATCGTTGTGGTGTCATTGGAAAGCTCTGTTTATGCCCTTTCAGGGTTAGATACTTGTTTTACGCTCTGGGTCTTATTTAGGCATGAAAATGATCACGTAAACAGCCCTATTTTCGGTTAAAACACCCCGCTGGTGGCTACATATTATTTACCGCCTAGGCCGCTCATTAGGTGTTAATTAGTACCTTCCAATTCAATACTCAAGCTCTGCAAAACATCGAACAAGGTCCTGAAGATGTGGTGCCCATCAAGAAATAATCCAATCTCGCCAACAATAAACATACATAAAGTGTTTTTGAGTGTTTATCCTGGTCCAGAGTCAAGGGAGGTCGCTTGTAAGGCCTATTTCTTAATGCTAGTATCGTTTTCTGATCAATTTATATATCGCAGTCCCTTGACCAGACAGTGGTGAAGCCAAATATTGAGCTGTAAACATGCATACAATTTATAAGAGTTTCTCACATAAAAAAGACCACAGATTCACCCATTTCCCATGTCGAGTGTTCCCGCTATTGGCAATAGTGACATCATGGTAATCATGCCAGTTCTCGCCACATAAAATAACTTAGATAAGCTATATTTCTATGTTGCTAGGACACATTGATGAAAATTCTTCAGTATCATACCCCTAAAACCAAGCAGATCCCAATGGACATTGTAGTTTAAATAGGTCCATACTTCGCTTTCGTAAGTCAATGTCGGGATTACCACATACTAATAATATTAATAATAATACAAAGCAAATATATACTGTATATACAGTATATATATATATATATATATATATATATATATATATATATATATATATATATATATATATATATATATATATATATATATATATATATATATAAAATGCCCCAGAACGAGAAGCCCACCACAGAAGCCATGAACGAACACCACACAGAAACACCAAAGGAAAGGTCCACAGAACGAAAGGACCAGCTGACCGAGCCAGCCATTTCAGACAGGCCCAAGCCCGCAGGGCTAAGCAGCTCCTGGCTGCACCCATTTACCTTTTCTAAACTGACCATTTTCCACACCTCACGTACACTAACCCCCTCGTGTCCTACACTCCTAACTACAAAGATGATGAACAGGAATATACATTCATATTAAAAACACCTATGCCCTGTCCCGACGTTGAGCCAATGCCAACACATCAGACAGCCATAATTATATCTATGTATGTTCTTACATCCGAGAAGTAGATGTTATATATCTTAGAAGTTAAAACACCCACGCTTGTCCCTAGACCTAGTATATCATTTCCCATGACGAGTATAGATATATGTAACCCGTGCTCAGTCGCCCCTTGCATTGTTCCTCTAGTAACTAAGTATTAATATTAACATTCCCTAACATCTTGTCTTGCCAGACTAAGCTTCTGAAGACCCATCGCCCCATAAATCTATGTATTCAATCCTTAGGTTAAGTATTTTTATCCGCCATTGTGTTCACCTTTTTCCATTTACTTTCCCACAATTGTCATACGTCTTCCCCTTGCCTCTTTCGTATCCACAGTCCACACTACGCCAATTTACTTCGTGTCTTACACCTCTTACCCCAACCAGAGATTGTATAAGATAACCTGGTTACCAGTATCTGTCATAAGTACCCCGAAAACAATAACTAAGTACCCCTACGAACTGCCGCTGTGGTTGGTATTTTATATTTAATAGAAAACGCAGTTCCCAGGGCCAACTAATAGTATCCATAACCCTCTGACTGATCACATAACTCTATCTTTTCCAGACTCATATACCACCCCATAGTTGCATTCCCCGGTAGCATTTGGCTAACGTATTCTACTGCCTTTTCAAACTTCCATATCAATTGTAGCCTAATGCCACCCCCACGCCCAGGGACCTTAGGGGCAAAATTTCCCTGTAGCCCTTGAACTCTCCCCCCCCCCCCCCTCTCATTAAGACACCCGCGCTTCTCGACTCTTGTCCGACCTAGCCTCTCTCTCATACCTCTTGAAGATCCTTGAATTGTCCGTTGCTAACGCTCTCCAACCTTTTTTATATATACTCCTATCCAGCCTACCTTCACTTAGTAGGCCAGAACAACATTAGAACTTTACTAGCCCCTTGCATGCCATCTATTCTCTTACAACACATTCACAACCCTGCACCCAATGGTCGTCGGTGCGAGGCTAGCCGCCCCGCCAGTAACTAACTTCTATTGCCATACTTCCAGATAAATGTGGCAGAGTTAGCAACCCATTCTCCACCACATCCAGCAAACCCTACAATTAACAACCAGCCGAGTAAAACCACCTTCGGTTTTGGTATTAAGGACACCCACATCTGTCTCATACACAGAGGGTTATTACAAACACTGGTGATATGGCAAGCCCCTAGCCACAGCCGCCGGACGACTATCACAGAGAGAGGGCGCCCAGCTCCCCCTTTTTGCCCACCCGAGGAGGGAGACCCCCACCCCCGCGGAGGTATACCTGGCCCCTGTTTTGAATTTCGAGTCATTGCCAGGTAGCACAGGAATTCTTCCTATCAATGAACTAACCATGCATGACTAACACCTTTACTAACCTCTATTAACTCACAATAAACCATTTACCTTTCTTGCATGCTCTGATCACTAAATTAGCACCTCAGCTATACCATAGAATGAAGATTGAACAATCTAGAGAGACGCTCCTATCACAGCTGTCCCCATCCTCCTCGCAAAGTAGATCCAGTCTCTCTCCCCTAAATACGTCCAGTATAGCCAAAATAGTACCTCTTACTAAGGCTCAGTTATATGAAAATATAAAGGCTTCCTATAGCCCTGTGCCACAACAGTAAATACCATCTTACCTAGTCCCCATATCTATTGAGAGCTCAATTAAGTCCATAAGACTCGAGGTCCCTACTGTCTACAGGGTCCAGAACAGAGCCTATAAATCTAACTCCCGCCCCCAGTCAAATCAGTTGAAAGCTAGACACCAACCAGGGGTCAATACCCTGCAGTTAACTTCTAGCTCTGCCCTTGTGTTGTTCCGGAGTGAGATCCCAGAGCCGGCAGACTCCGTGGCAGATTTGGATAGAAGGACCTGCCCACGTATTGAAGAACTTCACACATATGGCCCCCCTGGACGGCCGCGGAACCAGTCGTTAGCCCCCAACATCATGGACGCAAGATAACCAGGACCAGACCCATCAGATACTACCCAAGATTCCCTTTAGCAGTACTACATATTACTGTGCTGTTTAGAGATTCACTAATTAATATTTCTACGAAGTGGCTAAGACCTTGCCCAGTGTAATTCATACTTAACCATTCCATTTGGGACGTACTAAGCGATCAGTGCTCTTTAATTAACAGGCGACCTTGACTCTCGTAATTACCTTATTCAGATATTAAAACTCTAGTGATATCTAACGTTCGCCCACTGATTTGCGTTCTATGTATTTCTGAAACAAGGATATAAAACTTAGATCAGTACCCCCTGAGGTTACTAGAATTCCCGTGCTCTAAAATACGCGTGTCTAATCTAGTCTGTGAACTACTACTTGTGCACCAGAGCTACCAGTAATAAATCTAACAGTGAATATGAATCTATAAGTAACATTGATGGTCTTCGGTATATAAACCTGTGGAATCGAAGCCAGTGATCAGAAGATTAATACCTGAACGTTGGAAGTGGGAGACTAGGCTCCATCCAGATCCACTTATGCTAGTGTTGTTCAATTCTATTGTATTGTCTTACACAAGTATTCTGCAGTGGTATATCAATAAACGTGATCATGTAACTTGCTACCATGTGTTTCTTTGTGTTCTCTATTCCTCATATCTTGTATTGTGCATGCAGCCTTATATACCCAGTCAATTTAGAACTCACATTACCCAAGTTAAACCTGTAGAAAAACAGGGCATAACAATATATATATGGATAAATATATAGATTGATAGATAGTGGATAAATAGATTTTTTTTTTTTTTTTTTTTTTTTTTTTATAGTTAACGGTAAACTGACATGTTCCTATCTTGAACACTTGGGTTTTACGAAGGTTTAGTAGTGAAATACGATGTTAATTATGAAAACTTGGTTGTAAAAAGACATTAGGACCAAAATAGGTTGTTATTCATAAGAAATTTGTATTAATATTGTGGAGAGACATTAGTAGTGAAGTAGGTTGTCAATTATGAGAACTTGATATTACCATTGCGGAGAGTCTTTAGTAGTTTCATATTTATCCATTATTTATCGACAAAACAGCTGGTAAAGGATGAAATTTAGCGTAAGTACAAACAAAACAGTCTACCAGTAGCCTACTGTTTAGAGATTGCTGAAGTACTTTCGTAGGCTATACAATATGAGTAGTCTACTTGTCCTTTGTATTTGCCGTTTTTAAAACAAACAATATTAAATTCAGAAACTGAAGTACAAAAAAAAAAAAATATATAATCACACAAGTAATAATAATAATAATAATAATAATAATAATAATAATAATAATAATAGTGAGTGAGGAGAGTAAAGGTGTACAACGGTTGTTTAGCTTTATGACAGGTATTTGTATATATGGTTTTACAGCTAGTGTCCCCCCCCCCCCCAACCATCCATCTTTGTCATTGTCATTCTTTGTTTCTCTCTCTGGACAGCTGACAATATTATTGTGTACGAGTATGTGTGTGTGTGTGTGTGTCTTATTTTGGCATTACAGTATCAAAATACAAATCCCAAGTATAGTATTTAAACGAAACCCATACACATGTTTTTTATTCTATATAGCTATGTACTTTATGACCCCCCCCCCCAATAAATAAATAAATAAATAATAATAATCAAAAAATATATGAAATTAAAAAAGCACAGTTTTTTTTATAACTTTTTACGAGATCTTCTAAAGTTACCCTCTCAAGTGAGGAGTAGCGTAAATTATTCATATTTTTTCACAAACCAACTTTACTTCTAAACTCAATTAATGAAATCAACAAATACATGTGGCACTCCTAGAACTCGAACCAACCTAGGAAAAAGGCTAGGATACTCACACCGAAATTCCGCGCATTTATGCATTACGCTGAAATAACGTAAAGTTTTGTAATATTTTTGAGTCTGCAAGGCTGAAGGGTCATAGTGCTTCTTGGTTAGTGTAATTAAAGGAAAGGTCTCGGAAATCGGTGTCAAAATACAGAGAGAGAGAGAGAGAGAGTGAGAGTGAGAGAGAGAGGGAAAGGGAGAGCGAGAGAGAGACTACATAGATACACATACATAAATATAAACATACATATCATACATAAACGCAGAACTAGGATTAACGTCATAGATAATTGTAAGTGCAGCGGCCTGATGATGATGATGATGATGAATAGCCTTCCAACACAATAGTTATTTGGCAACAGATGAGCCACCGTAGCAATGTTACCAAATCAAGTCCGCTAGTTAGTAAATAAATGCCGAAAATATCTAGAATGCCACAATAATAATAATATTCACAATCTCTACCATATCGCTCAAAGATGGCTTAAATCTCCTGAATATCGCTAGAATTCATGTCAGTAGATGTAAAAAATTGCCACTAGATTGAAGGAAATATCTTTAGATCTAGATAAAACAAAGTAGCTAAATTGGCAAAACAAGGTGAGCGACAGACGACTCCAGTGTGTGTGTGTGTTTATGCAGACGCCCCCACACCTGTCATGAGAACACCTGTATATTATAATAAGCCCTCCAGAACACAGGCACTAGACAACTGTTCACGGTGCCGCCATTAGAGAGCCTAAAATTGGTATCCTGGGGCTTCTTGTCATGCGTCTTACGGCCCGAAATTGGCGGTTGTGGTTCATATAATCCACTTTTGAGAACGGGAACGTTTTAAATTACTATATCGTCTCGCTGATTACTAGTTTTGATAGTTGGATATAATAATAATGATACAAAATGTCTGACAGTTGTCCGGCCGTTGTTTCCTGAAGGGGTCCACCTGCTACCATCCCTTGTACTAACCATCTAGTGTGTTTCTGGCTGCAGCTGCCGCGATAGTCAGGGGCCGTGTATCTAGAAGTGCTGTGTTGCCTCCTCCCTCTCTGCCTCACGCTGTCTCTCTGTATTACCGGTTCATAAATAAATATGAATCGTTACATACTTGGAATGAACCGTTACAAAGGGTGGATCCTATTGCTCGCGGCCTTCTTCTCTCCTACGCTGGTAATTAGTCTTCACCATTTTCAGAATTCCTCCACAGTAAATCGCATTGGGGACATGTGGGAATAATAGGGATGAGTTTCACGAGTAATGTTTCCATTAATTCCTATAAAGAGTTCTAGTTTGCAAGCTTCTGAATTAAATGTGCATAAATTACCTATTATAATAATGTACCTGTAGATATAATAGTCTATCGTGGATGAATGAGGATAGATTATCTGGACAACATATTAGTTGATAGCATGAGGTACCAACTCAGCCAGTACTATTGGGTTAAGTTATTTAGGTTAGGATTTAACGTTGGCATTGGTAGTAATTGGCACTGGTTGAAGTCACACAGTCACACTGGTTGAGTATACATGAAGTCTATGAGGCAGTGTTATGTAATTCTTCCGTCTCTCCTTCCTTTACATATTACATTATACAAAATTTAATTTTGTACTAGATTTAAAATTTTGTAACAGTACTGAGTTTTGCTACAACTTTACGGCACCTAAAACCCAAATAATGCCATTCTTATCTCCTTAGGCTTGTGCAGTATTCGTAGTTAGTAATTTCATCCGACAAATTGAGGACATCTGAAAATCTCTGACTGATAACCAATAAGTCAGAACATCTACAACTATGCCCAATTAAGGGGAAATGGGCCGTTTTGCTGTTCCCTATTCTGCCCCATGCTTATCCCCATTCGTTTTGAGTTTTTTAGACGTTTGCCCCATTAGTTTGTCGATTTTAAGACCTTTCGCCCCATTTATTTGTCAATATTAAGAGCTTTCGTGCCCTTTAGGTGTCGATGTTTTTCCTGGCGAGCGATAGCGAGCCTGTAATTGTGGAGGAACCGGCCTTCGGCCGTGACATTTTTCTACCGAATAATGTACAAATTAATATAGTAGAGGGATCTAATGGATGTGTTTTTAAAGTTTGATGGAGGTCTAGGGAGGAAACTAAAAAACAACTGAATATATAAATAAATAGACCCCCCAAAAGAACCACTGTACCCCTATTGAAAAATACACAAACTCTCCCACCTAATGACGCCACCAAGTTATATGACGTTGCATCTTATGATTACTCACGGCGTCATAACTTAGCCAAACTCAGCGATCGTAAATTATGCTACCCAGTTATGATCTACAGTTGTCCACATGATGCATTTGTATACGGTACCAACTTTATGTATGGAAGGAATATTCGTATGATAGATTAAACGTGTATTATCTTATGCAGTATTTATATAATGTAACTAATTAACAGGTTTATAACATGTAGTAAGTTAATTATTATTATTATTATGTATTATTAGTATATATTACTAAAAGTGAGCCTCACAGAAGAGCAATATAGCTATAACCCCCAAGGGGTTCTAGTGAAGGGCACACAAAGCACGGAGAAGAATGAAAATACAGTTGATGACATTTAGTAATCATTCTGGTAAAAAAGAGTCAACTCCAGTTTTATAAATTATGTTCGAGCGTTCTCTCTCTCTCTAAAAAAAAAAAAAAAAAAAAAAATAATAATAATAATAATAATAATAATGAACATAAAAAACAATATCATTAGACAGCGTGTTCCAAACTTTGACAGTGTATGGTATAAAACTTCTAGAAAATTGTGAACTATATTACTCCCTAAAGCCAGTATCACACGAGCGCTGTTTCCCTCAATATTTTTGCTCAACACTAGTATGGCAGCTTATGAGGTAAACATTTTAACTACAGTATTGCGGTTACGAAAATTCATCTATCACCAGTCTAGTTTCCGGTACCAGTGCAAATTATTCCAGAAATGTTTCCATAAAAAATTTGATTATCTAACGTTGACTATAAAAGCTCTCGTGTGACACCGGCTTATGTTTACGGAGGCGCGCATACCATTCAGATTTGAGGCATATCATACTACAGTCATTTTCCTTCCATAAATTAAATTATAGTGGCTACAAATTCCTGTGGGTAATTGTACGGTTGGCCAAATAAATCATGTCTCCGCTGTTATTACGTTTTGCTCGCTGTGTGCCTGTATTAATGTCTGTCAGATGTTGAATAAGGGGTGTAAAGAGAGGAACATGTGTGTATATCTCACTCGAAACGATGAATTAATGCTTAGATAGTGCTGAACTGCTGATACCAATTATTGATCGAAATATACTTGGTGCCGCGACATCACTTATTTGGACAAATATTTGGACAAATACCGATAATATCTTACAATATTATCGGTATTGCGATGTCTGTTCTGACGATACGACGCTTACATGGAGGTATGACGTCGGAAGTGCTTCAATACCGAACGAATACTGTGGGAATGAGTGTTGTTTATAAGAGTACACGGATTAGCATACTAATTTTGTGTATAGTTAACGTTATATTTCAGGTTATTTCGTCCATTAACGGCGCCACGAAAGGAACGCAATTGTTTACGAATTCAAACCTTAAAGTCGCCACCAGTCTTAAGGGGAGATATTTTTTATTTTTAGTTTCCTCCCTACACCTCCATCAAGCTTAAACAAAATACCCCCCCCCCCCCCCCCCTTCGCTCGCTAGGAAAAAAATACACTTACATGGCACGAAAGTTCTTAACATTGAAAAAGAAATGGGGGCGAAAGGTTTTAAAATCTCCAAACTAATGGGGAGTCCAGAAAATCACCCCGTTAATACACCGACGCCTTTATTGTTAGTTATGTTATTATATGTGTTATTATATTTGTCTCGAGTCGGCCAACCCCTCCCCCCAAAAAAAACCCCAACTGGGGTAAGTGCCAGAGTATGTACACACACACATACATACATACATATTTACAATGTATGAATAATGGGGAGGCCATGGATGCAGCTCTAAAACCTGTCCTTGGCCCCGCCCCTCAAATGTACAACTATTATATTAGATTAGAGTAGATTAGATTAACATAACCTAACCTAACCCTAAAATATAACAAAAATAACCAAAATAAAAAATATATAATATACTAAATCCGAGTGGGATCGAACACTGGTTTTCTCAACGTAGGACGGTAGCTTTACCGACTGAGCTACGGAGCGACCTGGGTGCCACGGTTTGAAGGCTATATCTGAACGCGGGGCGGGGCCAAGGGAGGTGAGGGGCGGGGCCAAGGGCCCTAGATTCTTACGCATGCGCAGATGGTGAGTTTTGGACAGGTTTTAGAGCTCATCCATGGCCTTCCGAATAATGTGTTTTAGGTCCGCCATTTTCTTTCTTCATCATTATCATCCTCGTTTTCTATGAGTGTAGTGACCTTGTTGTTTCGTAACAGCACTATAACTCTATTAATCCTTTCAGTACGATGACGGATTTTTTTTTTATTCGATTCGGGCTGGCACTAGACTCTTTGTTTCAAGGGGGGGGGGGGATTCTCTCTCTCCCCCCCCCCTCCCCCTTCTCCCTCTTTTTTTGGCCCAATAGTTTTCAGATTATAAGACGTTCGGCCCATTAGGTTGGTGATTTTAAGACCTTTCACCCAATTTATTTGTCAATATGAAGGCCTTTCGTGCAATTTAGGTGGAACTGGCCTTCGGTCAGGAAATGTTTCAACCGAAATTTGTCTTACAAACTAATCTAGAAGGGGGATCTTGGGGATTTTATTAAGCTTGATGGAGGTGTGAGGAAAATAAAAAACAAATAAAAAACAAATTAATTAATAGGCCTAAGTAAAAAAAAAAAAAAAAAAACGACCAATGAATATACCCGTCTCCCTTAACCCTTTTAGGTGCAGGGCGGGCCAATTTCGATCCTCCCCGTTTTACTCCATTAGCTTGGAGATTTTAAGACGTTTTACCTAGTTAGTTTGGCGATTATAATATGCTTCAACCCAATAAGGTGTCGATTGTTCCTGGGCGAGCGATAGCGAGCCTGCAATTTGGGATAAACCGGCCTTTGGCCGGTAAATTTTTCTATCGAAAAATTTAAATATTTAGCTTGAAGGGAGTCTGGGGACGTTTTTTAGTTTGAAAGGTGTCTGGAGAGGTGTGTTTCTAAGTCTTGGGAGGTAAACTAAAAACACATTGTTCAAAAATGGCTAAACAAATTAAAACTCTCAATAATAATTAAACAAAATACCATAATAACCCCCAGGACGTTGCACCATATAGTGTTGAACTGGCGATAAATTGTCTTGTTCACACCTTAATAACTTAGCTTTTGCAAGGTTTTTCATCCAAATATATTATATTGTTGATTATTATAACTTCGCAATATTATGAGGCAAATACATTGTAGTTTCTTATCATTCCATTAGTTATCGAGAAATGAGCTGTAAAAGGAGTAAAATGTCCGCCAAGTACCGGTAATAAAAAAAAAATATATATATATATATATATAAATATAATATATATATATATATATATATATATATATAATATATATATATATATATATATATATATATATATATAATATATATATATATATATATATATATAATAATATATATATATATATATATATATATATATATAATAATAATAATAATAATAATAATATAGACAGTTGTCCTCACCTTAAAGTTAACCCCTTTCGTACCGGCGACGTCTTTTTAATAATATCCTAGCTATATTTATACGATTTCGTGCAGTTTAAGAAGGATCTGGGGTAGTAAAAAGGGTCAAGGGGGATAGTTCGAAACTTGTTAATTACTGGAGGACCTTTTTAAACTGAATATAATCGCTTGATAGTAGCCAGAATAAAGTTAAAAATACGTCGCCGGTACATAAATGGTTAAGAGTTCAATACTTTTTTCATAACACAACGGAATTTTTTTTTTAATTAAAAATATTCCGATCACCTAATGGTTTTCTTCATTCAAGAACAAAACAAAGACAAACAAAACTACTGAATTAAAGTAGATTCTTATTAATTTGTTTATATATTTATTATTTGTATTAGTTTCCTTCCTAGACCTCGATTAAGCTTAAGAAAAATACTCTCAAGGCCCCATTTCGCGATAAATTTTTGCATTTTTTCGGAAGAAAATGCACCGACCAAAGGCCGGTTCCTCCTAATCCTAAATTGCAGGCTTGCTATCGGTCGCCAGGAATTAAGCGACACCTAAATGGTACGCAAGGTTTTTAAAATCGCCAAACTAATGAGGCAAATGTCTCAATATCTCAAAAACTAATAGACTAAACATGAAGAAGAAGGGGTTCCAGAATCCCCCCTCCCCCTATAGCCTATAAAGTCCTATTAAAAAAAAAAAAAAAAAAAAAAAAAAAATATATATATATATATATATATATATATATATATATATATAACAAAGAGGATTCATAACCTATACAGTCCTATTATAAAAAAAAGCACATACATCAGTTGAATTAATTTTCTAGAGAAGTTCAGCTTATTACTTGGCGATTTTACCAAGTTTGGAATTACATCTGGTAGTCAAGGGGTTAACACTATCTGCTGCGACGTCTTGGGGGTTATTTAGGATATTTATTTTTATCTATTATTGTGCGTTTTGATTGCTTCGCTTGTCCTGTATTTTTTGCTTCTCCCTAGACTTAAAAGCTTAGGAAAAAAACAAAAAAACAAAAAATACAATGAAGAAAACACCCGCCCCAAATACCTCCTTTCAAAGTAAATATGGAAATGTATGTACATTTATGTAATTTTATGCAACCATTTAAAATATGTAAATTTTTCGGCATGACAATGTAGATATATTGCAATTAAATAGAAGGCTCGCTATCGTTTGCCCCCCCCCCCCCAAAAAAAAAAAAAATAGATCAGCACCTGAATGGGGCAAAGCGTCTTTTAATCGCCAAAATAATGAGGTGATATCTCTTAAAATCTCCAAACTAATGGACTGAAATAGGGAAGATCCCAAAAGACCCACTTCGCAAAAGGTAAGGTTAACGTCGATACCACTATAGTCGACGCTGCACTAATGGCGCCAGTTGTCTAAAATACATTAATAAATAAATAAGTTAAACAAAAGTCAAAAGGAGCAAACAAATCCTCCAAACCCACACAAGCGTTAACAGATATTACTAAAGACAGAAAACATAGGCTAGTATTCCTTGACAAACTTCATAATTCCAGTTGTAATTACTACACTAAAATATGAACGCTTAACTTGAATAAAATCGATATATATACTGTATATATATATATATTATATATATATATATATATATATATATATATATATATATATATATATATATATCTATATATATATATATATATATATAATTATACAGTATATAACCAGTTTCTAGCCTCATATAGACGTTTTGAGTAATTACAAATCTCATTGATTCCTTGCTATAATATTGTATGTATACAGAACTCTACGGATTCGGACAACCGTATTTGACTGTCTTTAACGTAGGTGGATGGTATTGGTAGCGCCAGCGAACTTGACAATAATCTTGACTCCTTAAATTCTTATAACTCAAAATAAAAAAAAAAAAAAAAAAATCGGGTTGACGTTTCTACCATTTGGGAAGAGTCCACCATGAAATAGGTGTGGATATTTATTATTATTATTATTATTGTTATGCCCTGTTTTTCTACAGGTTTAACTTGGGTAATGTGAGTTCTAAATTGACTGGGTATATAAGGCTGCATGCACAATACAAGATATGAGGAATAGAGAACACAAAGAAACACATGGTAGCAAGTTACATGATCACGTTTATTGATATACCACTGCAGAATACTTGTGTAAGACAATATAATAGAATTGAACAACACTAGCATAAGTGGATCTGGATGGAGCCTAGTCTCCCACTTCCAACGTTCAGGTATTAATCTTCTGATCACTGGCTTTGATTTCACAGGTTTATATACCGAAGACCATCAATGTTACTTATAGATTCATATTCACTGTTAGATTTATTACTGGTAGCTCTGGTGCACAAGTAGTAGTTCACAGACTAGATTAGACACACGTATTTTTAGAGCACGGGAAATCTAGTAACCTCAGGGGGTACTGATCTAAGTTTTATATCCTTGTCTCAGAAATACATAGAACGCAAATCAGTGGGCGAACGTTAGATATCACTAGAGTTTTAATATCTGAATAAAGTAATTACGAGAGTCAAGGTCGCCTGTTAATTAAAGAGCACTGATCGCTTAGTACGTCCCAAATGGAATGGTTAAGTATAAAATTACACTGGGCAAGGTCTTAGCCACTTCGTAGAAATATTAATTAGTGAATCTAAAACAGCACAGTAATATGTAGTACTGCTAAAGGGAATCTTGGGTAGTATCTGATGGGTCTGGTCCTGGTTATCTTGCGTCCATGATGTTGGGGGCTAACGACTGGTTCCGCGGCCGTCCAGGGGGGCCATATGTGTGAAGTTCTTCAATACGTGGGCAGGTCCTTCTATCCAAATCTGCCACGGAGTCTGCCGGTTCTGGGATCTCACTCCGGAACAACACAAGGGCAGAGCTAGAAATTAACTGCAGGGTAGTGACCCCTGGTTGGTGTCTAGCTTTCAACTGATTTGACTGGGGGCGGGAGTTAGATTTATAGGCTCTGTTCTGGACCCTGTAGACAGTAGGGACCTCGAGTCTTATGGACTTAATTGAGCTCTCAATAGATATGGGGACTAGGTAAGATGGTATTTACTGTTGTGGCACAGGGCGATAGGAAGCCTTTATATTTTCATATAACTGAGCCTTAGTAAGAGGTACTATTTTGGCTATACTGGACGTATTTAGGGGAGAGAGACTGGATCTACTTTGCGAGGAGGATGGGGACAGCTGTGATAGGAGCGTCTCTCTAGATTGTTCAATCTTCATTCTATGGTATAGCTGAGGTGCTAATTTAGTGATCAGAGCATGCAAGAAAGGTAAATGGTTTATTGTGAGTTAATAGAGGTTAGTAAAGGTGTTAGTCATTCATGGTTAGTTCATTGATAGGAAGAATTCCTGTGCTACCTGGCAATGACTCGAAAGTCAAAACAGGGGCCAGGTATACCTCCGCGGGGGTGGGGGTCTCCCTCCTCGGGTGGGCAAAAAGGGGGAGCTGGGCGCCCTCTCTCTGATATAGTCGTCCGGCGGCTGTGGCTAGGGGCTTGCCATATCACCAGTGTTTGTAATAACCCTCTGTGTATGAGACAGATGTGAGTGTCTTTAATACCAAAACCGAAGGTGCCTTAGCTAGCTGGTTTTACTCGGCTGGTTGTTAATTGTAGGGTTTGCTGGATATGGTGGAGACTGGGTTGCTAACTCTGCCACATTTATCTGGAAGTATGGCAATAGAAGTTAGTTACTGGCGGGGCGGCTAGCCTCGCACCGACGACCATTGGGTGCAGGGTTGTGAATGTGTTGTAAGAGAATAGATGGCATGCAAGGGGCTAGTAAAGTTCTAATGTTGTTCTGGCCTACTAAGTGAAGGTAGGCTGGATAGGAGTATATATAAAAGGTTGGAGAGCGTTAGTAACGGACAATTCAAGGATCTTCAAGAGGTATGAGAGAGAGGCTAGGTCGGACAAGAGTCGAGAAGCGCGGGTGTCTTAATGAGAGGGGGGGGGGGGGAGTTCAAGGGCTACAGAGGGAAATTTTGCCCCTAAGGTCCCTGGGCGTGGGGGTGGCATTAGGCTACAATTGATATGGAAGTTTGAAAAGGCAGTAGAATACGTTAGCCAAATGCTACCGGGGAATGCAACTATGGGGTGGTATATGAGTCTGGAAAAGATAGAGTTATGTGATCAGTCAGAGGGTTATGGATACTATTAGTTGGCCCTGGGAACTGCGTTTTCTATTAAATATAAAATACCAACCACAGCGGCAGTTCGTAGGGGTACTTAGTTATTGTTTCGGGGTACTTATGACAGATACTGATAACCAGGTTATCTTATATAATCTCTGGTTGGGGTAAGAGGTGTAAGACACGAAGTAAATTGGCGTATTGTGGACTGTGGATACGAAGGAGGCAAGGGGAAGACGTATGACAATTGTGGAAAGTAAATGGAAAAAGGTGAACACAATGGCGGATAAAATACTTAACCTAAAGGATTGCATACATAGATTTATGGGGCGATGGGTCTTCAGAAGCTTAGTCTGGCAAGACAAGATGTTAGGGAATGTTAATATTAATACTTAGTTACTAGAGGAGCAATGCAAGGGGCGACTGAGCACGGGTTACATATATCTATACTCGTCATGGAAAATGATATACGAGGTCTAGGGACAAGCGTGGGTGTTTGAACTTCTAAGATATATAACATCTACTTCTCTGATGTAAGAACATACATAGATATATTTATGGCTGTCTGATGTGTTGGCATTGGCTCAACGTCGGGACAGGGCATGTTTTTAATATGAATGTATATTCCTATTCATCATCTTTGTAGCAAGGACAGTGCCGCTATGTCGTATCAATGCTGGTGGCAGTTAATATTATAGACTTAGTTACTAGAGGAACAATGCAAGGGGCGACTGGGCACGGGTTACATATATCTATACTCGTCATGGAAAATGATATACGAGGTCTAGGGACAGCGTGGGTGTTTTAACTTCTAAGATATATAACATCTACTTCTCGGATGCAAGAACATACATAGATATAATTATGGTTGTCTGATGTGTTGGCATTGGCTCAACGTCGGGACAGGCATGGGTGTTTTTAATATGAATGTATATTCCTGTTCATCATCTTTGTAGTTAGGAGTGTAGGACACGAGGGGGTTAGTGTACGTGAGGTGTGGAAAATGGTCAGTTTTAGAAAAGGTAAATGGGTGTGTCCTGGAGCTGTTTAGCCCTGCGGGCTTGGGCCTGTCTGAAATGGCTGGCTCGGTCAGCTGGTCCTTTCGTTCTGTGGACCTTTCCTTTGGTGTTTCTGTGTGGTGTTCGTTCATGGCTTCTGTGGTGGGCTTCTCGTTCTGGGGCATTTTAATTATTATTATTATTATTATTATTATTATTATTACTATTATTATTATTACGTCCTCGTACTGAGTGTTGATTAAACCCCTTCAACACCATGACACCATTCCACCTTTTCTTTGATTCTGGCTAAAATTAGAATCGTACTTACCCATTGGAATCGTAGAGGTAGATTATAAACTAAAGAAAATCGTCTAATGGTAACCAGAAATGATGAAAATTAGGTAATGGTAGTGAAGGGGATAATGGAGATTATTTGTCAATCTTACGGTCGAAAATAATGAGCTAAGTTAACCCCTTATGTACCAGCGACGTATTTTTATTTCTATTTCAACTGCATTTAGATTATTTTATGAAGCTTGAAAAGGATATATAGTGGCTAAATGGATTAATTGAGATATTATATAGCCTTTTAATTGATATATGTCCTTCTTAAACTGAATGAAATCGTCTAATAGTTGGCAGAATATAATGAAAAGGATGCCACCGGTACTGAATGGGTTAAAATGTGCTTGCACAAAGTAAAATCGGTCAGGATAAAGTGCTGCATCTTGAATTTACGTAATTTATCATTTAGGTTAAATTCTCAACGAGACATAGAAAGGGGCGATGGAACGCGAAAGTGGTCGCGGACCCTAATAATTGGAACTTCACAGGTTTCTGCTAGGGTTCTGTCTCGAATCGGCCAACCCCAGCAATGGGGTATTTGTCTGAGTATAATACTGTAGGCTACATAGTAGCCTTTTAATGGGTAGACGTCCTGCCGAAGCTGAATGTAATCGTGTAATAATTGCCAAAATATAGTAAGAATTATATGACCGGTAATGAATGGGTTAACTACGAATTATATGACCGGTACTGAATGGGTTAACTACGAATTATATCACCGGTACTGAATGGGTTAACTACGAATTATATCACCGGTACTGAATGGGTTAACTACGAATTATATCACCGGTACTGAATGGGTTAACTACGAATTATATCACCGGTACTGAATGGGTTAACTACGAATTATATCACCGGTACTGAATGGGTTAACTACGAATTATATCACCGGTACTGAATGGGTTAACTACGAATTATATCACCGGTACTGAATGGGTTAACTACGAATTATATCACCGGTACTGAATGGGTTAACTACGAATTATATCACCGGTACTGAATGGGTTAACTACGAATTATATCACCGGTACTGAATGGGTTAACTACGAATTATATCACCGGTACTGAATGGGTTAACTACGAATTATATCACCGGTACTGAATGGGTTAACTACGAATTATATCACCGGTATTGAATGGGTTAACTACGAATTATATCACCGGTACTGAATGGGTTAACTACGAATTATATCACCGGTACTGAATGGGTTAACTACGAATTATATCACCGGTACTGAATGGGTTAACTACGAATTATATCACCGGTACTGAATGGGTTAACTACGAACTTTACATAAGGAGCGAAGGTTATTGTTTTTAATTATTATTTTTGTTTTTATTCATCTGTTTATTTGTTTGTGAGGAAGTAGCCTACGTGAACGGTGTGGCGTGGATGTGGATGTGTGGGGTAGAAGACCTTGAGGTGGTTTGGTCATGTGGAGCGTATGGTGGTGAGAGAATGACTACAAAGAGTAATATGAGAGTGAGGTGGAAGGGCAAAGAAGAGTGAGATTAAGGGGAGATTTGTATATACTTGTTAATTCATTTAATTACATATTATTTGTATTATTATTATTATTATTATTATTATTATTATTATTATTATTATTATTATTATTGTTATTATTATTATTATTATTATTTAGTTTCCTCCCAAGACCTCCATCAAGCTTAAAGTAATACTCCCAAAATCCCCATCAAGATAAATTTGAAAAACAAAATCGGTATAAAAATGTCCAACCAAAGGCCAGTTCCCTTCTCAATTACAGGCTTGCTTTCGCTCGCCAGGGAAAAACGACACCTACTGTACATGGCACAAAGGTCTTTAAATCGCCAAACTTATGGGGCGAATGTCTTAAAACCTTAACAATTAATGGAGCTAAATATAAAGAAGGGGATACAAAAAGAAAAATCCCGTTAAGCAATAGAGTTTAAAGGTATATGAGTGAAAGTGGTGTCGAGGGGAAAATATAAATAACATATAAATAAATAAATACACACAATCAAGAAAATGCTTGGTTTGCAATACATTAAATGTTGCGCAATTACTAAAACTAAGACACATTGAAATTCATCTGATCTTATCTTGTGTAATTGACCCCTAATCTAATTTGTCAAGAGGTTGAATTGACGACCATCAAAGTAGATACTGTAGTTGAATAATATAAGGATAACAAAAGACAAATAATAATAATCAACATAATAAACAATAATACAAATTGTTAATCATAATACAAAATAAATATTATAGTATATCACACACACTCACACACACACATGTAACTTATGTGTGTGAGTTTATCGGTACAAACGCAATTCATGCATGCGTACGAGTAAATTTGTCAATGTTTAAACCTAAATCAAACTATCCAGATCAAACTTAACCTAACCTAACCTAAAACAGTCTGTTTCTAAGTATTATAAATGTGTGTGTAGTGTGTATACTTAAACATGTCGGCTTAATCTACTTCTACACATAATCCTACTAATATAATGGATTTATTACCCAAGAACCCACCAACACACACACACACACACACACACACACACACAATAGATACAGCAGTGGTGTGTTTACAGGTGCGTGTATAAAGACAATTATTATTACAACAGAATACACATATGGTTCACCCCGACCTCTGTATTTTTTCGTATTCGCTCGTCGATGTTTTATTCGTTCGTGTTTTGATCGCGCTGATGATGATCTATTATTTATTTTGAATTTATGGGCAAAGAGTGGCATGAATGGGATATCACACTAGAGCTAATATCGTCAACTTTCGATAATCAATATTCTACCGGCGATATAACAAGGGTCTTCTGCGCAGCACTACTACAGTAGTAGTGGAAACCAGACTGAAGATAGATTAATTGAGGCTACAGATGCATGTCAAATGTTTACCGCATAAGCTGCCAATCCTGTATTGACAATAAAAGTTAGTGGATAAAGCGCTCGTGTGATACCTGCTTTAGGCACTACCAATTCTGTCCTGGATCGGAAATGTCTAGCAAACGGCTGTTGCTTGACTAATTCCATGGTGGAAACCCGCAGAGTTTAGTGCAGTTCCATGCAAATCTGCCACCTACTTCGCTGGTTCTGTGACCTCTTCCGCCGGCTTCATCCCATTCCTCCATGTTGCCCTACTTCGCCTTCGTCACCTTCTGTGCATCCGTCTGTGCCGGTTTTTGTAGCCTGCGCCACATTTGATCCTCTCTGGTTGGTGGGGTTCTGCGCCTCCCTGGACCTGTGACCCGTTGCTTGCCCGCCCTTCAGGATGTAGCTCACGGTGGTCGGCCCTGGCCTCGGGCCCCCTTCAGCCTCTTTTTTTTTTTTTTTTTTTTTTTCTATATTCCAACTACTCCCTCTCGGGCATAGGCTGGTACATAGACTCTAGGAGTGTGTTGGTTCCACCATCCTCGTCTCTTCTATTATATGACCGGTACTGAATGGGTTAACTACGAATTATATCACCGGTACTGAATGGGTTAACTACGAATTATATCACCGGTACTGAATGGGTTAACTACGAATTATATCACCGGTACTGAATGGGTTAACTACGAATTATATCACCGGTACTGAATGGGTTAACTACGAATTATATCACCGGTACTGAATGGGTTAACTACGAATTATATCACCGGTACTGAATGGGTTAACTACGAATTATATCACCGGTACTGAATGGGTTAACTACGAATTATATCACCGGTACTGAATGGGTTAACTACGAATTATATCACCGGTACTGAATGGGTTAACTACGAATTATATCACCGGTACTGAATGGGTTAACTACGAATTATATCACCGGTACTGAATGGGTTAACTACGAATTATATCACCGGTACTGAATGGGTTAACTACGAATTATATCACCGGTACTGAATGGGTTAACTACGAATTATATCACCGGTACTGAATGGGTTAACTACGAATTATATCACCGGTATTGAATGGGTTAACTACGAATTATATCACCGGTACTGAATGGGTTAACTACGAATTATATCACCGGTACTGAATGGGTTAACTACGAATTATATCACCGGTACTGAATGGGTTAACTACGAATTATATCACCGGTACTGAATGGGTTAACTACGAACTTTACATAAGGAGCGAAGGTTATTGTTTTTATTATTATTTTTGTTTTTATTCATCTGTTTATTTGTTTGTGAGGAAGTAGCCTACGTGAACGGTGTGGCGTGGATGTGGATGTGTGGGGTAGAAGACCTTGAGGTGGTTTGGTCATGTGGAGCGTATGGTGGTGAGAGAATGACTACAAAGAGTAATATGAGAGTGAGGTGGAAGGGCAAAGAAGAGTGAGATTAAGGGGAGATTTGTATATACTTGTTAATTCATTTAATTACATCATATTATTATTATTATTATTATTATATTATTATTATTATTATTATTATTATTATTATATTATTATTATTATTATTATTATTATTATTATTATTATTATTATTATTATTATTATTATTATTATTATTATTATTATTATTAGTATTATTATTATTATTATTATTATTATTATTATTATTATTATTATTATTATTATTATTATTATTATTATTATTATATTATTATTATTATTATTATTATTATTATTATTATTATTATTATTATTATATTATTATTATTATTATTATTATTATTATTATTATTATTATTATTATTATTATTATTATTATTATTATTATTATTATTATTATTATTATCATTATATTATTATTATTATTATTAATATTATTATTATTATTATTATTTAGTTTCCTCCCAAGACCTCCATCAAGCTTAAAGTAATACTCCCAAAATCCCCATCAAGATAAATTTGAAAAAAAAAAATCGGTATAAAAATGTCCAACCAAAGGCCAGTTCCTTCTCAATTACAGGCTCGCTTTCGCTCGCCAGGGAAAAACGACACCTACTGTACATGGCACAAAGGTCTTTAAATCGCCAAACTTATGGGGCGAATGTCTTAAAACCTCAACAATTAATGGAGCTAAATATAAAGAAGGGGATACAAAAAGAAAAATCCCGTTAAGCAATAGAGTTTAAAGGTATATGAGTGAAAGTGGTGTCGAGGGGAAAATATAAATAACATATAAATAAATAAATACACACAATCAAGAAAATGCTTGGTTTGCAATACATTAAATGTTGCGCAATTACTAAAACTAAGACACATTGAAATTCATCTGATCTTATCTTGTGTAATTGACCCCTAATCTAATTTGTCAAGAGGTTGAATTGACGACCATCAAAGTAGATACTGTAGTTGAATAATATAAGGATAACAAAAGACAAATAATAATAATCAACATAATAAACAATAATACAAATTGTTAATCATAATACAAAATAAATATTATAGTATATCACACACACTCACACACACACATGTAACTTATGTGTGTGAGTTTATCGGTACAAACGCAATTCATGCATGCGTACGAGTAAATTTGTCAATGTTTAAACCTAAATCAAACTATCCAGATCAAACTTAACCTAACCTAACCTAAAACAGTCTGTTTCTAAGTATTATAAATGTGTGTGTAGTGTGTATACTTAAACATGTCGGCTTAATCTACTTCTACACATAATCCTACTAATATAATGGATTTATTACCCAAGAACCCACCAACACACACACACACACACACACACACACACAATAGATACAGCAGTGGTGTGTTTACAGGTGCGTGTATAAAGACAATTATTATTACAACAGAATACACATATGGTTCACCCCGACCTCTGTATTTTTTCGTATTCGCTCGTCGATGTTTTATTCGTTCGTGTTTTGATCGCGCTGATGATGATCTATTATTTATTTTGAATTTATGGGCAAAGAGTGGCATGAATGGGATATCACACTAGAGCTAATATCGTCAACTTTCGATAATCAATATTCTACCGGCGATATAACAAGGGTCTTCTGCGCAGCACTACTACAGTAGTAGTGGAAACCAGACTGAAGATAGATTAATTGAGGCTACAGATGCATGTCAAATGTTTACCGCATAAGCTGCCAATCCTGTATTGACAATAAAAGTTAGTGGATAAAGCGCTCGTGTGATACCTGCTTTAGGCACTACCAATTCTGTCCTGGATCGGAAATGTCTAGCAAACGGCTGTTGCTTGACTAATTCCATGGTGGAAACCCGCAGAGTTTAGTGCAGTTCCATGCAAATCTGCCACCTACTTCGCTGGTTCTGTGACCTCTTCCGCCGGCTTCATCCCATTCCTCCATGTTGCCCTGCTTCGCCTTCGTCACCTTCTGTGCATCCGTCTGTGCCGGTTTTTGTAGCCTGCGCCACATTTGATCCTCTCTGGTTGGTGGGGTTCTGCGCCTCCCTGGACCTGTGACCCGTTGCTTGCCCGCCCTTCAGGATGTAGCTCACGGTGGTCGGCCCTGGCCTCGGGCCCCCTTCAGCCTCTAGGAGTTGTGTTGGTTCCACCATCCTCGTCTCTTCTATTCACCACACATTCTTCTTCCAGTCGGGTGTCATTGTTCATCGCATCACCTCCACATTCCATCCTTCGTGTCCTGGAAGTGTTACTGCCCCTCGGCTCCTCCTGGGTCCCCGATGTCTGGGCCTCCTACATCCAGGGAGGCCGCTGAGGCTTAGAACATAAGAACACGGAAATCTGCAAAGGGCCTACCGGCCCACACGAGGCAGATCCCTTTCACACCCAACCTATATAATTTATATGGCTATCACCTTGACCACACCGTGACGCAGGATGTATGGAGTATTCTCCCCCGCCCGTAATCAACAACGACAACTTATATTAGATGGGCTTAATACTATCAGTATATCTGTATAAGGATATTTTAAAATGGACACATTAATTACTCTTCCCATCCCTTCATTCCTTAGACCTATAAGTACAGAACAATGTACCGGGAATCTTCGTAAACACTGCAACAGTAAACACCTTGGTCGTAAAACTATCTATATCGAGTTATTTACTTTAACCCTTTGTTTACCCTATTTATGTTGGTGATTTTTAGATACTTCGTCCAATTACTTTAGCAATTATACGACATTTGGACTCATTCAGGTATAAATCCTATCCTTAATCATCTCCCCCTCACCTCTGTGGGCAGGGACTGAATTGAGTGACACATTTATCCATTACCTCTATCTGGTGCGAGGTGGGTCTTTTTGGAGCTTCCCTATATAACCGACTTAGATTGGAGATTTTAAGATGTTTCACCCCATTCAGGTGTTGATTTTTCATAGACGAGCTAGCGAGCCTGTTATTTTGGACAAAGTGGCCATCAACCGGGACATTTTTTCTGTCGAAAAATGTACATATTTAGCTTAAAAGGGGTCTGGGATGTCATTTTCTGTTTACTATTTTTATTATTATTATTATTATTATTATTATCATATTTTTTTTTTTTTTTTTTTTTTTTTTTTTAAATAATTACTTTGTTTAAGCTTGAAGGGGGTTTGGGGATATGCTATATTATTAATGTTGTGTCTATTTATTTTAGTCTAGGAGCAAATTAAAAACGAAAAACTAGGAAATGGCAAAAGCAATAAAAACCACCGACAGTAATAAAACACACTCACAATAACACAAACATTCTTATCTTGACAGGCCCACGACCCGGAAGAGATCCATACCTGGTACGACATACTGGAGATATTCAATAACAAGGCGGCCTTCATCGGTACACACTTCTACGCCATCCCCGTGATCCGCCGGGAGCAGACTGGCGGCCTCCCTAGCGAGGTGGTGGTGCAGCTGGCTCAGGCCAAGGATCGAGAATCATCCCAGGATCGACCCAATGGGATAGCTGCAGATGAAGATGACTTGGGGATCTCCGGGATGAATACTGATAGCGACCAGGTGGAGCTTGAGTAAGTAGGAATATAGCCAGTGTCACACCAGCAACTTTATTGGCTAAATTTAGGCCTATCGGAGCCTTGAATCGAGCAACTTTTTTCACTACATGTATCCGAGCCTTGAATCGAGCAACTTTATTGGCTACATGTACAGTATCCGAGCCTTGAATCGAGCAACTTTATTGGCTACATGTATCCGAGCCTTGAATCGAGCAACTTTATTGGCTACATGTATCTGAGCCTTGAATCGAGCAACTTTATTGGCTACATGTATCTGAGCCTTGAATCGAGCAACTTTATTGGCTACATGTATCTGAGCCTTGAATCGAGCAACTTTATTGGCTACATGTATCCGAGCCTTGAATCCGCTACAAGTTATCATGTTATTTTGATTGATTTTGCTGTGTAATCGTATATTAAATTGGACTGTACGCGATTAGGAGTTCTAAGAAATAAAATAGTCATAATGAATCAGAAATGTTTGCTACTAGACTCGATACTACTCGCTAAAAGTGCACGTGTGACGCGTTTAACAGTCGATACGTGAAGGCGCCTATTCGTACAGAAACAAAGTACTGTATAAATATAAGGATCTTGTCCGACGTGTTGGGGTTTATTAATTAAAACATATTGCTTAGTTAATATTGAGGATTTTGCTTGATTTTGCCATTTTCGAGCACTGTATTTTAGTTTGTCCCCTAGGCTAACAGAAACACCTTCCCAGACTTCCTTCAAACTAAAAATAAAATAAAATAAAATGCCCACCCATACCTCCCTCAACCTAAATTTGTACATTTTTCGATACAATAATGTCCCAGTCAATTTTTCTAATTTGCTAATCTGCTATCGTTCGCCCAGAAAAAAATCGACACCTGAATGGGGCGAAACGTGCTAGTGGGGTGCTCGTGTGACACTGCCTTAACACACTTATAGTCCATACATTATTATGAGGCCAGAAATCGTGATTCCTAATCTCTGTAACTAAAAAAGGATTAGAATAAATGGGCTGTAAATATCCACACCTATTCCCTGGCTGACTCTTCCCAAATGGTAGAAATATTAGCGTGATTGTTCAAGTCGTTTTATGAGTTATAGGGATTAGTAGTTTATATTTATGGCCTAACTATCTGTTTATGAGTTATAGAGATTTGCTCTCTCTCTCTCTCTCTCTTAAACCACGTATAATTCCTGACCCCTTAATTAACTCTCTACCCGACAGTGAGGTAACCGAAGTGTTCCAGCCACACAGAAATCAGGAGCCATTCAACGAACTCAAACTCTTATTCTCAGTTGCTCTCTCTCTCTCTCTCTCTCTCTCTCTATATATATATATATATATATATATATATATATATATATATATATATATATATATATATATATATATATATATATATATATATATATATATATATATTATATATATATATATATATATATAACTTAAACCACGTGCAATTCCTGATCTCCTAGCTCTTTACCCGACAGCGCTTCTCTCTCTCTCTGTCTCTCTCACCCCTATTACCATACCCAACAGCGAGCTAACCGAAGTGTTCAAGTCACCCAGAGAGCGGGAGCCGTTTAACCACGACATTCCCATGGTAGTACCGCTCGACCTCCTCTTCCGCTTCGACGCAGATATCGAAGAGTTCGAGACCTGCCAGCTCGACGCCCGAAGTTGGCGGGAAGACGAACTGACCCAAATCCTCAATATCATCGGATATCCAAGTGAGTCGGGAAGGAAGTGGTGTTTTTTTAGATGATGGGCATAATTACATAACACACAATTATTAAGGGGAGGTGGGTCGTTTTTCTAAACCCCCTTCTCCCTCATGCTTATCCCCATTAGTTTTGAGATTTTAAGACGTTCGGACCATTAGTATGGCGATTTTAAGACCTTTTGCCCCATTTCTTTGTCAATAATAAGACTTTTTGTGTCATTCAGGTGTCGATTTATTTCCTGGCGAGCGATAGCGAGCCTGTAATCTAATAGGAACCGACATTTTTCTATCAAAAAAAATGTACACATCTATCTTGAAGGAAGGTTGGAGGGGGGGGGGGGGTATTTAAGCTTGATGGAGATCTAGGGAGGAAACTAAAAAAATATTAATAAAAAGATACATACATGAACAAATAAATACACCCATCCCCCCTTAATTAGAGGACACACAATATTATTATAAATATTGCAAACGGTAAAAACGTACAGCCTCAATGCGTAAAGCTGATGTGATATGAGCTAAAGCTTAACACTTACGCTGTGGGCATATTTGGGCTATTTAGGGCATATTCAGGCACTCCTGAATGATTAATCAGGCATCTGCATTAAATGAACTGTATTCTGCCGAAAACTAGGCAAAAATAGCTTCAAAATGAGACCAGAACGAGCTCCGTAGGTGGCGGGGTTCACCCGCAGCGTTGCCATAAACATACGGGAAAACTGCTAATTATTAGCTCTCGCTCGCTCGGCAACACTGTTGTGAGACTCCCGCGCGGACACAGTCTCCCTCAGTGAGCCGCTCGCTGCTCTGAGGGTCAGAGGTGGGTCCCTCACGCTCCCGCCCACTGACACTCGATTTCTACGGCTTTTAAAGCCTGGAAATTGCTGTAAATTCCCAGAACATTCAGGAACGTCACCCGCAGCCAATGGGTTAAGGGGACAGTGCTTATTTGTTTTGGTCTATGTATTTATATATTCACATATTTTTTAGTTTCCTCGCTAGACCTTCATCAAGCTAAACAAAAAAAAAAAACAAAAAAAAACACTCCCTAGACCCGCCTGCCGAACCGGTTCCTCTTAAAGATCTGCATGTGGTAACCCAGGTTAGAATCCCGAGAAGATCACATGCTCTCATTAATTTCATTGGGAGGTGTTTGGTATTGGGAGTGAAATAAATAAATAAGATTATATCAATAAATAAAACTATATGCAAATGTTTCTAATCAGGTGAGGTTAACGAAAATAAGCATCAATATACAGTTAATTACCCGTACAGGACCGGTGACGTCCTTTGTATTATATTCTGGCAACTATAAGATAATTTTATTCAGCTTAAGAAGGACGTATACCAATTAAAAGGTTACAGACTATCTCAATTAATCCTTTTAGCTACCATATATCTTCACCAAGCTTCATAAAATCGTCTAAATGTAGCGGAAATTAAAACAAAAATACGTGACCGGTACTGTAAGGGTTAATAAATGGTACAAGGCACTTTATAGCATCATAACTGTGTTGACATTTGTCCTGCATGTATTTCAATGAGGACAAGTTGTTTCCAGTCACAATACTATCAGCATCCTTAAGGAAGTAGTGGTTATACTTTTGGGTCAATAAGTATATTTATATATTAATGTTATAGTTTTATCACTAGACCTCCATCAAGCTTACCCCTTTCATGCACAGGACGCGAGTTGAGCCTATTCTGGGATACTTTAAACCCTTTGTGACCATCAGGGGGTGTATAGAAACCTTTAGTTTAGTTACTTCAACCTCTGCAGTTGTCTTTGATTTAGCTGTGGGCAGAAAACAAATTTTGGAGAGGTAATCATAAGATTGAGAGAACTCTATTTATTATTGCTAATCGACAACCCCTGCGTCCACACGTGCGTGAAAGGGTTAAAATGACACCCCTAGACCCCCTTCCAAGATGAATTTGTATATTTCTCGGTAGAAAAAATTTCCGGCCAAATGCCGGTTTCTCTTAACCCTTTCACGCACAGGACACGATTTGCACCCTTTGAGTGATCTGTGGCCAGAAAACTAATTTTGGAGAGGTAATTATGAGATTGATATAACTATTTCTGAATGATAAACGGCAACCCTTGAGTCCACAGGATAGCGAGAGGGTTAAATTACAGAGTCGTTTCGCTCGCCAGGAAAAAATAGACACCTAAATGGCGCGAAATGTGTTTATATTGACAAATAAATGGGGCGAAAGGTCTTAAACTCGCCAAACTAATGGAATTAACGTCTTAAAATCTCAAAAGCAATGGGGCAAAACATGAGGGAGAAAGGGGTCCATAAAAAAAAATCCCTCATATGGAAACCTCCCCTTACTACCCTCTGCTGTCCAAGGGAGTGAAGCTGAAGGGAGAGAGAGGGAAGAAGAATTATATATATATATATATATATCGGAGAGAGGAGTGTTCCTTGGGAACCGAATCTTCAGCAGGAATAGAAGAACAAAGTACGCTACGAGCAGTTCCATACTTTATTATCAAACGTTTCGACATCACACTGGTGTCATCTTCAGTGGTCTACAAATCAAAAGATAATATTACAAATATGAAAGCTTAAAAGCTTATTGAAAATAATTAGAACATAACAAAAACAAAAACAAAATATATATATGGGGCAGAATGATAGGGTTAATACAAAGGAGGGGTAATTTAAACAAAGTTAAGCGGGTGCGATGATACAGTAGAGTTAAGGGAGGGTTTTAATTTTGAAATATAGAGGGATTCTAAAACTCTAATATCAACACGTTGACAGGAATCCAAAATATCAAAATGATCCTGTTTCACACCAAAACCACAAGATATAGCGTGTTCCCGTACAGCTGAGTAAGAAGGCGACTTGAAAGGCAGACCTGTTTTACTAGACTGACCTATGTGCTCGTCAATTCGTGTTTTGAAAGCTCGGTATGAGCTTCCAATATACCCTGCCTGGCAGCTAGGGCAAGCGAACTTGTAAATAATTGACGAACGAAGGTCAGTGGGTAGTCGATCTTTAAACTTAAAAAATGAACCAATTTTAAATGTATTCTTATGAATGAAGCTGAAAGTAATTTGCGGGTAAAATTTGAGCAAATATCTTCTTAAATTATTTTCTATTTTACTCGAGACTTCGCCTAGGTAAGGAATGACTAAAAATATCTCCTCCTTTCTAACTGTCGGAATACTATGTTTTGGTTGGTAAATTCTACACAAATAATTATTTACAATTTTATAAAAGATGTTGGTGCTATAACCATTCTTAACAAAAAAGTCTTTTAGAAACATAATTTCCTTATGAAATAATTGGTAACTGGATGTGAGTGAGTAGGCTCTGTGAAGCAGTGTCTTTATCGCATTAATCTTGAATTTATTTTGACAATAGCTAAAAAAAACTCGTCCCTAGTCCCGAAAACGTACCTTTACGGAAAATTGAGAAGCAAAGTTTACCATTGATTTTCGTGATAAGTATATCTAAAAAAGCAAGTTTATTTTCGGATTCGGTTTCCATTGTGAACTTTATATTCTTATGTTTTGCATTTATATAATCAAAAAAGAGTTGGGCGTGACTGGGATCCTTGAATATTACTAGCGTATCATCAACGTACCTCCGGTACAATAAGGGTTTAAAATTAGATGGGCAAAATTAGATAGATCTAATTTTAAACCCTTATTGTACCGGAGGTACGTTGATGATACGCTAGTAATATTCAAGGATCCCAGTCACGCCCAACTCTTTTTTGATTATATAAATGCAAAACATAAGAATATAAAGTTCACAATGGAAACCGAATCCGAAAATAAACTTGCTTTTTTAGATATACTTATCACGAAAATCAATGGTAAACTTTGCTTCTCAATTTTCCGTAAAGGTACGTTTTCGGGACTAGGGACGAGTTTTTTTAGCTATTTTTCAAAATAAATTCAAGATTAATGCGATAAAGACACTGCTTCACAGAGCCTACTCACTCACATCCAGTTACCAATTATTTCATAAGGAAATTATGTTTCTAAAAGACTTTTTTGTTAAGAATGGTTATAGCACCAACATCTTTTATAAAATTGTAAATAATTATTTGTGTAGAATTTACCAACCAAAACATAGTATTCCGACAGTTAGAAAGGAGGAGATATTTTTAGTCATTCCTTACCTAGGCGAAGTCTCGAGTAAAATAGAAAATAATTTAAGAAGATATTTGCTCAAATTTTACCCGCAAATTACTTTCAGCTTCATTCATAAGAATACATTTAAAATTGGTTCATTTTTTAAGTTTAAAGATCGACTACCCACTGACCTTCGTTCGTCAATTATTTACAAGTTCGCTTGCCCTAGCTGCCAGGCAGGGTATATTGGAAGCTCATACCGAGCTTTCAAAACACGAATTGACGAGCACATAGGTCAGTCTAGACTCTAGTAGAACAGGTCTGCCTTTCAAGTCGCCTTCTTACTCAGCTGTACGGGAACACGCTATATCTTGTGGTTTTGGTGTGAAACAGGATCATTTTGATATTTTGGATTCCTGTCAACGTGTTGATATTAGAGTTTTAGAATCCCTCTATATTTCAAAATTAAAACCCTCCCTTAACTCTACTGTATCATCGCACCCGCTTAACTTTGTTTAAATTACCCCTCCTTTGTATTAACCCTATCATTCTGCCCCATATATATATTTTGTTTTTGTTTTTGTTATGTTCTAATTATTTTCAATAAGCTTTTAAGCTTTCATATTTGTAATATTATCTTTTGATTTGTAGACCACTGAAGATGACACCAGTGTGATGTCGAAACGTTTGATAATAAAGTATGGAACTGCTCGTAGCGTACTTTGTTCTTCTATTCCTGCTGTATATATATATATATATATATATATATATATATAGCCTATACTATACTATGCTATACTATACTATACTATACTATGTTGGTGTATCGCTGAAAAGGGAGGGAATTGAGTGGAAGCTACCTATACTGCTGTTTGCGGATGATACAGTTCTGATGAGTGATAATGAATGGGAGTTGCAGGGTCTGGTAAATGAGTTTGGAACAGTGTGCGAAAAACGGAATTTGAAGGTAAATACGGGGAAGAGCAAGGTTATGGTCTTCGAAAGGGGTGAAGTCACAGAGTGTGAGGTGAAGCTGAACGGTCAGGCTATGGAGATCGTCAACTCTTTTAAGTATCTGGGCAGTGTGTTGAGTAAAGATGGGACTATGGATGAAGAGGTGCGGGAGAGGGTACAACAGGGGAAGAGGGTTGTAGGAACGCTAAAAGCAGTAACAAAAAATAGGGTGGTCAGTATGGAAGTGAAGAAGTCCTTGCATGACAGTGTGGTAATCCCGACACTGACTTACGGAAGCGAAGCATGGACGTTGGTTGAGAGACTCAGACCAAGAGTGAGAGCAGTGGAAATGAATTACTTAAGGAGTGCGTGCGGAGTTACATGGAGGGATAGACAGACTAATGAGGAAGTAAGAAGGAGGTGTGGTGTGGAGGTAGATGTGCTGGAAAGTGTGAAAAGGAACAACTTGAGATGGTTCGGCCATATGGAACGTATGGAAAGCGAGAGAATGACTAAGAGGGTGTATGAGAGCGAGGTGGAGGGACAGAGGGGGAGAGGTAGACCGAATATGAGGTGGAAGGATGGAGTGAGGAAGTACATGAACGAAGGTGGTGCTGGTTGGGGGGAGGGGCGTCGACTGACTGGGGACAGAGGTGCATGGGGGCGGTTCGTTCGTGGCCACCCCTTCGGGGATCACGGCGTCAGGCAATAGATAGATAGATAGACTGTATATATACTGTATATATATATATATATATATATATTTTTTTTTTTTTTTTTTTTTTTTTTTTTTTTTCACTGAAGGGAGTCTAAAGCAAGTATCACACGAGAGCTTTTATAGTCAACATTCGATGATCAACATTTTGCTGGCAACATTTCTGTAATATTTTGCACTGGTATCGGGAACTAGACTGATGGTAGATGAATTTAGATGACAGAAATATTATAAATGTTGACCTCATAAGCTGCCAGATCAGTGTTAAGGATAAATGTTGAGGGAAAAAGCTCTCGTGTGATACTAGCTTATGGGAAACAAAACAGAAATAAGCAATCGTTAAGTTAAGGGGAGGTTTTCACTCAAGAGGGTTTTTTTTTATGGACCCTCTTCTCCCTCATGCTTAGTCCCATTGTTTTTTTTAAATTTGAAGACGTTCGCCCCATTAGTTTGGCGATTTTAAAACCTTTTGCCTCATTTATGTCAATGGTAAGATCTTTCATGTCATTTAGGTCTCGATTTTTGCGATAGTGAGCCTGTAAAATAGTGGGAACAATATTCTACCGAAAAATGTACATACATATTTCGAAGGGGGTTCTTGGGGTTATTTTGTTAAGCTTGTTGGAGGTTTAGGGAGCAAACTAAAAACCTGCCCTTAAGGGGAGGCAGTTGGTTTTTCGAGTCCTCCTCCTCCCTCATGTTTAGCCCTATTAGTTATGAGATTTCAAAACATTTGCCCCATTAGTTTGGCGATTTTCAGACCTTTTGCCCCATTTTGTTGCCAATACCAGAAGACCTTTCGTGCCATTTAGGTGTAAAAAAAAATCCGGGCGAGCGATAGCGAGCCTGTATTTGAAGAGGAATCGGTCTTCGACCGGGACATTTTTCTACCGAAAAATGTACAAATTTATATCGGAGGGGGGTCTTGTGAGTGTTTTTTTAAGCTTGATAGAGGCTTAGAGAGCAAACTAAACCTCTTCCTTAAACCATTGATCCGAACCAGTAAACTATGCTGCACAATACCGTCTGAGCTCTTTAATCAGCCATTGTGCCCCCCACCACCACCAGACGTACCGTGTAGCAACCAGGGCCCGCTGATCCGAGAGATCCGTCTGTACAAGGACCTACTATCAGCCTTCCCAGCTTACTACCTCACCGGTACCGAATCCAGCGACCTCGCCTTAATCAACACCTTCATCACCCACCTCCTCTCTTGCAAGATTCTGGCGGACGCTCACTACGATTGGATTCTGAAAAGCAACCTACCGGTGAGTTGGTTGCTCAGGTCAGGTGAAGGTATTGAGGGATAAGCCTTTACAACGGCACCTTGTATCTACTTTCCGAAGTGTGTTGAGAGGGGAGAAAGGGTGATGAAGAGAAAGGAAGCTGTTGGAGTGGCTTTTTTTTTTTTTTTTTTTTTTTTTTTTTTTTTTTTTTGTGTGGATGAGGGAGACAAAAGGCAAAACTGCCTGTGACGAATGCCTCCCCCAGAGTTGAAAGAGTGACAGGGCCAAAATCAAGGAATGTTCCAGCCATTATGTCTGGTGGATACACGGAGTTTGAATCAATTTAAGTCATAGGATGAGGGAACGATCGATGCAGGGAGAGAGTTCCAGGGTTCAGCTGTTGAATAGAAGAAAGATTGGTAGTATCATTTCACTCTTGAGTTGGAGAGTTGCACAGAGTAGGGGTGGGATTGTGTTGCAAGACGGGTGCTATGTACTCTACGTAGAGGAGGTGGTATACATCGAGAGAGCTCTGAGGAACACTGATTATTATAATAGCGATAGAATAGTGAGAGATGCAACATTGCGGCGAAGAGAGAGAGATTGCAGAGAATCGGTGATTGCACGGGAGTTAATGAGACGAAAGGCTTTCCTTTCTACTTTGTCTAGGAGTGCGGTGTGAGAGGATCCTCCCCACACATGCGAACAATACTCAGTACATGGACGCACTGTGCTCTATTACAGAGAAAGAAGCTGTGCAGGGGTAAAAAAAAACTTGAGGTGGTTGAGCACACCCAGCTTCTGGGAAGCCATTTTAGCAAGTGGTAATATGGTCTTTCCAAGAGAGATCAGAAGAAAAAGAGACACCGAGAATACTAAGAGAAGATGAAGGGTTGATTTTTGTATTGTTGACGTATAAGGGATAGTCCTTTGCGAGTTCTTGACAGGTAGATAGATGGAGAAATTGGGTTTTAGAAGCATTGAAAGCAACAAGGTTTTCTCTGCCCCATTTGGAAATGGTTGTCATTTCAGAAGATAAGTGTTGTATGGCTTCATCACGTTTCTTTTTGAGGGATTGCTTGCTAGGGCGTTCCGGAAAACTAATTGAATAGTGTAAGGTAGAGTCGTCAGCATATGAATGGATATGACTGGAGGTACAGTTGAGAAGATCATTTATAAACATTAGAAAGATAATTGGAGATAGGACAGAACCCTGAGGAACACCAGAGTTGATAGGATGAGGAAGTGAACGATGGCCATCCACAACCGCAGTTATGGAACGGCCAGAAAGGAAATTAGAGAAAAAGGCACTGATGGAGGGATAGAAACCAAAGGAGGGTAGTTTAGAAATTAGAGATTTGTACCAGACTTTATCGAAGTCCTTCGATATGTCTAGTGCAATAGAAAAGGTCTCACCGAAGTCCCGAAAGGAGGATGACCAAGAGTTAGTAAGATATGAAAGAAGATCACCAGTAGAGCGACCCTTAAGGAAACCATACTGGCGATCTGAGAGTAGATTATAAGAAGAGAAATGCTTAAGAAATTTGGAAGTAAGAATAATTAAACAAACTTTAGAGATACAAGAAATGAAAGCAATTGGACGATAGTTGGGAGGGTTGAGATCGGTCACCCTTTTTTGGGACAGGTTGAATGAGAGCAAACTTCCAGCAAGAAGGGAAGGCGTTAGAGGAGAGACAGAGACGAAAGAGTTTTCCTAGGCAGGGAGTCAGCTCGGAAGCACAGGGTTTACTTTTAACCCCTTGAGTATATGACGCGTTTTGTGAAGTTTATTTTGGCTATCATTAGACGATTTTCTACAGCTTAGGAATGATCTGTCGGAATGAAAAGGGTAAAGACTGTCTCAATCAACCCTCTGAAAACAAAAAATAAGTGCGTCATCGATCTGCAGAGGGTTTAGGGCGGTCTGTGTACGTGAATAATGTTTGACGAGGTATTTGTGTATGTGTCTATAATTGTTGAAAGTTAGTTATAAACACATTTGTATGCTAATCCCTCCCCACCTTCCCATCTCTTACTCTCTATCACATCTACTATTTTTCTCTCTCTACCCCCCCCCCCCTCATCCCATCCTCTCTCTCTCTCTCTCTCTCTTTCATTGTTTATACATATATGGTTATATAGTTCTAGGCCTACATTTATGTATGTACAGTTGTTGACAGAAGTTCCTGAGGTCTTTACGATATTCTTCACGTAAAAATAGCCACGCAGATTGATGCCGACAGCTGTAGCTATACATAAATAAAATAATGGAACGTTTCGATATTTAATGAAAATTAAATAACTTATATGAATGCATTCAAATGTTCATGTTTGCATAAAGAACATCATAACAGCTGACGAACATAAATTTTGTCAACAGCTGTAGCCTACCTGTATCTACTATACCCTGTTCCAAATAAGTAGGGCAAAACTCTTCAACATTAACCTATGTAGCTCACAAACAACTTACTAAACTAATCGAGCTAATACTTCTACCAATTGGGAAGAGTCAGCCAGGGAATAGGTGTGGAAAGTTACAGCCCATTTGCCATAGCCCTTTTTGAGTTAAAGAAGTTAGGGTTGACGATTTCTGACTTACTTGGAATAATCCATAGCAATAATTACCTCTCTCTCTCCCTGTACTAGTTGTCCATCCACTACAAGCCTGTAGTGGGTGAGGGCTGGGACACCTACCTACTGCTCCTGACGAAGGCCAAACAACTCTTCAAGGCACACGAGGACCATCCCCTTGGAGCGGCGGCGGATAGGCAGGAGGTAAGGTCAATGAAGCAGGCTGGGTAGTAAACCACAAGGTATTAAAGGCTATAATCACTATCACACTGTATAATTGGAATGCTTAAGGGGAGATGGGCGTATTTATTTGCTCCTTTATACACATTTTCATAATGTATTTAGTTTCCTCCCTAGACCTCCTTCAGGCTTTAATAAACAAAAAACACACCCCCAAGACCCTCATTAAAGATAAATGTGTACATTTTTCGATAGAAAAATGTACCGGCCGAAGGCCGGTGCCCCTTAAATAACAGCCTTGCTATACCTCGCCAGGAATAAATCGACACCTAAATGACACGAAAAGTCTTAATATTGACAAAGAAATTGGCCGAAAAGTCTTAAAATCGCCAAACTAATGAGCAGAACGTCATAATATCTCAAAAATAATGGGGCTACACATGAGGAAGAAGGGGGACCAGAAAAACTCGACCCATCTCCCCTTAATTGTTAAAAGAACATTATACACATAATGGCGTTTCATCGTTTCTGTGTGCAAATTTGAACACGTAGGCGATTGAAACACTTATTAAGTATATATTTTGTGTTACTAATAAGCATTCAGTTCTTTACAGTTCAAAAATGGATCATACACAACTGCAGATGCGTGTGAGCAATTTTGGTCTGGATGTATGGTTCACTGGAGATAATACTCTGACTGACAGTAGATATATAAATGAGAGAGAGAGAGAGAGAGAGAGAGAGAGCGCTACATAGAGCTACATAGATACACAGACCACACAGACCTCAAGGTCCTTACTAGGCAGTCTGGCCTTACAAACTATATATGTATATATGCATATAATATATATATATATATATATATATATATATATATATATATATATATATATATATATATATATATATATATATATATATATATACACATACACACACACACACACATATACACATACATACATACACACATACATACATATAATTATAGGGGAGGTGTGGTGGAGTGGTCTTGCCACTGGCCTGGTAATCCATAGGTCCCGGGTTCAAATCCCGATGTATCAATGGGAAGATATTATTGGGATGGAATTTGTGCTGTACCTAGTATCAGTGCATTACCACAAGCCCACCGAAACGTCAATAAAATACCCTCATTGTTCCCTGATTAAATAGCACTGTATGAATATTCCCATATTCAAAATATGCTATAGGGGTGCAATGCCTGGTGAGTTATCTGCTCAACAGGTGGCGTTGTGTGTGTGTAAGTGTGAGAGTCCGAGTGTAGGGGGTGAGACAGTGAAGCACGGGAACGAGGTGGCTTCAGAGATGGGGTCGTTTCGGGCCATGAGTGAGCACCGTGCCTCATGTGAAGGCAAGATGGCAGGTGCTCGTTGTACTCTACGTGCTTCACATGTCTCACTCCCTAGACCTCACGGGCTTCACTGTTCATTGTAAAGCGGTGAATGTTAAGGCTCTCAGCCTATGCCCAAGAGGAAGTAAGTTGGAATATAGAAAAAAAAAAAAAAAAAAAAAAAAATATACAGTATAATATATACATACTGTACAGTGTACACACATACACATACATACATTTTTTTTTTAGAGAGAGAGAGAGAGAGAGAGAGAGAGAGAGAGAGAGAGAGAGAGAGAGAGAGAGAGAGAGAGAGAGAGAGAGAGAGAGAGAGAGAGAGAGAGAGAGAGAGAGGGTGGTGGGGGGGGGGGAGGGGGGGTGGGGGGGGGGGGGGGGGGGGGGGGGGTGGGTGGGGGGGGGACGTTCAGGACCGTGCAACTAACAGTATTATTTTAGTGAATTTTAGTGAATTATCTTCTGAATTATATTAATCATTTTACCGAAATATAAATCTGTATGTCAGAGTAGCTTGAGAGTATACGGAGTCAGTCGTTGTTAAGTTGTTGGAAGAGGTTAAGAGCATGTAGGAGGGTGCAAGGCCAACAGTGCGTGTAGAGGACGAACATAGTGAGTTCTTTGATCTGAATGTTGAGATGAAGCAAAGGTCTGTGATATCCAACAGGTTGTTCACTATATATAGGGATGAAATCATAAAGAAATACGAAGAAGAGCAGTGGATGTTGGAGTACCCCTGGTAAGGGAAAGGAGTAAGTGGGAGTTGTCTGTGCTACTGTTTTCTGATGATACAGTTCTGATGAATAGTAATGAGCAGAGTTACATGGTTTGGTAAATATGTTTGGAACGGTGTGTGAGAAACGGAACCTAAAGGTGAATGTGGTGATGAGTAAGGGTGTGGTATTTGAGAGGGATGCAGATCACATAGCATGAGGTGAGGGTAAAGGGTCAGGTAGTGAAGAATGTCAGCTAATAAAGTATTTGGGCAGTGTAATGAGTAAAGATGGAAGCATAAAAGGAAGTGCAAGAGAGGGTACAACAGAAGAAAAGGTGAATAGGGTTGTGAGCATGGAAGTAAAGCAGACACTCCAAGAGCGAGAGGTGTGGAAATGAGTAAGTGCTTGTGGGGTTAAATGGAGAGATACTGTAGGCAGACGAATGAGGAAGTACAGTATGTGAGTGTTGTGGTGTGGATGTGCTGGAGAGTATCAAGAGAGGTGGTTCGGTCATGTCAAGCGTATGCCGAGTGAGAGAATGACTAAACGAGTGTATGAGAGTGAGGTGGAAGGGCAGAGAAGGAGAGGCAAACCGAGATAAGGTGGAGGGATGGAGTTGAGAGAACTATGAGTGAAAGTGGTGTTAAGTGTGATAAAATACGCCGGCTGATGCATGACAGAGATTCATTCGTGTCCACTCCTCGGGATCAATATCGCCTGGCAATAATTAGATAAGTAGATTTTGAAAACTTATCACATATATCAAAATGACAAAGACAACAAAAACAGAAACTTAAATATATAATGCATTACACTAGGCAGACTTACCATTCATTCAGTGCAACTTTCAATATTCTGAGACACGTTGATGCTGCAGTCATGTGTGTGTGTGTGTGTGTGTGTGTGTGTGTGTGTGTGTGTCAAACAAAATGCCGCATATCTGCTATCTCGACAAAGATTTAACGCAGAGCCGACATGCAAAGGGGAGAGGAAGCTCAACAAACACGCTACAATTTACACCGTGAGACAGATGTATGCCCCTTTGTTCCGCCATCACAAGAATACTATTGTTCTCTCGACTATGGAAGATATCATGCATTATTCTGACGGCTGCTGGGCTGTTTTCCACTTTTAACCCCTTCAGCACCAGGACGTCTTTTTACCTATGATTCTGGCTAAATTTAGAGGATTTTTTGCAGTTTAAGAAGGACCTATGTTACTAAGAGGGTTTATTGAGATCGTATTTACCCATTTGAGTCGTGTAGGTAGATTACAAACTAAAGAATATCGTCAAATGGTAACCAGAATATGATGAAAATTACTTCATATAATTTTTGACGACTGCCATTTGTGCTTTTGCCTATGCAAGTACATGTATATTATGCAATTTTCTGACGGCTGGTGTATTTTTATTCGACTTTGCAAACTAGGCCTACTTTATACATTTTTGACAATTGTGTTGTTTGACACTTGCAAAATACTTCATAAATTTGTTGACGACTAACAATTGTTGTGTGTTATACTTTGCAAACAGGTCATATACATTGTTCATGACGACTGGTGTATTGTTTCTTGACTTTGCAAAATACTTCATACTTTTTGTTTCGACTGGCAGTTGTGCTTTTTACTTTCCAAATACCGGTATATCATACATTATTGATTATTCAGACGACTGGTATATTGTTTATCAATTTAGCAAATAAAATCGCTTACATATGTTTTGTTCCTCTCAGTGGGTTCATGGGTGGGAGTAAATAGATTAAGTTTAATTATGATAAAATTAATGCCCTTGACTTTGTAAATATATTCTCCATAGCTCTGACAACTAAGCAAATACCGCACATTATAAATTGTTCTGACAATTAATTTATTCTCTAAATTATGTACGGTAAATAGATCAATCACTGTTCTTACAATTAATTTATTCTCTATACTATGCAAATACAGTATACATTTTTTTTTTTTTGTATTAACCCTTTGAGTACCAGCGACGTGTGTTACCTTTTATTCTAGGTATATTTAGACGATAGCATGCAGCTTAGGAAGGCTCTCGGGTAGTTAACCCGTACAGCCCCAGCGACGCGTCTGACGCGTCGGCGATGTATGTAACGCACAGCCCCAGAGACGCGCCTGACGCGTCACCCTAATTGCGCCGACCGTAACCTCAGGTGTAGCCACTCAAGAGGGCTCAGATTTGTATGGGAACTGTGTACGTATCCCACGCAACCGTGCCGATGGTTGAAAACTCTCAAAGTCCACGTGCGTGCGCGTGAGCGTGCAATAACCTGTTTTTTTGGGGTAATTGCCTTCAATTTTTTACTCTTGTAAAATTACGCTCTGTAGGACCATTTTTAAGCTTTTTGAGTGGTTTTTCGTGGTTTTTCCTTCATTCCTAACCCATTCGCTATTGTTTCTGGAATAAAACCATTTTTTGAAAACCGGCCGGGTTCTGGTGAACAAACATTACAAAACTAGCCGGGGCTCCACGGGTTAAAAGGGTTGGTTGAGATAGTTTAAAGCTTTATTATTGCTAGAGGTCCTTCCTAATCTGAACAAAATCGTCTAATAGTTGTCACAAGATAATGAAAAGGACGTCACCGGTACTGTATGGGTTAAAGAGTCTTTAAAAGGACGTCACCGGTACTGTATGGGTTAAAGAGTCTTTAAAAGGACGCCACCGGTACTCAATGGGTTAAAAGTTAAAAGGACGCCACCGGTACTCAATGGGTTAAAAGTTAAAAGGACGCCACCGGTACTCAATGGGTTAAAAGTTAAAAGGACATCACCGGTACTGTATGGGTTAAAGAGTTTAAAAGGATGTCACCGGTACTGTATGGGTTAAAGACTTTAAAAGGATGTCACCGGTACTGTATGGGTTAAAGAGTTTAAAAGGATGTCACCGGTACTGTATGGGTTAAAGACTTTAAAAGGACGTCACTGGTACTGTATGGGTTAAAGAGTTTAAAAGGATGTCACCGGTACTGTATGGGTTAAAGACTTTAAAGGACGTCACCGGTACTGTATGGGTTAAAGAGTTTAAAAGGATGTCACCGGTACTGTATGGGTTAAAGACTTTAAAAGGACGTCACCGGTACTGTATGGGTTAAAGAGTTTAAAAGGATGTCACCGGTACTGTATGGGTTAAAGACTTTAAAAGGACGTCACCGGTACTGTATGGGTTAAAGAGTTTAAAAGGATGTCACCGGTACTGTATGGGTTAAAGACTTTAAAAGGATGTCACCGGTACTGTATGGGTTAAAGAGTTTAAAAGGATGTCACCGGTACTGTATGGGTTAAAGACTTTAAAAGGACGTCACCGGTACTGTATGGGTTAAAGAGTTTAAAAGGATGTCACCGGTACTGTATGGGTTAAAGAGTCTTTAAAAGGATGTCACCGGTACTGTATGGGTTAAAGAGTCTTTAAAAGGACGTCACCGATACTGTATGGGTTAAAGAGTCTTTAAAAGGACGTCACCGGTACTGTATGGGTTAAAGAGTCTTTAAAAGGACGTCACCGGTACTGTATGGGTTAAAGAGTCTTTGCCTTATCAACTTTGCCAGATTTAGACATTATTCATTCTTCTGAAGTGCTTTACTGTTTTATCAACTTTGCAAACTCGTCATCCATTTATTAAGGGGGACCACCTCGTTTAGTTTTCTCTCTCTCTCTCTGGGTTGTATCCATTCGGCCCATTCAGCCTACTGTTTTATGACGTTTATCCCCATCCAGGTGTCGATTTTACCTGGCGAGCGGTAGCGAGCCAGCATATTTGTATAAATGTTTTTGACAGCAGGCTAAATTTGTACATTTTTCGATAGAAAATGTCTCCGGCAAAGCCGGATATTTCCATACAATACTGGCTCGCTATCGCTCACCAGGAAGAAATCGACACCTGGATGGGGATAAACGTATTAAAACAGTTGGCTGAATGGGACCGAATGGATACAAGCTAGAGAAAGAGAGAAAAAGCAGGTGACCCCGTTAAGGACCAGGGGCGGGATACTCAAAGAATCTCATGGAGCTCCTATGGTGCCATATCTCACAGATTTCACGTTAGCACCCTCATATGCCCTTCTGAGCCCATACTCAAAACTTTTCATGTGGGTGGCCGGAAACCGCCGGATGAGGCCTAATAAGGCCGCCCAGTTATAGGGTGTTCACTACATATAGCTCGCGTTTAGCGGGTTAAATATAACGGCACTATAGGTAGATAAACTCCGTGCGTGCGTGCGTGTGTTTACAATAATGGGAAATTAGCTGTTGTTGTGGGGGTGGTATTCTCCTGTCGTGATTGGCTGAATTCCTCCCTTTCGTTTCATTCTTTGCGAACACTGGGATAAAAGGAACGCTCATGATTGGCTGAGCGAGATCTGGCGCTATCTCACCATAGTGAGTTAAGGACCACTTAAGCCTAAGGCGTTTTATAAAATGTTTGAGTATGCGAGAATTCACCTTAACTAAAACGCCATATCCATGCCATAGTGGAAGGCGCCAGAAGACCGCTATGGCATCGATATCGCCGTAACATTTGAAGCTCTTTGAGTATCTGGCCCCTGCACTATAACCCATCATCATTCTTCCTCCTCCACCACAGCTAATAATCCATGCTATAACGGGCGCTGAGACTGAACCCGTGTATTGTAGGGGAGATGGGGCGTTTTTATGGTCCCCCCCCCCCCCCCCCCCTTCTTCCTCAGGTTTAGCCTCATTGGTTTTCAGATTTTAAGACATTAGGCCAATTAGTTTGGCGTTTTAAGACCTCTCACCTAATTTCTTTGTCAATATTAAGACTTTTCATGTAATTTAGGTATCAATTTTCTCCTGGCAAGCGGTAGCGAGCCTGTATTTTAAGAGGAACCGACCTTCGGCAGGGACATTTTTCGATCGAAAAATGTACAAATTTATCTTGAAGGAGGGTCTTGGCCGGGTGTATTTTTAAGCTTGATGGAAAAGTCTAGGGAAGAAACTAAAAAAAAAAATATATATATATATACATAGATGAGGAAATAAATACGCCCATCACCCCTTAATAATTTACCAGTATATACATTATTAGTTCATTATCAATTAATGGGAGGCTGGCCGTTTGTTTGGTCTATTAATTCATGTATTCATATATTGTTTTAGTTTCCTCCCTAGACCTCCATCAAGCTTAGAAAAACACACCCTAGACACCCCCCCCCCCCCCCCCCTCTTCAAGATAAATTTGTAAATTTTTCGGTAGAAAAATGTCCCGGCCGAAGGGCGGTTCCTCTTAAAATTGCAGGCTCGCTTTCGCTCGCCAGGAAATAATCGACACCTAAATGACACGAAAGGTCTTAAAATTGACATCGAAATGGGGCGAAATGTGTTAAAATTGCCAAACTAATGGGCCCAACGTCTTATAATCTCAAAACTAGTGGGGCTAAACATTAGGGAGAAGGGGGGTCCAGAAAAACGGTCTGCCTCCCCTTAATGTATACATTGTTGAGGGGGGCTTGGGCTGATCTATCCCTTTCCCTCTCCCCCCCCCCCCCCCCCCCCCAGATGGCTGTTGCTAAAGTCCATTTAGCCCGCTCTGAAAGCACAATGATGAACCTCTTCAACACTATCCAGGACAACCACCCGTAGACAACCACCGCATATCTCTACTACAGCGGGTATCACACGAGCACATTTTCCCTCAACATTTATCCTCAACACTCCTTTGGCAGCTTAGGAGGTAGACTCTTTATATCATTCTAATTCCCACGAGCACATTTGCCCTCAACATTTATCCTTAAGGGGGGTCACCGGTTTTTGTTTTGTCTTTCTCTCTTTCCTTGGCTTGTATCCATTCGGCCCCATTCAGCCAACTGTTTTAAGACGTTTATCTCCATCCAGGTGTTGATTACTTCCTGGCGAGCGATAGCGAGCCAGCACTGTATGGAGAAATCCGGCTTCGCCGGAGAAATTTTTCTATCGAAAAATGTACAAATTTAGCTTGTCAAAACAAAAATATATATATATGCTGGCTCGCTACCGCTCGCCAGGAAAATATTAACACCTGGATGGGGGTAAACGTCTTAAAACAGTAGGCTGAATGGGGCCAAATGGATACAAGCCAGAGAAAGAGAGAAAAGGAGAGAAAGATAAAAAAAGCGAGGTGACCTCCCTTAACACTCCTCTGGCAGCTTAGGAGGTAGACTGTTATATAATTTTAATTCACACGAGCACATTAAATTTTCCCTCAACATTTATCCTCAACACTCCTTTGGCAGCTTAGGAGGTAGACTTTTTATATCATTGTTATTCCCAAATAAATCTACATTCAGTCTAGTTTCCGATACCAGTGCAAAATATCTCAGAAATGTTGCCAGCAAAATGTTGACCATCAAATGTTGACTATACAAGCACTCGTGTGATACCCTGTACTGTACTACAGAGATTGGACAGACGTGTATATTGATTTGATTTATTATATATTTAGCCATTTGTTTATTCACTGTACTACATATATATTGATTTGATTATTTATCATATGTATACGTTTATTTATTTATTTAGTCATTTATTCATTCGCTGTACTACATATTTATTTATTTGCTTTATTATATTTTAGCCATTTGTTTATCTATATATTTGCTTATTTATCTACTAAGCCAGTTACTTATTCGCTGCACTATCATTTATATATCTTAAATTATCTCTCTAGTAATTTGCTTATTTGCTGTACTATATAATTATATATTTATTTATTTATCTATTTAGCCATTTGTTTATTAGCTGTACTACATATGTATTTATTTGCTTAATTATATTTTAAGGGGAGGGTTTTAGTTTGTTTCCTACTCCTCCAGCAATCTTAAAATGTCACCCACTTGACCCCCTTTCAAGATAAATGTGTAAATTTCCCGGCCGAAGGCCGGTAACTCTTAAATTACAGGCTCGCTATCGCTCGCCAGGATAAAATCGACACCTAAATGGCACGAAAGGTCTTCAAATTGACAGAATGGGGCGGAAATTCTTAAAATCACCAAAATAATGGGGCAAACGTCTTAAAATCTCAAAAGCAATGGGGCTAGACATGAGGGAGAAAGGGGTCAAGAAAAAAGTCCCTTAAGTATAAATCTCCCCTTAAGCCATGTGTATATTCGCTGTACTAAATAGCTATATATTCGCTGTACTACATAGCTATATATTCGCTGTACTACATAGCTATATATTCGCTGTACTACATAGCTATATATTCGCTGTAATACATAGCTATATATTCGCTGTAATACATAGCTATATATTCGCTGTAATACATAGCTATATATTCGCTGTACTACATAGCTATATATTCGCTGTAATACATAGCTATATATTCGCTGTACTACATAGCTATATATTCGCTGTAATACATAGCTATATTCGCTGTACTACATAGCTATATATTCGCTGTAATACATAGCTATATATTCGCTGTACTACATAGCTATATATTCGCTGTAATACATAGCTATATATTCGCTGTACTACATAGCTATATATTCGCTGTAATACATAGCTATATATTCGCTGTATTACATAGCTATATATTCGCTGTACTACATAGCTATATATTCGCTGTACTACATAGCTATATATTCGCTGTACTACATAGCTATATATTCGCTGTAATACATAGCTATATATTCGCTGTATTACATAGCTATATATTCGCTGTACTACATAGCTATATATTCGCTGTAATACATAGCTATATATTCGCTGTACTACATAGCTATATATTCGCTGTAATACATAGCTATATATTCGCTGTATTACATAGCTATATATTTGCTGTACTACATAGCTATATATTCGCTGTAATACATAGCTATATATTCGCTGTACTACATAGCTATATATTCGCTGTAATACATAGCTATATATTCGCTGTACTACATAGCTATATATTCGCTGTATTACATAGCTATATATTCGCTGTATTACATAGCTATATATTCGCTGTATTACATAGCTATATATTTGCTTATTTATCATCTGTATATACCACGTTTTTTTTTTTTTTGGCCATTTGCATATTCGCTGTACTATATTTATTTATTTGCTTAATTATATATTTAGATATTTGTTTATTCGCTGTACTACATAGATATCTATTTATTTGCCTATATATCTACTAAGCCAGTTACTTATTCACTATACTATCATTTATATATATTATTAAATAATCTAATTTGCTTATTCGCTGTACTATATACTTATTGATTTGCTTATAATTATATATATTTAGCCCTTTGTTTATTCGCTGTACTATATATTTATTTATTTGCTTATATATTTATTTAGCCATTCAATTATTCGCTGTAGAATATACTTATTTATTTGCGTATTTACCTATTTAGCCACTTGCCTATTTATCTATATATCTATTTAGCCACTTGCCTATTCCCCGTACAGTACTATATATCTATTGATTTGCTTATGTATCTATTAAGCCATTTACTTACTCGTTATACTATCATCTTTATATGTTTATTGATCTATTTAGCCATTCACTTATTCGCTATAGTATACTGTATATCTATTTATTTGCTGGTGTATGTATTGAACCATGTGATTATTCGCTGTAGTATATATTAATTAATTTGTTTATTTATGTATTGAGCCATTTGCTTATTCCCTGTAATATAATCTTTATCATGTATATTTATTATGAAGCTATTATCCCCTTCTGTACCGGCGACGTATTTTTTAACTAAATGCTGGCTACTATTAGGCGATTTTATTCAGCATAGAGCCACTCACCAGCGATTAACAGGCTTCGAACTATCTCACTTGACCATATTTACGGCCACAGATCCTTTTTAAACTGCCTAAAATCGTCTAAATATAGCTAGAATACAATTAAAAAGACGTCGCCGGTACAAGAAGGGTTAAGGGGGAAAGGTTTATTTGTTGATCGATTATTTCATATATTTATTACTTTTTTTTAGTTTTCTCCCTAGACCTCCATCAAACTTTATAAAAAACAAATACAAAAAAAAAATCCCGGCCGAAGGCCGGTTCTTCATAAAATTACAGGCTCGCTATTGCTCGCCAGGAAAGTCGAAATCTAAATGACCCGAAAAGTCTTAATATTGACAGAGAAAAGGGGCGAAAGGTCTTAAAATCGTCAAACTAATGGGTCCAACGTCTTAAAATCTGAAAACTATAGGGGCTAAGCATGAGGGAGAAGGGGACTAGAAAAGCGACCCATCTCCGTACTGGAATGTGTGTATTCCAACAGTGAGAAGGGGACCGATTTAGGAGAGCATGAGTTTGACCATGTAGAGAGGAGAATGGATGAGGATAAATGGCTAAAGCGTGTTAATTAACCCCTTGAGGATCATGACGCATTTTGTGACAGTTTATTCTGGCTATCATTAGACGATTTTACTCAGCTTAGTGAGGATCTGTGGGAATTTTTAAAAGGCGAAGACTGTCTCACTAACCCTCGTGACTTCCATATACCCTTCTTAATCTAAATAAAATCGTCTAATGATAGTGAAAATAAACTACCAGAACGCGTCCTAATCCTCAGGGGGTTAAAAAATCTCAGGATTATTGAATTGACAGCGATACTACAGGGGATAGTGCTACACGGAGAGTTTAACACGTGACAAAAGGCAAATCCACGAATAACATGGAAATACTTTTCAAATGATAGACCAAACAGTTTTGGTGGCAACCGACCCTATCTTCGACGGAAAAGATGGAGGAGAGATGGAGGGAGGAGAGTAGGGAGGAAGGAGGGGGAGGCCAGCTTTCCTCCATCTTTGCAACGATGTGGGTGCCAATATTGCCACCAAAATAGTTTGGAAATTGGAATAGATAAGTATGCTTCGTAGTGTGTATCTTAATTTTACCCTACTGTGAAGCAGTTTTAAAGTAGTCCATATTTGCAGGGTAATCAAATGCAAAGTGAAAATGCACACTCATCTCAAATTGATCTGATTAATTAGCTCCAATCAAACCCGTCCGTAAAATAGCTAAAATAGCTTGAGCGACCTTGCATAATTATAGTATGTTAGGTGGCAACAACTTCCGCTGGTGTTGGATTACTTTATATCTCTTCTATCATTTACATCAGTCTACTTAAACAATTGTACTGAATCTCTCTCTATCTCACTCACACACACACACACACACACACACACACACACACACACACACACACACACACATACACACACATACATGTCAAGTCAGTGAAAATAGGTTAGCCTAAACTGAACAAGATTTGGAAATACACTTAGACTACCAGACTAAGTAGGGTACCTTATTAGTCTCCTTTCGGGCATGGTGTAAAAACAAAAAATCCTACACACACACACACACACACATAGGCCTACGTAGGCTACACTTTCCATAATCTTATATTATTCGTTATTGTTTTTCTTACATATCAATTCTTACTTCGAATTTACTCATGATCAACAGAGCAACCCTAATATATATCTATCTATCTATCTATCTATCTATATATATATATATATATATATATATATATATATATATATATATATATATATATATATAAAACCCAACCAACAGTTTTCATCCAAAAGGTACTGAGATAGAATTTAGAAGTGCTTAGATACGTCCAGTTTGGAGTGATTTGATGTTTTATTCACTAAAGAAATTTCATAATATTTTCATAATAAACTGTGAGATTCTGCATGCAGATTATTATATAAAAATAAAAGGGCATCACGGGTTATAGCGTGTATTTCTTACCTCCAATGTTATCAATGAACTATAAACGTCAACAATAAAAACGTCACCACACAGGTAATATCGGTGACTGGCCTCAACATCACCTGTGTACAGTTGGCCAAATAAGTGATGTCGTGGCACCAAGCATATTTCGATCAATAATTGGTGTCAAGACTATCTAAGCATTAATTCATCATTTCGAGTGAGATATACAAACATGTTCCTATCTTTACACAGCCTATTCAACATCTGAGACATTAACCCGGGAATGGCGAGGGGGGGTATTGAACTCGATGCCCATGGGCGAGCATATAGGCTCCATTCAGGCCTATAATCGTCATTGTACGATAAATATCGTTATTACTTATTCATATGAGCCTATTTTACCTTCACTATGAAGATAGTAACCTGTAACAACAATAAAACAAGTGAAAATATAATTTTTCTGGTCAAAATTGCAAATATACATGGAGCAGCCCATTCATGAATTATGGAGCAAATTGAGGGGGGGAGGGGAAAGGGGGGAAGGAGGGGATGTGGAGGAGTGATATGAGGTATAGGGAAAAACAAAAAAATAAAAACAATAAAACAAAATTGTTTAGTGCTACTGGGGTCGTTTAAATGTTTTTTTTAGGCCTCCCTCTTAAGAGCTTTGCCGCCCTCGCCCAGTAAAACTTCTTATGAGCGTTGCCGCCGTTTATGGGTTAATACAGCACACAGCGAGCAAAACGTAATGACAGCAGAGACACGACTTGTTTGGCCAACAGTACAGTCAACTCGTTAAATTCGCAGTCTCGGACATTTTAGTTATGCAATCATATATATATATACCGGTATATATATATATATAATATTTTATATATATATATATATATATATATTTTTTTTTTCCAGATTGCTGTAGGAAACTGTATTGCTTATACATTTCTAAATTCAACTTTTTTTCCGTTTTATACATTGCACATTTGTTTTATACATTAACTGTTAACCTTTTCATAAGCCTAAACAATATTTTGAGAATCTGCGGATTATACGAGTTGACTGTACCTTTATTAGCGAAGAAAATGGTGTTGAAATACTAATAATAAGAACATTAAATTGCAGAAGATTTTTTTTTAGGAAAAGTTCAAAGAATAACCCTAAAAATTAGAGCAAATAAATAAAAATAGATTATAAATAAACACTATAAATTAATAATAATAAATACTATAAATCAGTCATCAAACGGAAGGCGCCTGTCCCAACAACAACAGACAATATTAGGTTTACGGGGAGGTTTTTAGTGTGTTCCCTAGACCTCCATCAAGCTTAAAATTACACCCCCTAGACCCCCTTTCAAGATTAATTTGTAAATTGTTCGGTAAACAATGCCCAGGCCGAAGGCAGGTTCGTCTTAAATTACAGGCTCGCTATCGCTCGCCAGGAAAACATCGACACCTAAATGGCACGAAAGATCTTAAAATGTATAGAAATGGGGCGAAATTCTTAAAATTTACAAACTAATGGGGTGAACGTCTTAACATCTCAAAAGCAATGGGGCTAAACATGAGAGAAAGGGGTCCAGAAAAAATCCCTCAAGTGGAAATATCCCTAGTGTTTATATAAATCTATTCATTATGATAAGATCAGAAATTTTCACCTCTAACCTCTGTAACTAAAAAACGGCTAGAACAAAATATGGGCTGACTATTCCTAAATGGCAGACATATTACTTCGATAATTCTATTCATGCATGTCTTATGGAGGTTAGGTGTCCATTTCTGGCCTAAATATAATTAATAGACTATAGTGATGATAGCATGGTGGCGTTTGTTAAGATGAATTATAGAGTGTTTTTTTTTAAGGGGACCCACCTCGTTTTTTGTTATATCTCTCTCCCTCTCTCTCTGGCTTAATTGTATTCATTCGGCCCCATTCAGCCTACTATTTAAAGACGTTTATCCCCATCCTAGTGTCTATTTTTTCCTGGCGAGTGACAGCCAGCCAGCATATATTTTAATACAATTTTTGACAGCAGGCTAAATTTGTAAATTTTTCGATAGAAAAATGTCTCCAGCGAAGCCGGATTTCTTCATACAATGCTGGTTCGCCATCGTTCGCCAGGAAGAAATTGACACTTGGATGGGGATAAACGTCTTAAAACAGTAGGCTGAATGGGGCCGAATAGATACAATCCAGCGAAAGAGAGAACAGGAGAGAGAAAAAAGCAGGTCACCCCCCATAAGACAGGTGGCGACTATATTATTATTATTATTATTATTAATGTATCTGCCTACGTCCCATTCCTCCTACCCCCCCCCCCCCCTCCTCCTACCCTTCCTTGCCCCCAACATTTTTCTATCCTCCTTTTCCTTCCTCCCGCCTCCTCCTCCACCTCATCCCACATGATTTGGTTTCCTTTTTTTCTGGCTACATTCCCTTCCTCCTCTCTTCCTGCCTACCACACCTAATCCTTCCCTTCCCACCTCATCCTCCTCCCTCCCACCTCATCCTCCTCCCTCCCACCTCATCCTCCTCTTTCCCACCTCATCCTCCTCCCTCCCACCTCATCCTCCTCTTTCCCACCTCATCCTCCTCTTTCCCACCTCATCCTCCTCCTCCCTCCCACCTCATCCTTCTCTTTCCCACCTCATCTTCCTCTTTCCCACCTCATCCTCCTCTTTCCCACCTCATCCTCCTCTTTCCCACCTCATCCTCCTCTTTCCCACCTCATCCTCCTCCCTCCCACCTCATCCTCCTCTTTCCCACCTCTTCCTCCTCTTTTCCACCTCATCCTTCTCCCTCCCACCTCATCCTCCTCTTTCCCACCTCATCATCCTCCCTCCCACCTCATCCTCCTCTTTCCCACCTCATCATCCTCCCTCCTACCTCATCCTCCTCCCTCCCACCTCATCTTCCTCCCTCCCACCTCATCCTCCTCTCTCCCACCTCATACTCAACACGGCTTTCGTAAAAAACGTTCCTGTTTAACAAACCTCTTAGACTTCTTCCACGATATCCTCAACCTCTACGATGAGAGTAAAGCTGTAGATATTATATACCTTGATTTTCAAAAGGCCTTTGACAAAGTTCCCCACAAACGTTTACTGCTAAAACTAAAAGCGCATGGAATACAAGACGGTGTGTTGAAATGGATAGAAAATTGGCTCAGCGACAGAAAGCAAAGAGTAGTCATAAACGGTAAGGCATCTAAATGGACCAATGTAAGAAGCGGGGTACCCCAGGGATCGGTACTAGGACCAATTCTCTTTCTAATTTACATCAACGACATAGATGAGGGTCTCACCTGTACAATCTCAAAATTTGCTGACGATACAAAAATTGCAAATAGCGTACTCTCAAAAGAACAAGTTGACGATATGCAACACAATCTAGATAAGTTGTCATGTTGGGCCCAAATTTGGCAAATGAGTTTCAATGCGGATAAATGTAAAGTACTACATATCGGATACCAAAATGAGAAAGCAAACTATTTGATGAATGGCACTCAGCTTAAGAATGTAAACTGAGAAACCGATCTGGGAGTAACAATATCGAGTAACCTAAAACCGAGCCAACAATGTTCAGAAGTTGTTAAGAAGGCAAACAAAATAATTGGCTTTATAGGCAGGTCATTTGAGCATAAATCCAAAGACGTTATCCTAACCCTTTACAATTCCTTAGTCCGCCTTCTTCTTGAATACTGCGTTCAATCCTGGTGCCCTTATTACCAAAAAGATATAGACAAGCTAGAACGAGTTCAACGTAGAGTTACCAAAATTATACCTAGCCTAAAGAACAAACCATACGAGGAGCGTCTTAGAGAATTAAATCTATTTCCTTTAACCCAGCGCAGATTAAGAGGTGACTTAATTCAAGTGTTCAAAATCATCAAAGGCATCGACAATATGAACTGTAGTAAGTACTTCACTATCGACCAATCTAATTACATGCGGGGAAACGGTTGCAAAATTATTGGTAAATCTTTTAACTCGCACGAATCTAAGAATTTCTTCTTCAATCGAGTTGTCAACTTATGGAATGGGCTTCCCCGAGATGACTGCAGCACCGTTGATTCATTTAAACTTCCCCTAGACAAATATCTCGCATCAAACCCGCGACTGACTGCGTTTGTAAATGAATAACTTTATTTTATTCTCCCATCAGTTACTAACCCATCTGTCCCCTACTAACTTCCTAATCCTGCCACGGACATTAGTTCCCTTTCCAATGTTCCCGTACCCACTCTAAACCACTGTTTGGACACTTGATCCTCAGTGTTTTGGAGGACAAGCAGCCTAGCAGACCTGTTGTTGCTTGATTTCCTTTGTACTCCTTTGTACTCATCCTCCTCTTTCCCACCTCATCCTCCTCCCTCTCACCTCATCCTCCTTTATCCCACCTCATCCTCCTCTTTCCCACCTCATCCTCCTCCCTCCCACCTCATCATCCTCTTTCCCACCTCATCCTCCTCCCTCTCACCTCATCCTCCTCTTCCTCTTTCCCACCTCATCCTCCTCCCTCCCACCTCATCCTCCTTTATCCCACCTCATCCTCCTCCCTCCACACCTCATCCTCCCCTTTCCCACCTCATCCTCCTCTTTCCCACCTCATCCTCCTCTTTCCCCCCTCATCCTCCTCCCTCCCACCTCATCCTCCTCTTTCCCACCTCATCCTCCTCTTTCCCACCTCATCCTCCTCCCTCCCACCTCATCCTCCTCTTTCCCACCTCATCCTCCTCTTTCCCACCTCATCCTCCTCTTTCCCACCTTATCCTCCTCTTTTCCACCTCATCCTCCTCCTTCCCACCTCATCCTCCTCTTTCCCACCTCATCCTCCTCCCTCCCACCTCATCCTCCTCCCTCCCACCTCATCCTCCTCTTTCCCACCTCATCCTCCTCTTTCCCACCTCATCCTCCTCTTTCCCACCTCATCCTCCTCCCTCCCACCTCATCCTCCTCTTTCCCACCTCCTCCTCCTCCCTCCCACCTCATCCTCCTCTTTCCCACCTCATCCTCCTCCCTCCCACCTCATCCTCCTCTTTCCCACCTCATCCTCCTCCCTCCCACTTCATCCTCCTCTTTCCCACCTCATCCTCCTCTTTCCCACCTAATCCTCCTCCCTCCCTCCTCATCCTCCTCTTTCCCACCTCATCCTCCTCCATTTAACCTCCTTTGTCTCCCTCCAACTCCTTTCACCAAGCTCCAACCTCAGCCTCCTTCCTCCCATGGCATCCTCCTTCCTTCCACGTCATCCTCCTACCTTCCACCTCATCCTCCTTCCTTCCACGTCATCCTCCTTCCTCCCACGTCATTCTCCTTCCTTCCACGTCATCCTCCTACCTCTCATGTCATCCTCCTACCTTCCACGTCATCCTCCTACCTCTCATGTCATCCTCCTTCCTCCCACGTCATCCTCCTTCCTTCCACGTCATCCTCCTTCCTCCCACGTCATCCTCCTACCTCTCATGTCATCCTCCTACCTTCCACGTCATCATCCTTCCTCCAATCTCATCCTCCTTCCTTCAACGTCATCCTCCTTCCTTCCACGTCATCCTCCTTCCTCCCACGTCATCCTCCTTCCTCCCACCTCATCCTCCTTCCTCCCACCTCATCCTCCATCCTTCCACGTCATCCTCCTTCCTTCCACGTCATCCTCCTTCCTTCCACATCATCCTCCTTCCTCCCACCTCATCCTCCTTCCTCCCACCTCATCCTCCATCCTTCCACGTCATTCTCCTTCCTCCCACGTCATCCTCCTTCCTCCCACCTCATCCTCCTTCTTTGCACGTCATCCTCCATCCTTCCTCATCATCCTCCATCCTTCCAAGTCACCCTCCTTCCTCCCACATCATCCTCCTTCCTCCCACCTCATCCTCCTTCCTTCCACGTCATCCTCCATCCTTCCACGTCATCCTCCATCCTTCCACGTCATCCTCCTTCCTCCCACGTCATCCTCCTAACCAATCGACCTCCTCGACCAATCTAATTACACGCGGGGAAACGGTTGCAAAATTATTGGTAAATCTTTTAACTCACACGAATCTAAGAATTTCTTCTTCAATCGAGTTGTCAACTTGTGGAATGGGCTTCCCCGAGACGTTATAGACTGCAGCACCGTTGATTCATTTAAATTCCGCCTAGACAAATATCTCGCATCAAACCCGCGACTGACTGCGTTTGTAAATGAATAACTTTATTTTATCCTCCCCTCAGTTACTAACCCATATGTCCCCTACTAACTTCCTAGTCCTGCCACGTTAGTGGCAGGGCAGTAGTTCCCTTTCCAATGTTCCCTTACCCACTCTAAACCACTGTTTGGACACTTGATCCTCAGTGTTTTGGAGGACAAGCAGCCTAGAAGGGTCACTAGATCTGTTGTTGCTTGATTTCCTTTGTACTCCTTTGTACTCCATCCTCCTACCTCCCACGTCATCCTCCTTCCTCCCACATAATTTTCTTTCCTTTAACGTCATCCTCCTTCCTTCCACGTCATCCTCCTTCCTTCCACGTCATCCTCCTTCCTCCCACGTCATCCTCCTTCCTCCCACCTCATCCTCCTTCATCCCACGTCATCCTCCCTCCTTCCACGTCATCCTCCTTCCTCCCACGTCATCCTCCTACCTCCCACCTCATCCTCCTTCCTCCCACATCATTCTCCGTCCTTCAACGTCATCCTCCTTCCATCCACGTCATCCTCCTTCCTCTCACGTCATCCTCCTTCCTTCCACATCATCCTCCTTCCTTCCAGCTCATCCTCCATCCTTCCACGTCATCCTCCTTCCTCCCACGTCATCCTCCTTCCTTCCACGTCATCCTCCTTCCTTCCACCTCATCCTCCTTCCTCCCACCTCCTCTTTCCTTCCACGTCATCCTCCTTCTTTCCACATCATCCTCCTACCTCCCACATCCTCCTCCTTCCTTCCATGTCATACTCCTTCCTTCCACGTCATCCTCCTTCCTCCCACGTCATCCTCTTTCCTCCCACATCATCCTCCTTCCTCCCACCTCATCCTCCTTCCTCCCACGACATCCTCCTTCCTCCCACCTCATCCTCCTTCCTCCCATGTCATCCTCCTTCCTCCCACGTCATCCTTCTTCCTCCCACGTCATCCTCCTTCCTCCCACGTCATCCTCCTTCCTTCCACCTCATCCTCCTTCCTCATCCTCTTTCCTTCCACGTCATCCTCCTTCCTTCCACGTCATCCTCCTACCTCCCACGTCATCCTCCTTCCTTCCACGTCATACTCCTTCCTTCCATGTCATCCACCTTCCTCCCACGTCATCCTCCTTCCAGGTTCTTCCCACCATATCCTCCTTCCTCCCACATCATCCTCCTTCCTCCCACCTCATCCTCCTTCCTCCCTCATCCTCCTTCCTTCCACGTCATCCTCCTTCCTCCCACCTCATCTTCCTTCCTTCCAGGTCATCCTCCTTCCTCCCACATCATCCTACTTCCTCCCACATCATCCTCCTTCCTCCCACCTAATCCTCCTTCCTCCCACGTAACCCTCCTTCCTCCCACGTAATTTTCCCAGTAAATTTTTTAACAAATTTCTAGTCCATTTGTGATTTTCAGGCTTTAACTGTGTCATACTGCTAACATCAATTTTTGTTTTATTTTCAGGCATAAATTGTGTTCTATTGCTAACATATATTTTGTGATTTACAGGCATATTAATTTTATCATATTGCTAACAAAATTTTGTGTGATTTTCAGGAATTAATTGTATCACATTGCTAACTTACATTTTTTTGTGATTTTCAGGCTTTAATTGTACCATTTTGCTAACATAAATTTGTGTGATTTTCAGGCATATTGTGATTATATCGTCATGGCGCCGCAACGAACCTGCACGAGTTGTTCCGGTAAATTTGGCCCTACCATGTTTGTTGATACTGATGTCCAAATTTGTAGATTTTGCCAGCTCCGAGAGAAGATTGCGGATGAATTGAATGCAGCTCACCGCAAGATCAATGCCCTGACTACGAAGCTTGAATCCCTTCAAGAATTTGCCACACTCAACGTAGGAGTGCCCTCGGCCCAAGAAACCACTATGATGTCAACCGCCATTCCAGTGCATACAGTACCGGTACCGGTACCCACACCAGCAGCTACCTTAGATGTTGCAGATAATAATAGTGACTCTACTCTCACTCCCCCCCAGGACAACTTTCAGTTAGTGAGAAACAATGTGCATCCCAGTACCAGTACCAGGAAGGTCATCCCGACAACATGCCAAAACCGCTTCAAAATTCTGGCTATTGACGAGGAAGAGGAAACGGAAGAAGTTCGGCTTGTGGGCGACTCCATGGTCTGTGGCCAACTAACCGAGTTCTGCACCAGGGCACCCAGGACCAGAAAGCGATTCTGTATCCCAGGTAGCGGCGTGGACGACATTGTTGCGGCTGTGGAAGAGGTTTCCAGGCTCGCCCCCGCAAGCACTACGTACGTCATCCACAAAGGAGTACAAAGGAGTACAAAGGAAATCAAGCAACAACAGATATAGTGACCCTTCTAGGCTGCTTGTCCTCTAAAACACTGAGGATCAAGTGTCTAAACAGTGGTTTAGAGTGGGTAAGGGAACATTGGAAAGGGAACTACTGCCCTGCCACTAACGTGGCAGGACTAGGAAGTTAGTAGGGGACATATGGGTTAGTAACTGAGGGGAGGATAAAATAAAGTTATTCATTTACAAACGCAGTCAGTCGCGGGTTTGATGCGAGATATTTGTCTAGGCGGAATTTAAATGAATCAACGGTGCTGCAGTCTATAACGTCTCGGGGAAGCCCATTCCACAAGTTGACAACTCGATTGAAGAAGAAATTCTTAGATTCGTGTGAGTTAAAAGATTTACCAATAATTTTGCAACCGTTTCCCCGCGTGTAATTAGATTGGTCGATAGTGAAGTACTTACTACAGTTCATATTGTCGATGCCTTTGATGATTTTGAACACTTGAATTAAGTCACCTCTTAATCTGCGCTGGGTTAAAGGAAATAGATTTAATTCTCTAAGACGCTCTTTGTATGGTTTGTTCTTTAGGCTAGGTATCATTTTGGTAACTCTACGTTGAACTCGTTCTAGCTTGTTTATGTCTTTTTGGTAATAAGGGCACCAGCATTGAACGCAGTATTCCAGAAGAGGGCGGACTAAGGAATTGTAAAGGGTTAGGATTACGTCTTTGGATTTATGCTCAAATGATCTGCCTATAAAGCCAATTATTTTGTTTTCCTTCTTAACAACTTCTGAACATTGTTCACTCGGTTTTAGGTTACTCGATATTGTTACTCCCAGATCGGTTTCTCTGTTTACATTCTTAAGCTGAGTGCCATTCATCGAATAGTTTGCTTTCTCATTTAGGTATCCGATATGCAGTACTTTACATTTATCCGCATTGAAACTCATTTGCCAAATTTGGGCCCAATGTGACAATTTATCTAGATTGTGTTGCATATCGTCAACGTGATCTTTTGAGAGTACGCTATTTGCAATTTTTGTATCGTCAGCAAATTTTGAGATTGTACAGGTGAGACCCTCATCTATGTCGTTGATGTAAATTAGAAAGAGAATTGGTCCTAGTACCGATCCCTGGGGTACCCCGCTACTTACATTGGTCCATTTAGATGCCTTACCGTTTATGACTACTCTTTGCTTTCTGTCGCTGAGCCAATTTTCTATCCATTTCAACACACCGTCTTGTATTCCATGCGCTTTTAGTTTTAGCAGTAAACGTTTGTGGGGAACTTTGTCAAAGGCCTTTTGAAAATCAAGGTATATAATATCTACAGCTTTACTCTCATCGTAGAGGTTGAGGATATCGTGGAAGAAGTCTAAGAGGTTTGTTAAACAGGAACGTTTTTTACGAAAGCCGTGTTGAGTATCTTTAAGTATGTTATTTTCCTCTAAGTGATTTACGAGTCTGTCTCTTATGACCGTTTCTAGCATTTTAAATACAACTGAGATCCACGTTGGATCTAACGATGTCCAACGGACGCGGTCAGAGGAACTACTTTGCAAGTACCGGTGGCTGATCAGGTCCTTCAAGGAAAGTTCTAATAGAATCTTAATTTCAGGAATTGTTCCCCGGATTGATGTAGAAAACCGATTCTACAACATAGCTACCAGTACAAATCGCCGACTAGCCAAACTCTGCAGGGAGGAGGACATCGGCTTTGTCGACACGTGGGATCATTTTTACTATGATAAATTTTTGTTTTCAGGAGATGGTGTACATCTCAATGAAGTAGGAGCTGCACGTCTTGGTCATCTGCTGAACGATGCAGTCAAGGATTTCCATTCAAAAAACGGGGTCAACCAGACCCCAGACAGGGTAGTGTAAGTCAAATACGAACTGAAAATTCAGACAATGCACAATCAGTAACATCCAACTCTAATACTCTTAAGGTGTTTTATGTAAATGCTCGTAGCATACGCAATAAATTTTCAGATCTAGAGGAAATCGTGTTTACAGAACATTATGATATAATCGGCATTACAGAATCTTGGTTAAATACGGAAGACAGAGACTTTTTAGCCGAATATACGCTTCCTGGTTATACAATGTTTGAGAAAAGTCGGATCAATAGAAATGGAGGAGGAGTTCTGTTTTTTATAAAGGAAAGTCTTAATCCCGTCTTAATGTCAAAACCTCAAATTGCGAATATAGACATATCTTACGTACTATTAAATAATAAACGAGGAACTAAAATAACACTAGCTTTATTATACAGACCCCCATCTCAATCAGTGCAAACTGACAGTGAAATTTATGAACAAATTGCAGAAATAACTAACATACAAGATACCGTAATTCTTGGCGATTTCAACTTACCCGTGACTAAATGGGGCGATATTCTTACTTCACACTCTGGACACGACCTCTATGCTAACTTGCAAGAGAGTTCACTTTTTCAATTTGTACAATCTCCGACCCGTGGTAATAATGTGCTTGACCTTGTACTCGCAACAAAAGAAGAATTAATAGAGAATTTGAATGTTGGTGATGAATTCAGTAACAGCGACCATCGTACGATAACTTTCACTTTAAAGTTTACTAGTAACAAATCAAATAGCAGCATTGAGAAAGTCCCTAATTTCAAGAAAGCAAATTTTCATAAACTTAAATCAAAGCTTAAAGAAACTGACTGGAGCTTTCTGACTAACAATAACGACATAAATACATCTTGGGAGTGTTTCACAACCACTTACCTTAAGGCAGTGCAAGACTGCATACCATCAAAAATACAGCGTCCAGGCCATAATGATAAGCCCAAATGGTGGAATAAAGATATTTCAGACTGTCTGCTTGCTAAAAAATTTGCTAACGATAGATTAAAATCCTCACAAAATGACGAAGAACGGGTGAAATTTGTAGAGCTACGACGCAAAGCCAAAAAGTTAATTAAGCAAAGTAAAAAGACCCTGGAGTTACATGTTGCGAATCAAAGTAAAACAAACCTGAAAGAATTCTATAGTTATATCAGAAAGAAAAAAGTAGTTACTTCAACTGTTGGACCGTTAGTCGATGAAAATGGAGAATACACCAAAGACGAAGTACAAATGAGTAATGCCCTCAATACCTTCTTTGCATCAGTTTTTACAACCGAAGACCTCAGTGATATCCCTACACCATCGCTGATTCAGATTGATAATTCAGATGTTCTAAGCAATATCACCGTTACAGAGAGAGAAGTATTGAATTGTTTAGATAAACTCAAGGTAAATAAAACGCCTGGACCTGATACAATCTCACCTAGAGTTTTAAAGGAAGCTAAGGATGAGCTCTCCAAACCACTGACATTGCTATTCAATGAATCCTTGCAGTCTGGGACTATGCCTGATCAGTGGAAGCTAGCCAACGTAACACCGATATTAAAAAAAGGCAGCAAATCCCTACCCAGTAACTATCGTCCAATTAGCTTAACCTCAATTGTATGTAAAATGCTAGAAACGGTCATAAGAGACAGACTCGTAAATCACTTAGAGGCAAATAACTTACTTAAAGATACTCAACACGGCTTTCGTAAAAAACGTTCCTGTTTAACAAACCTCTTAGACTTCTTCCACGATATCCTCAACCTCTACGATGAGAGTAAAGCTGTAGATATTATATACCTTGATTTTCAAAAGGCCTTTGACAAAGTTCCCCACAAACGTTTACTGCTAAAACTAAAAGCGCATGGAATACAAGACGGTGTGTTGAAATGGATAGAAAATTGGCTCAGCGACAGAAAGCAAAGAGTAGTCATAAACGGTAAGGCATCTAAATGGACCAATGTAAGTAGCGGGGTACCCCAGGGATCGGTACTAGGACCAATTCTCTTTCTAATTTACATCAACGACATAGATGAGGGTCTCACCTGTACAATCTCAAAATTTGCTGACGATACAAAAATTGCAAATAGCGTACTCTCAAAAGAACAAGTTGACGATATGCAACACAATCTAGATAAATTGTCATGTTGGGCCCAAATTTGGCAAATGAGTTTCAATGCGGATAAATGTAAAGTACTACATATCGGATACCAAAATGAGAAAGCAAACTATTCGATGAATGGCACTCAGCTTAAGAATGTAAACAAAGAAACCGATCTGGGAGTAACAATATCGAGTAACCTAAAACAAAGTCAACATTGTTCAGAAGTTGTTAAGAAGGCAAACAAAATAATTGGCTTTATAGGCAGGTCATTTGAGCATAAATCCAAAGAAGTTATCCTAACCCTTTACAATTCCTTAGTCCGCCCTCTTCTGGAATACTGCGTTCAATCCTGGTGCCCTTATTACCAAAAAGATATAAACAAGCTAGAACGAGTTCAACGTAGAGTTACCAAAATGATACCTAGCCTAAAGAACAAACCATACGAAGAGCGTCTTAGAGAATTAAATCTATTTCCTTTAACCCAGCGCAGATTAAGAGGTGACTTAATTCAAGTGTTCAAAATCATCAAAGGCATCGACAATATGAACTGTAGTAAGTACTTCACTATCGACCAATCTAATTACACGCGGGGAAACGGTTGCAAAATTATTGGTAAATCTTTTAACTCGCACGAATCTAACAATTTCTTCTTCAATCGAGTTGTCAACTTGTGGAATGGGCTTCCCCGAGACGTTATAGACTGCAGCACCGTTGATTCATTTAAACTCCGCTTAGACAAATATCTCGCATCAAACCCGCGACTGACTGCGTTTGTAAATGAATAACTTTATTTTATCCCCCCCCTCAGTTACTAACCCATCTGTCCCCTATTAACTTCCTAATCCTGCCCGGACATTAGTTCTAGGGCAGTAGTTCCCTTTCCAATGTTCCCTTACCCACTCTAAACCACTGTTTGGACACTTGATCCTCAGTGTTTTGGAGGACAAGCAGCCTAGAAGGGTCACTAGACCTGTTGTTGCTTGATTTCCTTTGTACTCCTTCCTCCCACCTCATCCTCCTTCCTTCCAGGTCATCCTCCTTCCTCCCACGTCATCCTACTTCCTCCCACGTCATCCTCCTTCCTCTAACCTCATCCTCCTTCCTCCCACTTCATCTTCCTTCCTTTCACGTCATCCTCCTTCTTCCCACGTCATCCTCCTTTCTCCCACCTCATCCTTTTACCTCCCACGTCATCCTCCTTCCTTCCACGTCATCCTCCTACCTCCGACCTCATCCTCCTTCCTCCCACTTATCCTTCTACCTCCCACATCATCCTTCTTCCTTCCACGTCATCCTCCTTCCTCCCACGTCATCCTCCTTCCTCCCACCTCATCCTTTTACCTCCCACGTCATCCTCCTTTTTTCCACGTGATCCTCCTACCTCCCACTTCATCCTCCTTCCTCCCACTCATCCTCCTTCCTCCCACGTCATCCTCCTTCCTCCCACGTCATCCTCCTTCCTTCCACGTCATCCTCCTTCCTTCCACATCATCCTCCTTCCTCCCACCTCATCCTCCTTCCTTCCACGCCATCCTCCTTCCTCCCATGTCATCCTCCTTCCTTCCACGTCATCCTCCTTCCTCCCACGTCATCCTCCTTCCTCCCACGTCATCCTCCTTCCTCCCACGTCATCCTCCTTCCTCCCACATCATTCTCCTTCATTCCACGTCATCCTCCTACCTCCCACTTCATCCTCCTTCCTCCCACGTCATCCTCCTTCCTCCCACGTTACCCTCCTTCCTTCTACCTCATCCTCCTTCCTCCCCTCATCCCTCCCATTACCCCCTCCTGCACTGTACCATTATGTATTAAGAACTATATAAAATATTTGAAGAATTGGAAATACATTATAGACATTTAATGAGATTAATCTGAATTATAAAAATATATTTATTATTAGCTGGGATTCTAAGAAATGTATTGAAGATCAATTAATATTAACACTCGAAGAGCGGGTGGTGGAGTATATTTCACCGTGCCGCCCAGTGTTTTTTTTTTACCATAAATGGCCTAGTATCCATGCTTTTTATCATACATAAACAAGAGCCAGAGCGTAATACAATTATGTATCCCTGAAAGGGCGTAAATTGAGCTTTCCAATGACACCAGAACCATTCTTCTACGATCACTGGTTGTCCTGCAACGATCATGCAACCGAAGGGCAAAATCGCTAAAATACGGTCATTTCGTTACATAATTACGTGTGTAGCGAGGGAGGGAGGGTGGAATAGTGTGGAGTACATGTCAGTAGGCCCACGACGGCCGTGGGGAGCGGTCATGAGGTAACCTACGCTCCTCCCGTCGCTCGTCTCTCTCTCAGAGCCAATATTGCGCCAAAATTGCACACAGACTTAAGTCCATCGCCGCCACATAGTCCAGATTTTTAGAGGCGGACTTAAGTCAGCCCCCGCTAAACAAGGGTTAAGACATGAATTATAAATAATTTGAGCTTTAATAAATTCATAGTGAAGAGTATTTTGAAACTACAGTATATAACGCCTATATAAAAACCGTAAGATGAATATTTTGCAGCGATCGGATATTCCCAGCGAATGACCCTTACTAAACTGATAACTGACAAGACAGGCAGTATGTATATTACAAATTAGTTATACTGAAACGTACAGTAGGTTACACAACATGCAGTATATAACATATATTGATGGATTTATTGCCTCATTTACCCTTTCAGTACCGGTGACATCTGTTTTGTCTTATTTTAGCTATAGACGATTTTATGCAACTTAAGATCGACCTGTTGGGAGTTAAAAGGGATAAATGAGAGTTGGAGATCTTTTAATTGCTAAAGGTCCTTCCTAAACTTAATAAAATCGTCTAATAGTTCTCAGAATATAATTAAAAGGACATCACCGATATTGTCACAGGCCGTAGCTCGATTGCTAGAGCGTTCCCCTGCTAACCGTGAGGTTGGCGGTTCGAGCCTCGGGCCAGCCAGTGTGTTATTGGCAGACGTCAGTGCTTTTGGTGAACGGTGCGGTCTAGCAATCTGTGGCAACTATTCACTAAGTCCCTGATTCATCAGGGCACCCACCCTAGCCTTGCTATTCAGCAGGGAGTGTATAGTGGTAAAAACTGCATCTGCATCATCACCATAATGGTTAAATGCCACTATCTGATTATCTGCCTTACTGGCTAATTAAATGACTATCCAACATCAACTAATTAACCCGGCGCACGTGCGCAGGGTGTAGTGAACACCACAGTTCTTGGCGGCAATATTAAGCTCCATTCCTGCATATAATCGTCATTTTACGATAAATATCGTTATTACTTATTCATATGCGCCTATTTTACCTTTAATATGAAGATAGTAACCTGTAACAACCATAAAACAAGTGAGAATATCATTTGGATGGTCAAAATCGTGAATTGTTAGCGAGCGGTTCATTCATCAATTGTGAGCCAGCCGGCCTCACACCCTCTTCTCTCGAGGGTTGAAGCAGTACTGAGCTACTCCCTCACACTCTCCCAGTCTGTACCTTATGTAACACACACATGACCACAGCCTAGGATCGGTTTGGAGATGTTTACACAAAAATATACCAATGAATATGGGAATAACAGGGAAAATAGGTGATAATTGAAGGGGGGATGTGGAGGAGTGATATGAGGTATGGAGGGAAAAAAAAAAAATAAAAAAAATAAGTGCTACTGGGGCCTTTTAACCTGGCAGCTGCAGAGAGACTCATAAGAGGTTTTACTGGGCGACTGCGGGGAGACTCTTAAGATCCTAGGCCTAAAAAAAAACTTTTAAAAGGACCCAGTAGCACTTGAAAAAAAAAATCCCCTCCACACCTCATATCACTCCTCAACATCCCCTTCTTTCCCCCCCCCCCCTTTCAATTATCACCTATGTTCCGTTATTCCCTTATTCATTGGTATATTTTCGTGTAAACATCTCCAAACCGATCCTAGGCTGTGGTCATGTGTGTGTCTATGCGTGGGAAAGAGAGAGAGAGAGAGAGAGATACAGGCCTCAGTCACTCTCCAGACTTCGAGAGAGGAGGGTGTGAGGCCAGCTGGCTCACAATTGTTGAATGAACCACTCGCTAATAATTCGCGATTTTGACCATATAAATGATATTCCCACTTGTTTTAGTGTTGTAACATGTTACTATCTTCATATCAAACGTAAAATAGGCGCATATGGATAAGTATTAATTATATTTATGGTAAATTAACGATTCTAGTGAGGAATGCATCTAAATACCTACGCACAGCGGAATGGTGTATACTACAGGGGCTGTGCAGCTGAGAGGTTAAAAAACAAATTTTAGGCCTTAACTCTTAACCCGGCAAGTGCTGGAAGACTAATAAGAGTTTTACCGTTGCGCTGCAGGAAGCCTTATATAATCCAGGTTTTTGAGTGCGTACCAAAACCGCGGGCTTACAGCCAGGCGGCTACAAATTGGTGTGGCTGTAGTACAACTTGGCAACTCTCGATACCACCCCGCCACACGCTCGGCCCGCACTCACTCAAGCGGTACACAAGCACTTGTCATTGAGCCTAGACTTCCCTCACGCTCTCACCCTGATGACACAACCAGCCCTCCTTCTGGTGGTGTCAGCGGCCGTGGAAGGCAGAGAGTGGCTGCTAAAGACCCGAGCTACCATTACTACGGCACGAGTAGCTCCGAGGACGAGGAACCTGCACGTAGTGCACAGAGGTCATTGTGTTTCGGGGACACTGCCACGACCACCCAGGCAACTGCTACCACCACTGCCACCACTACCACCGACGCAGGAGGCCGCCCTGGGGCTGCAGAACCTGCGGGGGCCACTGGGAAGACAGGGAAGGGCATGGGTAAAAAAACTTTTACCTCTGCCACTACCACCGTGCCGCCACCACCACCACCACCAGCCGCCCCTGCCGGCCCTTCTGCCCCTGCCCCTGCCAAAGGGAAGAAAGGGACGAAGGGCAAGGCGACAGGGACCACCATAATATTGCCATCCAGGACCTCTGCTGGTCCTGCCGACGCCGCCCCTGCCGGCCCTTCTGCCCCTGCCAAAAGGAAGAAAGGGACAAAGGGCAAGGCGACAAAGGCGACAGGGACAACCATAATATTGCCATCCAGGACCTCTGCTGGCCCTGCCGACGCCGCCCTAACATACAGCTGACTGCCGTGGCTGGCCTTGGACAGCGACACACAGACTTCCCTCCCTCTCACCCACCCACCCACCCCAACTCTCCCCTAAACACATTCATATGGCTTATATATCACATAATTGGTCTATATGCGGTATATTCATTGTTATATGGGTCGCCTACATACGTACACGTACTTTATATATAGCATGACAGTGCTGAAAATACGATATATGTGATATTACAGCCAACAGACCCTGTACAACTTGGCAACTCTCGATACCACCCCGCCACACGCTCGGCCCGCAGTCCCCGCACTCACTCAAGCGGTACACAAGCACTTGTATCCCACATAAACTCTCTCACCTCAGTTCCCGCCTCTAAACTCTCTCATAATTCGCTTATATGTCGCATATTTGGTCTATATGCAGCATATTCCTTGGTATATGGGTGGCCTACATACGTACACATACGTACATATAATATGTACACACTCTACATAGCATAAAAGTGCTCAAAATAGGATACATATGCGACATTACGCCCTAACCCGCCCTCCTCTCCCTCTACTCCTACTCCCTGGGCGCGCGGATATTCACCTGGGAAATCTTGCCGCGCGATGACAATCTGGCCGCGCGATGCCATTCGCTCCACTTTTTTCAACTACGGACACCCCCCCCCCGCCCCAGAATTTTTTTTGGGGGGTCAAATATATATGGCTCGATGCGCGCGAACATTCCCTACACGTTGATGTACTTTTCATCGATATTTGCAAGGGGCGCCCAAATTGTCATACCTCCACACAGGGGTGCCTGTATACTATAGGGGGTGCGCAGCGGAGAGGTTAAGGGGACCGACCGGTTATTTACGAACTTCCAGGCCTTACTTCCAATGTAAATGCAATTTGGCACAGGTGTATGTGACCATAAAACTAGGTCAAAATTTTTTTTTTTTTTTTCTTTTTTTCAATTTAGGTAAAAAAAGGTTGAAAACTATAGCACTACTGTGACCCATTCTACACCTACAGAAATCCCTATAGCACGTGCTGTATGTGATCAAACAACTCACAATAGGTGTGTCTGTAGTTGCCATCAAGAACATTTTATATATTATGTGTATTTTTGGATTTAGGTGATTATGAATTAAGGTGAAATTATTTAGTAGAATTTTACGACTGTGACAACATGCTGCAACCAAACAAAGTTGGCTAGATTAAATTGGCTTTATAGGACTTGTAGTGTTTGTAATTACCTTTCCAATGGTATATACACCATTCCTATAGGCCCAATAATAATTTTAGAGTAACATCCAAAAGTGCGACAATATAGGTTCTGAGAAAAACATGTGAAAGTCTAAGGTAATTAGGTGAAAAATTTTAACTTGTTTTTTTAGTTTTACAATATTTTACCCAGGAACACGGCAAAGTAGAAGATAAAGCTTATGGGAGGTTGTAGAGTAGCTTACGCTCTTTCCATTTATATAGGTATGCTCCCCGTACGACCAGTAGTTACCGAGCATGTTAATTTCAAAGTTCGCTATATAACGTTTTTAGAATTACAGAAAAAATTTGGAAAACATAAAAAAAAAAAAATCCAATGGGTTTTCACTAATAACATTTCACTGGCTTATGAAGGGATGTTGACTCTTGTTGAGTAAACACCTATTGGTATTTTCAGAATTTCGAGTTTTTTAAGCCTAAATAACCGGTCGGTCCCCTTAAGAGGGTCCTCGCCCATGCCCACCAAAACCTCTTAAGAGTGTTCTCGTCGTTCCCGGGTTAAAGGTGAATTCCAGGGATGAAACCTTTTCAAACTACAATGTCCATTGTGATCTGCTTGGTTTTAGGTATATGATAGTGAAGAACTTTCATCAATGTGTCATAACAATATAGAAATATAGCTTATCTAAGTTATTTTATGTGGCGCGAACTGGCGTGTTTACCATGACGTAAATGTAGCCAATGGCGGGAACTCTTGACATGGGAAATGGGTGAATCTGTGATCTTTTTTATGTGAGAAACTCTTATAAACTGTATGCATGTTTACAGATCAACATTTGGCTTCACCACTGTCTGGTCAAGGGACCGCGATATATAAATTGAACAGAAAACGATACTATCATTAAGAAATAGGCCTTACAGCCGACCTCCCTAGATTCTGGACCAGGATAAAACACTCATAAACACTGCCTGTATGTTTATTGTTGGTGAGATGGGATTATTTCTTTATGTGCAATACATCTTCAGGATGTTCGATCTTTTGCAGAGTTTGAGTATTGAATTGAAAGTTATTAATTACGAAAAACAGACCGGACAGTCCAGGACTGCATGTCTTGTTTACAAACTAGGCTCTCCATACCATTATACCTCCATGCTGAAATGGCGTCACTCCAGATCAGTTGAACTTGTCCAGCTGATCGCCGAGTTGCCAACGACATTATATACTAGTATTTTTTTTCTGGAGTTTAATGGAATTATATCGATATTGCCCATATACATAATGCAGTATATTCATGCCAAGTTATGACCCTGCATTAATCTTCGTTTTTTCGAAAATTCCTGTAGTTCACCTTTAAAAAAACCTAACCTAATATAAATTTAAGCTCCAAAGTACGCTACGGTTCAAGTTTGGTTATATTAGCTTGTTTAGATTAGGCCTAGATTGGCTATAGGTTAGGTTGGGTGAGATAAAAAGTGTTATGCCAGGTTTTTACTGGGGTTGATTGGTTTAAATAAGTGGGTTCTTCCTGACGACAAGCCGAAATCGCTTTAACATAGACAAGGAAAGTAATAGAGGATAATTATAACTAGACGTACATTCATATTATATTTATTGGCATAAGAATATCACATACGTAAATACTAGAATAATGGTAAAGAACAAAATATAAGACGGACGAACGAGGCTCCACTACTTTTTACTCGTAAGACGGTTACTTCTATTGTAGAATCTAGGTGATTATTATGGACTGTCTTCTAATCGAAGTACAGTACTACACTTGTGCAGATTACGTTTATGTATCCATATAAGGTACACGAACCGTTTGGTTTAATATGCGTAGAGTTAATCTTGAGGTAACGACAAATTAGGTTTAGTTCTAATTTATTCCTCTATACAATTATGCGTATGGTATTTAGTATTTACTTCTTATCAGTATTATCGGAATTAATATTAGTACTTCCCCGATTTATTTGGGCGTTACTAGTACTTTCTTTAGTTATTACCTTGCATAGAATCGTAGTCTTCACTTTCACGAGAATACTTCTTTATATATAGTCGTATCAATATTATTTTGCAAAGTTGATCTTTTATACTTCTTATCCATAAATACACTGAGTATAGATCCCTCTCACAGTTGTTTCTCCTGTGTATTGATATCAGTATAATAATTTCACTTTAGATTCGTAGAATAGATGATCCAGTCTTTGGTAAATGCATTGGCCGTGGAGTTGATCCTGAAGTGGCTGATTGACAAACAGTGGTACTCGAACTCTTGAAGTTGGACCTTGAATACTATCTACCAAATGCCAGTACATAAGTAGAAATAGTATCGAGTTAATGCAGGACTGACTACTCTGGTCTTTATAAGAGTTTTGATGCAGATCGTCCAGTCTTGGTGTGGGGTCTTAAATACCGTGTGTAAATATGCCAGTGCATCAACACATGTTATTGAGCGAACGTAAGATAGTTGGTAGTAACGCAACAGATCTTAACTACTCTGACCGTTATAAGAGACTTTCAGAACTGGGGGTGATGGGTATATTTGTGGCCTTCTCCAAGATATTGCTATCTTGGAAGGACTCCAGAGCTAAGTGCCGTTGTTAGTTAAACGGTTTCTCGCGGAGCCCCACAAAAATATTGTTTCAGGAGGATAAACAATTAAGCCAATAAAATTGTAGGGCTGATAAGGAGGACATTTGTGTCACTTGACAAAGAAATCTTCAGGAATCTCTATACAGCGCTGGATAGGCCGCACCTGGAATATGCGAACCAGGTGTGGGCTCCATATATGGTAAAGGATATAGAAGCAGTGGAGAAAGTGCAGAGGAGAGCTAGCAAGCTAGTACCAACGTTGAAGAACGCGGGCTATGAGCAGAGGTTGAGGACACTGGGGCTTCCGACACTGGCATATAGGAGAAAGAGATGGGATATGATAGAGACTTTTAAGATAGTGTCAGGAAAGTATGATGAGGATGTGTGTGAAGGTATCTTCTTGATGCGGGAGGGAACAAGAATGAGAGGACACTCTAAGAAAATGTACAAAGAAAGAAATAGGCTTGAAAAGGCAAAGAACTCATTTTGTGATAGAGTGGTAAATGAGTGGAACGCACTGCCCCAGTATGTAGTCAATTCCGAATCAATAAGGGAGTTTGAAAGTAATCTTGATAAAGCATGGGGAAGACAAGATTTGAAGTTTGATTATAAAGCAAAAATACAGAATAGTAAAAATGTTGCGTCTGCTACCGCCGCCGCCAACACCGTGAACGACCGCAGCAGTGCAAGTACTGGTACTGAGCTGGATACACAGGCCTAGTTTGCCTTTTTCCCAGAGGATCTACTGTAAGAAACTGTAAGAAAGTATCACAAACCTTAATTACATATTCTCCCTTGACGAAACGAGGGGTGGCCCAATCTTCCAACTGTCTTACGTGCAGTCACTAATAAGAACAGTCTTCCAACTGAGTTTTAACTGTCTTACGTGCAGTCACTAATAAGAACAGTTTTCCCACTGAATGTAATGATCTTAAAATTTCCTGCAGTGGTCATACCTTTTCTCAACGTCCTGGCGGTGGTGTGGCTGTGTGGTAGGAGGGCGCCTGGACGTAGGATGTTCATGGTGGTTGTTTCCTTGTGGCTTGGAGGTGGGGGGAGGCATTGGGGGTAGTCCTTCTTGGTTTTCTTCTTCATGGCGGTGGTGAGGTTGCGAGGTAGCCGGGCGCTTAAACTTCTGTTGTGTATGGTGCCTTTTCTTGTGTCGTCTTTTCTTTCTACTTTTCTGATTATTCTGTACTTCAGGATTGTTCATGTTGATAAGTTCCTTCCTTTCCCCCAGGGGGTAAGGGGGCCTTCATCTAATGGTGGAGGAAAAAGAGAATATGCCTCACGCATCCTACTGCGTGTCATACAAGGCGACTAATAGGGGGGATGGCGATAGACTTGTGGACCAACAGCCATTACTATGCAATAAAGTCTTTATCTTAGCACTGTCTTGGTATGGCACTGCCGAGGCTGGTTGGGTGCGGATAGGTGCCACAGGGGACTGAGTCTTACCTGGGCGCTGTTTGGCACCACACCTGTGTTGGCAACAGTGTTTGCATGTTGGAGCAGTGTTGGGGCAGGACTTTATTGTTCTATAGTCCAATTGCCTAATATACAGTAAAGTCTTGTTATGGTGCTGTCGTTTTGTAACACTGTTAAGGCAGGTGTGGTTGCAGATAAAACAGGTGCAAGTGCTGCAGGGGGCTCTGTTACTTGTTGAGGCACGGTTAGCACTATACCAACATCAGCCACAGTGATGACTTGGTGGGGCAGTGCTGTGGCGGGACTTTATTGTACTACAGTACACTCCAACTATTGAAAGGCAACCCCATCTGAGCCGTTACATTGCTTGTAATATAAAAATTACGTTAAACCATGGTATAATGCGTTATTTCGATGGTATACATAGTGACTCTTGTACCTCTTGATGGATTGGTGGTTGTTTCCTTTTGGCTTGGAGGTGTGGTGGGCAGAGAAGAAAAAATGCTTGCTGTATGTTGGGGGAGTTGCTCTTCTCGTTTTCCTGCTGTCTTGGCCTTGCATGGTTTGCACGGGCTTGGTGAAGGGAGGAGTGCATGGTTTGCAAACTTTGCAAGACGTGCAATTGTTGTTGAAGTGCGCAGGGCTGGTGCACACCTGTGCTCGGGGATTTTGTCCTTTATAATTGGCCTTCGGGTTTGTTATGGGGCTGCTTGTGTGGTTTGTTGGCTGGAGGTAGATGGAGCGGACAGTGGTTGCAAGTTTGTAGGCTCGGGATGTTGCAGGAGAGGTGTAATCGGCGAGGAAGTGGTCACACGTGTTCAATCTTGCGGGGGTAGCCTATATTATGGCTATATAATGGTCTGCCCTGCGAGGTGATCTTGAGTCGTTTTCTGTGACGCGTGGTGCCGGTACATTTTCTCTGATGCCGGAATAGATGGTTACGTGTCTCAGTTGGGCAAGCTGTTTTTCCGTTATTTCAAAAAGTAACGGTAGTAACTAGTTTTGGAAGTTAGAGTGCATAGTGAAATAAGCACAAGGTAGCCTACGAAGTTGCCATCAGCATTCAGCTGCCTAATGCAATTAGTTTTTGGAAGTAATAAATTCCTCAAAACTCTGAATCTTGACTAAGAAATCTTCAGGAATCTCTATACAGCGCTGGTTAGGCCGCACCTGGCATATGCGAACCAGGTTTGGGCTCCATATATGGTAAAGGATATAGAAGCAGTGGAGAAAGTGCAGAGGAGAGCTAGCAAGCTAGTACCAATGTTGAAGAACGCGGGCTATGAGCAGAGGTTAAGGACACTGGGGCTTCCGACACTGGCATATAGGAGAAAGAGAGGGGATATGATAGAGATTTTTAAGGTAGTGTCAGGAAAGTATGATGAGGATGTGTGTGAAGGTATCTTCTTGATGCGGGAGGGAACAAGAACGAGAGGACAATCTAAGAAAATTTACAAAGAAAGAAATAGGCTTGAAAAGGCAAAGAACTCATTTTGTGATAGAGTGGTAAATGAGTGGAACGCACTGCCCCAGTATATAGTCGATTCCGAATCAATAAGGGAGTTTGAAAGTAATCTTGATAAAGCATGGGGAAGACAAGATTTGAAGTTTGATTATAAAGCAAAAATACAGAATAGTAAAAATGTTGCGTCTGCTACCGCCGCCGCCAACACCGTGAACGACCGCAGCAGTGCAAGTACTGGTACTGAGCTGGATACACAGGCCTAGTTTGCCTTTTCCAGAGGATCTACTGTAAGAAACTGTAAGAAAGTATCACAAACCTTAATTACATATTCTCCCTTGACGAAACGAGGGGTGGCCCAATCTTCCAACTGTCTTACGTGCAGTCACTAATAAGAACAGTTTTCCCACTGAATGTAATGATCTTAAAATTTCCTGCAGTGGTCATACCTTTTCTCAACGTCCTGGCGGTGGTGTGGCTGTGTGGTAGGAGGGCGCCTGGACGTAGGATGTTCATGGTGGTTTTTTCCTTGTGGCTTGGAGGTGGGGGGAGGCATTGGGGATAGTCCTTCTTGGTTTTCTTCTTCATGGCGGTGGTGAGGTTGCGAGGTAGCCGGGCGCTTAAACTTCTGTTGTGTATGGTGCCTTTTCTTGTGTCGTCTTTTCTTTCTACTTTTCTGATTATTCTGTACTTCAGGATTGTTCATGTTGATAAGTTCCTTCCTTTCCCCCAGGGGGTAAGGGGGCCTTCATCTAATGGTGGAGGAAAAAAAGAATATGCCTCACGCATCCTACTGCGTGTCATACAAGGCGACTAATAGGGGAGATGGCGATAGACTTGTGGACCAACAGCCATTACTATGCAATAAAGTCTTTATCTTAGCACTGTCTTGGCATGGCACTGCCGAGGCTTGTGGGGTGCGGATAGGTGCCACAGGGGACTGAGTCTTACCTGGGCGCTGTTTGGCACCACACCTGTGTCGGCAACAGTGTTTGCATGTTGGAGCAGTGTTGGGGCAGGACTTTATTGTTCTATAGTCCAATTGCCTAATATACAGAAAAGTCTTGTTATGGTGCTGTCGTTTTGTAACACTGTTAAGGCTGGTGTGGTTGCAGATAAAACAGGTGCAAGTGCTGCAGGGGGCTCTGTTACTTGTTGAGGCACGGTTAGCACTATACCAACATCAGCCATAGTGATGACTTGGTGGGGCAGTGTTGTGGTGGGACTTTATTGTACTACAGTACACTCCAACTACTGAAAGGCAACCCCGTCTGAGCCGTTACATTGCATGTAATATAAATATGACGTTAAATCATTGTATAATGCGATATTTCGATGGTATACATAGTGACTCTTGTACCTCTTGATGGATTGGTGGTTGTTTCCTTTTGGCTTGGAAGTGTGCTGGGCAGAGAAGGAAAAATGCTTGCTAGCAGTGTATGTTGGGGAGTTGCTCTTCTCGTTTTCCTGCTGTCTTGGCCTTGCATGGTTTGCATGGGCTTGGTGAAGGGAGGAGTGCATGGTTTGCAAACTTTGCAAGACGTGCAATTGTTGTTGAAGTGCGCAGGGCTGGTGCGCACCTGTGCTCGGGGATTTTGTCCTTTATAATTGGCCTTCGGGTTTGTTCTGGGGCTGCTTGTGTGGTTTATTGGCTGGAGGTAGATGGAGCGGACAGTGGTTGCAAGTTTGTAGGCTCGGGATGTTGCAGGAGAGGTGTAATCGGCGAGGAAGTGGTCACACGTGTTCAATCTTGCGGGGGTAGCCTATATTATGGCTATATAATGGTCTGCCCTGCGAGGTGATCTTGAGTCGTTTTCTGTGACGCGTGGTGCCGGTACATTTTCTCTGATGCCGGAATAGATGGTTACGTGTCTCAGTTGGGCAAGCTGTTTTTCCGTTACTTCAAAAAGTAACGGTAGTAACTAGTTTTGGAAGTTAGAGTGCATAGTGAAATAAGCACAAGGTAGCCTACAAAGTTACCATCAGCATTCAGCTGCCTAATGCAATTAGTTTTTGGAAGTAATAAATTCCTCAAAACTCTGAATCTTGACTAAGAAATCTTCAGGAATCTCTATACAGCGCTGGTTAGGCCGCACCTGGAATATGCGAACCAGGTGTGGGCTCCATATATGGTAAAGGATATAGAAGCAGTGGAGAAAGTGCAGAGGAGAGCTAGCAAGGTAGTACCAACGTTGAAGAACGTGGGCTATGAGCAGAGGTTGAGGACACTGGGGCTTCCGACACTGGCATATAGGAGAAAGAGAGGGGATATGATAGAGACTTTCAAGATAGTGTCAGGAAAGTATGATGAGGATGTGTGTGAAGGTATCTTCTTGATGCGGGAGGAAACAAGAACGAGAGGACTATCTAAGAAAATGTACAAAGAAAGAAATAGGCTTGAAAAGGCAAAGAACTCATTTTGTGATAGAGTGGTAAATGAGTGGAACGCACTGCCCCAGTATGTAGTCAATTCCGAATCAATAAGGGAGTTTGAAAGTAATCTTGATAAAGCATGGGGAAGACAAGATTTGAAGTTTGATTATAAAGCAAAAATACAGAATAGTAAAAATGTTGCGTCTGCTACCGCCGCCGCCAACACCGTGAACGACCGCAGCAGTGCAAGTACTGGTACTGAGCTGGATACACAGGCCTAGTTTGCCTTTTTCCCAGAGGATCTACTGTAAGAAACTGTAAGAAAGTATCACAAACCTTAATTACATATTCTCCCTTGACGAAACGAGGGGTGGCCCAATCTTCCAACTGTCTTACGTGCAGTCACTAATAAGAACAGTCTTCCAACTGAGGTTTAACTGTCTTACGTGCAGTCACTAATAAGAACAGTTTTCCCACTGAATGTAATGATCTTAAAATTTCCTGCAGTGGTCATACCTTTTCTCAACGTCCTGGCGGTGGTGTGGCTGTGTGGTAGGAGAGCGCCTGGACGTAGGATGTTCATGGTGGTTGTTTCCTTGTGGCTTGGAGGTGGGGGGAGGCATTGGGGGTAGTCCTTCTTGGTTTTCTTCTTCATGGCGGTGGTGAGGTTGCGAGGTAGCCAGGCGCTTAAACTTCTGTTGTGTATGGTGCCTTTTCTTGTGTCGTCTTTTCTTTCTACTTTTCTGATTATTCTGTACTTCAGGATTGTTCATGTTGATAAGTTCCTTCCTTTCCTCCAGGGGGTAAGGGGGCCTTCATCTAATGATGGAGGAAAAAAAGAATATGCCTCACGCATCCTACTGCGTGTCATACAAGGCGACTAATAGGGGGGATGGCGATAGACTTGTGGACCAACAGCCATTACTATGCAATAAAGTCTTTATCTTAGCACTGTCTTGGTATGGCACTGCCGAGGCTGGTGGGGTGCGGATAGGTGCCACAGGGGACTGAGTCTTACCTGGGCGCTGTTTGGCACCACACCTGTGTCGGCAACAGTGTTTGCATGTCGGAGCAGTGTTGGGGCAGGACTTTATTGTTCTATAGTCCAATTGCCTAATATACAGTAAAGTCTTGTTATGGTGCTGTCATTTTGTAACACTGTTAAGGCTGGTGTGGTTGCAGATAAAACAGGTGCAAGTGCTGCAGGGGGCTCTGTTACTTGTTGAGGCACGGTTAGCACTATACCAACATCAGCCACAGTGATGACTTGGTGGGGCAGTGCTGTGGCGGGACTTTATTGTACTACAGTACACTCCAACTACTGAAAGGCAATCCCGTCTGAGCCGTTACATTGCATGTAATATAAAAATGACGTTAAACCATTGCATAATGCGTTATTTCGATGGTATACATAGTGACTCTTGTACCTCTTGATGGATTGGTGGTTGTTTCCTTTTGGTTTGGAGGTGTGGTGGGCAGAGAAGGAAAAATGCTTGCTAGCAGTGTATGTTGGGGGAGTTGCTCTTCTCGTTTTCCTGCTGTCTTGGCCTTGCATGGTTTGCATGGGCTTGGTGAAGGGAGGAGTGCATGGTTTGCAAACTTTGCAAGACGTGCAATTGTTGTTGAAGTGCGCAGGGCTGGTGCGCACCTGTGCTCGGGGATTTTGTCCTTTTATAATTGGCCTTCGGGTTTGTTCTGGGGCTGCTTGTGTGGTTTGTTGGCTGGAGGTAGATGGAGCGGACAGTGGTTGCAAGTTTGTAGGCTCGGGATGTTGCAGGAGAGGTGTAATCGGCGAGGAAGTGGTCACACGTGTTCAATCTTGCGGGGGTAGCCCATATTATGGCTATATAATGGTCTGCCCTGCGAGGTGATCTTGAGTCGTTTTCTGTGACGCGTGGTGCCGGTACATTTTCTCTGATGCCGGAATAGATGATTACGTGTCTCAGTTGGGCAAGCTGTTTTTCCGTTATTTCAAAAAGTAACGGTAGTAACTAGTTTTGAAAGTTAGAGTGCATAGTGAAATAAGCACAAGGTAGCCTACGAAGTTGCCATCAGCATTCAGCTGCCTAATGCAATTAGTTTTTGGAAGTAATAAAATCCTCAAAACTCTGAATCTTGACGAAGAAATCTTCAGGAATCTCTATACAGCGCTGGTTAAGCCGCACCTGGAATATGCGAACCAGGTGTGGGCTCCATATATGGTAAAGGATATAGAAGCAGTGGAGAAAGTGCAGAGGAGAGCTAGCAAGGTAGTACCAACGTTGAAGAACGCGGGCTATGAGCAGAGGTTGAGGACACTGGGGCTTCCGACACTCAAAATAGGAGAAAGAGAGGGAATATGATAGAGACTTTTAAGATAGTGTCAGGAAAGTATGATGAGGATGTGTGTGAAGGTATCTTCTTGATGCGGGAGGGAACAAGAACGAGAGGACAATCTAAGAAAATTTACAAAGAAAGAAATAGGCTTGAAAAGGCAAAGAACTCATTTTGTGATAGAGTGGTAAATGAGTGGAACGCACTGCCCCAGTATGTAGTCGATTCCGAATCAATAAGGGAGTTTGAAAGTAATCTTGATAAAGCATGGGGAAGACAAGATTTGAAGTTTGATTATAAAGCAAAAATACAGAATAGTAAAAATGTTGCGTCTGCTACCGCCGCCGCCAACACCGTGAACGCAGTGTTGCCATACGTACGATAGTTATCGTACATGTACGATGATTTTACCCTTGGTATGATGTACGATAGTGTTTCTTATTATCGTACATTTGTACGATAATTTTATGATTTCAACAAATATACTATATTACTGTATATGAATTAAACCAAAATGTACAGAAATTGGGAGAGAGTTCAGGGAATTATTGAACATCCAAATAAATCTCTTATATAATCACATTGTTTCATACATAGGCCTATATTAAATACATTATTAAAGGGAGTAAGGAATTTATCAGAATTGGAAAGGGAACTTATAACAAATCTGAGACAACCAAGGAGTAGGAAGAATAGTTTATAATGATTTAGAACAATAGGTCTTCTAGATAAAATTATGTAATCGTTTCTTAGGAAGAACTTATTCATAATTATCAAAATAATAATAGTAGACCAATAAACCATATATATATATATATATATATATATATATATATATATATATATATATATATATATATATATATATATATATATATATATATAGAGAGAGAGAGAGAGAGAGAGAGAGAGAGAGAATAGTGTGTACGATAATTTTGGTGCAAATTCCATAATTTTGTGGTCACAACACGATAATTCTGCATTTAGAATCTGGCAATACTGCGTGAACGACCGCAGCAGTGTAAGTACAGTGAGCTGGATACACAGGCCTAGTTTGCCAAGAATCAAATTAAAAACTGCCCATTCAATTGTCACTAGTTTGTGAATCTTGAATAGCTGTCCAGCCTCTGCTTCACATTATAAGGTATCTATAATGTGAAGGGGAGGTTGGACAGCTATTCAATATTCACAAACATCAATAACTAATGACAATTGAATGGCCCCACACTGACACACTAGCCAAGCCTATCATAAATTTGTTGGGCAGAATTTGTCATGGACATGTGCGGTGTTTGCTGAATAAGCCTACAACATAGACCAGCTATACCCGGTACACATATCAACAGTATAAAAACAATACGAAAGCAATACCTTGATATCCAAATATCATTTATGGCTGAGCTCTTGAGATTACCGGCGAGTCAGCTGATCCTGTAAACATACACACACGGAAAGAGCGTCGGAGGCTCGGAGCTCAATAGACGAAGACGAAGAAGAAGAAGAAGCCTAAAACAGGCGGGATTTTAAAGATGATCAAAGATGCGATGATGTTGAGGGATAGCCTTAATTAAGTTGATCAAAGGAACATTGTAGTCCCGTAGTATATGACACGTTTACCAGCTTTAATAATGTACAGTAATACAGTACATAAATACTGTAGTAGTAGAACTTGTTTGTGCACCAAAACCCAACAAACTTGAGTTGGGATATATACAGTATATATATATATATATATATATATATATATATATATATATATATATATACGGTATATATACAGTATATATATATATATATATATATATATATTTTTTTTTAATAGTGGCCCCTCCATCATTGACGATTTGCCTATTAATATAATAGTCTCCATTCAACACCCGCGTCAGCCGTTTTGAATCAACCGCCGCGGGGATGAACAGAGCATTCCTCATAAGTGTAACGCAACTTTTCTTGTGGAGTCGTCATAGATCGGGTACCCACTACAAAAAAACTTTCGTAAAAAATAAGAGAAGAAAAAGAAAAAAATTAACTTAAACATTGTTATAACACGCTTCCCACATCGGTGGATTTCTTGCGTTGTGGCTCCTAGCCGCTCCTCACCAGGCGGCCAGGCGTTTTTCGCTTCCCCGCGGGCAACTGAGTCGGACGTGTCTCGCCTGCGCTCCGCTTCATTCGTCGTTCACTCAATTCTCGTGAGTCTTTACTCATTTGTATATATCTGAGTTGCATTGAACAAGGTTTAGACTAGCTAGCACAGGCTACCCGTCTGGTTGCCCGCAGGAAGTGTTAAATTAGGGTACTTTACAGACGCTGACGTGTTCTCCAGGACAGTCGCCACATGTGTTTTTTTCTTGATTAGTTGTTGATTAATTTTAGCTAGGAGACTACTTTCATCACAGTAGGTCTTCAGTCCAGCGTGTTTGGCCTAGGGGCCGTGTGGTTTTTTTTTTCATCTTAGCAGTCGCTCCAGTTTAAGGATTGTCACACGTGGTGTGGGATCTTCTGGTGTTCGAGCCTGCTCTCGGGCCCCTCTCGTGGGCCTCTTCTCCTCGTGCTGTGGCCGTGTTGTCTTCAGGAGTAGTTTTTTCCTAAGGTAAGGATTACTTATGCCTCATGGCCAGCCTCTTTAGGGTCTCCTTAGGGTTTAGGGTGCGTTGTTATTCTATAATATTTATGTTATGCCCTCCCCCCTTTTTTCCGGTGTTCTTTGGTTCGAGTTTCATCTCTTTCCTGGATCTCTAGGAGGGGTACTTATTTTGTGGGGTTTTTTGGTTCAGGACTGGTGGTCTTGTGCTCTTGACTGTTTTTCATAGTTCCTTGGACCGCCGGCCCTCTGTCTTCGTACGAGGCCCGGCTGCCGCCGCGCTGGCGTGCTTGGGCTATGCTTTCCCCTTCTTTGATTAGTAGTAAACCACTACCCTCCTTGCCGGCGGTCGTGCATGGACCGGCGGAAGGAGGACGGTATCGAACCGTTGATTATCCGACTCGCCCTGTGACTTACCAGTTTACCCCGCCAGCCCGGCGACACAGTTGGGGTGACTTGCCAGTTTCCCCCGCCAGCCCGGCGGCACAGTTGGCTAAGAGGTGTAGCAGTGGCTAGCTAGAAAGCAGCTGCACGACGACGCTCGTTAGAAGTCCGGCTAGGGCCAGTGACCCATATGTCATAGGTAAGCAGTCACTTGTGACTTCCCCCCGATTGAAAAGGGCGAGGGGTTGTTCACGACAACTCCCAGGAGGCGGAAAAATGGTTGGGCTGTAGCTCACTAGTTTTTTCGCCGCCGGGGAGTAGGTAGGATGTTATTATCACCTTTCAGGTTATCCTTATGAGCATTGATTCCTGGAAATTTTCTATTTCCAGATCTATTCACATCCGGAGCAGCATGGCTGAGGAGGAACTGTCCCCGGCGAGTAGGGGAGTCAGTAATCATGCCTAAATTCTGGATTTGCTCTACTCCTACTTGTCTGCCTGTCCGAGTAGCGGCGCACAGGCTGTGTATACGCTGTATTAAATGTTTGGACAAGACTACCTTTTCATGGACAGCTAGTAAATGTCCGGTTTGCTCGGAGCTATTCGATGAATGGTTAGTGAGTCAAAATATGTCATGCTTGTTGACTCTGATTGAAATCAAGAATAATTTTGCTTCTTACGCTGTAAGGGTAGCGGATGCTGAATTGTTCTGCGACACTGCAGAGTTACTTAGAATCATACGCCTGTACTCTTTTGAAGATCCCTTAGTCCATTAGGCAAATGTTCATTCGGTACCAAATTCAAATCTTGCTTCCCCCCATTCATCCGAGTCATCTGAAAGTCGCTCCCCTCCCCACACCAAGAGAGCTCGCTCTGAGTCGCCGGAGCTTGTACTTCCTACCCAACCGGACTCATCCCAGCGACTTCGTCAGAGGGCGTCCAGTTTGGAACGCTTGCCAGCTAAGGTGCACAAGTTGGCCAGTCCACAGCAGACCCACGATGCGGCGGACATCCAGGATAGCCCTCTCACCCAGTTGTGTAAGTTGGCTTCACCACCGGTGGCCTCGACATCTGCTCCGACGACGCCGGCGGTTTTCCCCGGTCTCGGCGGGACGGATGCCGAGCAACCTCTACCGGCGATGAGGGTTAGACCAAGAGTTAGAGTATGACTACAAGGTTCTAAGCTAGTGCTATCTGCAAGTAATTTACCGGACGGCAAAATAGGACTCCATTTGTCTCCGGCACCTGACACGAACCAACGTCATGATCACGCGGCGGGGGTAGACACGCCGGTGATAGACGCCCCAGGTTTGTCCACTAGGCCAGAGGCCAGAAACACAGGATTAGTAGTCCCTACCTGTAGGTCGGAGTCTGTCCCTGTAGCTCGAATAATGATGGAAACTGAGTTGAGTAATGTCCCACGGGATAGGGTTACACAACCCTCTCGACGAGATAGTCAGGCGTCGGGGACACGCATTAAAAGGTCGCCGGTAAAAGTTCCCCACCCAATAACTCTGCAGAATGAAGGTAAGGAACTGAGGGAGCCAAATCCGATAGTACAGGTAGAGGAACCGACTTCTGCGGAAAAGGAAAAGTATAAGTCCCTCAAGCGACAAAGATCCCAATGTGTCACGGCGAAACAGTTAGATGAATTATTACACAGAGTCCTCCAACAATGTGCTATTTCCAAATGCCCTAAGGATCATACTGAGGTAACGGTAACTCCACCACAGGGATCTGTGCCTGTCACCTCTACGGACGATGAGGTTTTGTTTTTACATTCGGTTCCCTCCACTCCCCTGTCACCAGCCACTAACGTAATAATGCTGGAACACGGTCCAGTCCGTCCCCTGTCACCAACCACAATTAATGTGATCACGAACCCGGATATGCCAATGACTTCGGCAGTGTCTAAATTACCACTCTCCGACGCTAGTAACAGTGCGGCGGACTTACAGACCGGGTCCGAGGTCACACCACGGGTGGTTATGGGGGCCCAACCGGGTGTCGACTGTTCCGATAGTTTGTCACAGGCTAGCTCTCTGGCAGTTAACGCGGCGGAAACAAAAACAGCTTCTTGCGCGCAACCTAAAGACAGTACAATACATCCAAATTTACCATAGCAGGTCACTCAGCGGCGGAACCCTTGAAGCCTCTGCCGGACCACGTAATAATATCTGGTTCTAACCCCATTGCTACACCCCTCCCATCTCAATCACAAACAGAAGGTCAGCTTCAGGGTAGGAAGGAACCGGGCAGGCTTCGGCTCCCTGTTACCTCGTTTAAGACAGGAGACAGGCACAGATCCATACATGGTGAGGTTCCAGTACCAAGGGAATGGACCATTGAATTAAATAGACACAAAGTTTTCCGGGCCAAAGACTCCCAGGTTAAGGTCATAGGGGTCCCAATTATTGCAATGCCTAACTCTACCAGTTATCATTATTTTGTCTATGAACCAGGTCGGCTTGCCCCTCCTCCCCCAGATGTCCCTAGTTGCTCCACTCGCCCTCAGCCGGACGGCAACAATGGTGGTCATTTTCCGGGGTTGATTGAACCAAGTCTAGCCTTTACTCCATCAACTCAGCAGCTGGAGTAAAGGGAATTAAATCTGGGAGAGGTGGGACACGGACCATGGGTGAACTGGGATCAAGAAGTCCAACAGTTTGCTATTGACGTGATGTCCAATGTTTCCCTACCAGTCCCCCCACCGCACCATATGGAGTTTTACTTGCGGAGGCCACGGCCCGGCGGGGTCCCACGAGCTATATTTGAGTTCCTCATTGCCCCTCAATTAGAGGCTAGACACTTCCCAGCTCCTTTCCTAACTCCAGATTCTATTGAACTCCAACGGGAGTTCCTGGTGCGTGATAAATACTTTGGGGAGGTACTAACAGTGGAGTCGGTTGATGCAGTGCCTACTATTCCCATCAAACAGGCACCATCACTAGAACTAATAGAGTTTTCCCATGCTAGAATAAGGAGGGCTATAGAAAAAATGAACAGAAGTAAGTCCCCAGGACCGGATGGGATACATCCAAGAATCATAAAGGAAGGAGGTGAGATGTTAGTAGAGCCATTAACAATTTTATTTGAGGTATATTTTAATACAGGACAAATCCCAATGGAGAGGCGAACATAACAGCTATATTTAAGAAGGGAAAGAGAAATGACCCAGGAAATTATAGACCAGTCAGTTTGACAAGTGTTGTGTGTAAACTAATGGAAACGGTAATTAGAGAAGGAATAATGGAGCATATGAAATCAAACCAACTTTTCAGTGGGAGACAGTTCGGATTCTTGCCAGGGAGGTCGACGGTACTACAGCTAATTAAGGTGGTAGATGATTGGATGCAAATTCTGGAGGATGGTGATGTTATAGACGTGGTATATTGCGATTTTATGAAGGCCTTCGATAAGGTCCCACATAAAAGGTTAATAGAGAAAGTTAGAAGCTATAGTATAGGGGAGAAATGTGTGAAATGGATAGAAGCCTTCCTGAAAGATCGGAGACAGAGGGTACTGGTGAATGGAATTGGCTTGGGGTGGAGGGAAATTACAAGTGGGGTACCTCAGGGATCTGTGTTGGGACCACTACTGTTCGTTATATTTATCAACGACTTACCTGAAGTTATAACCAATGGAAGTGAGATATACCTGTATGCGGATGACACTAAGCTGTATAGAAGAGTGAGGAGTAAGGAAGATGTAGGTTTTCTTCAAGATGTGGAGGGCATGAAGGGATGGTCTGAACATTGGTTAATGCCTTTTCATCCAAAAAAATGAAAGTACCAGTACATGCGGATTGGGACTAGCAAGATAGACAAGGTAGGATACAGTATGTATGAAGCGATGGAGGAAGTGAATGCAGAAAAGGATATAGGAGTAGTGATAGACAATAAGTTAAATTTCTCAGAACATTTAGCGGAAAAGATAAACAAAGCCAATAGAATTGTAGGGCTGATAAGGAGGACATTATTTTGTGTCACTTGACGAAGAAATATTCAGGAATCTCTATACAGTGCTGGTTAGGCCGCACCTGGAATATGCGATGCGAACCAGATGTGGGCTCCATATATGGTAAAGGATATAGAAGCAGTGGAGAATGTGCAGAGGAGAGCTAGCAAGCTAGTACCAACGTTGAAGAACGCGGGCTATGAGCAGAAGTTGAGGACACTGGGACTTCCGACACTGGCATAGGCTATAGGAGAAAGAGAGGGGATATGATAGAGACTTTTAAGATAGTGTCAGGAAAGTATGATGAGGATGTGTGTGAAGGTATCTTCTTGATGCGGGAGGGAACAAGAACGAGAGGACACTCTAAGAAAATGTACAAAGAAAGAAATAGGCTTGAAAAGGCAAAGAACTCATTTTGTGATAGAGTGGTAAATGAGTGGAACGCACTGCCTCAGTATGTAGTCGATTCCGAATCAATAAGGAAGTTTGAAAGTAATCTTGATAAAGCATGGGGAAGACAAGATTTGAAGTTTGATTATAAAGCATAAATACAGAATAGTAAAAATGTTGCGTCTGCTGCCGCCGCTGCCAACACAGTGAACGACCGCAGTAGTGCAAGTACTGGCACTGAGCTGGATACACAGGCCTAGTTTGCCTTTTTCCAGAGGATCTACTGTAAGAAACTGTAAGATAACGCTCACCGGAAGTTTATTGTTTTTTTGCTTACTAGAGACACAGCTCAAGCTATTGCTAAACCAGTGCCCAACCCACCGAGGCGTCAGGAGGAAACGGTTTAAGCTTTTCAACAATACCTCCTGCCGAACCCGGCGGGATCAATCAGGGACATCCGAACAGCCTTGTTTGAGGCAGTTCGAGCCAGGCAGCTTCTCAGACTCAATATGTGGAAGAGTGGCTGGTGCGTGTGATAATGAAGATGTATGAGGATTCGCGAAGTTCGGTGAGGGTGAAGGGTGTACTGAGTGATGAGTTCGCAGTCCGTGTTGGAGTCCATCAGGGTTCAGTGTTAAGCCCCCTCCTCTTTATTATGGTCTTGGAGGCGCTGTGTAGAGTTTTTAGAGGCGGACTCCCGTTGGAACTGTTTTATGCAGACGATTTAGTCCTAATAGCTGACAGTATGCAGGATGCTGAGGCCAAATTCAGAGAGTGGAGAGAGGGCATGGCGAGCAAGGGTTTAAGAGTCAATATTAACAAAACCAAGGTTATGCATTGTAGTTTGAGACGAGGCAATGTGGAAAAGAGCGGTGCATACCCATGTGCAGTGTGTGGAAAGGGAGTGGGCGTTAACTCAATTCAATGTAGCATCTGTCGATGTTGGGTACACCATGGGAGTAAGCGCTGTAGTAGAATAAAGGGGCCCCTGCCGAAGGATAAGTCAGAAATAGAGAAATTTGAGTGCGTAGTGTGCAAAGGCGAGCTTGTGTTAAGTGATGATCCTGTGGCTGTGAATTTTGGAAATGAGTCTTTGGAGCTGGTGAACAAGTTTTGTTACCTAGGAGATACCATCTCTGCCGGTGGTGGGGCCGAGGCTGCCACTGTTGCTAGAATTAGGTGTGGCTGGGGGAAGTTCAGAGAATTGATGCCAATCCTGACCATGAAAAGAATGCCTCTCCCCCTGAAGGGAAAGATGTATGCCTCATGTGTTAGAAGTGCAATGACGGATGCCTCAGAAACATGGGCCGTTAAAGTAGAGGATGTCAACAGAATGGAGCGTAATGAGATGAGAATGGTGAGATGGATGTGTGGGGCCAGGCTACAGGATAGAATAACAAATGTTGAGCTGAGGAGACGTTTAGGTATAAAGAGTATTAGCGAGGTGATGCGTACAAGTAGACTGGGATGGTATGGACATGTGGAGAGAATGGATGAACAAAATTGGGTGAAAAAATGCAGGTCTGTGATTGTGGAGGGAGCTGCACCAAGGGGTGGACCGAGGAAGACCTGGGATCGGACTATACGCGCCGATCTCAAATCCAAGAACTTGACAAGTGAAGCAGCCCTTAACAGGCTTGCCTGGAATGCCGCCATTAGGACAAGAGACTGAAACTGCACTTATGTGTGGAACACTCAGTCTTACAATTTTATGTATGTATGTATGGTGCAAGGGTTACCCGAGAATGTTTATTATAGGGTTATTTTTTACCCAATCCTAACGGCATCTATGATTGATTCACAGACTCAAAGAGATGTAAATACGATGCTTAGGGTCAGCAGGGTGGCATCACAATAAAGTTCTGTAGAAACGACGATGGCCAACGACAGGCGGGGGCAGGTTGTTATCACACTGTAATACCCGCTTGTTGGTTTTGTTCTCTGTTTTTTCTCCCGACTCTTGGAAAATTCCCCCGTCCCAACTCCCCTTTTAGACCTCTCTCCCTACACCGTGCTCTGGTACAGGGTCCCGAGGTCTATAACGTCCTTACTGAACACCCAGGCCGCGCCAAGGGTCACTACGATGTTTCCGGGCCATGTCCCGACACATTAGGCTTAATTGTTTTACACATATGCTCCCGCGAGAACCGTCCGTGAAACTGACAGGTGTAAGATATCTTCCTGCACAAGGTTCCACGATAAATAGGCCACAGGGAGGCACGGGTCAGCGGTATAAGCTGGTTTCTTTCCTGCCAACGGCAAGGTTTCTGCGTCAAAGCCTGCCGGGGCCTACGTAGCCAGTATAGGGACCGCTCACCGGGTGACGGACACGACGGGAATCATTCCACGAGCTTGGGGGATCTCAAAAGGCTCAGATAGGCTTCCGCCAGTCGCTGGCCAAAGCCGTTGGAGTTCTCCACTGTCTAGGGTACGGTAACTCACTTAGGGAGCCATGTTTCGACCAAGGTTATATCGCTGGTACTATGAACATGTATCAGGACGCCGGGTCAATTGGGATAGATAGAAAGATATAAGGACAACTATTCTGGGACTATCATCAAAAGCATAGTGGAGGCTAATATAAGTAAAGTTTTTAGTATAACTATTACATGGAGCATGGCAGGAGCACGTCGGCTTTTGGGTATACTAAAGGTCTCAGTCACGGGTGGCACAGTATTAGGTACAGTTCTCACCTCATGATAACCATTTTTTAAGAGTGGAAACTTCTTGTATACCAGAAAAGGCTGATACAGTAATAAGCTTCGGTCGTCTAGGACCACCAGCAATCTCAACTAACAGGCCGGCCCCTTTTTTCCCCTCTTTTTGGTTCCCCGGGGGTCGGTGTGCTCGTGCTATGCCTCCAGTTTGAGTCTTTTTGGTCCTCCCGCCGGTGACGGGGGTCCATGTGTTTTTTGGCCCCTCCCGCCGGTGGCATGAGTATCTTAGGAGGTGGGAGCCATTGGAGGATTTATATTATACCACTTATAATGATTTTACATTATACGTCTCAGTCACACTTGCCAACGCTCCACCCTCGTGGTTAAGGTCGGTTCACACATACACGAATTAACGTCCCGTCCGGCCCCAACCTCTTAATTCGCCTGCAAACGGGCAAGGACGCCGGCAAAATCGCCTATGGTCGGTACAAGGACATGTGGTGTCGCCAGCACACGGGACGTGGGGCGGGAGGCGGCGAACATTTTATGCATGCATAAAATGGTCGGCATGGGGCGGGGCAACTGCCAAAAAACGTGTCAGGCCGGGACACCCACGGGACAGACATGGGAACAATCTGTGTGTAGACGCCGGCAGACTGCGTCTACACGCAGATTGGCAGCGTCTAGACCCCGATAAACAGGATGAGGACAGCGGGAAAGAACCGTTGGAAGGAGAGTCGGCGATGTGGCAACGTCGCGTCACGTGATCACGCCGGCCACCCGGACCCGGTCGGGGTCCATAAAAGACCGATCGGGCCGAACGGATACAAGGCAAAGAGAGAGGGATAGAAATAGAAAACAAACAAAAAACGAGGAGAGAAGGAGAGAAAGAGAAAACTAAAAAAGGCGAGGTGGGCTCAATTTTTAAGCCGTAACGCAAACATTGAGCCCACCTCGCTGTTTTTTGTTTTCTCTTCCTCTCCCTCTCTCCTCGTTTGTTTTTGTTTTTTTCTATTTCTCTCCCTCTCTCTTTGCCTTGTATCCGTTCGGCCCCGTTCAGCCTACTGTTTTAAGACGTTTATCCCCATCCAAGTATCGATATCTTCCTGGTAAGCGATAGCGAACCAGCATTATATGGAGAAATCCGGCTTCGCCGGAGAAATTTTTCTATCGAAAAATTTACACATTTAGCTTGCTCTCAAAACAAAAATATATATATGTTGGCTCGCTACCGCTCACAAGGAAAATATTGAAACCTGGATGGGGGTAAACGTCTTAAAACAGTAGGCTGAACGGGGCCGAACGGATACAAGGCAAAGAGAGAGGGAGAGAAATAGAAAAAAAAAAAAAACAAGGAGAGAGGGAGAGAAAGAGAACACAAAAAACAGCGAGGTGGGCTCAATGTTTGCGTTACGGCTTAACAATTGAGCTCACCTCGCCTTTTTTAGTTTTCTCTTTCTCTCCCTCTCTCCTCGTTTTTTGTTTGTTTTCTATTTCTCTCCCTCTCTCTGTATAGTAACCTAGTTCTAGCCCTGAAGTCATCTACTGTACTTCAGTGCAAATTTTACAAAATCTTATTAACTGGGAATAAAAACAATTATAATTTATTTTACTATCGATATTACTACTAGGGAAAGGAAAGTTTATTACGTTAAAATTAAAATCATCAACTTTGTGATATACTTTAAGTATGCACTGTTCATTAACAATCTCTATACTGTATTTATATCTAGAAAATTTTCAACTTCATTATTTACTTTACATTGTATGAGGGGAATAGAATTATGATAATTAAGTTTCGTAACTTTATTAAAATTTAACAAATTGCAAACGAGAATATCATCAATATATCTACTATTATTACTTAACAATTTAGCAAGTGCTAATTTTTCTGGGATTTTATTTTTCTAGCTACTGTCAACTAAGTCTTTTATATATTTAAATTCTAAAGCAAGCAAGAATAAATCTGCAATTAAAGGGCTAGCATTTTCACCCATAGGAATTCCTAATATTAGTTTGAAAATGAGGAGATGTTGCTTCGTCTGGGGCACCTGGTTGACTGTACAGTGGCGACACTGCGACCAACGTATTGTGGCCGTAGTGCCGTCGCAGTCCAGCCGTGACACAGACTTCTCATGTCGTCCTCCAGCGGTACTTGTCGTGGCATCAAGTCGCCGGCGGCGTCAGGACAATGAGACGATGGACCCCGTGAATTCGCCGTCCAATCCCCGTCCATTCCCAGTCCAATCCCCATTCTGCACCGTCTGCCGGCGGCATAACGGGTTGAAACGGCCATCGTGGCCACTCGTACTCCAGATTGCTGCCGTCCTGCCTATTTTTTTTGGTCGTGGCCGGACGGGACGTTAATTCGTGTATGTGTGAACCGAGCTTTAGCATTGTTTCATTCTCGCGTTCTTGTGGTTCCGTAGGACCCCACTTATGTAGCACTAGCAGCAACCAGGAAAGGTTGAAGGTTTAGTAGGACACAAAGCTCAGATATATATTCCTTCCGGTTCCCGGAGGACAGCACTCACGCCGGTAAAAGACTTAAGGGAGAACAGGAGAATGAAGGTCATCGGGATGTCCTACAGTTCATGAACTACCAGTCTACTCATTAGACGGAGGTTCCTTCATACACTGCACTCTTACTGACCATGTTCACCCCAATCGGCCCGGACAAGCTAGGTCTTGGCCTCCCTTTGGCGATAGGTTTCCTTGTAGGTCTGTCCCGGTAGGTAGAGTCCTCCAACTCACTAAATGTAGCATCCGGTAAGGCTAAAGCTAGCCCACCGGAAGTTCAGATATAATCATATAAGGGTGACCGGAGCCACAAGAATGACGGAATTTGGTCTACGAGACTCAAATAAGCTGTATTAATGATTTGGACCACCCTATCGTGGTTAGGGCTAGCAACGAGTCAATCGATCCTCGGCTCTTATATAGCCTAGGCTGCTCATGCCCCTGACAATCAGAATGTTTTAGTTGTAAGAAATCATACCAGTGCTTAGGCGGACTCAGCTCAAGGGGAGTGGGTTAATACATCGCGCCCATAACAAATGTTTGTCTTCTACGTTCTGGTCCCCGCCGGAAAAAGTATTCCGCCGCCCAGGACAAGCTCAGACAACCAAAGAGCTGCCCGAACTAATAATAGCAGTCAGTGTCTCAGGCTTATTACGGGTTCACTGTTTTAAACATGTACTAAGTCCCTACCTGATCAGGGATGGGCATGCGGATCGTTGGGTGCTACAGTATATGAAAATAGTCGGAGCCTAAGACGACTACCTTGACTCCTCCACTCTTGAACCCCGCTTAGGATTAACCTACAGCAGTGGGTTTTCGTCACAAAAAGAGTACCCCTCTACCCTCATTTGTATAGAATATAAATGCGTCAGTGGGTTCTTCCCTTCTATTTTTCTCAAAATTAGGTCGGGCATTCTCTTTCTTGACGTTATCCACTTGCAAGCGCTTTAAGAAGGTTTTTTGCGGCTGAGGAGCTAATGGCCATTGTGATAGTACTGTAATTTAAATTTAAGTCCCTCGAGGGACGAAAAAAGGGGTGGGGGGGGGGGGTTTGAGAGTATCCCAATATACTCTGAAGCCCCTCCGCCTGAGAAGACCTCTCGCGTTGCTGACATAAGGGGGCTAAAGGAAAGCTCATATGTTGGTTTAATTTTAAAAGAATCTATCGTTATTTAAAAGAGAAGGGCTATGTAAAAGCCCGTTGTTTTGTTTTAGTTGTATATATAAGAAAGTTTTCTATCATAGTTGCAACTATGTAGTTTTGGTTGAGTATGAATCTGGTCAAATAAATATCAGTTTCATGCCAGATAATAAACTGTGAATAGTATACAATCTGGTATAGTGATAAGGAAGCCATGAATGTCTTGTCAAATCACTATCAAACAGAATCTCAAGTTGAGGTCCTGTAATCTTTGGAGCAGATCTTCTTCGAAGTAACGCACTGCTCCCATTCTTTTATATTTTTATATATATTGTATTGCTAACAATAAAAATTATTCTGTTATACGAATTCTTGACTTTACCTTACGGTTCTGAGGTTTAGGATATTGTTACGAATGTCCCCCTCCAGTCTTGGGAATTCAGGCAAATCGTCAATGATGGAGGGCCACTATTAAATTATAGGTTTGATACACGGAGGGAAGTAATGAAAACCTAATATTTTGTAGGGGCCCCGTAATCATTGACGATTTAGGGCCCTCCCATCCATCCCCTTCCCATTTGCTTAATATCTTGGGTGTTATCTTGATATATCAGTGAAGAACGCATGGCCGCCTGGTGAGGAGCGGCTAGGAGCCACAACGCAAGAAATCCACCGATGTGGTAAGCGTGTTATACAATGTTTAAGTTAAACAAAAATATTTGTCTTCTCTTATTTTTTACGAAAGTTTTTTCGTAGCGGGTACCCGATCTATGACGACTCCATAAGAGAAGTTGCGTTACACTTATGAGGAATGCTCTGTTCATCCCCGCGGCGGTTGATTCAAAACGGCTGACGCGGGTGTTGAATGGAGACTATTATATTAATAGGCAAATCGTCAATGATTAATAATAATAATAATAAGCATGTTACTTATTTCTCATAAGCGCCAATTTTTCCGAAGAATTCACTAGCGCTCGGAAAGAGAAAGAAAAAAGAACAAAATCAATGCATCAAAAGAAGGCTTATATACAACACACATTTAACAATCACTAGCAGTGGAAAAACAGCCTAAACTCTATAGCCATCTGTCATGGCACCTCTCTCAAGATCATAGCTTCTCTCAAAGAGAAAAGTCTTAAGTTGTCTCTTGAAGCATTCAACAGAACTCAGTTGTCTCATGGACAGCGGCAACCTGTTATACAACCTCGGAGCCATGTAGGAGAATGACCTCTCAAAGAAAGAAGACTGCTGGAAAGCCCTTGGTTCATCAAGACGAAAAGGGTCATTGTCATGACGCACAACTACACCATGGTGTGCCGGTGGGCGCCTGAGCAGCTCCGCAAGGTACCTAGGCTCACCAAATTTGAGAACCTTAAAAGTCACCAAACACAACTTAAATTCTATTCTTGCTCTTACTGGCAGCCAGTGCAGTTCTATGTGAAGAGATGTAGTAGGAGTTCTAGGTGGAACACCAAAAATGAGTCTTGCGGCCCTGTTAAGAACAGACTGAACTTTCTTTAAAATATAATTTGGAAGACCCACCAACAGGGCATTGCAATAATCAACACGAGAGAAGACCAATGAGTGAACCAACGTCAGGAGGCAACGTCTGGTTATAAACGGCTTCACCAAATAGAGATTTCTGATGTGCAAGTAACAACTTTTAACTATCTGGTTTACATGCTCTTTGAAATCTAATCGGGAGTTCACATAATTTTATACACCCAGATTTCGAACAGAGTTGGCCGGTCGCAGCTGAGATCCACCCACATTGATGGAGAGGGCACCTACTATATCATCAGCTCTTCTATTTCCTCGGATGATGAGAATATAAGTTTTACCATCATTTAGTTTAAGTTTTCTCGCTCTCATCCACTTCTTGATATCAGACATCAACAATTCCATCTTACTCCGTATATCAACTATATTTGTGATTCTCACATAAATCTGGGTGTCATCTGCATAAATGTGAAAGGTGACATTATGTGCACGAAGCAGAAGAGACAAACTGCTGATATAAATTATAAATAGGATAGGACCTAAAACTGATCCCTGCGGAACACCATACTGCAGGGGTGTCGAGTCCGAGACCATTTGATTTACCATCACACTCTGGGATCTACCTGACAAGTACGACCCAAGAAGCAAGAGAGCGGAGTCACGCACACCACAATCATAGAGATCACTCAATAACAACTCGTGATCCACTGTGTCAAAGGCCGCAGAGAGATCAAGCAAGACCAATAGTGAGGCCACACCATTGCAAATGTTCTCAACTAGATCATTATGTACTCTAATCAATGCTGTTTCAGTTGAATGATGCTGTCGGTAAGCAGACTGAAAAATTGGGATAGTTTCATTCTGCTGAAGTAGTGGTTGTAATTGGTCAAGTATTGCACGCTCTAATATCTTTGATATGAAGGACAGGTTGGAGACAGGACGATAGTTCAACATGTTCTCAACATCAAGTCCAGGTTTCTTTAAGAGTAGGTCGGAGTAGTGCATGCTTTTCAGAATGTGGGAAGCTACCTTCAGAGAAGCACTTATTAATTATTTTTGAAATAAACTCAACTGTGTGATCATAGACTCTTGGTAGCTTGGAAACATTTATGGGATCCAACGGGCAAAATGTTTTATTGAGGTTTCTTATGTAGGACGAGATCATGTCCACCTCTACTGAGTGAAAGGATGAGAGGACATTATTAGGAATGTGTCGGGGTTGGAGTACAACTGAAAGTTCTTCACCAACAGAAGCATCATCCAGTTCCTGTCTTATGCGAGTTATCTTGCCAGCAAAAAATGCCACAAAGTTGGCAGCCAACTCGGCATCGGGTACAGAAGGTCTTAAGCTGACTCTTGTTTTTCCAAGTAAACTGTTTACAATTGAAGCCAACCTCCTCTGGTCGTTACCACATGAGTTAACTTTTCCCTGATAATACACTTTCTTTTCATCTTTGATTGTGTGGACCACGGCTCTTCTGGCTGACAGATATTGCAACCATGTAGAGTCTGTTTTATTTTTCCGCCATTCACGTTCAGCTCTTCTACGCGCTCTTCTAAGAAATTTAACTCGAGTGCTATACCAGGGTGAATCATCTCGTACTATGATTTTCTTCTCTACTTCTGGACAGTGATGATCGAACACTAATTTAAGTGCATTTCCATGTACCTCCACCAGCTCATCTGAAGTAAGGTTGGAAGTATCAATACTTCCCAAGTACTGTTTTACTTCACTGCTAGCCAAATTTTGGTCTGTATTATTATAATTTCTAAATCTGATTACTTTTTCATGTATGAGTGGCTTAGGGAAATCAAAGCTGAAAGTAATCAAAGCATGATCAGAGGTATTAGGGTCAGCATTCTCAACATCAACATCCAGAACACCACCACAACCCACAGGAGAGAAAACCAAGTCAAGGGTGTGTCCTAAGATAGGAGTTGGGTGGGACACATGGTTTACAAAATTGTTCTGATCAGTCAACTCAAGGAACTCAGGAGAGAATGGCTTCAGATGAGGGCTGTTAACCCAGTAATTAAAATCTCCACATATCAAAAGTCTTCCGGTTTTGGCAGAAAATTCCTCGAGAAACTGCCCAAACTCTTCCATAAAACCCCTATCTGTGCCACGATGGCCAGGCCTATAGACAACTGCCATTCTTAGAATTTGTTGATGGAGTTTTATTTCCACTTCCAACAGTTCATAATAAAGAGGGGCTGGGTTATGGCTTATTTGCAAGATATTCACCAGAGATGTGGAGTAGACAACTGCCACTCCACCACCCGGATGATCTCCCCTAGGCCTAGGAACATTTATTATGGAATGGGTTTTAGGCAATGCTGCCTGGATAATATTCAGATCTGACTCGAACAACCAGGTCTCAGTGAGACATAATACATCAAGGTTACGTTCATCCAAGATCTCGCAAATATGATCCATTTTGTTACGCAAGGAACGAACATTCAACAGACCCAGTTTCAACCGGCTCCCGTGTGCATTTTTCAGTTTTTTTAACCTACAAAATTGGTGTTTTCAATAAATTTATTTCTCTGAGCTGTCATTAGAGGACAATTTCTACTTGAGGCGAAATAATTTGGCGGCTCCGTAACTGATGTGGAGCTCATACAATTTATACATTTGGGGGAAGTCTTGTTGGTGCAGTCTTTTGAGTTATGAGTACCGGCACAGAAGTTGCATTTTGGATCCTCATTTTTCCGATAACACCTGTCACTGGTAACATTGTGTTACCCAGAAGCGATCGTATGCACGACATCTCACAAGTCCAACATACACAGAATTGCCATCATCCACAATGGAAGAGCGTATTTCAGGTGACATTTTTACTACCGCAGTCTTTGTGTGTGCATCACTCTTTTGCTTGGTGAATAGCAAATTCATAGCTAAGCCATCGTCGACCAGAGACTTTATTCTTGGGTTCTTGTTGAGGATGCTGGGAATGATCTCATTATCCTCAGCATCATTAGCAATGCCTACCAGAGTCATTTTTGGCATCATCTTCTTTGGTTCGGAGACACTGAAGGCACTGTCCACCCCCAAACACTGATTGATGGCCCTTCCTGCATCTTCTTTGGCTTTCTTGGATGGAGGTCGTACCACCAGTACACCTCAATCAGTTCTAGTTAACTTGTTAACCGGAACCGAAGCCAAAGCAGTCTCGATTGCCTTTGTATCTGGTGGGCTTACTGGCTCGGAGGATCGGTCTTTTGGCTTCACTACCAGGACCTGATGGTCCCAGACAGTTTTTTTCTTTCCACCATCTACCACCTCAGTGGTGCGTTTGGTCGGCTCCTTTTTGGTCTCTTCAAATGTTTGCTGAACTATCTTGGCAAACAAGGGAATGTCGGGGGCAGCAACTTTAGTCTCAAGGATATCCATACTGTTACCAATACTCTCTATCTCCACAGCCACCGCAGCAAGGGCACCCTTCACTTCGTTTACAAATGGCAGTCTTCACTTCACCAACTAGAGCAGCCGTCAGGTCATCCAAGGTCTGCTGACTAATTGCTGCGTCCTTTGCAGCCAGGGGGGTGGTATCGCAAACAGTGCAATGCCATTTAAATCCAGGTTTCTTCTTTTCAAGTACTCTGAGGTCCTTATCATCAACATTTATACAGTTAACGTGAAAATAGGTACCACACAAGTAGCAGCCCAGCGATTTGGCCTTGCCCACAACCTTCCCACAACTGCAACTCTGCTTGCTTGCTGCCATTTCAGTGGAAGTAACCAATAATTAAAAACAAAAACACCTGTATTTCGTATCTGATTAAAAATAAGAGAAAACCCTAGTTTTAAAAAAACTTGAAAATAACTACCTGGGACAGACCCCAGGTAGCGCCGTCCCCGTCAGTGCCACCACAATAGAAAAAAATTAAAATGGAAAAGAAAAAAAGGGAAAGTGGTGTCTGCAAGGTCACCGCGGGCAGGTGGGGATCGACTTGGCTACCCTTTGGGGGTAGCCCAACCGAGATGCGTGGAAAGACCACGCACAGGATGGCAGATGTGTGTGGTGCAAAAACTTTAACCAATTTTGCACACTGTTTTGAGCTTATAGCAGTGACAATACAATTTCCACGGTACTCAGCAAGACCTCATTGGTTACGATACTGCCACTGCGCAAAGCTGATTACGGGGCCCCTACTAAATATTAGGTTTTCATTACTTCCCTCTGGGAATCAAACCTATACTATATATATTCTGTATATTAGAGATGGACCGAATATTCTTTTTGTATTCGTATGTCCGAATATTCGCTATGTTTTTCAATATTCGTATTCGTATTCGTATTCGCATTTCCATTCATAGCTACTTGCAAATATGCGAGTATGTTCATGAAACCAATAGAATATATACAAAAATGTTAAATATTCAATTTTAAAGTTAACACAAACGAATAAATAACAGTGTAGATGTGCATTGGGGCCGCTAAAGTGGAATGAAGGAGGACTGAGCAGTGTTGCTACTTAACTGTATTTAATAGTACCAGATCAAACTAGTGAAAAGTAGGCCTACCAAATTATTCTAAAGTGGAATCATTGCCCGGTAAACGAACGTGTGCTGGACCTGGACATTTGAACCGTCGCAATATTGCCATTTCAGACATATCCAATGTAATAGCATGTCACTAAAATATATTCCATCATATTTCCTCACAGATTTTGTATTTAGTACCAGATATGGACTATTTTATTGGAAAATGTATAAAATGTACTTGAGAGTCAAATGTACCAAATCTGGTACTTTAGTACCAAAAAAGCGGCAACATTGGGACTGAGGACTGGAAACATAGAAAATTGAATGGATTTAATTTTAATTATTCAATTTTCTATGGCTGAACTCTTACAATATATTAAACATTAATTCATACAGTTCATTTAGGATATTTAAGAAATTACACATTCACATCGTCATTAAATTAACTCTTGGTAATTTATTTCATAGTAATTTAATTAACGTTTGTTGGTGACATAAAAATAATTACCAGTTCTTGAAGGATGAAATAAGGATTGAAATATTCGCTATTCGTATTCGCGAATTTTACAACAAAAAATTCGTATTCGTATTCGCAAATAGTGAAAATTGATATTCGTTCCATCTCTACTGTATATATACAGTATATATATATGTTATGTTATGTTTGTATACTCTCAGCAGGGCTCAAACCACCGACAGTCACGACAATTGTCCATGCTTTAACCCTCTCGCTATCCTGTGGACACGGGGGTTGCCGATTAACATTAAGTAATAGTTCTCTCAATCTTATAATTACCTCCCCAAAATTAGTTTTCTGCCCACAGCTAACTCAAAGACAACTGTAAAGGTTGAAATAACTAAACTAAAGGTTTCTAAACACCCCTGATGGTCACAAAGGCTTTTATGTATCCCAGAATAATTCAAATCGTGTTTTGTGCGTGAAAGGGTTAACCAACTCTACCACAAAAATATTTAGTAGCTTGCACGTATTTGTGAGATCTACTTTATATACAGTATATATATATAAAAAAACAGTCATTTACTGTAGTTTAATCCCCGTAGGCGCCTGACGGACTATTATCTCTTGACTATTGACTCTTCCAACTGGCGCCCGACCCCCTCTCCCAACAACCGCATTATCACTCATCTATTCCAACCATTCTCCATTCATTCCTATTCATTACTACTTATCTTGCCTGTTCTACAGTCATCCCTCTATCTTCCAACGCTTGTACTACACCATCTCAGTAGTAGGTCTAAAAATGAATACATAAAACAGAGTTCTCAGTAAATGTGATAACCCTCACTTAAGAAGTATCCACAAATGTGGTGATGGTGATACTTGAGGATGCGATCCCTTTACTACTTCATGCACTTCATGATATGGCAATACAACTTGTATTAGTCTCCAAGCCTAGTTGCACCTGTTAGATGGTGCATATTATAGATGCAGGTTATTACCCATGTCCTAGCTTTTGTATGGGCAAGACCATAATAAGAAAGTATAGACAGTGAGTACAGTATTTATTTAAATGATGGGTCTGGAGGGATAAAAACTAAATTAACTTTAATGGAGTTTATTTTATTATTAAAACTGTTCATGAGCAAATTGATAAGTGGTCTTCATCTAAGCAGTGAACTACAAAAACATACAAATATACCTGCATTAAAAAATAAAAAATAAAAATGCTCCATTCACCAAGTTGAGAATGTCAGCCAATGTACGGTCGCCTTCATGGATTCTGATAGACATTGCAACTATTCCACTAATCCGACAAGGCCTACTTGCAATAGTGCTCAATATAAAAGTAATCATTTAAAAATTAAATACAAATAACAATAAAAATAATAAACAAATTCAAAATAACAATAGTAACAACAGCAGTATAATCATATTAAAATAACAGTAAAGAATGCCATTAGAATCAAAGGGTAAGGTACACACGATAAACAAATTTAAAACTTGGAATAGCGGTGAAGAACATCAGAAATAATAGAGGCGGCTATACTTTTACCGATGGCCTGGTCACAATACTCTTACTGTACAGTCACAATCAAAAGTCAAGACATACTTCAACAATTTATACCAGTACAGTACAGTACTTTATTTTCCTCTTTCAAACCTGAACTAAGTTTGAATATATAGGATTTGTTCATATATGGTAGGGACATTATTGTACAGTATATTGTATTTGGGAAGTATATTATATTTAAATTATGTGGATGTAGGACATGACCTTTGAGCTATATGAATAAAGCCTCAATGTTCAAGTTTTATTCCATTTGATTGAGGAGTATTTTTTTCCTTTATATATAATATCAATAGAGGATAATAATAATATAAATTTGAAGGTGGATTATGACTTTTGAATGTACTGGCAGCTTCAAACTCGCCAATACTGGTACATGCTCACAAGTTTCAAATACCATAAAGTTTCACAAATATGGTACCGAATACCGAAACAAATAAATCCACTTATTATCTTCCATTCTTCTCAAACTGCACAAATATTTTTGTTCATTCATCTTCAAATCAATTCAAAGCAGCACTTAGTTTTTTCACTATCTCGAACTACAGTACATAAGTTTTTTCTTTAATTCATCTCAAACTGCACGTATTTTCTTAAATTACTCCCCAATTGCAAATGTTTTCTTCAAGAAAACTAAAACTGCACAAGTAAATTTTTCCATCAATCTCAAACTGTACATAAAATGTGCAATTATTTTATTGAAAGTTTTTCATTTTTAACAAATTATCAACTCAGCCATGCTCAAATTTAATATAAAGCCAAATTTTCCAATAGAAACATTTCCCCCTTTCTCTACATATAACTCATGGAACATTTGAGCATGTTTGGGTGGGGTTTTTTTTTAACACCCAAACATGCTCAAATGTTCCATAACTTAGTTTTCCTAACTATCTCATCACCTTAAACAAGACCCAAATATCCTCAAAGTGTACTGGTAAGTCAAAGATTCTGCTAATCTTTAATTTTCCAATCAACTCGCATAACACCCAAATATATTCTGTTTCAATACTGCTCAAAATACATATACAAATAATGTTCTTCCTTAAACATTCACTGGGTTAACCACAGAGGGGTAATTTATCTCCATCAACGGCACAAACTTTTATAAATAATGCTGAGTCATTGAAGCAACCTTACAGTAAGAGAAGTGATACATTCTGCTAAATACAAGTGGAATATATCTTGGAAAAATCAGCAGCTTTTATTTCCACAAGACCAGCCAATGAATGTGGTCCAAATATAAACAAAATCCAGTTCTAATGCCACATACATTCCTCACTACAGACAGCACAGGGCAAGCCTCCTTGTTGTTATTGTTCTTGTTGTTCCCCAAGCTGCCTGGCCGAACAGCCCCAAGGCCCCGAGTAAGGCCAAGGCCATAAACGAGCGCCCCCACAGAACCCTCCCTGCCGACCACAATAAAGCCTGGGTGACCGAAGCCACTCCATGGCGGGGAGCTGAGAGGGTGCGTAAACGCCCGGGAAACCAAAGCCCCACCCAGGGCCCTGTGCCCCTTAGCAATTATGAAGAGAAAGTTGAGGGGCAAAGGAATAATGTGACGCTTTAGCTTCCAATCTTGGTAGATTGGGAGGTCAATCCACGGAAGAGACGCCGTCACTCGAGATCTAGAAAATATATAAGTAAAAGGAACAGTCAGAGTAAGCTATGTTTCTCCACGTTGCGTTCCTCTCTTATCTTGACCGTTATGTTTGTTTTACCCAGGTTTACTTTCAGGCTCTTAGCCTCCATTTTATTTCTCCATGTACTGCTAAATAAGACAGGAACAAAATTTGTGTATAAACTGTAGTCACTCGTTAGTGTGTTCCATCTTGAGCATCCAATTCCAATACACTACTGTACACTATCTACTGCATTTGGCAGTAGAAAAGTTGGTGAACTGAGAAATACTGGTACATTAACTTAATCTAGCCTGTCCTCAACAATCTTTCTCTTCCAATACCAAACCAACAGTAGCATTTTCCTCATCCAATATTGAACCTCCAGTAGCCGTGATCCTAAAACCAACACCGTTTAATCGCATTGTATTTTCTTTTATTTGGCAGTAGTAATGATAGTACTGTATGCTGGAATACAGTATTAACAAATACAGTTGTGACATAGTACATCAGGTAATCTTTCAGCATGAAGTACATCAACAACCGAAGACATATTCAAGCCTGTCGGTAATATTCTCGGCTTACACTTAGGGTAACTGCGATTCCAATACAGTACCTTTTCCAATATACACCCTATTATTTGGCAGTAGCTATGGACATTATGCTGGTATAATTGTGAAATACGCTGGCAGTGACGTGATTAAACTTAACCGCTATGTACAATGCTTGTTGGGAGTGTTAGGATGTAGAAAAAATTGACTGGCATCTCTTAAACTGCTATACTGTACAACACAAAACGAAATAATCACTGGCCGATCGTAACTCGAATTGCACCAAACTATGCCTAAGTACATTTACAGTATAGTGATCGCTTTTATCCTTATATTACATACTATCACAAGCATTTTATTAGTCTTCCATTCATACTATCACTTGTGGCGGCTTATGCACATAGCCACTTTTTGACAGATTTAACAATCAATATATAGAAATTGATGATGACAATTCAAGTTTACCAAAGGTAAAATTCTCTTAATATGATCTTATTAGAAAAATATGGTTCTCTCCCAGGTATGTCTATGAAAACCAAAATTTCCATTAAACTTATATACAGTAGAGTAGGCTTGTCAGCAACCTTTCAATAATTTATCCCTCTCTAAGCCAGAGAAGATGTATCAGTTGTATTAATTTATTATATTAATGGCTAAATTATGTACAGTATTTTCTTATATTATTCTCTCCATAAATTGAAGTTTCCTAGTTTTATACTGTATAGAGTAGGCCTATTAGAGTACTCGGCCAGACTTTAAGACGGAAAATTGATGAGACAAATATCTACTGTATTCGACAATTAATCTAAATTTCAGTAGGGTATTATTGGTACCATGTAGATATAATATTGAAAAAAAAAAAAAAATTTACGGCATGCAAGAAGAATTCTGTGAAATATATATCCCAATCCACATCTAATAGACAATCATTGAAAATAAAGATAACTTCAATAACTGGTCTGGTTCCTTTCTTATAGTTATGATCATCTGAAATAAACACAATCATTATGTTACTAGTGGCAAGTGCATAAAACATTAAATAAACAGGTTATCCCAATACTTGTTATCCAATATGCTTCTGAAATTAACGTAAAAGGTTCAGAGATTCAAATGGGTGTTAACATATTATGGCAATTATCTGTATAGTACTATCAATGAACAGAAAGCAATTATGATATCAGGAAATACTCTGGAAACTGAAAATAATTATACTAAATGGTCATGTAGAAAACAAATCAAGTGTCACGTTTACTCCACCTCCAAAATTCAAGAGAATAATGGGAAAGTGACATATTTCAATAGGTAATCTGCCGCCTTAAGACTCCAGCTGCAGCAAGTTGGGGATAAAAAATTATTTATTATTTGTGGCATTAACAGTAAATTTAAATAAATTGATACTTTGTGTGAAATCAACGCTCCTAAGATATGAAACAGATAGTACAGTAAAACACCTCCCAACCGGACTAATCAGGGGAAAATCCGATCCGGAAGTGCCAAAAGTCTGAGCTTCATTCTCTGATGTCCGGAAAAGTCTTGAAGTCTGAATAATAGTCCGGACAAGATCTTACATTTTGATGAGTTCTTCTGTCTTTTTACTGCTGTGTTCGTACAAGTTTTGGTTTGTTTATTTTGTAAGTTTTACATTATAATTTTCGGACTATACAGTACTATTCAGACTTCCAGAAGTCTGAGTAAAGAGTCCAAATTGAAATGCTTATCCGAAAGTCATGGGTTTCCAGATGGGCGGGATCCAGATGAGTGAGGTTTTACCGTTTCTTTCCAGGTGAAGGTAGATTGCCATGTCTTCCCTTAGATTACTTAACTATTACGAAAATTTTGTAACGAAATATGAAAACTTGCTATTAATATGGCGCAGTATAGAGTACAGTAGTTTCATATTTCTCCAGTAAGTATCTAGAAATATGCTGCTAAGGGATTGAATTTACAGTCAGATGAAAAGAATCAGACTGTAGCCAAAACATATTAGGATTGGCAAGGAAAAGTGATACTGTTGTAACAAAATATATATAGCGTTTTTGGTGAACCTTTGACTTTGACTATAAAGACAAGAGTAACTTTTTGACAAATCTATAATACATACCAATAAATTTCATGAGGCTTCAAAATGTATCAGAATTATAGGCTGTGGCTGTACCACTTGGAACAAACCCAAACTGTATCAGAGAGACACTACTCGAGGTAAAGCAAAACATAATAAAAAAGACTATTATCACATTGGCATAGAGCTATTATTTTATTATAATGTAAAACTTGCAAACTAATTAAAAACTTACTCTTTCTGTTTCTAAATAGGTTATCTCAATTCTTTATTACCTTGAATATTCATGAATAAATACACATACCATTCTTATTAGTAGGTATGAAAGACAGATACAACTGTCAAGTTGTTATCACTAGACTTGCTAAAAAATTATTTTAGAATTTGTGTTGCCAAAATCAGCAAACTTGATAAAAAAAAATATAACTTTGTCCCGGACTTCCCATACTTGACTACTTCCTTTAACGTGACGATAGTGCGTTGTTATATGTGCGATTAGTTTGCTTGGGAAACAGATTAACTTGCTCATGTAGTAATGTACACCCTATGTGGTGGATTGTGTTCTTTTATTTAATAATTTTCATTTTAGTAAGCGTTGTTTCCACATAGCGATTTTGATAATTTAATTTGACTTTATATTGTCCTTGTCCCAATTTTGGTTTGTTTAGTTTGCAAGTTTTACATTTTAATTTGATCCTATCAATGACGATATTTGAAATATGAAGTTGACTTGTTCATTTTAATTCAGATAAAATTATTTTTCATCTAAACAGCGTCAGTGTCCATAAAAATAATAGTCCGTCTGGAAGTTAGGCTTTCTTCTATATATTTAAAAAAAAAAAAAAAAAAAAAAAAAAAAAAAAAAAAAAAAAACAAATAAAAAAAAAAAAAAAAAAAAAAAAAAAAAAACCATATATATATATATATATATATATGAAAGTCCTATCAGCAAGATAGCATCTGTCTTCTATGATTTTGGTTTTTTTTCTCCAGAAATCCATTACATATTTCCAGTGGCACATCAGATCCACCAAACAGCAGAAGACCCAAAGAGCGACACACATATACAGTAGATACCAAAAACATACATACATACATACTGAAACACATAATACACACATATACAACACACCCATGCCCAAGAGTATAGGGGGTATCACACAAGAACTTTATCGTCAACTTTAGACCCAAAACTATATTCTGGCAATATTTTGAGAGAACTTTGCACTTGTACCTGATATTAGAAGGTAGATTTACTTAGGAGACAGAATTCTTATAAAAGTTGACCTCATAAGCTGCCAGACCAGTGTTGACGATAAATGTTGAGGGAAAAGGTGCTCGTGTGATACCGGCTGAACAGGATTGCAGGACAACCCACTACAACTTGTAGGCAATTTATTCAGATTAGGAATGACCTCACACAGTCATGGGGTTGATATACCATTGCCTCAATAGTCTGAAGATCACTGGCTTAAAAACAGACTTACATCCTACAACCAAACATTAGTGTTACTGGTACAACTTAAATCTAAATTGTAAATTATAAAAACAAAATCAAAATGTATAACTGATGCACTGTACAGTAATCTAATTAGGAGAATCTATTGTTAATTTGACACAGAATTGCAATTTGTTCTTAGAAACTAAAAACTAAGAACTTGGCTTAAGTGTTATCTTAAATTATTATGAGAGATCAGAGATCAGGGATCAGGGGGTAACTTAAATAAAAAGCTGAGGAAGAGTGGTAGTGGCAGTCAAACCTCTAACCCCTTCAGGACACCTTTTTACCTCCGGCAATGAAGTTGACGGAGGTTATGTTTTCGCCTCCATTTGTCTGTAAGCAAGATATCTCACAAGGTTATGAATCAAGCTTTAACAAATTTGGTGGGCAGATAGGATATACGCCAAGGAATAAGTGATTCAATTTAAGAGGCGAACCAGAGATTTTCATGAACTTTGGTGGGTAAATAGGATATGCGTCAAGGGAGAAGTGATTTAATTTAGGAGGCGATACAGATATTTACAACAAATTTGGTGGGCAGATAGGATATGCACCAAGGAAGAAGTGATTCAATTTAGAAGGCAATGCTAATTATACCCTGGAACCAAAATCCACAAGATAATTTAGGTCTATGATAATAATGGTAAAGAACCAGGCAGCGTAGGCAGAGCCATGCACTCTACCAAGTGCCCCTCAAGTTACCTTTGATTCTGGCTAAAATTAGACGATATTATGCTGTTTAAGAAGGACATATAGCAAACACCAATTTATTTTACTCAGGTTAGAAATAATCTCTCGTAATCCAATGATTGTTCTACTTTCTGCCAATGTCAATTTCATTAACCTCTCCGCAGCGTAGGTGGGGTATTGGCCACCCCTCCCTGTGCGGAGGTATTTAGACTGTTTCCTAAACTCAAATCGTCATCGTACCATAAATATCATTAATACTTATCCATATGCGCCTATTTTATGTTGATTATAAAGGTTACCTGTTACAACAATAAAACAGGTGGAAACAGCGTTTGGATGGTCAAAATCGGCGATAGAGGCCGGGAGTTACATAACTTATGGCTGAGGCAGCCTGCCAGCCAGCCAGCCGTCACGACGGCTGGAGAGACACTGTTGCATGGTAGTCTCTCTCTCTCTCGCTCTTTCCCACGCTTGGTAACACAGATGACCACGCCCTGCTAGCAACTCGCTAATGTTAGCACGAAAATATACCTAAGAATAAGGGAATAACAGGGAGAATAGGTGATAATTGAAGGGGGGTGGGGGGAGGGTGGAAGAAGGGGATGTGGAGGAGTGATATTTTGCATGGCCAAGGGGCAATAAAAAAAAATAAAAAAATACTGGGCTGATTTAAATGTTTTTTTTTTTTTTAGGCCTTGGATTATATGAGGAGATCCGCAGCGCACCGGTAAAACTCTTACGATGAGATCGGCACTTGCCGTGTTAAGGGAGCCCACCTCACTTTTTTTCTCTTTCTCTCCCTCTCTCTTTGGCTTGTATCCATTCGGCCCCATTCAGCCTACTGTTATAAGACCCCCAGGCGAGCGGCAGCGAGTCAGCATATATATATTTTTGTTTTGACAGCGAGCTAAATTTGTAAATATTTCTATAGAAAAATGTTTCCGGCGAAGCCGGATTTCTCCATTCAATGCTGACTCGCTATCGACACCTGGATGGGGATAAACGTCTTAAAACAGTTGGCTGAATGGGGCCGAATGGATACAAGCCAGGGAAAGAGAGAAAGATAAAAAAAGCCTGTGACCCCCATTAACCTATTCACTACGATGACACTTTTGTTTTGCCTTTTATTCTGGCTAACATTACAGTAGACAATTTTATGCAGTTTATGAAGGTCCTATATTTTTCAGATGATTTATCATAGTGTTTACCCTTGGAGTCTTAAGGGGGGATGGGCCAGTTTTCTTGACTACTTTCTCCCTCATGTTTAGCCCCATTAGTTTTGAGATTTTAAGGTGTTTGCCCCATTAGTTAGTCAATTTTAAGACCTTTTGCCCCATTTCTTCGTCAATATTTAGACCTTTTGTGCTATTTCGGTATCGATTTGTTCCCTGGCGAACGTTGGTGAGCCTGTAATGTTGGAAGAACCGGCCGGGACATTTTTCTACCAAAAAATTTACAAATTAATCTAGAAGGGGGATCTAATGGATGTTTTTTTTTAATTTGATGGAGGTCTAGGGAGAAAACTAGAAAAATAATAAAAAGATACATAAATGAGCAAATAATTAAGCTCATCCCCCCTTAAGAGATACCGTAGATTATAACCTAAAGAAAATCGCTTAATGGTAACCAGAAAAAGACGAAAATAACGTCATCATGCTGAAGGGGTTAACTTATTAAACCGAAATCCATACTAATTGCATTGATTTATTTTACTCTAGATGTAGATCTCGCTAGGTAATATAATTCAGCTTAGGAAGGAGTATCTATCAGCATTAGAGAAACTTAAATACAATCAATTACTGCATTTTGTAACAACACTGGCGGGCAAGTAATTTTGTTTATTTATTTTGTTATTGACTGGCAAATAATATTCAAACATAGGCTTAAAGAGCAAACAACCTTTTCAGATTGTTTGGTTAGAAGCCTTTAATTGAGCAAGCTTGGTTTTCGATCTATATTATTATCTATTCATATTTGAGTTTCCTTGCTAGACCTCTATCAAGCTTAAAAAAACACCCCTTAGACCCCCTTTCAAGATAAATTTGTACATTTTTCGATAGAAAAAGTCGATTCCTCTTAAAATTACAGGCTCGCACGCTCGCCAGGAAAAAATCAACACCTAAATGGCACGAAAGGTCTTGAAATTGACAACGAAATGGGGCGAAAGGTATTAAAATCGCCAAACTAATATGCTAAACACGAGGGAGAAGGAGGTCCATAAAAAGCGAGAAGTACCCCCTTAATTGAGCAAGCTTGAACAGAATAACAGATTCTGAATAAAACATGACCCAATATGAAGCATAACGCGATCACATAATATTGAAAATTAAGAAAAATAATAATTGAACCAACACAAACAAATATTGAAGTGTTAATTTCTTGCTACAAAATGCAGTATTGGTTAGTACATCCCTTCAATCAGATGTCCCCCTATTCGTTTATTATATTAGTATTATCACTGCCAGACCACTTTATTCAGTTTATGAAGGACCTCTCTTGGAATCATCAGAGGGATAAAGACGAGTATAACGTTAGGCATGGAAAGAAAAGGGAAAAGAATGAATGAATGAATAATGATAGGTGTAGGATAAATAAATACAAAAAAGAAAAGTACAAGCAAAATATGAGTTAAAGAGAAACAGGAAAAGAAATAAATATAAAACAAATAAAGAAAATGGATAGACAAAAAGAGAGAAGTAGTGTACAAGGAAAATACAACAGAAAGAAGAACAGGAAAAGAAATGAGTAAACAAATGGACAGACAGCAGTTATCATGAAGAGAATCCAGGGAGATCATCTAGTCTTTCTAATCACAGGCATAGTTAATAAATAGTGATAGAGTTGAGCCCTAGTCACACGAGCAACTTCACCGGTGAATTGTATAGGAATTCTAAATACGTAACAATATATTTTACAGTATTATTTACTGGGATATGTGTTATCTGAACTACATAAAATGATTCAAGATTAAGCAGTAACAGGATTTAAAATACTGTTATAATAGTGAAAAAAGGCTAGATAATAGACTTTATTTCATTATATAGGTACTGTATACAGTATTGTAGTTGACTTCGATACATTCACCGCTAGAGCTCGTGGTACATCGGCTTTAAGGCAGTCATGTCTTCTGAACACACAAGTAGCTTTGTATTCAAGGTGGCCAACTAAATTTAAATGGTGATGAAAAAAATACAATGTGTGGAATATGAAAAATAAATACGCTTTACGCACCCTGAGTGGCTTGTGCGAGGAAGATCACACGCAGCTTAAAACTAGACATGTCCCATCACACGGGTTTATATATAGATTTATATTCATTCCTATATAAAAGATCACTAGTCATTACCGTAAGATAGGGAATCAGGAGCATCTTTGGATAAAAGAGCCTGTGCGTACTGGCAAACTCTACATTATTTCAGGATGATGATGTCTTATCATAGGTTTATTCAGGCCAAGATTAGACAATTTTACTCGGCATGAAGATAGTGGTGTGTAAAAACATGCAATGATGCATTAGCCATATTTACCTGATGAATATTCTCCAAGGTGAAGTCACTGATCTGAGGGACCGAGTCAACACAGATAAACTCAAGTTATCAGAATGCAATATGATCATAAAGTATTTTTTTTCCATTGAACATTTTCCTGTTTCCAGCCTGCATGTGAAGATCCGTCTACAAAGAATTTTTGGATTGAAGACCTGGCTTTAGAGCCCCATATACTCTGACTCTGAGGCTAAACACTCAAACGTTGTCAAGCAATTACCAGGGGTGTTGAAAACTACTTAATGCTTGTCAAATATACATAATTCCTTTAATTGAAGATCCATAAAGTGAGTTAGCATTAAGAGATTATGGTAATTTTAATGGCAATATTTAGCAAAGGTTGTGACAATAATGCAAGGGTGACTGTGGTGTTGGTAATGTATAGCCATGCTCAAAAAAAGGATCCTACGTTTTTAATGTTCAGAGGTCCAATTACCCCCAGGAAAGACTCTAACAACCCCATCTTACGGTAAACTATCTACATAATGGGCAACTTAATCAGTCAGTCTTTGGGTTACTTATTACAAAATGCAATATACAGTACTGCAATGCCAAATATAGTACAGTAATGTTTTCTTTGCAATAAGCTGTGAATCAATTATTTAATATTGGGTCTATGTTTGAATTCTTGTCAAATAAATAAATTCTGGCTTATACCACTTAGTATTATATTCACTCCAATATTTAATGCTAAATCATTACTGTACCTCTACTTTATTCTTGTGAATAATACATCCTTTAAATCATATATTGACTGAATTTACTATACCCCCTCAATAAAACTACATTGTTTTTTACTTTATAAATGTTACTGCCAGATTATTTTACTCTGCTTAGGATAGTCCTCTACGAACAAAAGATTAAAGACTATCTTCATTAACCCTCAAACTCTCACAGGTCCATCTTAAGTTAAATAAAATCAACTGAAGACCAGATAGACTAAATGTTGAATGGATTACCAGATCGAACTGAACATATTCTGACTGATAATAAAACATTACGGTTCAAGGGAGACAATGCTTGGCACTGAGGCACATTTTGTAATAACACCCAATCCACACATGACTGATAATACGGCAGAATATCACAGTTGAATACCTGAATATCCAGCAAATCCTCAAAATATTTTACGATACTTACTTTCAAATATTTTTCAACATCCCAAAATACTAAAAGTACTGTAGTTTTAAAGTCTTTATAAAATTATCCTGAGGTAGGAGCAAATACTTAGCAACTCCTCAAAACATTTTACAGCAAAAACTTCTTTCTTTTACTTCCGACATCCAAAAATACTAAAGGACGTCCCAAAATCTTTAACGAAATTATCCTGAGGTAAAAGTGAATACTCAGCGACTATAAGGTAATTTGTAACTAGTGTGGCAGTTTTAAGAGTCTATTCTCTCACCTAATACTATATGTAATCTCGCATCAGTGTGTTTGCTTTTCTCACCCGGCCCCGGCTACTAACATCCATGTCCCCGTTTTCTCCTTCCTCATCATCACTACTAATATCATCATCCTCATCACTGCTATCAGCATCATCGCTGTATCTCACTCGCTTGACTTGATGATTTTCACTGTCCTCCGACTCAGATTCAGTCTCGAACATCCGCTTCCCACGTCCGACTGGCATCATCTGTTTCCCTTTCCCTGTAGCCGCATATGCAGCGGCAGCGGTAGCAATGGATTGGTTCGGCAAATGCGGCAAACTGTCTGCTGAGATCGAATCGTCCGAGTTAAAATCATCTTCATCGTCATCGTCATCGTCATCATCACTGGAGATCTGAGAGGTAATGACTCTACCCACCACCCGACCCCCTTGTTTGATCTCGTTGACTATCATCTTCTGAGTGGGGAAGTTTATTGGCTGGTAGGGGATAGGTAGCTGTCCAGCCTTGTTCACTGATATGAACTCCTGGACTTGGATCTTGCTCGGTGAGCGCTTCTTTGGGGGCGGCGAAGCTTTGCTTACAGAGGCAGTAGTGGGTGTTGGTGCCAGGACTTTCTTAGGATGAGCGTTCTTTGGCGTGGCAGGGCTTTTCGGTGTTGCTGGTTTCTTCGACGTGGTAGCCTTTTTCGGTGTTGTCGATTTCTTTGGCGCCGTGGCTTTCTTTTTTGGCGTTGTAGGCTTTTTGGGGGATGCGTGTTTCTTGGCCTTAGTGTGTTTGGTCTTTTTGCTAGGTTGCTTTTTCTTTTTGGAGGGCTTCTTCTTTGGCTTGGGATTTTTCTTCGCTTTTTTCTTTTTCTTTGATTGTTTAATGCCATATTCACTGCCATCTTCGCTTTCGGACTCTGAACTGGAGTCGTTAGACATATCATCGTCATCTATAAAATCAGTGTCAGCAACAATAAAGTCAGACTCAATGTCCTCGTCGAATTCATTTTTAATTTTTCTTGCTCTTCTTACCCCTGACGCTACTCCTGTGCTTCCTCGCTTTCTATAGGCTCGCTTGGCGGACAATTCTTCCTCTAGGCTCTCCTCAGAACTCGATTCCAAATCTTCATCATCAAATTCCACCTCGCTCTCTTCTCTTCGCTGCCGCTTGGAAAGTTCTTTCTGGGGGGCGGGTATTAGCGGAGGTAAATTTGGAATGGATATACTAAGCTTTGGGGGTTTCTGTTCATCTTCCGAGCTACTGCCACTGCTGCTTGATGCCTCTGTTTTCATTCTTTTGCTGCTGCTTCCAGATTTGGTGGCTGTATGTTGGTTATCTTTGTTGGATGAACTGGACGAGTTGGTACTGTTACCGCTCTCTCCACTCCCACTGTCACTTGCTTTTCTCTTGCCAACTTTCTTATCCTGTGGATTGACTTTCTTGGACATGCCATTGACATTTCTTGATTGATTAGATTTCTTGTCATCGCTCTCATCACCACTGGAGCTTTCGATCCTGTTTCTCATGCCGCTCAGCTGGCCGTTAGTTCTGTTAGTGCTGGGCCCAGCAGCACCCTCATACTCACTACTCTCACTATTACTCTCACTACCACTGCTCCTCACACTTCTAGAGACACTCTTCTGGACATTTCCTAGCAAGGGGGCCATGCTGGGTATCGCCAGCGGGAGACGTGGGACCACCACCTCCTCTTCATCACTGTCCTCGTTGTACTGCACAGTGACGCGGCCTCGGTTCCTCGTAGCCACCCCTTTCTTGCTCTTCTTCTTGGGGGTGCCCGAGGATTTGGACGGTCGGTTCTTGGGATTGTACTCCTCCCCAGAGTCGTTGTCCTCCTCATCACCATTGATTATCTTCTTCCTGGCTACCCTCCGAGACCTCCGCTTGCTGTCTTTCACCGAGGCTCTAGAGATGTTTGCCTCAAGTTCATCGTCTTCGTAGCTGTCGCTGTGGGGGAGTGCCCCGGGGGTGTCCATGGGTGGGGAGAGGGAGTAGGGCCGCAACGGGGGGATCACTAGCCGACCAAAAGAGGTGGAAGTGGTCGGGATACGCCGAGAATCCCCGCTTGTTGACTTAATTGGAATATCTGTGGGAGATATATTTTACAGGTTATAGTTAGATAGTTTTGCTACAAACTTTATTTGAAAATATTTTGAAGCTATTCAGTAAATGAATGCCATTCTACCTGAAAATTCAGATTTACAAGCCTTAGTTTAAAAGTTATGCAGACTTTATTCATTTGAGACACTTCACAAGGTACCAGTATAGTTAAAGTTTTACAAGCCTAGTTGACATTTTTAGCTCTGAGCTCTTCCTTATATTCAAAGGTCTATAGCAGTACCGCAAGTATAACTACTCGATTAAACCCTCTGCATTCATGATAGCATGGCACAGACAGTGTATGCCCAATGATAGTTATCCAGGGGGTAGAGTCACTGTTCTGAAGGACAGAGGCTGGCTTGGAATTGCAATGAGGAAGATATATGACTTTTTTCGGTGCATTTTACTGACATGTCGCTAACTTCATAGGTACCACCACAGACTTATTAGAGAGGTTCTAGAAGTCTCCACACATCCAACGCAAAGCTACAACATTATCTAGTTTACTAATTGTAGTGGAAACGATCTAATGTTTTTTATTATGGCTTTCGACAAAAATAAATACTGTAGTATGTTAGGCAGACACTCAGAGTTCAGTACATCATCTCTTTGTTTACTTAACACCCACAGTTATGTTCAAGTCTAATTTTTCCATTTTTTTTCCAAATATTATATGGTACATTTGTCTATTCTTTAAGGTTCTCTTACTGCTTTCTTCAATTATTTCCACTTCAATTTCACAAAATAATTTCAATGCTTTCGAAGGTTAGGTAAAGTAAGTTTAGGTAAGTTGGGTAAAGTAGGGAAGGTTAGGTTAGTTATGATATGATAGGTTAGGTAAGTTAGGTTAGGTTGGCTATGATAGGATTGATTAAATTAGTTAAGTTGGTTGGCTAGGAAAAATATCAAGAGAACTCCTCCAAGAACCTAACCTACTTAACTCATCTCTGTCTTTCTTCTTTTTTTTTTTTTTTGTGAGGGAGACAAAAGGCAGAACTGCCTGTGACGAATTCCTCCCCCAGAGTTAAAAGAGTGACAGGGCCAAAATCAAGGGGCGTTCGAGCCAAAATGCCTGGATACACGGAGTTTGAAGCACTTTAAGTCATAGGAAGAGGGAAAGACTGCTTCTGGGAGAGAGTTCTAGAGCTCAGCTGTTGAATAGAAGAAAGATTGAGAATAATGTTTCACTCTTGGGTTGGAGAGTTGCACAGAGTAGGGGTGGGATGTGTTGTAAGACGGGTGCTACGTGCTCTACGAAGAGGGGATGGTATACACCGAGAGAGCTCTGAGGGACACTGATTATTGTAATAGCGGTAGAATAGTGAGAGATGCAACATTGCGGCGAAGAGAGAGACTGCAGAGAATTGGTGAGTGGACATGAGTTAATGAGACGGAAGCCTTTCCTTTCTATTTTGTCTAGAAGAGCATCTAGTTTAGTGATATGCCGCATAACTTCACAGGTATCACCATGGACTTATTAGAGAGTTCCTAGAAGTCTCCACCCATTAACACCATTGAATACTAGTAATAATAGAAATATCGAGAGAACTACTCCGAGACTAATGTAAACGACGTGGCGGCGATTCACCCCGACCACCCACCACAGTGATATTCAATCAAACGTGCCCTTTTATTCTCGTTGAAAAACGTGGATAAAATTTTATTAGATTGTACCCACTACCATCAGTGTATAGAAGAATGTTGTAGCTAAGTATTAGGCATGTGAAAACCTCTAGACATTCTCAAATTAGTCCATTGAGGAAGCTGTGAATTTTTCATCATGCATCCACAAAAGGCAAGTAAATAAAGCGACGTAGATATGCTTCGACCTCCCACCATGGCGAATTTCGATAACAAATGTGAAGGTTAGCAATATGTCAGTAAAATTGCACCCTTTATTCATGGTCAAATGCTTTTCCTAGCACTAACTCATTTTAGTAGTTTCTTACAACACACAATAATATACAGCAAAGGAAGGGGAGGGGGGTTATTTTTTTCACATTCTATTCCAGAGTAGAGCAGAGGCCACCCTTACCTTTCTGTTATTTGAAATGAATAGTTTATTAATCAGGCTATTCACTAACAATATTTATACAGTATCTAGTACATGTATTTACCAGTATATATATATATATATATATATATATATATATATATATATATATATATATATATATATATAGTATAATATATATATATAGTGAACATCTCGCAACTGTATGAAAATCAGTGATATACGTTTCTTGATTATATTGGTAATAATGATTGTGAATTAAGTGTGCGATTCATCCCGGCTACACCAATTCCCAACATCCAGTACTATTGTCTTTTCAACCAAGCTGGCAGTAGGGTTAGTCAGGGAGCTAGAACATAGGCAATATTATCGTCAAATTGTATTGGACTATGGTATGGTCAAAATACAAAATGCCTTTCCACGACTTCATTCAGAGCAAAAGTAGACAGGAAATTAGGCTTTTGATTGTACAGTACTCCAAGTCAAAACCAGTTTGAAACCTTGAATGACTGAACAACTACACAAAATAGTAGGGATGGGAAGGAGGACAAGGTGGTTTTAGTTACTTAAGCTTGCAATAACTATAACTTTATCTCAACTCAGAGTAAAGGTGGGAAGGAACTTTTGATTTAATTTTACAGTACTCTGTTACACACTTGATGGAGATGTCACACAGGCATGCTGTGCAGGGGTTGTGTGGGATGAATTACAATAGCAATACCATACTCCAGTGCAGCATACTGTCAACCCTAATTTTGTGAGTACAGTACAGTATTAACATACAATGGAAAACCTGGCTGTGTGACACCATCTTAGTGTTAAGTCATCCAATACCCCCATGCAAGCAGCATAGGCAGAGTGTACACTGTACAGCTCCTTCCAAAATACAGGCTGGACAACTGCTATCTTTTATCTATATTATTTTTGTCAACTGGACCACCAGTAACTTTATATATAATAAATAATTGTGTACAGTAGTTTCAAATTTTTGACTAGGTAAAGTGTTAAAATATATATAAATGCAAGCACATGTGTGCAATAAAAAAATAAAATAAATCACAAACTTTGGTGATCAGTTCATTAACTGAAAGAGTAATTTCAAGTTATATATACAGTATATATATATATATATATATATATATATATATATATATACCCTATATATATATATATATATATATATATATATATATATATATATATATACAGTATATATATATATATCTATCAATTGCCTGACGCCGCAATCCCCGAAGGGGTGGCCACGAACGAACCGCCCCCATGCACCTCTGTCCCTAGTCAGTCGACGCCCCTCCTCCCAACCAGCACCGCCTTCATTCATATACTTCCTCACTCCATCCTTCCACCTCTCCTTCGGTGCACCTCTCCCTCTCTGTAGGACTTCCACCTCGCTCTCGTACACCCTCTTAGTCAATCTCTCGCTTTCCATACGTTCCATATGGCCGAACCATCTCAAGTTGTTCCTTTTCACACTTTCCAGCACATCTACCTCCACACCACACCTCCTTCTTACTGCCTCATTCGTCTGTCTATCCCTCCATGTAACTCGGCACGCACTTCTCAAGTAACTCATTTCCACCGCTCTCACTCTTGGTCGAAGTCTCTTCCCGAACGTCCATGCTTCGCTTCCGTAAGTTAGTGTCGGGATTACTACACTGTCATGCAAGGACTTCTTCACTTCCATACTGACCACACTATTTCTTGTTACTGCTTTCAACGTTCCTACAACCCTCTTCCCCTGTTGCACCCTCTCCCGCACTCCTCAGTCAGTCCCATCTTTACTCAACACACTGCCCAGATACTTAACCTCTCCGCTGCGTAGGTGGGGTATTGGCCACCCCTCCCTGTGCGGAGGTATTTAGACTGTTTCCTAAACTCAAATCGTCATCGTACCATAAATATCATTAATACTTATCCATATGCGCCTATTTTACGTTGATTAAAAAGGTATTAACCTGTTACAACAATAAAACAAGTGGAAACAGCGTTTGGATGGTCAAAATCGGCGATAGAGGCCGGGAGTTACATAACTTATGGCTGAGGCAGCCTGCCAGCCGTCACGACGGCTGGAGAGACATTGTTGCGCGGTAGTCTCTCTCTCGCTCTTTCCCACGCTGGGTAACACAGATGACCACACCCTGCTAGCAACTCGCTAATGTTAGCACGAAAATATACCTAAAAATATGGGAATAACAGGGAGAATAGGTGATAATTGAAGGGGGGGGGGGGTTGAAGGGTGGAAGGAGGGAATGTGGAGGAGTGATATTTGGCATGGCCAAGGGCAATAAAAAAAAAAATATATATATATATATATATATATATATATATATTTATATATATATACAGTATACTGTGCCGATTTAAATGTTTTTTTTTTAGGCCTTGGATTATATGAGGAGTTCCGCAGCGCAGCGGTAAAACTCTTATGATGAGATCCGCACTTGCTGGGTTAAAAGAGCTGACGATCTCCATAGCCTGACCGTTCAACTTCACCTCACACTCTGTGACTTCACCCCTTTCGAATACCATAACCTTGCTCTTCCCCGCATTTGCCTTCAAATTCCGTTTTTTGCACACTGTTCAAAACTCATTTACCAAACACTGCAGCTCCCATTCATTATCACTCATCAGAACTGTATCATCCGCAAACAGCAGTACTGTATAGGCAGCTTCCACTCATTTCCCTCCCTTTTCAGCGATACATCAACATCCACTGCTCTTGATTGTATTTCTTTCATGACTCCATCCATATATACAGTAAACAACCACGGGGACATCACACACCCCTGTTTCAAACCAACATTCAGGTCAAAGAAGTCGCTCTGCTCACTCTCCACACGTACTGCCGCCTTTGCACCCTCATACATACTCTTCACTGCTTTCAGCAACTTGCCATCTACTCCGTATATTCTAAGTACTTTCCACAAATCTTCTCTATCCACTCTGTCATAGGCCTTCTCCAAGTCCATAAAGGCAACATACACCTTTTGTTTCTTCTCCAGATATATCTCCACAACACAATTCAGGGTAAAAATCTGATCTACACATCCTCTTCCCTTCCTAAAACCTCCCTGCTCGTCGCCTATCCATTTCTCCGTTCTCACTCTCACTCTCTCAATCACTACCCTACTGTATACCTTCCCTACTACACTTAGAAGACATATTCCTCGGTGGTTACCACGCACTCCTCTTTCCCCTTTGCCCTTATATAGGGGAACTATTATGCCAGTCCTCCAGTCATCGGGTGCACTCCCCTTCTCCCATGCTAGTTTGCACATTTTCCATACCCATTCGATCACTATATCACCACCATACCTCAACATTTCCCCACACACTCCATCTGTTCCTGGTGCTTTACCCAACTTCACTCTTTTCATGGCTTCCCACACTTCTGACCTCCTGATCCCCACCTCCTCCTCCACTACTTCTCTTCTTCTCCCTCCCATACCATATCCAACTATGTTTGCTGGCTCTTCATTCCTTACATTTAGCAACTCATTGAAGTACTCCCTCCATCTATCGACTCTCTCTTGCTTCTCGGCTAGCATTCTCCCATTCTTATCTTTCACACCCTTACTGTTTCCCTTGCTACCTTCCCTAACTTTCTTGACTTCTTTCCAGAACAGTTTCTTACTCTCCCTCCATTTTACACTCAGATTCCTTCCAAATTCCTCATCTACTCTTCTCTTACTTTCCTTCACTACTCTCTTCACCACCCTCTTACTCTCCACGTACCTCGCTCGTTTCTGTCTCTCGAAATCTTCATTCCCTCTACTACCCAACCACTCTCTATAAGCTTTCTTCTTTTCTTCCACAGCTATTCTTACCTCTTCTGTCCACCATGCTGTACCTTTCACTCCCCTCCCTCTCCTCCTCACTCCACACACCTCCTCACATGCTGCACAGATCTCATCCTTAAACATATATATATATATATATATATATATATATATATATATATATATATATATATAAATGACGCTTCTTGAGAGGCCAATTTGGCAAATATTTACGTTGCGATTATTTTTATTGTTTTGTTTGCTGTTTGGTAAGCATTTCAGTTGCGTTGTCGAGTTTAAATTAATTTAAAGCATTGAGGATGTAATGTGACCAAGGAGTATAAGGTGGCTCAGGTATGTGGAGAGGAAGGAAGAGGGTAATGTGTAAAGGTCAAGAATATAAACATAGAAGGTCAAGGGCCTAAGGGTAGAGAAAATACAACATGGGAGAGAGGTATGGAGTAAGGACCTCAGTTAAAAACACTGACTAGAGACAGCAATAGATAGAGCAGTGTGGAGCATGGTTTTCTTGTCAACAAGGCTTAAAGGAATATCACACTAGCTTTGTTTGTCAATTTTTGATAGTCAACAATTTTCTGCCAACGTTTCAAGGATATTTTACACTTGCAATGAAAACTAGACAAAAGATAAGTTTATTTTGGTGAAAGGATAATTTTATAATTTTACCTCATGAACCATTGATAAAGAAGTGCTTAACACATATACAGGTAGACTAGGCTTTCAAATTAAATGTACCTGCTGTAGAGTGCTACTGAAACATGTTCCCAGATATTAAAAAGTGACATGGAAAATCGTTGTATAATCTACTGTATAAGGAACTTGGAAGACTTTGTAACCAATGATAGGTCCTAGTGCCTATTATCTACCTCACCATTAACCCTCTCACCACGGAAGGGCTCTTGAACGCCCATAAAAAAGCATATAACAGGTACCCGAAGGGCTCTTGAACGCCCAGTGGTTGAAAGCCTGTGAGCTTCGTGTGCGAGGCGTCGGTCCGACGCATGTAAACAACAGCCGGCTGGACCGACGCCCCGCATCTCCGGCCACAAGAAGGAGAGCGTCGCTTGTTCGTGTGTGCCTGTATGTTGTTGTTAAGTATCGAAAAGTAGTGTAAAGTGGCTGTTTTGGCCATAAAGTTATCTCCAATGAAATCATCATCACAACTCAACCAATTGACTTAGAGAGCTCTACTTAATGCCATTCTACAGGTAAATAACACAGCTACGCTTGGGGATGCACGGGAATGCAGGAAGCAGTCTGATTAACAAATATACGGTAGCCTAGCCTAGACGTTTTTCGGCCAAAACACCCGGGTTTCGAGGAATATATATATAATACATAGCCGGGGCTGGAGGGTTAATACATTCAGAAGTCATGTCCTACCACCAGAATTCTCCCTACCAATAAATGCCTACAGTGGCCGATAGAGGCGCTGAACGCTAGGTTTACCGCGGTGCATTGTGGGAAATGGGCGACATCGCGGAGCTATCCACCCTCCCTCTCCTTCAACAATTCTATAATATATGCAATTAGTCGAAATTTCTGTAGCTGACACATACTTTGGTCTATGCATATGTTTGTTTTATATATTTTAAAATCACCCATATTCATAAATAACGTATATTTACAATACAAAGTCAGCAGGTATTTTTCCGCCAATTTTGTTATGATAATTAATCAGCTTATAATTATGTTTATAGTCATTATTAGTTTTGAGATTGGATATAAAAAGTCTCTCGTTTGCCAACCTGCATACAGTACCTTGGTACTGTATAAGGATACCAGTGCATAGGAAAAGTTGTTTATTCTTCTATTAGGCCTACCACACAAAAACACAAGCAAGGAAACCAATACCCGGTATATAATTTCCTTACCCTTCTATACTACTCTACAAGAAACCAATGCCTAGAAAAGGGATTGAGTGCTAAAATATACACAACTAATTATCATCATTTGGCACTAATAAATCAGAAAATAATATCTCGACAAACAACTTGGTAGACAGTGGCTACGGTAACTTAGAAAAAAAAATTATGCATCGAGGTGGGTAAATACTTATCAATACAAAAATATTAAAAGTTTTGTGGGTAAACATTTATCAATACAAATATTTGAAATTCTGTTGTGTATATATTGTGAAGCCCACACAATTACCTGGTGGCAGTACTCACTAACTTCATGCATTTGTTCGTGTCTTTGGGCTACTGGCAGGGTGAAGGTGTTCTAGCTACCCAATAATGTACATAGGGAGAATACTGGATTATTTACAGGTAGATCTTGACCATTTTGTCTAGTTTTATAGGTCATGCTAGAGCTTTTTTAAATGTTGCTTTAGGTAATGACATTCTTTCACCAGGCTAAACTATACCAATACATTAGGTATCTATAGATGAACACCAAAGGCTTCCAATGGAAAATAAATGGATATTAAAATGCTTCTGAGGAATTTGGCTTAACTCATTCACTGGCAATAACACTTGAAATGATTACCATATATTTAATTGGCTTTTGTTATCTGTAATTATCTAACATTAATTGTTCATGATTTCTGCATCAAACAATTTATCTGCTTTATCTGATGGAGTGGTGGGAGGGTGGGGTGTACCGTCAGAGGTGAATGGGAATGGTAGTGCACTTGTGGACGTATGTGTGGGGAGGAGGCTGTGGATAGCCAACACCTTCTTCCGACACAGAATGATACACAGATACACATGGAAAGTGGTGTGGAGGAAGAAGGATGGGGAAAAGACAGTGGTGGAACGAAAGGCACTGATTGATTATATATGTGTGGATGAACGAATGAAGAAATCTGTGCTGGATGCTAGGGTGTATAGGGGTATTGGAGGGGGTCTGTCTGACCATTATATAGTAGTAGCTAAAATTAGGATACAAAAGAAGTGGGTGAGGAGAGCTGGAGGGAGGCAAGAGGAAGGTGGAATGACGTCCTGGGTAGAGAGGTTGCAGGAGGAGGGAATCGGGGAAGAGTACAGGAGAGCAGTAGAAAGATGACTAGGTAGGTTTGACCTGGAAGGTATGGAGGAAGTGGAGGAGATGAGCAAAGTGTTTATTAAGAAAGAGATCTGTGCGGCATGTGAGGTGGTGTGTGGAGTAAGGAGAAGAGGGAGGGGAGTGAAGGGTACAGCATGGTGGCGAGAAGAGGTAAAAATAGCTGTGGAAGATAAGAAGAAAGAGTATAGAGAGTGGTTGTGTAGTAGAGGGAATGAAGATTTGGAGAGACAGAAACGAGCGAGGTACGTGGAGAAAAAGAGAGTGGTGAAGAGAGTAGTGAAGGAAAGTAAGAGAAGAGTAGATGAGGAATTTGGAAGGAATCTGAGTGTAAAATGTAGGGAGTGTAAGAAACTGTTCTGGAAAGAAGTCAAGAAAGTTAGGGAAGGTAGCAAGGGAAACAGTAAGGGTGTGAAAGATAAGAATGGGCGAGTGCTAGCCGAGAAGCAAGAGAGTCGAAAGATGGAGGGAGTACTACAACAAATTAATAAATGTAAACATACTGTAGTTGGATGGGGTATGGGAGGAAGAAGAAGAGAAATAGTGGAGGAGGAGGTGGGGATCAGGAGGTCAGAAGTGTGTGAAGCTATGAAAAGAGTGAAGTTGGGGAAAGCACCAGGAATAGATGGAGTGTGTGGGGAAATGCTGAGGTATGGGGGTGAGATAGTGATCGAATGGGTATGGAAAATGTGCAAACTAGCATGGGAGAAGGGGAGTGCACCCGATGACTGGAAGACAGGCATAATAGTCCCCCTATATAAGGGTAAAGGGGAAAGAGGAGTGTGTGGTAACCACCGAGGAATATGTCTTCTAAGCGTAGTAGAGGTGTACAGTAGGGTAATGATTGAGAGCAAGAATGGAGAAATGGATAGGTGACGAGCAGGGCGGTTTTAGGAAGGGAAGAGGATGTGTAGATCATTTTTTTACCCTGAAATGTGTTGTGGAGAAATATCTGGAGAAGCAACAAAAGCTTTATGTTGCCTTTATGGACCTGGAGAAGACCTATGACAGAGTGGATGGAGAAGGTATGTGGAAAGTACTTAGGATATACAGAGTAGATGGCAAGTTGCTGAAAGCAGTAAAGACCATGTATGAGGGTGCAAAGGCGGCAGTACGTGTGGAAAATGAGCAGAGCGAGTTCTTTGATCTGAATGTTGGGTTGAAACGGGTGTGTGATGTCCTCGTGGTTGTTTACTGTATATATGGATGGAGTCATGAAAGAAATACAAGGAAGAGCAGTGGATGTTGGTGTATCGTTGATAAGGGAGGGAAACGAGTGGAAGCTACCTATACTGCTGTTTGCTGTTGATACAGTTCTGATGAGCGATAATGAATGGGAGTTGCAGGGTCTGGTAAATATGTTTGGAACAGCAGTGTGCGAAAAACAGAATCTGAAGATAAATACAGGGAAGAGCAAGGTTATGGTCTTCGAAGGGGTGAAGCCACAGAGTGGGAGGTGAAGTTGAACGGTCAGGATATGGAGATTGTCAGCTCATTTAAGTATCTGGGCAGTGTGTTGAGTAAAGATGGGACTATGGATGAAGAAGTGCGGGAGAGGGTGCAACAGGGGAAGAGGGTTGTAGAAATGCTGAAAGCAGTAACTAGAAATAGGGTGGTCAGTATGGAACTGAAGAACTCCTTGCATGACAGTGTGAAAATCCCGACACTGACTTACGGAAGCAAAGCATGGACGTTGGTGGAGAAACTCAGACCAAGAGTGAGAGCGGTGGAAATGAGTTACTTGAGATGTGCGTGCGGAGTTACATGGAGGGATAGACAGACGAATGAGGAAGTAAGATGGAGGTGTGGTGTGGAGGTAGATGTGCTGGAAAGTGTGAAAAGGAACACCTTGAGATGGTTCGGCCATATGGAACATATGGGAAGCGAGAGAATGACTAAGAGGGTGTACGAGAGCGAGGTGGAATGACAGAGAGGGAGAGGTAAACCGAAAGAGGTGGAAGGATGGAGTGAAGAAGTATATGGATGAAGGCGGCGCTGGTTGGGAGGAGGGGCGTCGACTGACTGGGGACAGAGGTGCAGGGGGGCGTTTCATTCGTGGCCTCCCTTTCGGGGATCACGGCGTCAGGCAATAGATAGATACAGTAGATAGAATATCTATAAAGTACTGTATATTGTGAGACACCTCAGTCTCTGAACATAATACCTTCTAAGCAGCGTTGTTGTCAGAAGGCAGCTCTCTCTCTTCAACAAATGCCAGTTCATTTAGGGTCTACCTTTGTATGCAGAGAATCCACCCGATTTCAAGGCTTCCTATGTGATAATTCTAACTATTTCCCACTTATGAGTCACACAAAACTCCGTCCCAGGGTCTCCTCCAGTCAAACCTCCAGGTTGCAACCTTTCCCATTCTAAAATAATTTATCAACTTGTTTTTAGCCACAAGTAATGTGGCTTTTCCATTGATCTCCTCTGATTAAAGTTGTTTTTACAAAGTCAGACAGACTCGGGTAAAATTCTGAAAGATCAAGGTACTGTATATATGTCATTCTGGACATTTAACAAGTATATAATCAATATCCTATCATCACTCTACAGTAGTCTTCTTTTTTATATAAGTTAAATATGTAAAAGAATAAGATCTTACACACTTCCGTAAAATTCTAAGTTACGTCCAGGGTCCCTGACAAAAGCCCCATAAAATTGCTTAGTTAGTTAGTTAGTTAAGTAGAGCAGATTAACCAGATGTGTTTCATACGGAACTAATTCATATTTAGATTGCTGGTGTTAGTTTTCTCCATTACAGCCGCATGTGCCAGTGAAGGAGTCAGGTGTAGCAGTGCAACGGTCACACTGTGACAGTCAAGCTAGCGAGGCAGCAAGCAGCACTGAAGGGAGGTGGCTCTAGTTTCTGTACATTCCAATAGTCAGTGAGCGAGTGAGTGGTAGGGAAGGAGCAGCAACAGTCACCCAACACCACTATCACCATCACCACCATTCAGCCAGGCACCATAACGCCAAAGTCACACAAATTTTTATCAACGTATATGTATCGGAGTCTGATATCCACTAGGAGTCATTGGATAATTTCCATCATAATTAAAGTTTATAAAATTGCACAATAAATTGAACACATTATGGTATCTCATGAGCCATAAGACTATAATTTTGTAAAAAAACAATATATAATACAAGTTGAAATTGTTGCATATCATTCCAACTACAGTATACCTTTGATACACTATGACTCCGATACACTCGCCACTAAAAGAGCTCATGTGACTAGGGCTTAACGTACTTTTGGTGCGGTGGCCGACTGCCTTCCCTCCCTTCCTCTCAGCGGTGGTGGGGACGGGGGCGGATGGAAGGCGCCTCACCAGCCCCCCAGAGAAGCCCCCCCCGCCAGAGTGACCCAAGGAACGTGATGGGGATGACCGCTGAGACCCTATGAGAGCCACGCCGGTCTTGCCCCCAGTCATGCGGATGGTGACCGGGGGGACCTTACGCTTGCTGCTGCCGCTCTCCGACCACCAGTTAGTCTTACCTTGGGTTTTGTGACTGGACAGTACTGGCCTTATCTGGTCTTCAAAGTACGCCTCCAGTCGCACCGTCATGGAGTAGATCTAGCATGGAGAGAGGGGATGAAAATTGTATTTTTCAGGCAACTCAACCACTAGACTACTTCAACCAGATCTCAACCAGTGTCAAACTAAACCATTGCAATTTTAAAGACCTAATCAAACTGAAGGTAAATTGATCTAACCTAATAGTAGTGGATGAGAGGGCACTGTTTGAGAGCTATTGATTGAAATGGTTTGATAGTTGAATTCTCTGGTCACTGATAGTTATTTGTTCAACAGTAATAATGTGAGTATGTATAATAATATTATAAATATATAAAATTTACGTATGTATGTACAGGTACAACAAATTATAACCTCTTCTCCAGAGTAAATTAATAAATACAAACATACATACATAAAAGACTATGATTTACATGCGAGTAGGCCAGTATTTTTGTTTATCCTATATCGGCGTTTCAGGTAGCTAGGCTTTAGGCATCCCTCTTGTCAGTCCTCTGGCTGCGAGATCAGTTTGCACTACCTGATCCCACGACTTTTTTTTTCTTCTACAGTTGGCCCTCGGGTAACACTGGTAATTTGTCCTGCCATGACACCGTGTTACGAAAAGCATAGGTTATATAGGAATTAAGCCATTTCGTTCTAGCAACTTCCCCAAAGTCCCCTTTTTGAGCATTCTCTGCCCTAAAACCTACCACAAATCACTCAAAATACCGACCAAGCAACACTCAACCATATTTCACATGCCATATGCATAAAATATGATAGCAAAAGGGCAACAAAAAGGTAGATAGAGGGGTGGGCTGGCACATAAAATACACTTGGACCGCTCGGTTTTGTCCGCCTAAGCATGGGTGGGAAGGCAAACTAAGTCAGTGGCGTTCCCCGAGCCAAGGCAAACCGTGTTAGAGCAAGGAAAATACTGTGTTACAGGTGACTCATCACATTTGAGGTACCCGTGTTAGAGCAAAACCGCTTTATGAAAAACCGTGTTACCCGAGGGTCCACTGTATATTCCAACTACTCCCTCTAGGGCTGAGAGCCTGTATATTCAACCGTACATTCAACGGTGAAACCTGTGAGGTCTCGTTCCAGGCTAGGGAGTGAGATGTGAAGCGTTTTGAGCTGCAACCAGCCTCCGCCATCTTGCCTTCGCAAGATGCACGGGGGCCGGTTGCCCACCCATGGCTCGAAGCAGCCCCATCTCTGAGCTGCTCCGCCTTATGCGCTTCACTGTCTCATCCACTAGACTAGGACCCTCATTCTCAGAACGCTACCTATTGACCAATTAACTCACTAGGCATTGCCCCCCTGTAGCCTATTTTACATATGGGAATATTCATACAGTGCTATTTTATCAAGGGAACAATGAGGGTATTTTCTTTTCATTTTCGGTGGCCGACAAATGTTCCATGTGTACTTGTATACAGTATACGCCTTTTTTTGAAGAACGTATTACCTACAGTGGAGCCCCCATCTTCGCCACATCAGTTTTCGCTGTTTCAATCTTCGTTGTAGACACCAAATATTCCCAATTTCCATGTTCGCTCAAAAAGCTTCTATCTTGGCACACAAATATTCCAGTCAAAACCCGAAAAAAGCAAAAATAATGAAACTACATAACACTAGAAAACAAACAAAAACAATAAAAAAAGTTAACTGAACTAAAAAGAGTCTGCCATTGTCAAGGTGTTTTCCGCTTAGAAACGAAATCCGAGTGAATCCGAAATCCGATCGTCAATTGCGCAAGAAACCGCCATCTTTGTATGACGTCAACACTAGCTCACAGTTGAAAAACCAGCTGTTTGCAAGTTTTTTCGTGCCTGAACCTCGTATCTCTCGCGTTTATTATAATCTCTAGTACATCTGGTGATAGGGATGGTGGGCCTAATGGTAGTATTGAAGGAAATTCATGCTCAAAACACATCAAAGGCCAGTCCGTGTCGGACGAAAGCGGCTGAAATAGCCTAGACGATGTTAGGCTAGGCTAAATATGACAATGATTTAAAATAAAGTCTGTGTGGTTCTGTGTGGTAAGCAATCTTCTCATAATATGTATTTATACGTATTCTCCTCATTATATGTATTTATTGGATGTATTTGGGGCGAAATGGGTACTTGAGGGATGACTGGACGAATTTAGAACCTAGGCCTACCATTTTTCCCATGATAAGAACAATGCCCCAATCTACAGTATTTACAATGCACCTAAGTTTTATGCTTAGGACTGTTATTTAGCCATGTCTACATTATTATTTACAATGCATAAGATTTACTTTATGTAGACAAAAAACATGTTTTCATTAGCTAAAACTTGGAAAAAGTGCAACTTTTAGAATGAGCACGGAACCGAATACTGTAGAAAGTTCCCCATAAGAACAGTGCCCCGATCTTGGCTGTTTCAATCTTAGCTCGATTTCTGCGGAACTGATTAGGAGCGATTCTGCACTCTCCACATACATTTTTCAGTCTTTCTCCAATCTTGTTTACACCATCCACACCAAAACTACCGATGACTCCTTCAACAGGCTCATTTCCTACCCTAGCATTTAGGTCCCCTAAAACTATAACATTTTCATTTTCATCAAACCCTTATAGACAATCTCTCAAATCCTCCCAAAACCCTCCACCTCGTCTGATTCCCTTTCACTTCCTGGTCCATAAGCACTTACAAAAACCCACCTTTCTCCCTTAAACTGCATTCGCACCCACATTAGCCTTGATGAAACCTCTTTCCACTCTTTTATAAACTCTCTCAACTCCTTCTTAACAATAATAGCCATTCCCTCTTTCCCATGAACTCCCTCATCTACTCCAGACTTTCTACCTATCACGTTTCCAAAATCCACTTCTCCCTCTCCTTTCATCTTTGTTTCATTCAGTGCAAGCACATCATACTTCCCTCTTGCAAATAACCTTCCAATGTCCTCTCGCTTCTCATTCGTACTACATCCACGCACATTTAAAGCTCCTATTCTTAGGGTCCAGGACCACGAACGCGTTCCCTCGCCCCTATCTGTCTCGTTTTTTTTTAAATTTATTTAAGGGGAGAAGGATGCCAGGCCCACCGCCCCTGATCCCCTCTAGCCGACTTCTACGTCTCGCAGGAGAAAGCGGTGGTGGAAATTTCTCACCCCTCCTCCACCACAGAGGAGGCAATTTGCACCAGAAAGTGGTGGGCGTTGGGGTCACCGCATCCCTACGCCATTTGAAAAAAATAAAGATGCAGAGGGTAAGTAATCTCCTCATAATACTGTATGTATTTATGTGTGTTGATCGAGACTGACTCGTGCTAATGAAAAACTCCTCGGATTTGCCCTGTTCTTGAAGCCCAACTTGTTTTTTTTTTTTTTTTTTTTTATTAGTTTAACCAGACCACTGAGCTCCATAAAAGAACTCTCATAGGGCTGGCCCGAAGGATTCGATTAAGATATATAACTAAACGAGTCAAGATAGATAGGGAAGGGCAGTAGGGGAACAAATCGAGGAAGGTGAAGGCACGCAGACATTTCTCGCCATTTCATCAGTTCAGCCGGACCACATGAGCTCCACATCAGAGCTCTTATAGGGCAGGGCCGAAGGATGAGGCAAGAACTGCTACACCGCAACAACAACCAAGAAGTGACTGGTGATGGGCTGGTCTATCAGAGTGAGAACTGAGCGATCTCTGCCATACCCATAGCTTACTCTGACTGTTCCTTTTACTTACATATTTTCTAGATCTCAAGTGACGGCGTCTCTTCCGTGGATTGACCTCCCAATCTACCAAGATTGGAAGCCAAAGCGACACATTTTTCCTTTACCCCTCAACTTTCTCTTCATAATTGCTGAGGGGCACAGGGCCTTGGGTGGGGCTTTGGTTTCCCGGGCGTTTCCGCACCCTCCTCAGCTCCCCGCCATGGAGTGGCTTCGGTCACCCAGGCTTTATTGTGGTCGGCAGGGAGGGTTCTGTGGGGGCGCTCGGTTATGGCCTTGCTCAGGGCCTTGGGGCTGTTCGGCCAGGCAGCTTGGGGAACAACAACAACAACAACCAAGAAGTGATCAGGGTGAAGAATGAAAGATCAGGTCGAAGGTAGAAAAAATCACATCAAGAAGCAAAAAATGCATTACCGAAGGGAATCAAGTCAGTTCGGCCACATCAGCAACCGTAGAGACAAACGGGTCAGGAGTCAACCACCTAGCCAGGCCACGGAGACATGAGATATAGGCTGCCCGAGGACAGCCGGATGGGACAGAATAAGAATAGAAGGGGAAAAACATAGAATGAGGAAAGAAAAACTACTCAAAATTAGTCAAGCTGAGGACGAAAGCTCGAGGGGAGATAAGAAGGGAAACGACCACAACCATCCCCCATCAAGCCCCAGTCGCCGGCCCCGAAGCCCCCCAACCGCATCAAGGAGAGTAGTAACAGGGGGGCCAACTCGTGTTAATAGATCATCCTCGTGTTAATAGAACATTTTGTGATGAATATTTTTGCTTGCTCGATTATTCGAACACGTTTTATATGAGACCAGACTGTACAGTAGTGTAGAGGCTGTGTTGGAATATGTGGCTCGTGTGTGGTCATAGCAGTGCCCACCACATATCTCTAACCAGGGATTAGTAATCTATGACTGTACATTCAAGACCCACCCTTGATCTCTTGTTAGTATTGTAGTTCTTGGAGTTTGTGAAGATGAGGCGGACATCCTTGGCGAAGTCTAGCGGTGTGGCGTACCCGTTGGCGTAGACCTCCTCCCGCACTGTACTCAGGTCCATCGGCACATCAATCACCTGTCGATAGTTTAGGTACCGCTCTAGGTTCACCGGATGCCTAAGGATGGAAAGGAAGAGCATGACATAAGGTCAAAGATTAATATGAATTTATGTAAAAAGTTACTCGATCATCATCATCTCCGACGCCTTGTTTCCCCCTGGGAAACCCCCACTAAAGGATGGCCATAACAGAAACACCTCCAGTTTATTCTGTCAAGACATGCTTCCTTTGCCCGTGCCACAATGCCCTTTCCAATACGTGGACATTATTCCTCAATGTATTATTCCACTTTCTTGTCCCTTACCATAGGTGAAATTCCACTACGGTACTATTTGCTACACTCACCTAAGTCCTATGTATACTTCTTGGCATTCTGTCCTCATCCATTCTCTGAACATAACCGTCCCATCTCAAAATACTTCTCTTTATCAACTCAACCACTCCTATTCAAAAGTTACTGTGGTAAACTATCAATAGAAGTTAAATATTACTAAGCTATAATGAATCAAATAAAATCAATCTAAATTAAAACTACTCCATATCTAAATTGAATTCAATCTGAAACAAGCTAATTTATATCCAAAGGTCTCACATAATATTTTTATATATAGAGTAAGGTTATAAGGGTTAATATAAGCCAGGAATTAACTCACCAATAGTTCCACGTGGCAATGAGGCAAGGGAGAACGTTTACCCAATATGGCGGACAACGGGGAACGAGACTTCGGTCCCGAGACTCGAGTCAAGTGAAAGAAAGAATAAATGTTTACATGGGAATGGACATGAATATTATGCTTATCTGTCAGTCAGTCATGGCGTCGATGAGAGCGTCGTGATAGTGTAGCTGTTTGTATTGCTGTCAGTGTATTGTGATTAGAGGCACAAATGCGCGATCAACTGAGGGCGGAAAATAGATGTTAACTGGTCGGTGTTCGTGAAGGCTCTGCTCTCTCTTCCTCAGAGGCACACCTTGCTGCCTTGGCAAAAGCCAGGAGCCCAAATTATCGTACCGCATCTAGGTTGCTCTATACGATAAATTATATTAATATATACGATAAATTCATATATACTGTACTACATAAGACCATGGCAATATTGCTTAATAGCATATTAGGCCTTTTATAACTTAACTTATTTACAATCTTATAATATACGATCTACTCTTTCTACATCGTGCTGCAGGAGCGACCGTGACGTCACAAGAGACATACGGGATCACAAAAGAGTCATAGCCTATCGTATTTACGATAGTTACTCTAATCAGCTATTAGTTATATTTCTCATAATATAAGGTCAGGGAAAACATATAATTTAATCACATTCCGGTAATATTTTTCTCTCATTAATGTAGTAGGAAGATAACAAACTCTTAGGAGTATCAGTGAAGTGATGCGCACGAGCCGACTTGGTTGGTTTGGACATGTGGAGAGAATGGATGATCAGAACTGGGTGAAGAAATGCCGGACTGTGAACTTGGGGGGAGCTGCGCGTAGGGGTGGACCTAGAATGACGTGGGCTCGGGTACTCTGGTCCGATCTCAAAATAAAGAACTTGACAACAGAGGCAGCCCTTGACAGGGCCGCCTGGAAAGCTGCCATTTAGGACGTGAGACTGTAACCACAGTCTCTGTAGACAAACGGTCTTTAAACTTGTATGTATGTATGTACAGTAAGACCCCCCAAAACGTGCATTCTCAATCCGCATTCTCCATACTACACGTGGGGGTGTCTAAAAGGTGCACAAAAACCTAAAACGCGTGTCAACCCCACATAGTGATAACCCGGGTTCGAATCCCGGTGGATCATATATACTTTAATTAATTTCATTGGGGGTGTGGTGGTGAGATTAATAAAAATAATATTACACGGATCGCGGTTGAAAAGGAGTGTAAAACTACTTTTTACTCATATTCCGTGCCACCTCCTCCCTACCCCACGCCACCCTCCTCCGCCGCTCAGTTGCTTGCGAGACGTAAGGGGAAGATGTTTGTCTCTCGGCCGGCCTACCCAGAATACGACTGGGCGGCGAAAATATACGTTTTCCAACACCCACTTGCTATCCCCACTTATATAATCGCTCTTCAATTTTCATATGTTCATCATATAAATAAAATAAATGCACATGGAGAAGAAATAGGCCTAATGCTTTATATGGTACATATAACAAATTCTGTTAGAATCAAAGGGTTTTACAGATAGGATATAATTTAATGTAAGCAAGCAATGGCTTTTGTTTATGTTTATATTATTGGAGGCCTATTATAGACTTTCTGTACAATTAATTATTGATTTTGATCGAAAATTGCCGAAAATATGTGTCTCGGGCGGGCTGCCGCTAATATGTATTTTTCTCCATAAGTTATGTTATTCCTAATAGACGAATTCCCAATACTAGACGCGCTTTTCCGCCCATATTAACGCGTTTTGGGGGGTCTGACTGTATTTACTATTACAGTACTATGATGCATGTTGGCTTCAAGCTTTCAGTCCTCACTAATGTTTGAATTTGGTAACAATTATAATGTAAAACTTGCAAAATAAACAAACCAAAACTGGGACGACACAAGATAAACGCAAAGGAACTAATCAAAATCGCTATGTGGAAACAACGCTTAATAAAATAAAATTTGAAATAAAAGAACACAATCCACCACATAGGGTGTACATTACTACATGAGCAAGTTAATCTGGTTCCCAAGCAAACTAATCGCTCATAGGCTATAACAATGCACTATCGTCATGTTCAAGGAATTAAGTCAGTTTGGGAAGTGCCATACTCAAACTAGAGGGGCACTCGGTAGAACGCATACCTCCGCCTACACTGCCTGGTTTTTTATCATCAATATCATAAGCCCTGAATTGTGTTGTGGAGAAGTATCTGGAGAAGAAACAAAAGGTGTATGTTGCCTTTATGGACTTGGAGAAGGCCTATGACAGAGTGGATAGAGAAGGTTTGTGGAAAGTACTTAGAATATACGGAGTAGAGGGCAAGTTGCTGAAAGCAGTGAAGAGCATGTATGAGGGTGCAAAGGCGGCAGTACGTGTGGAGAGTGAGCAGAGCGAGTTCTTTGACCTGAATGTTGGTTTGAAACAGGGGTGTGTGATGTCCCCGTGGTTGTTTACTGTATATATGGATGGAGTCATGAAAGAAATACTATCAAGAGCAGTGGATGTTGGTGTATCGCTGAAAAGGGAGGGAATTGAGTGGAAGCTACCTATACTGCTGTTTGCGGATGATACAGTTCTGATGAGTGATAATGAATGGGAGTTGCAGGGTCTGGTAAATGAGTTTGGAACAGTGTGCGAAAAACGGAATTTGAAGGTAAATACGGGGAAGAGCAAGGTTATGGTCTTCGAAAGGGGTGAAGTCACAGAGTGTGAGGTGAAGCTGAACGGTCAGGCTATGGAGATCGTCAACTCTTTTAAGTATCTGGGCAGTGTGTTGAGTAAAGATGGGACTATGGATGAAGAGGTGCGGGAGAGGGTACAACAGGGGAAGAGGGTTGTAGGAACGCTAAAAGCAGTAACAAGAAATAGGGTGGTCAGTATGGAAGTGAAGAAGTCCTTGCATGACAGTGTGGTAATCCCGACACTGACTTACGGAAGCGAAGCATGGACGTTGGTTGAGAGACTCAGACCAAGAGTGAGAGCAGTGGAAATGAATTACTTAAGGAGTGCGTGCAGAGTTACATGGAGGGATAGACAGACTAATGAGGAAGTAAGAAGGAGGTGTGGTGTGGAGGTAGATGTGCTGGAAAGTGTGAAAAGGAACAACTTGAGATGGTTCGGCCATATGGAACGTATGGAAAGCGAGAGAATGACTAAGAGGGTGTACGAGAGCGAGGTGGAGGGACAGAGGGGGAGAGGTAGACCGAATATGAGGTGGAAGGATGGAGTGAGGAACTACATGAACGAAGGCGGTGCTGGTTGGGGGGAGGGGCGTCGACTGACTTGGGACAGAGGTGCATGGGGGTGGTTCGTTCGTGGCCACCCCTTCGGGGATCACGGCGTCAGGCAATAGATAGATAGATAGATCATAAGCCTAAATTTTCTTCTGGATTAGGGTTCTAGGATCGCCTCCTAAATTGAATCACTTCTTCCTTGGTGCATATCCAATCTGCCCACCAAATATCGTGAATATCTCTTGAATCGTCCCTTAAATTGAATCACTTCTTCCTTGGCGCAAATCTTATCTGCCCACCAAATTTCGTGAAAATCGGTTATCAGCTTTTGTGAGAGATCATGTTTACAGACAAGCAGAGATGAAAACATAACCTCTATCCAACTTTGTTGTTGGAGTGTCAGTGAAGTGATGCGCACGAGCCGACTTGTTTGGTTTGGACATGTGGAGAGAATGGATGATCAGAACTGGGTGAAGAAATGCCGGACTGTGAATGTGGGGGGAGCTGCGCATAGGGGTGGACCAAGAAGATACCTAGGAGATACCATCTCTGCCGGTGGTGGGGCTGAGGCTGCCACTGTTGCTAGAATTAGGTGTGGCTGGGGGAAGTTCAGAGAATTGATGCCAATCCTGACCATGAAAAGAATGCCTCTCCCCCTGAAGGGAAAGGTGTATGCCTCATGTGTTAGAAGTGCAATGACGTATGCCTCAGAAACATGGGCCGTTAAAGTAGAGGATGTCAACAGAATGGAGCGTAATGAGATGAGAATGGTGAGATGGATGTGTGGGGCCAGGCTACAGGATAGAATAACAAATGTTGAGCTGAGGAGACGTTTAGGTATAAAGAGCATTAGCGAGGTGATGCGTACAAGTAGACTGGGATGGTATGGACATGTGGAGAGAATGGATGAACAAAATTGGGTGAAAAAATGCAGGTCTGTGATTGTGGAGGGAGCTGCACCAAGGGGTGGACCGAGGAAGACCTGGGATCGGACTATACGCGCCGATCTCAAATCCAAGAACTTGACAAGTGAAGCAGCCCTTAACAGGGTTGCCTGGAATGCCGCCATTAGGACAAGAGACTGAAACTGCACTTATGTGTGGAACACTCAGTCTTAAAATTTTATGTATGTATGTATGTAATGACGTGGGCTCGGGTACTCCGGTTCGATCTCAAAATAAAGAACTTGACAACAGATGCAGCCCTTGACAGGGCCGCCTGGAAAGCTGCCATTTAGGACGTGAGACTGTAACCACATTCTCAGAGGACAGAACGGTCTTTAACACCTAACTGTCGGTACCTGTCATATGATGGGCTAGAGAACAATGGACAATGTGGCAGTACCCGTCATATGACGGGCGGCATTTTGAGCACATTATCGGCTCTGAGAGAGAGTCCACGCGTTGGGAGGACGATAGGCGGGCTCTGACCGTTCAACCCGACCACAGAGCCGCGACTGAGCTCCCCACTGCAACATTCCACACCCACGGCCTCGCGAGACCAGGAAAAAAATGGGGAAATTAACTTATTTTAAGGTTTTTCACCTCTCGTTGCGCGATCGCTACAGGATAACCCGTGGTTGTACAAGGATGATTCAGGTGTCATTGGAAAGCTCTATTATCGCCCTTTCACGGATACATAATTGTATTACGCTCTGGCTATTTTTTATGCATGAAAAAAGAGCATGGAATGAAGCTTGTTTAGGGTAAATATGCCCGCTTGGCAGATAGTAGATGTTATAAACGGCCCCGCTCTTTGGGAGTTAAACTTGTATGTAAGTATGTATATCCAACTTTGTTAGTGGAGGTAACTAGGATATGACTGTCCTACACTGAATGTCAACTAGTAGTGGAAAATGAAGGAGAAAAGATAAGGAGACAAAAGAAAGGAAAGTAAGATTGGTATGGTAGTACAGTCAGGACCCCCAATTCGCGAGAATAGGGGTGACAGGAGGCATCGCGTATTGTGAATTCGGGTATTGTGGAACTAACTTTAAATGGGAATAATTAGATTGGGTGACATCTCTCAATTATGGCCTATTTTCGAAATTTTTGGCCCTATTTTCGACATTTTTGGCTCTACAGTACAGTCTATATCTTATATATAAGAAGAACAATGAATAAAAATATGAAACTATCCTTAAAATTAGTAGTAGATAGGCTAGGACTAGGACTAGGACCGTAGGACTTCACGATTTTCTCCAACTTCTCCCTCCCTAACCAAATCGTACGAACAGTTTACTCTGACAAGCCTATTGCACAGTTTCCTTCTCCTCTTTTCTTGCGAAACAACAATTCCACCTTCATTTTGTGTGTTATCTTCTTATATTGGCGTGGCATGGCGAAAAAAGTGGCAGGCACTACAAACGTTTGGTCACTCCGCACGGCTATGAGCGCTTGAGCGGGACTGTGGGAGGGTAAGCGGGAGGGAAGGCAGGCGTATGCCCGTCTTCTTCTTTTTTCAGAGCTACTCCTGGGCCTCGCGAAACGTAGACGTGCTCGGGTATCAAGCGGGAATAGCGGATTTGGCCCCTTCTTAGCTCTCGATTCGTGTATTGTGGTACCACCTCGCATAATTAATGCTTAATTAATTAATGTTATTTTCGAGGGGTAACTCGTGTATTAGGGTTTTCGCGAATTGTGGAATCGTGTATTGGGGGTCCTGACTGTACTGTGCTTATTATGGTACGGTATGTGCATACACTTTCTGTTGAAAAGGAAAGAAACTCAAGCACATTACCATACCTGAAAGCCATGGAATCCTCTCGTTCGAAGATACTTTTAAGTATATCTTTACACTTCTGCTGCCAGGAGCGATTATCTGCCCAGGCCTGCCCCTTGACCCTGGCTCCCCCCTTGCCTGCACCCCCCTTGCCCGACTCCCAAACCCTGCTGGAGCCTGAGGGGTGGTCGGGGTTGTCACTGTGGTCAGGAGAGTGGTAGTTGGCTTGTAGGTCGTGATACAGGGGGCTCGGGTCCAAGCACGATTCATCTCTGTGAAAGGGAGAAATAAATAAATACATTATAATTTAACATTAAGTTAGTCACTCTGTAGCAAATTCGTCACTCTGTAGAAAATTCATAATTTCCAGAATTGTACAAGGTAACCAGGGACTTGCATATCCTTCTGTAGGATGGTATTCTTAAAGGTGGAATTCCTAGTACTGTACCGGTACCAAGGCCCAGAAGCAATATATTCCATTAGATGCAGTGGACCATTTGATGGTGTAATGGTTAGAGTGTGCAAGTTCTGTATTTACCTAATTGCCTAATTGTATTTACCTAATTGTAGTTTACAGGAGTTGAGCTAAGCTCGTGTTGTCCCGTCTCTCAGTCTACTTTTTATCCAATTTTTTCTTGAAAATATGGATATTCCTTGCCCCTACCACCTCCTCCTCCAGCCCATTCCATTTGTCAATACATCTATAGGGGAAGCTAAACTTCCTGATATCGTTCTTGCAGGTAGGTCTTTTTACTTTGTAGCTGTGGCCTCTAGTTATTCCTGTATCCATAATTAATATATCCTCCCTATCCAGCCTCTCCAGCCCCCGGGTGCATTTGTACATCATTATCATGTCTCCCCTCTCTCTCCTCTCTTTTAGACTCGGTAGATTTAATTTGTCTAGCCTCCCTTCATATGACAGTTCTCTGAGACTTGGAACCAATCTAGTAACTGCTCTCTGGATTCTTTCTAACTTGTGAATATGCTTCTTTAGATGCGGGGACCACACCACTGCTGCATACTCCAATCTTGGTCTAATCATACTCTTCATAATTTTCGCTACCATGGTCTCATCCAAGTAGTTCAGAGCAATTTTCATTTCTCCGGCCATTGCATACATTCCACTAAAGAGCTTGTTAATATGTTTCTCTGGCGACAAATTATCTTGTATAATCAACCCTAAATCCTTTTCTTTTTCGGCCTTGATAATTATATTATCTCCCATCCTGTACTCCCAATTTGGTCTATTCACACTTCTTCCCATATTTAACACATGGCATTTACTTATATTAAATTTCATTTTCCACTTGGTGCTCCATTCGTATATTTTATCTAAATCCCCTTGCAGCTCCTCACAACTACTTTTATTTGTTATTTGTCTCATAATTTTTACGTCATCTGCAAACATTGACATGTAGGAGTTTATGCCTATCGGCAGGTCATTCACGTACATAAGGAACATGAGAGGTGCCAACACAGATCCCTGCGGAACACCACTCTCAACTTTCCGCCACGATGAGTAAGTTCCTCTAATGTTGGTCCTCATTTCCCTATCTGTTAAATAGCTCTCCATTCATTTCAGCAAACTCCCCCTGACACATCCTAGCGTCTCAAGCTTAGATAACAATCTCTTATGTGGTACCTTATCGAATGCTTTGGAAAGGTCTAAGTAGACGCAGTCCACCCATCCGCCTCTTTCTTGGAGTACATCTATCACCCTACTGTAATAACATAGCAAACTGGTAACACAAGATGTCCCTTCTCTGAATCCAAATTGCTTTGGGGTTATTATCTTCTTTCTCTCCAACATTTTCATCCATCTCTTCCTAATTAGCTTTTCACAAATCTTGCATACAATACTAGTAAGTGAAACTGGTCTATAGTTTAGAGGGTCCTCAGGGTTTCCATTCTTGTATATCGGAATGATATTAGCTCTTTTCCATTCAACAGGAACCTGTCCTTTATCTAAGGAAGCTTGAATTATGTCCCTCACTGGCTCCACTAATTGCTCTGCACACTCCTTTAAAACCCAGGCAGACACTTCATCCGGTCCCATAGCTTTCCTTACTTCAAGTCCTCTCATCGCAGATAACAGCTCATCTCTAGTTATTTCAATCTTACTAAGACCACTCTCCAGTACTCCCGCCTGTGGTTCGTCAAAACCTTCCTCTCTAGTAAAAACTGACCCCAATTTGTTATTCATTACCTCGCACATGTCCGATACATTTTCATACGTCCTAGCATCAACTCTTAATTTAGTAATTTGTTTCTTTACCTTCAACTTACTGTTTATATATTTATAAAATAATCTAGGATCACTTTCACATTTATTTACTATGTTCTTCTCATAGTTCATTTTAACTTGCCTAATTATGTTAACATATCTATTCCTCTCCTGTTTATATTTATTCCGATTACTCTCAGTGTTCCTTCTTCTTAATCTAGCCCAAGCTGCATCACGCCTACCCAAAGCTCTTTTGCATTTCAAATTAAACCAATCTTTCTGCTTAGTAAAATTTCCAGTTTTATATCTTGGGACAAACAGATTGGTTCCTACTCTATAAATTTCGAGGAATCTACTATATTTACCTTGTACGTCCTGTTCCTTCAAAATAAGATCCCAATCTACTCCCTCTAAATATCTTTTCAAGGATACATAATCAGCTTTACTATAATATAGGTTTGACTCCTGTAAGGAGATAAAGAAAACCTAATATTTAGTAGTGGCCCCGTAATCATTGACGAACATGCCTATTACATAAGGCACCCTCTTCAAACACTCATCCGCCGTAGTTTGAATCTACCGCGCAGAGCATTTAAAAAACTGAGGAGCCTTCATCATGAGCGCACGCGACCTCACTCATGGCTTCAGTCATAATGAATTGGGTTCTCACTACGAAAAAACTTCGTAAAAAATAAAAACAAAAAGAAAATAAGAATAACTATTCAATAAGCTTTCCATCATATTGTGGATGTACTTGTGTGGATCTTTTGACCAGACGCTACTGCAGGCGTCATTCTTCCTTCACTGACATATCAAGTAAACCAAAATCCTGAATACATCAACGAATGGGAAGGGGATGGTCGGGAGGGCCCCAGTCGTCAATGATTACGGGGCCACTACTAAATGTTAGGTTTTCTTTATCTCCTTACAGGAGTCAAACCTATAATTTATTAGTGGCCCCTCCATCATTGACGAACATGCCTGATTTCTAAGACTGGAGGGGGACATTCGTAATCATATCATAACTCTAGAAAAGCAGATAATCAAACAACCACATAGTATTCTTACTTTTGTAAAAAAAGAGATATTCGGGTGCATAAACTTTATACAGCCTAAATCTTCAAAAAGGGGTACAAGCAGGAGCGTGCTTCAAAGAAGCCTGCTGGAAAAAGGGTTAACTCTGAGACTCTGTACACAGATCTGCTAGTTAAGAAGGCACCCCACTGAAAGTAAGTGGTGAAAACTAAAAACTTATAAGTTTACATGTGCACATATAAACCCCATTAACTAGTGGATATATTCCTAAAAATATAACCAAACATAAATGAATTCTTGTACATTCGTAGAAGTACTGAACTCGTGTACTTATGGAGAAGTAATTACTTCAAAAGTAAAAGTCGTAGTTGCAACTACCGAGATTTCTCAAAAATCTATTGCTTCACAGCCAAAGCTACTTACAACAAGAATTGTTGTAACACTACTATTGGCCTTTAGCACAATTTCCTGCAATGAATACTACAGAGAAATTTTATAATACAATGCCTACAAACAGTATCACAGCTCGTATGTTCCGAACACATACTCCGGAGGGGTCTAGGGTGTCTTATGTCACACTGACTGCACCCTCCCCCCCCTTTTTCTTGAAATTAAACAAAACGTGACTAAAAGGGCCACCTAGACCCTCTGCCGTAAAGCTATACATGGCAAGGAAGGTTTGTCCAGAGCTACTGAAAGGTATCGAGTCAAAAACTCCTGATTAGAGGCCCACAACTGTGTGGACTTAATAATTTCCACCGAAAGATTATTAAGGAAACGTAAAGAGGCTGTCCCCTTGCGTAAATCGTGGGTCTTACCCACAACGCCGGGATTCTTCTCTTTAAAGTCCTCGACCAAGAGAGAAGCCAGTGTACGCTCCATCAAGCGTTCACCCGGACTTGCGACCCATAAAGCACCCTGGTGATTTAGAGGTGCCACTCTTAAATATTTGGTTAGAGCTTGCACTGGGAAAAAAAAGATGGTGCACCTTTCCCCTTTTTAACGCCGGCACCGTGAACTCTGAAAACACGTGTTCACTGTGCTCATTCTTGGCTATGAATCCTGGGGAAGGTGCAATGTGAATACACTCATGAAGCCTATCAAACCTGAGGCAATTAGGTGTGTTGCTCATCGCCGCCAGCTCAGATACTCTGTTCCCGGTAGCCAAAGCCATAAGGAATACTGCCCTTTTGTAAAATCTGCCGTCTTTGGTACATACGGGAACGAGAATAACTACGATGCTTTGTCCAGAGACCATGTAGGCCTGAGCTGACGGGGAGGTGGGCGGAGTTTAAAACCTGCCCTCATAAATCAATTTCAGATAAATGTTTCTGCATGAACAGATACATTAAAAAAATTAACAACCAACGCCACCGAGGGCACAGTTTGTTTTGTTCTAAGAATCCAAGACATAAAAGCTTGCCAATGCGATTGAAACTGTCGCTTTGTAGACTGGGTATATTGATTCGTGAATATCTTGGTCATGTCGCTACCATATGGTGCTAGCCACTTGGCCTCCTGAATGTCCATAATGAACAAGTCCGCGAGGTTTCTAGGTTGCCAATTGTGTTCTAAGTGGAACAACCCGACCGGGAGTGACACTGGGTGCGGGCACCACGTGTACAAATGCTGATACCACACTGCACCGGCCACAGGGGCGCGATTAGCGAGACTACGCCTCGCTAATCCTGTAGTTTGTTGACTACGTGGCACATTAGAGACGCGTCTGGCGGCGGAAAATAGATAAATGGAACTCAACCTGTTCTCGTCCGTCATCAGAGCGTCAGGTCCGCCCGCCGGCGTTATCGTCCGGCGAGTGAGGTACAGTGGGAGTTTGCAAGTCTTCTCAGACGCAAACAAATCCACTTGTGGATGGTAATGCTCCGCACACACAAGAGCGCCCATTCTACTGATGTGCTTTGTCTCTGAGACAGAGCGTCTGCCCAGACGTTTGCTACGCCTGGGAGATAAGATGCGTGAAGATGAATGTTCAGCCTGTTGGCTAGTATAAAAATCTTTTCTGACACGTTTAGCCACTTCCGAGATCTTATTGACCCTTGTTTCTGAATACAGTGAACCACATTCAGATTGTCCATTCTGAAGGCCACCGACTTGCCCCGTAAAGCAGAGCCGTGAGCCTGAAGGACAGATAAGGGGACTAGTAAGTCTTTGACATTGATGTGGAAGATTTCTAAATGGGACCAAAACCTTTGACCCTGATGCCCGAGGTTTGACTAAAAGCCCCAACCTATCGTGCCTGACGCATCCATGTCCACCCATACCGACGGCGGAGGAGAGGTTTCTCTCGTCGCCCAAACCGCTAGTAAGTTGTGTAATAACGTTGGGATAGGCCATACTATCCCCGCCGGTAATAGTGGGAAAAATTTGTTGCCCTCCAAGATTAAACGTTAGACTTACAACCGGCCCAACTTCACAGTTAGCTGAACCCCGTTGAGAGAACCGACTAGAGATTCCCAAAGTCTCTGTGTCGTAGTCAGACTGTGGAGAAACATAAACAGTTTTTGCGAAATCTGTTTCGAGTGTCCACACTCTGACTCAGAGTGAGAGAAGCTGTGTCCTCGACCAGCCCTATCCCCTGAAATACTCGTGGGGGAACAAGGGTTTGACTTTTACTAAGTTGACCTTGAATCCTAGAGATATGAGATGGTTTAACGTAACGTAGACATGACTGATGCGTAACTTTTCTGTTTCTGCCACCACCAGTTAGTCGCCCAGATACCACCAGACCCTGATCCCTTGTTCTAACAAGGGCATCAGGGCTTGCGGGGACCTTGCTTGAATGCTTGTGCCAAATTGAAAACAGTCTTCCAAACTGCTGGTGAAATCAAAGAAGGAATTAGAACTGGAGACAGAACTACTTGGCTTGCAATACGGTCAAGAAGTTTCTTCACTAAGAACATCCTCAGATCCTGCCTTGCTCGAACTGCCTCTAATAAGGCCGTCCGAATATCTCCTAAAGACTTGGATGGAAGTCTGGAGAAGCAAGCGCCGGGAAAGTTCAATGGCTTTCCTGACTTCCGCGGCTTCTATTGCCTGAGAAGAGCATAACAGAGACTTTGTTACTTGCTGGGAACCATATATTGCGAAAACAGTTTAAACGCTTTTCCTCTTAACCTAAACTCGCGGTCTAGGTAAGCTGGGGAAGGCGTGCTAAAGGGAGCTTATAATTCGCCCAAATTGATTATTTGGGGGGTGGCAGCCAAGCAGAGGGGACTCCGCCGGCACCAAAAACCGGAAGAGAGAACCAAGAATGGCGTTCTGGAGGGATTTGGTGGGAAGAATAAGTCATGGTTATAATAACTTGGAATGTCCTTAATATGAACATCCAAAACATTTCCGTAACATTGCTACCCCTGACTCATCAGGCCCGTATAAAAGAGGCATAGCTCCTGTTTTTGACTGGCGCCTTGTCTAAAGGAGGGGGAGATATGTCTGATATGACTCGCACAGTGGAAGTAGTGAGAGCTGCTGTGCCTGGCACATTGGAAATTGGGTCTGACACAAGCGGATGGTTAGGTATTTTAGCTAAAGCAAAGGATGTAGCCAGAGGTCGCACATTCGTCGACATCGCGGGATCTCCCGTATCAGAAGGAGTTTCCGGCGTAGGGCCAAAGAACCTATTAAGTGCATTCAATAGTAGTCCATCAATCTCTTCCGCCGGTACATACCTAGCCGATGACGAACTCCGTGGAGATTCGACAGTACCCTGAGAGTCGCCTAGAAGGTGACTGGACTCTTCAACCTCCATCTCTGAGACCAGAGATCGTTGTTCTTCATCCGTTAAGTCTGGCTTATCATGGGAAGATCCCGCCGAAGCCGGGACCTCCACATGTTGCCATGTTAAAACTGGGATAGAAGATGGTACATCGGCATCCCGGTGGACGTCAGCACTAGTTGAGTCACAAAGGGATGTGTTCTGTCCTGCCAGGACTGTGAGTATCGCCATACACCTTGGCTGTGGCTGTCCCTCGCTTGCGAGCTCGGTATACTCTCTGAAAGAGAGCCCTGTAAAGGTTTATGATAATTAAAAGCTCCCATAGCTCATTAACACATTCAAAGCAGAGCTGGTGAGCAAAATCATTAAGTATACTAATTAATTTAATTTATATTTAATTGTATTAAAATAAATTACTATAAATAAACACAATATTATCATAATATAATCATAGAAAATATATATGGTTATTATTATTCAGTGATTAAATTATTTCATTAAAAAATAAAAATAATATAGGGATACCTGATCTTAACGGCGTTGAACATACAGCAATGAGAGGTTCAAGTGCCGACATGACAGAGACTGGGGGAAAACTACCCCGCCCCCGGGAACTACCTGGTCACCTGGTGCAACACCGGTACTCCGCCCTGGAAAGAGAAATTTCCGGGGATTAATGCTCATAGGGTTACACCCAAAAAATGGTACAAAATATGTGCCACAAAACCGCCGGTCAACGAACCGTAGCACTCCACCACTACTTTTCGTTTTCCTTTAGTTTCATATTAAAGATTTCAGGATATATTTACCTGTCCAGAAGATTTAAGCATATCTTCTGAATCCTCATAAAGATGAAGCATATCTTTATTAAAGATGAAGTCTTTCAAGTATCCCTTTACACTTGAAACACTAGTAAGATTCTGGCATCTTTTTATCCCATAAAAAGTCTAAGCCTATCCTAATCTCTAATCCGGCTTCTCCCAGAAGCCCTCGTAGATCGCTGTCTTGAAGGCCGTGATACCCTATTGTATCAATCAATTGTTTGGCAAATTATCGCGAATTGCAAATCAGTTAATATAACCACCCGAAGGTACAACCGCCGGGTTTTATATGCAATGTCAAACCAATTGTACCAGCCCCAGACCTTTCTTGTAAAAAGGTCGCCGGGAGGGAAAGACTAAACAAACAAACAACATTGTTTCAATTGTTTATTAAAGATTTCAGCATATCTTTTACCTGTTCAAAAGAATTAAGCATAACTTCTGAATCCTCATAAAAATGAAGCATATCTTTATTAAAGATGAAGTCTTTCAAGTATCCCTTTACACTTGAAACACTAGTAAGATTCAGGCATCTTTTTATCCCATAAAAAGTCTAAGCCTATCTTAATCTCTAATTCGGCTTCTCCCAGAAGCCCTCATAGATCGCCGTCTTGAAGGCCGTGATACCCTATTGTATCAATCAATTGTTTGGCAAATTATCGCGAATCGCAAATCCGTTAATATAACCACCCGAAGGTACAACCGCCGGGTTTTATATGCAATGTCAAACCAATTATACCTGCCCCAGACCTCTTTGTAAAAAGGTCGCCGGGAGGGAAAGACCAAACAAAATAACTGTGTGGAGCCCCCCTCGCCGGGAATAACACAGGAAGCCTGATCCCAGGCTCGACCACAGAAAACGCAGTTTCTGATGAGCCCTCAAGCGACCAAACTCGTCGGGGTAACTTACCTATTTTAGCCATCCTGACTAAAACTTGGTAAACAAAAACGGTGTTCTCGGAGCAACGAGAAAAATGCCGGAAAGGTAACCCACACCAAACGAGACATTACAGGAGGGCGTAATGCATAAAGCAATGAATAACACAGGAAGCCTGATCCCAGGCTCGACCACAGAAAACGCAGTTTCTGATGAGCCCTCAAGCGACCAAACTCGTCGGGGTAACTTACCTATTTTAGCCATCCTGACTAAAACTCGGTAAACAAAACGGTGTTCTCGGAGCAACGAGAAAAACGCCGGAAAGGTAACCCCCACCAAACGAGACATTTTAACACATTTTATACAAAGGGTGTGCGCAAAAATAGGGATACCTGAACAGGAGGGCGTAATGCATAAAGCAAAAACCGGGGCAAAGGTAGCCATGACAGAGACTGGTGGGAAACTTACTCCAGGTTCTGCATAGACCCGCCGGGACCCAGCTCTGGAAAAAATAAAATGTCCAGGAATTAATGCTCATAAGGTTAACCCAATCATGTTCGCACACAAGTGTTAAATAACCCGCCGGGTAACGAGACATAATACTCAACGACCACAGCTCGCTACGCGGTGGGGTTTCCTAAGTAAAAGATTTCAGAATATCTTAATTTGTCCAAAAGATTTATGAATACCCTCTGACATAATATATAAAGACCAGCATGGCGTTTATAAGTGATTAAGTCTTTCCGGTGGTGTTTGTTTCAAGATTAAAGTTTGGAAGAAAAAAAACTAAAAAAGACGCCGGCCCCCGAATTATCTCGTAGATCAAAAACTGGGAAGCCTGACAAATATACGAGATCTAACTTCTGCCGAAGTATCTTTTTAGATCGCCGTATGTTGAAGGCGGCGATACAAAACGTATCCCTCAATTGTCTGGTTAACTAACTGAATTGTAAATTCGTTATTCCCATCCGTCCAAGGAGCACCCGCCGGGTGTGAATAATAGTTTAAAAAAAGTTAACCCCAATTGTGCCCTAAAGCGCCGTATGTTGAAGGAGGCGATACACAATGCATCCCTCAATTGTCTGGTCAACTAAACTGAATTTTGCAAATTCGGTCATCCCACCCTTCCAGGTTGCACCCACCGGGTGATTTAAAGTTTAAAAGTTAACCCCAATTGTTCCTATCCCCACTTCTTTGTAACAGATCGCCAGGGAGGAAATACAACTACAGCATAGTTTTATATTGGCTTTGCAAAACCGAAAAAACTACAAACAACACGTGTCCGTATGAACACTGTTAGATGGGTACAGCCAACCCGCCGGGAATCAGAAGGAGCCTGAAACAGGCACCCCAGAGACGCAGTCCTGGGGAGCCACAGACACCCACTCGCCGGGGAAACAAGCCTGTTTTAAACCACGCGTGGCCAAAACTTGGCAACCAGCCGGGGTTATCAAGGTGAAACCGAGAAAAACCGGCCGGAAATAACCCACCCCGTCCAGATACAGTACCATCTTAACGCAACACCGGACCGAGGCGTAGCTAAAACACAACTAACGCCGGGCCCAACATAGTCCGTGGAATTAGCCAATACACAACTAACCCAGGACACATAAATAGTCCGTGGAATTAGCCAATACACAACTAAACCAGGACACACATGACACAGTAGTACATATTTAGAAAATAAATCAATAACACTTGTATATGTGGTAAAGCTACGAGAGGCTGGCTAGGCCTAGGCAGACGGATAACAGTAACATGTCGGAATATAAACAAAAAGCACTGAATTATATCACAACAGGAACCACCGCCAACACACCACTGTAGCAAACACTTCCGGCAAAGGGAAGAACTGACTCGGGACCCAGAAAAAACTTCACTAAGTGAAGAAAAATACGCTGGGAACGACAGCATAAATACGCTACCTCATCAGAAAGATAAAAGGAAGCAATAACGTGTAATGAAAGCCGCCTGCATCACAAAGCTAGCTAACTGTGAAAAAGTTCACCTGTCCACAACAGGACCACGAGGGTACATCCGAAATAGATGCCCCAAACACACGACCCAAAATACACTGCACTGCGGGCAACTAGCCCAGGACACTCCTGCTACGCATATCCTAACCTTACTCGATACATCCCGGAGTAAACAAATGAGAAAAAACTCACTAGGGACGCAACAAATGCGGAACCCGCGGAGCGTGGGGAGACATGTCCGGGCAGGCTGAGCGCAGAGCAGAGAAGGAAGAATGACGCCTGCAGTAGCGTCTGGTCAAAAGATCCACACAAGTACATCCACGATATGATGGAAAGCTTATTGAATAGTTATTCTTATTTTCTTTTTGTTTTATTTTTTACGAAGTTTTTTCGTAGTGAGAACCCAATTCATTATGACTGAAGCCATGAGTGAGGTCGCGTGCGCTCATGATGAAGGCTCCTCAGTTTTTTAAATGCTCTGCGCGGTAGATTCAAACTACGGCGGATGAGTGTTTGAAGAGGGTGCCTTATGTAATAGGCATGTTCGTCAATGATGGAGGGGCCACTAATAAATTTTAATCTGTCATTTATGTAGCTATTGTCTAATCTATTGGCATTACTCGAGGTCAACTTCCATTTTAGTAATAGGTGATCACTTTTACCTACAGGACATAGATAGTTTATATCACCAATTTCGTGAGGATCCTTTGTAAAAATCAGATCGAGTTTAGAAGGTTCGTTATTACCCCTCATTCTTGTATTTTCCTTCACATGTTGTGCAAGTACATTTTCCGTAACCAACTCCTCTAGCCGACTTCCCCAAGATCTCTGATTTGGCCCTGCATCTCCCGATTCCCAATCAACCTCACTACAGTTGAAATCTCCTACCAAGATCAATCGATTCTTCCTTAAAAGCAATCTTCTCAACGACTGAATCATATCCTCGACCATCTCCTCAAACTCCAACTCCTTCCATGCTCTGGTCTTTGGTGGCATGTAAGCTACTGCTATGTCTAGCTTTTTTCCTTCTATATCATTGAGTTCAACTGCCATTATTTCTGCCTTGTCATTATTTAACTCCACTTGCTTTGCTGTCATAGGGTTCTTAACTAAGACTGCCACTCCACCTCCCCTTTTTCCCTTTCTATCATATCTCCATATATTATATCCTTCACTAAACACTATATTGCTGTCAAAGTCCTGGTTCAGCTTTGTCTCCGTCAAACAGACTATCTGTGGTTGATCCTTTCTTAATATATCATCCAATTCTACCTTTTTACTGTTTATTCCATCTATATTAGTGTAGTAGCACAGTATATTGGAATCCTCCTCCTTGTTTCTCTTCCCTCCCTGCCCCCTATCAGGTTCACCTCCTCCTTCATCCCTTCCCTGACCTACCTCCACATTCCCTGCTAGTTCTATTCTCCTCCCCCCCCGCCCCCCCCACCATCTCTCCGTCCTCGGGCTGATCCACTACCTGACTCACCGTCTCCATCCCCTGCTCCTCCCTCACCATCTCTCTGTCTTCGGTTTGATCCACTACCTGACTCACTGTCTCTATCTCCTGCTCCTCCCTCACTATCTCCTTGTCCCCGATTTGATCCACTACCTGACTCACTGTCTCCTTGTTCATTTCTCCTCGTATTTTCCGTTCTTTCTGACTCTGAGTGTACCACTTCTTTAGTTTCCCTTCCTTTACTCTCCAAAAAAAAAATCCTTTTATCCTCATCTGACAATTTTCGATTTTCATCGTCAGCCCTTGCTTGAACTTCTCTCAACTTTTCCCTTTCCTCTATGCTTAAGTCCTTTTTCACCCTAATATGTTTCATTCCAGTACAACTATTTAGCCTCCAGCTTACAATGGTTAATGCTTCAACCACTTGACCACTTCAACCAAACTTGACTACTTCCTTTAACGTGACGATAGTGCGTTGTTATATGTGCGATTAGTTTGCTTGGGAAACAGATTAACTTGCTCATGTAGTAATGTACACCCTATGTGGTGGATTGTGTTCTTTTATTTAATAATTTTCATTTTAGTAAACGTTGTTTCCACATAGCGATTTTGATAATTTAATTTGACTTTATATTGTCCTTGTCCCAATTTTGGTTTGTTTAGTTTGCAAGTTTTACATTTTAACTGATATGTGTGATATCCTGGGTTCAAATCCTGGGAGAATCCCATGCTTTCATTAATTTCATTTGGGGTGTTATTGGTGTATAGAACGATGTTAAAAATAATTACTAAATTTTCTATCTATCTATCTATCTATAAACTCAGGCACATACCCCATAGCTGGGGGTGGCCGACTCAAGACAGAGCCCGAAAATAAAAATAAAATGCATACATACACACACATAAAAACAAAACGCAAATTCACACACATCTAGGTGCTGAACGTAATGGCTTATTTTGAATGACACTAAATTTGGTTGCTTACGGGTAGCTATAGAACCTGGGCAACCAAATTCAGCAACATCCTGTACATACTGTGCATACATACAGTACATACACAAATTTAAAGACCGAGTGCTCCACACGAAGCGTGGTTCCGGTCTCACGTCCAAATGGCGGCGTTCCAGGCAGCCCTGTTAAGAGCTGCCTCACTTGTCAGGTCCTTTGATTTAAGATCAGACTGCAAAGTCCGATCCCACGTCTTTTTTGGTCCGTCCCTTGGTGCAGCTCCCTCCACATTCATGGACTTGCATCTTTTCACCCAGCTTTGTTCATCCATCCTCTCCACATGTCCAAACCATCCAAGCCTGCTAGTACGCATCTCATCACTGATACTCTTAATACCTAACCTTCTCCTTGCCTCAAGGAGAATACACCAAAGACGAAGTACAAATGAGTAATGCCCTCAATACCTTCTTTGCATCAGTTTTTACAACAGAAGACCTCAGTGATATCCCTACACCATCGCCGATTCAGATTGATAATTCAGATGTTCTAAGCAATATCACCGTTACAGAGAGAGAAGTATTGAATTGTTTAGATAAACTCAAGGTAAATAAAACGCCAGGACCTGATACAATCTCGCCTAGAGTTCTAAAGGAAGCTAAGAATGAGCTCTCCAAACCACTGACATTACTATTCAATAAATCCTTGCAGTCTGGAACTATGCCTGATCAGTGGAAGCTAGCCAACGTAACACCGATATTCAAAAAAGGCAGCAAATCCCTACCCAGTAACTATCGTCCAATTAGCTTAACCTCAGTTGTATGTAAAATGCTAGAAACGGTCATACGAGACAGACTCGTAAATCACTTGGAGGAAAATAACATACTTAAAGATACTCAACACGGCTTTCGTAAAAAACGTTCCTGTTTAACAAACCTCTTAGACTTCTTCCACGATATCCTCAACCTCTACGATGAGAGTAAAGCTGTAGATATTATATACCTTGATTTTCAAAAGGCCTTTGACAAAGTTCCCCACAAACGTTTACTGCTAAAACTAAAAGCGCATGGAATACAAGACGGTGTGTTGAAATGGATAGAAAATTGGCTCAGCAACAGAAAGCAAAGGGTAGTCATAAACGGTAAGGCATCTAAATGGACCAATGTAAGTAGCGGGGTACCCCAGGGATCGGTACTAGGACCAATTCTCTTTCTAATTTACATCAACGACATAGATGAGGGTCTCACCTGCACAATCTCAAAATTTGCTGACGATACAAAAATTGCAAATAGCGTACTCTCAAAAGAACAAGTTGACGATATGCAACACAATCTAGATAAATTGTCATGTTGGGCCCAAATTTGGCAAATGAGTTTCAATGCGGATAAATGTAAAGTACTACATATCGGATACCTAAATGAGAAAGCAAACTATTCGATGAATGGCACTCAGCTTAAGAATGTAAACAGAGAAACTGATCTGGGAGTAACAATATCGAGTAACCTAAAACCGAGTCAACAATGTTCAGAAGTTGTTAAGAAGGCAAACAAAATAATTGGCTTTATAGGCAGGTCATTTGAGCATAAATCCAAAGAAGTTATCCTAACCCTTTACAATTCCTTAGTCCGCCCTCTTCTGGAATACTGCGTTCAATCCTGGTGCCCTTATTACCAAAAAGATATAAACAAGCTAGAACGAGTTCAACGTAGAGTTACCAAAATGATACCTAGCCTAAAGAACAAACCATACGAAGAGCGTCTTAGAGAATTAAATCTATTTCCTTTAACCCAGCGCAGATTAAGAGGCGACTTAATTCAAGTGTTCAAAATCATCAAAGGCATCGACAATATGAACTGTAGTAAGTACTTCACTATCGACCAATCTAATTACACGCGGGGAAACGGTTTGCAAAATTATTGGTAAATCTTTTAACTCGCACGAATCTAAGAATTTCTTCTTCAATCGAGTTGTCAACTTGTGGAATGGGCTTCCCCGAGACGTTATAGACTGCAGCACCGTTGATTCATTTAAATTCCGCCTAGACAAATATCTCGCATCAAACCCGCGACTGACTGCGTTTGTAAATGAATAACTTTATCCTCCCCTCAGTTACTAACCCATATGTCCCCTACTAACTTCCTAGTCCTGCCACGTTAGTGGCAGGGCAGTAGTTCCCTTTCCAATGTTCCCTTACCCACTCTAAACCACTGTTTGGACACTTGATCCTCAGTGTTTTGGAGGACAAGCAACCTAGAAGGGTCACTAGATCTGTTGTTGCTTGATTTCCTTTGTACTCCTCTACACTTGATATCCTATCTTGCAGTTTGGCACCGCACATCCATCTCACCATTCTCATCTTATTGTATTCTATTCTGTTGGTATCATCCACTTTGACAGGCCGTTTCTAAAGCATATGTCATTGCGCTTTTAACGCATGAAGCGTACACCTTTCCCTTCAAGGGGAGAGGGAGTCTTCACATGATAAGTAGTGGCAAAAGTTCTCTAAACTTTTCCCAACCGCATCTTATTCTGGCGATAGTGGCGGCCTCGGCCCCACCACCGGCAGAGATGGTATCTCCCAAGTAGCAAAACTTGGGAGATACCATCTCTGCCATACCACGAGTGGTTAAATACAAACACAATTAATCGAGCTCTGTGTGTCCACATATATTTAATCTAACGTACATTTAATTTGGCTCTCTTTCACTCTGTGAATTTTAGGGGGAAACACGTTACAAGCAGCTTTGCCATTTGTCTCCTTCATATGTATGTATGTATGTATATACAGTACGTATATACTCAGGCACATACCCTATCGAGCCTGAACAGGGACAACACACAAAAAAATGTATGTATGCATGTATATACAGTACTCTGGCACCTTCCCCAGTTTTCCTTTTTTTTATGGGGGTGGCCGACTCGAGACAGAGCCCGAACAGGGACATCACAACACATCAGAAAAACAAAACAAAACACAAAATCACACACATCTAGGTCACCAAGGAGAAATACCCAGAGACCCAGGCCTATTTGGGGTCCCCAGCAAAAGATTCCCAGGTCCCAGGTCCCAGGTCCCCCGGAGAGGCGCCGATTTCCGCAGGCAGACCCGCAGCAAAGCTTTACCACCACAATGCCCGCCCACGTCATATCCAGGCATGACTCTTCATATACACCGGCTCCCCGGGCAAGGCGCTTGACGGACTATTATCTAGTCTAACTGGCGCCGACCCCCTCACTCAAACGACCGCATTTTCACTCATCTATTCACTAGCATTTGCCATTCATTCCTGTTTATTACCACTTCCCTTGCCTGATCTATAGTCATTCCACTATCATCCAAATATTGTCTTACACAGTCTCTCCATCGCAATGGGGGTCTTCCTACCCCTCTATCTCCCCTTGTATCTAACTCACATATTCTCTTTGTAAGCCTTTCATCTTCCATTCGCTGAACATGTCCATACCAGCTCAGCACCCTTCTGTCCACTCTGGCCGACAAATGTTCCTGCTGCCCCACTCTCCTACGTATCTCTTCATTCCTCAATCTGTCTCTACGAGTAACTCCACACATACTGTACTCCTCAAGCAGCTCATCTCCATCACATCCAGCTTTCTTCTCTCCTTTGCCTTCTGAGCCCACGTCTCAGCCCCATACATCACTGCTGGCACAACAATTCCTTGATACATTGCACTTTTCACTTTCATTCCGAGATTTCTTATCTTCCACATTCTTCCCATTGCTCCGAAAACTTTCCTTCCTTCACATACTCACTGTTTTACCACCATTTCCATACCTCCATTCCTGCTTATCGTTCATCCTAGATATTTAAAACACTCTACTTGTTCCATTATTTCCCCATCCAGCCGCACACCTAGATTCACCCTACAAACACCTTTATTACACACCATTACTTTATTTTTATTATTGTGGTGATGGGCTAGTGTATCAGAGTGAGAGTTAAGCGTTCTCTGCCATACCCATAGCTTACTCTGACTGTTCCTTTTACTTATACATTTTCTAGATCTCAAGCTGCGGCGTCTATTCCGTAGATTGACCTCTCTACTGCCAACCTAGAGTTTTAGCAGACTGGGAGACAAAGCGTCACATTTTTCCTTTGCCCCTCAAATTTCCCTTCATAAATGTTAAGGGGCACAGGGCCTTGGGTGGGGCTTGAGTATCCTGGGCGTTTCAGCACCCTCCTCAGCTCCTTGCCTGGGAGCGGCTTCGGTCACCTGGGCATTTTTAGTGGTAAGCAGGGAGGGTTCTGTGGGGGCGCTCGGGACCTTGGGGCTGTTCGGCCAGAGAGCCTGGGGAACAAAAACAACCCTCAGCTTCCTCCTCCCACATACCACACCAAACTCTTTGACTACTCGCTGCAGTTTCTCCTCAGAATCCGCCACCAACGCTGTGTCATCAGCAAACAGCAACTGATTCAACTGCCAATCTCTACCATTTTTCCTACTAAACCCAATCCTCTACCCATAGTTCTCAGTTTCACCTTCCTCACTACACAATCTATATACTGTATACATTAAACAGCCACAGTGACATTACACAACCCTGTCGCAGACCTACATTTACCTCAAACCATTCAATCTAACTCATTATTTCCTACTCTTACTTATTTCCTAATATCTTTCTATAAAACAAAACAAAAGTACATAACTGGTAATATATTTTGAGCAAAGAAACCTTAACATATCTACAAAAATATATGAACAAAATATTTCTAAAACCAACTACTGTAGTGTCATACTTGATAAGATCAAGGCAGAGTTCGGTGACTATGCGAGCCTGCCTGACAATGGTACTGCCCTTCTGGTTGAACTTCTCGGTGTTGGTGGCAATGTAACGCACATCAAACTGAGCTGCGTTGATCCGACGGTAGAAACGATTCTCCAATCGGCTCTGTGGAAAGATGGGAGGGATTTAGATTAGTTATAAGATCAGGTAATATTTGGTGACTCTAGCTGATAGAGGGAAGGATTATAGACTAACTGTAAGACCATGTAATGGATCTACTCTATATGGATCAATAAGCCACTAACCTTAGTAATTCTCTATCCATCGTAAGTCAATTATGAAGACATAGGAAAGATAAACATCGAGCAGCCATAGGGGTTTCAAATATGAGCATGTAGGACAGTTAAACATTGGGAACATAATTATAAGCATATAGGATGGGTACAAATTGGTAATAAACAGGAATGAATGGAGAATGCTTGTGAATAGATGAATGAATACGTGGTCATTTGGGAGAGGGGGTCGGGCGCAAGTTGGACTAGATCAGCGTTTCTTAACCTGGGGGGCGTTTGACAATGCTAGGGGGGGCATGGGGTAATCAAAGTTGAAAATAGGGCTAGGTCATTCAAATGCATACAGGGTAATCGCAAAGATATATATATAAATACGAAACTTTGATAGGAAAAATTCACAACCGTCATTCCGAGCAACAACAAGTAGTGTTGACATAAAACTATTAACCAGTTTTAATCCTTGCATGCATATTGGTTATTTTTTCGCCCTTTTTACAGTATCTTGCGTCTTAAGCATCCATATGGAATGGATAAAAAAAAAAAAAAATTCTAGGCAACAGAGGAGTGGGGGATCATGAATACAGTCCTGGCCAAAGGGGGGCGCGGTGCTAAAAAGATTAAGAACCACTAGACTAGATAATAGTCCATCAGGCACTTGGCCCGGGGAGCCGGTATATATGAAGGGAGCTGCTGGAAGTGTGGTGGGTGGGCTTGTGGTTTCGGGTCGCTGCATGTCTGCTTGCCTAGACCGGAACCTCTCCGGGTGGTCGGGGGACCCTGGTGACCCTGGTTTCTGGGTCTTTTCCTGGGTGACCTAGATGTGTGTGAATATTGTATTTTGTTTTTGTGTGTTCATTGTTTTTGTGTTGTGTTGTCCCTATTCGGGCTCTGTCTGAGTCGGCCACCCCCAGGAAAAAAAAAAACAAAAAAAAAAAAAAAAAAAAAAAGGGAAGGAAAAGTGGGGAATGGGCCGGAGTAAATACATACATACACATTGAATAGGCATAAGAAAGTTAATCATGAGCACATGGGATACATAAAAACATAAGAAATCGGAAATCTGCATAAGGCGGACCAGCCCACACGAGGCAGATCTCTTTCACACCCAACCAATATCATTATGACTATCCAGTTTGTGCTTGAAATTTTCTACCATTCCTGAGCTAATCACTGCTATAGGCAATCTATTCTACACGTCTACAATTCTGTTCTCAATGTTGTGGATAGGTACAGTCAACAGGGGCGAATTCGGACGATTTTTGTGTATTTCCGTAGCATGTAGTCTTGTTTTTATCTCAATGTAAGATCTTAAGTATTATATGTGTAGATGGTACATTGTGGTATTAAATCATAACATTAAAGAAATGAAAATACATTGCATATATTTATTATAAATATAATAAAGGTGTCCGAATTCGGACAGGATATGGGGCAATTTCGGACACCTAGCCTAAATTCGGACAAGGATATAAAATACATTCATAGGACTAACCAGTGATCCCAGTATAAATTTGGACCTTTCATGGGTCACTTCGGACATCTTTGAACATTTTAAAAGGGTCTTATCACACTCCCTGAAAACGTAAAGACAATAAATACCATATCATAAGATACAACACTTTTGGGCCAATTTCGGACATATCTGGATTTATTGACCTATACTTTGGGTAGCAGTATGACCCTGAAAAAAATGTAAAAATAAGGATTAATGTAACATAACTCAGAAATACCCTGTGTATTTTATTTATTTATTAATGTAGAGCAGATTAACCAGACCACTGAGTTCCACACGAAACTCTCATAGGTCTGGCAATACCCTGTGTAATGACAACTATACAGCCAATTACACTCAATAACCGTATCTGACAGGTTGTAGCTAAAGTTAGATTAAGTAATATTATTAATTAATTTTCATCCTGTCTGATGATGATAAATATTTTATACTAGCCTACTGAGCCAGAGGCCACTTATAAGGCTAGGAGACCAAGTATGGGAAGCGGAGATGCATGGGTAGGTCAGTTATAACTCATGGAAAACATGTATGGCTTGAAGATAGGAACGGAGCGGTGCAAAGGTAAAGGTAGGGGAGTCACAAAGCAATTCGGGAAGGGAACGGTTCTGGAGATAACGCAAACGTTCATACCGAAAGTTACGGCATTCGCATAATATATGGGGAATTGTAAGAACTGTATGACATTGCTGGCAATAGGGAGGTGGAGATCTAGGTAGAGACATTAGGTAACCATGTGTTAGCCTAGTATGTCCAAGACGAAGCCTGGTAAGCACAACCTGGTCAATACGATCAGAAGAGGGAGGAGTCGTCCAGGGAAATACGTCGTCTTTGAAAGAACGGAGATGTATAGTGGTAGGGAGACTCTTCCACTCCACACACCACTTATCACGGACTTTAGACTTAAGGACCGGAAAGACGTCAGGTAGACGCATGAGAGAGACGCTAGGAGTGCCCCGCCTAGCTCTCTTGGCCAGAGTATCCGCTCTTTCGTTCCCACTAAGACCGACGTGGGCAGGGACCCAGCAGAACGTGATGGTACGGCCCAGGAGCAGGACATGAAGCAAGCTGGCAATGTGCCTAACAAGGGGGCACACGGTGCATAGCAGTGTAGTGCCTGCAAGGCACTTAACCTCTGAAGTGCGCATGGGGGTAATTGGAAACGTCCCCCTGTGCTGACGTATTTGAGGTGTTTCCGTCACTAAAATATTCATTGTGCCATTAATAGCATTAATACTTATCCATATGCGCCTATTATGGGTTGATTATAAAGGTATTAACCTGAAACAACAATAAAACGAGTGAAAACAGCGTTTGGATGGTCAAAATCGGAGATATAGCCCGCGAGTTGTATAATGTATGGGTGAGGCAACCTGCTTTCCCGCCAATTTCCCCCAAGGCCACTGAGACACAGTCGATCGATACTCTCTCTCTCTCTCTTGCACTCGCTTGCCATCAGTGATGACAACACCCTGCTTGCAACTCGCTAATGTTAGCACGAAAATATACCTCAGAATAAGGGAATAACAGGGAAAATAGGTGATAACTGAAGGAGAGGAGGAAAGTGGGGAAGGAGGGGAGGTAGAGGACTGAGATTTTGCATGGCCCAGGGGCCAAAAAAAAATAAATGTTTTTTTTTTTTTTTTTTTTTTTTTCGATGTCAAAAGTTGATTTTTTTTTTCACTCACTCATAAGAGTCTCCCCGCAGTCCGCCGGGGGAACTCTTAAGAGTCTCCCCGCAGTTCCCGGGTTAAGGAGTCACTGCATATGACAATGTGAGGAACGTTGCACGGGAGATCACCTATCAAGCCTAATGCACCCTGTATAGCTAATAATTCAGCGGTGAACACCGAGGAAAACGGATGGAGCGTGCTCTGATGTGATCCATATTCAGACACTGCTGCGCAACCCACTAAGCCATCTTCCTTGGAACCATCAGTGTAAATGAAAACAGCCGGACGGTGACAGAGCAGGTGGTTCAGGGCCAGAGTCCGCAAAATAAACGCGTCAGTGGACTTGCCGGACAAAGACAGGTGAAAGCAAAAGGCGGGACGTCGAATGCACCACGGCGCACTCAGGCACAGAAGCCCGAGGGAATGGGACGCTGTGAGTGGAAAATAGGTTCATGGCTACAAGGGGAAAGGATGGTGACATATTGTCCAGTGGGCCGTCCGCGAAATATCGATCAGTAGGTGGCGACGCCGATAAGCGAACGGCAGAGGTCATCGTAACCAATATGCGATGATGATGGAGAGGCATTTCTTTACACACAAAATTGATACAAAAGTATTACGATAAGCCTGGTGAAAAGAGATTTCTAATATGTTTATTCATTAACCCGTTGAGCCCCGGCTAGTTATAATATTTTGTTCACCCCTGTCCCAAGCCATTTTTACTTCTTTTTTTTGTTTGCTAAAATGGAAGACAAGGATGAGAAATGAAAAAAAAAAAAAAAAAAACAAAAAAAAAAAAAATCACCTCGGACATATTTTTTTTGGGGGGGGGGCCTCAAAACAATTTGTTGAGCCAAAATGGAAGAGAATGGTGAGAAATGAAGACAAAAATAAAAAAAAACTCATTTCGGTCATTTGGGGGGCGGGGTTCAATAGTTCGTCTCCCCTGCATGACCACCCGCCCGGGAGCACTAGGGTAAAAACTGAGTATGGCATTGTACGGCATACATCCTAAGGAGTGTCTCACATAAATCTCAAGCCTCGAGCTCCCATACGACCGGAGTAATGAAGGTTCAAAGTGGCGGTGAACTAAGGGTGTAAAGTATCCCCACTAAGCCCACCACCACCAGCTGCACGGCTGTCTCGGCCCGCTCACACCTACTGGCCCGGCTCCCACACACACTACGGTACCTCCCCCTCCTATTCTCCCGCCATTTCCTACCTTACGAGCCACGTAAGTGTTTTTTATATGTCGGACGCACGTGATGCGTCGCTGGGAGTTGGTGATCAAACACTGCCGACGCAACACGTGCGACGCTGGGTCTCACTGGGTTAATTAATAATTGTATAATTTAATTATTTTTGGTGATGATGTCCGAATTCACCCCATGTCTGAATTAGTGAATTCACCTCAGTTGACGGTACACATTGGGAAACCATAGCGAGATTGATTAAGCCCAAGCCTCAAAGCCTGAGAAAAAGTATCAACTTCAGCCCCATGTCTACTACTATTAGACCATTCACCTTAATAGTAGTGAGATCCATAGGGTAGTCAATAATAAGAGCGTAGGTAGGGTAGACATTGAGATCGACGGGAACAAGAAATGGCTCAGCGACAGCCAACGACATGATCTTGGACAGACCATGGGAGATGCGGTCACACTCCAGGTCTGGTTCTCTCCCTGCCCACTCTTCCTCCTGGGTACTATACATCAGTTCCTCCAGTTCCTCTTGCTTCACCGCTACGCTACCGCCTGGCTCCACCGCTGCCACTATGGAAACAAAAGTTGGGATAAATATCAGAAACCATTGCTTTTTCGAAAAAATTCATTTATATATTATTATGATTTTGTTATGTGTTATGTTATGTGTGCAATTAGTTTGCTTGGGAAACAGATAAAATTACTCATGTAGAAATGTACACCCTATGTGGTGAATTGTTTTCTTTTATTTCATAAATTTTATTTTAGTAAGCGTTGTTTCCACATAGCGATTTTGATATGTTGTTTTGACTTTATATTGTCTTTGTCCCAGTTTTGGTTCGCTTTGTTTGCAAGTTTTACATTTTAATTTATATAGGTTCAGGGACAGTACATATGTGAGGCCGGTCTATACCAGTGGCAACATTGGTATATGACATGTGCCCCATATACTGTCCCTTCCTTTACTTGTATTCGTTGACGAACCCGGACCGGCCACGGACAATTGATAACGAATAATTCTTTTAACCTTTTGCACCTGATCACTCAAAAACAAAAACTTACAATAAATGTCAAATAATAAGAATAACCGGCGTCCTTTCGATGAAGACTGTAAATACAAACTCTGTATGAATGAATTTGATTTTGAACATCAACATTTCTTTAAAAGTTATATTACCAATACAATTTTTTTTTTTTTTAATTCTTCTGTTAATGTAACATCTCCATGTTAAGTAAAGAATGATATCTATTTTATAACCAGTGATAAATGTGGTATATAATGTTGGAAAGACGGAGCGATGTTCAAGAGAAAGAGCCTACAGGCATAGAGCAGGAATAAAGAACGGCATTGACTCCTAGATTCTTCTATATAAGTATTCGTAAGTAAAGTATTAGTAGTAGTCGTAATCGTTACATAAATTTTTAATTCATATTTTAATAATGCATCACTTAGCTTTGATCCCACTAGTTCAGTATATTTTGATAGAACTAAACTTAAAGATGCCCTTAAATTCCTCCTTTTCAATACTTATGTTAGATTCGGGCCCTACATTTTCAAACAAATATTAGGAATTCCTATGGATGGAAATACTAGCCCTTTAATTGCAGACTTATTCTTGCTTGCTTTAGAATTTAAATTTATGAAAAACTTAGTTGACAGTAGCAAGAAAAATAACATCCCAGAAAAAGTAGCACTTGCTAAATTGTTAAATAATAATAGTAGATATATTGATGATATTCTTGTTTGTAATATATTAAATTTTAATCAAGTCGCTAAACAAATTTATCCAAATTCCATCCCCCTCACACAAGGTAACGTAAATTATGAAGTTGAACATTTTCTTGATATAAATATACAGATTGTTAATGAACAGTGCACACTTAAAATATACCACAAAGTTGACAATTTTAATTTTAACGTAATAAACTTTCCTTTCCCGAATAGTAATATCGATAGTAAAATAACTTATAATTGATTTTATTCCCAGCTAATAAGATTTTGTAAAATTTGTACCAGAGTAGAAGACTTTTGGGATAGAGCTAGGTTACTATACAGACTCTTAGTAGACAGAGGTTTTGTTGCAAGTAAATTGTTGCATAAATTTAATCTTTTTAAGGTCAATTATTGTGACGGTATTTTAAAATTTTATATCAATAATTTTAATCAAGCATTATAATTATTAACTTGAAGTTTCTATTATAACCTCTGCTTACTTTTTGTCTGTATGTATTAATATTTAATTTTTTCTATTGTTATTATTATTATACATATTTTTTTATAATTAATTGTTCTTGTTAACCCTCCAGCCCCGGCTATGTATTATATATATATTCCTCGAAACCCGGGTGTTTTGGCCGAAAAATGTCTAGGCTAGGCTACCGTATATTTGTTAATCAGACTGCTTCCCGCATTCCCGCGCATCCCCAAGCGTAGCTGTGTTATTTACCTGTAGAATGGCATTAAGTAGAGCTCTCTAAGTCAACTGGTTGAGCTGTGATGATGATTTCATTGGAGATAACTTTATGGCCAAAACAGCCACTTTACACTACTTTTCGATACTTAACAACAACATACAGGCACACACGAACAAGCGACGCTCTCCTTCTTGTGGCCGGAGATGCGGGGCGTCGGTCCATCCGGCTGTTGTTTACATGTGTCGGACCGACGCCTCGCACACGAAGCTCACAGGCTTTCAACCACTGGGCGTTCAAGAGCCCTTCCGTGGTGAGAGGGTTAAAAGAGTACTCTTTTGTTTAAATCTATTGTGCCTTCTTCATATTTTCAAATATTTGTATTTATTATACTGTATCTATTTATTGTCGATATGATCAATTGCTTGCTTTTGCGATTTCCTTAGTTTATTTGTACAATAAATGTAGGTTATTAGTAGGGTAGTAATTGTTAGGGGTCACTTGAAGCATGCTATGCTTACAGGTACCTACCCGATAGCACTATCGTTAGTGAATGATGTATGTTTTTTGTACTTTTGTTGATATCTTGTCAAATTGCAAATTTAGCACTTTGGTGTGGGGCCAGGCTACAGGATAGAATAACAAATGTTGAGCTGAGGAGACGTTTAGGTATAAAGAGTATTAGCGAGGTGATGCGTACAAGTAGACTGGGATGGTATGGACATGTGGAGAGAATGGATGAACAAAATTGGGTGAAAAAATGCAGGTCTGTGATTGTGGAGGGAGCTGCACCAAGGGGTGGACCGAGGAAGACCTGGGATCGGACTATACGTGCCGATCTCAAATCCAAGAACTTGACAAGTGAAGCAGCCCTTAACAGGGTTGCCTGGAACGCCGCCATTAGGACAAGAGACTGAAACTGCACATATGTGTGGAACACTGTCTTAAAATGTTATGTATGTATGTATGTATGTGTTCATACAGAATTTAGTAAAATTTACCAGAACGTCCCGGACTTCCCAAATTGACTAATTCCTTGAACATGACGAGGTGCATTGTTATATGTACGATCAGTTTACTTGGGAAACAAATTAACTTGCTCATGTAGTTGTGTACACCCTATGTGGTGGATTGTGTTCTTTTATTTTAAAATTTTATTTTATTAAGCGTTGTTTCCACATAGCGATTTTGATCAGTTCTTTTGCATTTATCTTGCATCGTCCAGTTTTAGTTTGTTTATTTTGCAAGTTTTACATTATAATATAAGCATTTTAACACAGATTGTACAAAATTTGATAATAAATATTATAGAAATTTTTCAAAATAATCAAAATGTTTTAGATAGAGAAAATTATTAGATTGGAAAATTAATGACCATCTATCCATTTGGACTTAACGATCAAATCAAAGGTGTAGGTAACATTTTGTATAAATATTTATTAAAAAACTATTTAAATAACCCTTATTTTAACTTCCCCGTTTTAAACAGAAGACCTGGTAATAGAAGACTAAATTCATTTAATAAAAAGAAAAACAGATCTGATATTAACAGGATTGTCAATAATTTATATTCATTATATCGAAATTTCGGAATTAAAAAATTAAAAGATTCATTGGAAGGCCTACAAAAGAAAAGTTTTGCTCCTTTTATAGAAAATATTCTAAACAATATAAATAATTTGACAAATAAATTTAAGAATACAGTATAGTCTTTGCTTTTATGGGATATATTAGAGCTAATTCTAAGAAATCCACAAATAACCCTATTAACCCGGCAGCTGCGGGGAGACTCTTAACCTCTGAAGTGCGCATGGGGGTAATTGGAAACGTCCCCCTGTGCTGACGTATTTGAGGTGTTTCCGTCACTAAAATATTCATTGTGCCATTAATAGCATTAATATTTATCCATATGCGCCTATTATGGGTTGATTATAAAGGTATTAACCTGAAACAACAATAAAACGAGTGAAAACAGCGTTTGGATGGTCAAAATCGGAGATATAGCCCGCGAGTTGTATAATGTATGGGTGAGGCAATCTGCTTTCCCGCCAATTTCCCCCAAGGCCACTGAGACACAGTCGATCGATACTCTCTCTCTCTCTTGCACTCGCTTGCTATCAGTGATGACCACACCCTCCAATCGGATTTCTAATGTTAGCACGAAAATATACCTCAGAATAAGGGAATAACAGGGAAAATAGGTGATAACTGAAGGAGAGGAGGAAAGTGGGGAAGGAGGGGAGGTAGAGGACTGAGATTTTGCATGGCCCAGGGGCCAAAAAAAATAAAAAAAATAAAAAAAAAAATATAAAAAAATATTTTTTTTTCGATGTCAAAAGTTGATTTTTATTTTCTCTGACTCTTAAGAGTCTTCCCGCAGTGCGCCGGGGGAACTCTTAAGAGTCTCCCCGCAGCTCCCGGGTTAAGAGGTTTTACTGGGCGACTGCGGGGAGACTCTTAACCCTCTCCGACATATGACGCGATTTTGAGCCTATTGGGGATACTTTAACCCGATTATATCCAGGGTGGTACAATATTGTACACCCCTCAGCACTTTAACCCTCGGAATCCGGGAGGCCTCATATGAGGCAAAATGCGCGGCTAAAAATCGCCGCTATAATCATCAGAACTCGGCAACCACGCGTTGTAGCGAAGTCATCTCTACGCATTCTATAGACAACAAAAAGTTCTACAATTTGCAAAAAACATGAACTGCTCTAGGTGGTCTCAATCAGTAGCTACTGAATTATGAAGTTTGACTATACCAAAATTCATATGAGGCCCCCCGGATCCCATGGGTTAACCCTTATTTAGCGGGTGGTAAGGTATTTTACACCGTTACTATGGCTCCACTGCGAACGAAACGATAATTTTTGGAAAGAGCAACTCTTCGTCTCCCCATATAAGTCTATTATGGATGTTATGAGCGAGTGTGGAGGGTGGGAAGAGGAGGTACTCTTTGGTCTATTTCCCGGGCGCATTCGGATGCGTTCACTTTGGCCTGACTTCGGCCTCTCGCGCGTCTACTATTCCTTCGGTAATCGGTCTTATTTTTCTCTTATTTCTCCTTATTTCTGTATTCTCTCTCTCTCTCTCTTTGTTTCTCTCTCTCTCACTCCTGTCTGTCTGTCTCTCTCTCTCTCTCTCTCTGGCTCGCTCGCTTTCCCTCTCGCGCACTCTGTCTCTCTTTCTCTTCCTCATCCGTATATGTAATTCTCATTATTATTTTCTCTAATCTCTCTCACTCCTCCTGTCTGTCTGTATCTCTCTCTGGCTCGCTCGCTTTCCCTCTCTCGCGCTCCCTTTCTCTCTTCCTCATCCGTATATGTAATTCTCATTATTATTTTCTCTAACTAATCCCTCTATTTCATTTATTTGCTTGTAATATTTCTGTATTATTATATCTTTTTTACTCTTTCTTCAGTTCAGTTTTTGTATTCTCTCTATACGGTGGGAATGGTATTTCGTATGAGGGATGCGCAGCACAAATATTCAATCGTTCGTTGTTTGGTTGTTTGTATTACCGTAAGAAATTTACTGAACGCCTGCAAATAATACGCTATAAAATGCTTGCAATCAAACTCTCAAGCAATTTCAAGGTCACATGCAATTGTAAATGTATAGGTAGACACAGAGAGAAAGAGACAAGAGAGAGAGAGAGTGTCGTGATAATATAACAATGTTACATATGTATCATATATATGAAAAAATATATACGGTAGGCCTACATCTGTTCCCCACAATCATATAATGCCAAGCACAAATATTCAATCTTTCATTGTTTGTATTACCGTAAGAAATTTACTGAATGCCTGCAAATAATACGCAATCTCTCTATTTTCTCTAATCTCTCTCACTCCTCCTGTCTCTCTCTCTCTCTCTCTCTGGCTCACTCGCTTTCCCTCTTCCTCATCAGTATATGTATTTCTCATTATTATTTTCTCTAACTAATCCCTCTATTTCATTTATTTGCTTGTAATATTTCTGTATTATTATATCTTTTTCACTCTTTCTTCAGTTGAGTTTCTGCATTCTCTCTCTCTCTCTCTCTCTCTCTGTGTTTCGCTTGCTTTGCAGGAATTTTGTTTTTGTTTTATATATAATATATAATAATTTACTTATCATTACTTACTATATCGTATAAACAATAGTACCAACTTACCATAATACCGATACACCAAACTGATACGCATGCGGTTTTGTTTATCACCTGTTTACTAAAGTGCCACCATTATCGATTTTCTTCAAGCCGAATCGAGCGGGAGGGATACCAATTGAAGTTAAATCCGCTAGCATATATTGTTAGATGTAAGACATGATAAATACCACTAGAAATATGAATTGGCAAAATCCATATAATATCACTTCGAAATTGTTCTGAAATTTCAAAACAAAACCGCTAGTGTAAGTCATTGCTGCTAGATCGAAGTAAAGGTCTCTAGATCTAGCGGAATTCGCTATACGTATTGGCAGTACTGCACACTGCCGACGGCGATACGTTGTTGACATTGTTGTTGATGTTCCAGTGGAGGGATGAACAAAATATTTTCCTTGTCCAATAATAGCTATTTCATAGTCCCACAGGACTTATTTTGATATATTTATCAAATTTACTGAACGCCTGAAAATAATACGCTATAAAATGCTTGCAATCAAACTTTCAAGCAATTACAAGGTCACATGCAATTATAAAAAGGTATATTGTAGACCACAATCTTCGCCAAGCTTCGTTGTTGCTTGTATTATCGTGAGAAATGTACCATACACCCTGGTTATCGTGAGAAATTTACCGAACGCCTGCAAATAATACGCTATGAAATGCTTGCAATCAAACTCAAGCAATTTCAATGTCACATGCAATTATAAATGTATAGGTAGACCCAGAGAGGAAGAGACAGACAGAGAGAGAGAGGAGGTCAAGAACATCTGCTAGGTGTGATTTCCCCTGGGAGGGAAGAGAAGATTAGTTAGGGGTGTGCCCTGGCCTACATCAGACAAAGAGAGTACAAAGGAGTACAAACAAAGAGAGTGAGACAGAGAGAGAGAGAGTGTCGTGATAATATAACAATGTTACATATGTATCATATATATGAAAAAATAATATATACGGTAGGCCTACATCTGTTCCCCACAATCATATAATGCCAAGCACAAATATTCAATCTTTCGTTGTTTGTATTACCGTAAGAAATTTACCGAAAGCCTGCAAATAATACGCTATAAAATGCAAAGGAAATTTCTTGTAGAGTGCAATTTTGAGGACGTAATGTGCTCTGAGAGAGAGCGGAGCGGTGATTAGGAGCATAAATTACCTCAAGACCGCTCGCCACACAGGGAATTATATAAGGAAATTACTGTATTTTGCACTCGTGTTGCACGATCGTTGAAAGACAACCAGTGATCGTAGAAGGATGGTTCGGGTGTCATTGGAAAGCTCAATTTATGCCCTTTCAGGGATACATACTTGTATTACGCTCTGTGTCTTGTTTATGCATGAAAAAGAGCACGGAAACAACCCCATTTAGGGTAAAAAAAAAAACGCTGGGTGGCACAGTGAAATATACTCCACCAGCCGCTCGTAAGGTGATAAAATGCTTGCAATCACATTTTCAAGCAATTATAAAATGTAAATTGTACTTACCAACACCCACACCAGTATGTTCTTCGTCAGGAATGTCTCCAATTTGCTCAAGGGTCTGTCCAACATCAACCACAACATCCACCCCACGCAAATTATGCTTGGGGTGAAAGCCTATGATCAGGTTATTTTCGTCTTCCGAGTCATCCACACTAACAAAACTCTCACCCAGACCTTCGACGGTTTCATCCAACAGCTTATTAGAAAGTTCTGAAGAGTTCAGCATGATATCTAGTTCCTGGGTGGTGAGCCGGGCGTGGTTAGTAGGGTGGCGCGACGCACTAGGGATGGCGGCCACCGAATCGAACACGGGCAAATCTTGACCTTCCATTATGGCTGCTTGAGGGTCACTGAGTCATGGTCACACAGTGGGGATGTGTGGGTGGGCCCTTGTAGTACACCGCCTGACCACCAAGTTTTGCTTTCCACCTAAATTAGGGCGGGAATACGCCCACGGACTTAAGTCCGATCCCGCCATTTAGTCCAATTTTCTCGTATCGGACTTAAGTCCGACCCCGATCTTTAAGGGTTAAGCCAATATAATATGTCTTTTTTAAATAACGTACAATGTTACAAATTATCCTGATCAAGACACTGGGAACACAACAAATAATGATTTTAAGCAAAAAAACAATGAGTTCAATCAGCCTGTTCTCTAATATTAACAATTTTTATCGTGAAAGGCGCTGAACATAAAGAAACAGATACGATGCGAAGTGAAACATTTGGCAGAAAGATTACACTCATCTGTATGGTTGGACTGTGATTCCAGATGTACGATAAGATATAATTGTGAAATTTTTGTTGCCTTCATATCAATCTATCACTTTCTCTCCTGTTATTGATCTTTATTTATTCCCTTAGTCTATGTCTCGATTCAGCCACCCCCAGTTATGGGGTATGTGCCTGAGTGTATACATACATACATACATACTGTACATACATAATATTATGGAATGAGATAATCACATATGCAGAGAGAGAGGGAGAGAGTGAAAAGTGACAGTTTATGGTTTATTTACGTTGTACATGAATGTAAATTTAAATGATAATGATAAATAAAACAGGAACTATTTGAAATAATTAAAATGTCTAAAGAGAGCTGGCAACACCCTCCTCCTCAAATCTTGGGACTAAAGATGCCAGAATCGCAACATACAGTGGGATCTCCAATCTCGATCATAATTGGTTCCCACAAATACCGATCGAGATTCGAAATATCGAGATTCGAAATATCGAGATGCGAAGTTAACTTCTTATGGGGAAAAATACAATCGGTTCCAGCCACTTGCCGACTAACCTACATCAAATCTGTCAATTTTCACATTTGCCCCCCCACAATCACATGCAATATATATAATATGTTAAAATAGATAAAATGAATAATGAAAGTTTTATTTTTACCTTATATTTATTGATAAAGAGGTTTGTGTGGTTGATTGTTGGTTCCGAGGCGAACGCAGTTAGGTTACTGCGTCTCCGCACCCGGCGCACAGTCACTGTCATCAATTCTTGCAATTGCTTCCCTCACCCTGTCACCACTAGTACCGGCACCGTCGACTGCTCTGTTGAATCCTTCAATTGATCCTCTGGCAGTTCAGTGTCCAAGTCATCAAGGTCTACAGGTCCCTCTTCTTCGGTGATAGTTTCGATGACATTGGCGACTTGTTGCTTCATCTTGAAAAACTGTGTGATCGTGGACTGCTTTTGTTCGTTCACCTTCGTGGTGTAGACCGCCATTAGTTGCTTGTTGAGCTCATCAAATGTCTCATTAATGATTGAAGAACTCTCCAGGTTACCCTCAACAATATCCTTGGCCTTCGTTATGAACCCAAGTGCCTCTGATAATTGCTGGACACTGAGGGAGCGAGGCTGTGGCTGGGTGGCTGGCATTTCTGGTTCGTCCTCCATCACGTCTTCAGCCTCATTGTCAGCAGAAGATAACTCTCCTTGATAGTGTGCATATTTAATACCACACCGCTTCTTGAATTTTTGCAGCCAGCCTACAGAGGCATTAAATGGAGGGAGTTTCTTTATTTTCTTTTTCTTGCAAACAGACTCGTAGAAAATCCTAGCCTGTTCTCGTACCTGGGGTCCATTCACACTTGCATTTTCTCTTGATCTTCGCTGAACCCACTTATCTAGGTAGTATTCCATTTCAGCCACTATACGATTAGATTCATTGTAAATGGAGGTGATGCGGCGTTGGCCAAGTTCATTTCCTGCAAACAATTTCTTGGCCAGTGCCACAGACTTCTTTATTTCCGCCTGCTTTCCCCTCATAGTAGATATAGTACTCTGAGGTATACCAGTTAATCTTTGTATTTCACTCACTTTGTGGCCTTTTTCTAGAAGTTGCATCACTTTATCCTTGTCTTCTGTTGTGTATTTGTTAAGTTTTTTTCCTTTTCTATACTCTCGTTTTGCACTTTGCACTGTCTTTTTTTCTACAACTGGTTTAGGTACGCGATTCCCACCTTCCACTCCCTCTCCATTGTCCCTTTCGGTGGCCTTGCTAGCCATTATGAATGCGATAAAAAAAGGTCCAGGTAGACAACTTCACAATACAAGTTTTCAAGCGTATGGCGGACGTGTGACTGGTACACCAAGTGGCCGCTAGGTGTCAGGACGCTCGAAACAGTGGCGCATCGCCTAGCGCAACTGTTTTCGGTTGTATTCGGTGATCGAGATCGGCGTGTTGTCATCGAGATTCGTGAAAAGTTGGATTTGGAATGTACCATCGAGATGCGAAATATCGAGATGAGATTGATCGAGATTGGCGATTCCACTGTAGTGAGTTGTTATGTGTGCGATTAGTTTGCTTGGGAAACAGATTAACTTGCTCATGTAGTAATGTACACCCTATGTGGTGGATTGTGTTCTTTTATTTCATAAATTTAATTTTAGTAAGCGTTGTTTCCACATAGCGATTTTGATAATTTAATTTGACTTTATATTGTCCTTGTCCCAATTTTGTTTGTTTAGTTTGCAAGTTTTACATTTTAATATACTCATTTCTTTTCAAGTAAAACCTTAATTAATGGGAATAACATATTGTAGACTGGATGCTTATTTAATCTAGACCGAAACTATGCGAATAAATACCGATAACTCGTAATGAATGTTCGTAGAAATAAAAAAAGGAAATATTTGTTGACAGGCTCTGACAAGGCAATCATCCTCGCTGTAGAATAAACAGTGTTGCCAATCTAGCTCCTTTCCCGCTAGATGTAGAGGTACTGTATATATTTGTATCTAGCAGCAAATTTTAACATCTAACCATATATTTCCTGCCGAAATTCTAGATATTCAGACATTTTAGAACGATATTCTAGAGATTGTAGACTTATTCTAGTGATTTTCATAATTTATTATGTGTGAGTCTGGAATAAAGCATTATTATTATTATTAATCTGTCTGCCTTCTAGCGGCTTTTGAGAACGTATGTAGCGGTATTTAGCCTCTTGACTTGGTAACCCTGGGAGCTTCCTAGACCCTATTCCAACTGTCAACTGTCCCTTCGTCAGTCTCCCTTCAGACGTCAACGGTGATGGACGTACTAAATGATCGCGGCACATTGCGTCACTAATGAAGGCTAAATGGACCTTATGCTTTATATTTTCACCAGGATTTCCAAGTTTAATTATTAGTCAACTCTCTGAGAACATATCAATTACACAAAATTATCTTGTGCTAGCCATAATACTGTACTACTATGGTATAAAAATAATGAAGTAGGCCTAGATATTTTACGTCCTTTTGCTGCTCATCATTACTCTGGTAACTGGTTGCAAGTAACGTAAACATTACTACTCTCTTTTTAGCGCAAAGAGGAAGGATAGGCGACGCATTATTTATATATATCTTTATGGTAAATCTTATAGGTTTATAGTAGGAAAGACAAAATTTACACCTAATGAGTAGCCTACCTAATGAGCATACACTACACAGTAGCCTATACACAGCCTACGCTTCTCATCTTGGTGTTACAGTACATAAGCCGCATTTTCCTTTACCATCACTATCTCCGATAGACTGGAAATGGTGTCATATTTCACACCCAAATGCCATAAAAGGGTGTCCAATATCAAGCCAACTCAACCCTGCTCCTACACAGGGTCGAAACTCAACCCGATTCAGACTTTCGGAGCTTAATAACAGTTTTAAGACTTTGTGTATATCCATATACAAATAATCGATTTGGATGTGATAATTATAAATGTACCTAGCTATATCCTCAGAATATCCGAAAGAAGCGTCATAATCGTATGAAAGGCTGATAACCTATATTAGACTTTGTATACATATACCGGGTACTCAAAATTAAGCAATTATATTATATGCATACCCATCACAATGTTGTACAAATTCAAGAAGATCAAAATAATCCCAAAATAAGGACTCAAATAATAATCTTAACATGTAAAATTATTTTGTTTAGAAATGTCGGAACATAGCCGCAGCCGTGATGCCGCAACATTCGTGTTTACAATCAGTAATCATGATTATATTTTGATGTATTTTACTTATATTTTATTGGATTAGGTTACTTATTATTGGTTAGTTTAGTCAATACAATAAAGCCAAGTTAAATACATTGACATAGAATCGTGATTAGGCACGAATGTAGATCGGGCATAGCGGCTGCTTTACCATAGGGGTAAATATATGCCAAGCACGCCAGTATAGCTGGGAGGTGGACTGAGTTTCGGGATAGCCCTTGTACCGGCTGCATGGTAGTGTTCGTCACCTACAATATTCCGCCACTCATACTCAGAATTATTGAAATGTTAACCTAAGCAATTATTTATTACTCTAAATGTTACAAAGAGAAATGTTTTGTATAATTCCAACTCATATATGATGTCACAAACAATCTTCAATTGTATATATTCTAAGTTATTGCCGATATGTCTATATGTCGATCATTGCAGTTCCTGAAATACCTCCTAATATTTATTAATATTACGATGTTTCATCTGTATTATATTCTTTGTTTTACTTTGTAGTGGTCATTTTGTAATATATATTTACATTCATGTTCAACAATAGTAAGCAAATGTTGTATATATTATATAAGCCTATACATTTTGAAGGCAGGCTCGTAAAATTTGTACATTTTGTGCCACCCCACTACAGTATAATGAGAGTGGGTTATCAGACTTTGGGGTAACAGAAAACGCAGCTCAAGATTCTAGCCTATGTATTGGAAAGCTTTATGTCTAAGCAGTAGGCTACAACATATTACATCGTTAGCTTATGTCTGTTATTCAGGATCGTCGAGCCAAAACAAACAAATACACAGGCTGTTAGCGTTATTGCTAGCTTCAACTACTGTTTTTTATTTTTATATATTTTTTAGTACTTATATTTGTTGTAGCAATTTATCGGTTTAGCGTTAACGAAGTTTACTTTTGAGTTAGTGAAATACCAGTCATCAAAGCCAACTTTTCGGTTAGCTTATATATTTGTGTGGAGAGAGAAACCTGCCTTGTACGATATGTTATCGTACATCAGTCAACCCAGCGAAGCCGTCATAAATCGTTCAATTAAAATGTAAAACTTGCAAACTAAACAAACCAAAATTGGGACAAGGACAATATAAAGTCAAATTAAATGATCAAAATCGGTATGTGGAAACAACAATATCAAAGTGAATATTTATACTAGTGTAATTATTGTCCTATGACCATAGGGTCGTCAATACGGAAATGTCCAGGCCCTTGCCTGGATATTTCCGTATTTACTATAATTTACTATAAAAATTATCCCCCTTGTAACTATATTTCTGTTGTCCCCTGTATATTTTTGTTCTCCCTATCTTCTTAATATTTTCATTTTTACAGTGTTGTATGTTTTTTTACTGATGTTAGTATCAGTTTTTAATTTTTCTTTAGTATACTTTTGACAATCCGGCGCCCTGTTTGGAGGCATTATGTCCAGGCCCCAAGTCCTCCTGGGAAATAACTGTGCTCGGTATGCTGCCAGCCAGGACCCCCTCGGGGGTGGAGGAACAAAGCAGAAAAGTGGTGGAAACGTCGTTCGGGTGAAGGAAAGCGTGCTCCGTGTCTGTGCCTTCAATGCCAATGGCATAAATGATTTTAGCAAGAGAGAGTGTCTGATGCGAGAGCTTAAAGATGGATGTGTGGATGTGTGTGGGGTAGGTGAGACGCACCTGTTGGGTTCTGGAGTGTGGGATGGTGAGAGTGAGCATGATTTGTGGGGTGGGGAAGGATGGGTTGTCTGGTCTGGATTGGATGCAGTATATAAACGTAAGAAAAAGGAAGGGGTAGCAGTAATTTTGTCAGAAAGGTTGAGGAAGTGTGTGAAAAACTATGGATGCGTGGACTCAAGAATTGTATGGTGTGAGTGCAAGATTGGGATAGATAGGTATACTTTTATGTGTATCTATGCACCAGTCAACCAAGAAACTGGGAAAGGTGAGGAAGAAAATAGAACATTTTGGAATAAAGTCAATAAATGTATAAGAGAAAGGCAAGAGTGTACACAAGTAATATTAGTAGGCGACATGAATGGTAGAGTTGGAAACGAGGAGATAGAAGGTATAGTGGGTAAATTGGGTGTGGAGGGTAGGAATATGAATGGTGACTTCCTTTTAGAAGTATGTGCGGAGAGAGAGATGTTTATGGCTAACACATTTTTTGAACATCGTGACATTCATAGATATACATGGCACAGAGGTGAAGGTGAGTAGGAACAGAAATCTCTAATTGACTACGCCATGATGGACTCCAGACTAAAAGGAAGAATTTTAGATTCAAAAGCTGTAAGAGGTATGCTGACGGGATCAGACCACTATACAGTGCTGACAAAAGTGAGGATAAGGAAAGAGTGGAAATATGAGAGGAAAGAGAGAAAACTGACAGTAGAGAATAAATGTGAGAAAATTAAATGAAGAATGTAATGCAACAAAATACAAGGACATCCTGAAAGAGACTATAAAGGACATGGATGTTATGATAGATCTGGGAAATACTGTAGATGAAGTATGGCAAGGTACAAGAGACTCCATGATTAAAGCAGCTGAGAAAGTATGTGGGAAGAAAACCTTTAAAATGTGGAAGAAGAAAGGTAACGCATGGTTTAGTAAAGAGATAGAAGAAATAGTGAAAAAGAAGAAAGAGTTCAGAAAGAGTATGCTGCAAAAGAATATACCTAGAGAAACTAGAGATGCGAGGAAAGAAGAATATAAAAATTTGAAACAAAGAGTGAAGAGGGCGATACAAGATGCTAAAAGGAAGACAGATGAGGCATATGGGAGAAAGATTAGTGAACAGTTTCTGAATGACAGGAAAGCATACTACAGAGCTGTGAAAGAAGCCAGAGGGAAGAAGACTGAGAGTGTCTCAGGTGGTAGGATGAGGGACATGCATGGGGAAGTGGTAGAGGGTGATGGTGTGGTGAAAGTATGGAAAGATCATTTTAGTAGCTTAGCTGTAAAGAGTAGGGGGAACGCAAAGATCTCATCCATAGGAATGGAGAGAGGTAGAATAAACAGGGTAGTTGAAAGCCAGATAAGCTGAGAAGAAGTAAAAGAAGCAATCAATAGACTTAAAATGGGCAAAGCTGCTGGAGTAGATAACATCCCAGGTGAAATGCTGAGATATGGAGGAGAAGAAGCTGTTGACATAATGCATAGGTTATGTAAATTAGCATGGGAAAAGGAAAGTGTACCAGAGGACTGGAGGAAAGCAGTGATAGTACCCTTGTACAAAGGGAAGGGTAGTAAAGAAGAGTGTAAGAATTATAGGGGAATTAGCTTGCTTAGCATACCTGGAAAGGTACACGCAAGAGTATAACAGAGAGGCTACAGAAGATAACGGATGACAAAATAGTCGAGGAACAGGGAGGTTTCAGAAAGGGCAGGGGCTGCGTTGACCAGATAGCCTCAATGCGATTGTTGGTAGAGAAGTATCTGGCGAAAAACAGAAAACTCTATGCAGCATTCATGGATTTGGAAAAAGCCTACGACAAAGTAGACTGGGAGGGCCTGTGGGATGTGTTAACAGTATATGGTGTGGGAGGAAAGTTGCTAATGGCAGTAAAATCTTTTTATAGGAATGCAATGGCAAATGTGAAGGTAGGGGATAAGTTAAGTGAAAGTTTTGAGATTAATGTAGGTGTAAGACAGGGATGTGTCATGTCAGCTTGGTTGTTCAATATATACATGGATGGAGTGATTAGGGAATGTAGGGCTGTATCAATGGGTGTGGGAGCTAGACTGGAATCAGAGGGAAGAACATGGAAGATTTTAACATGCCTATATGCGGACGATGCAGTCCTGTTGGCGGAAAATGCTGAAGAACTTCAGAGAGTGGTCACTGACTTTGACAGGGTATGTGAAAAGAGAAAGTTAAAGGTCAATGTAGGGAAATGTAAGGTAATGGTGTTTGAGAGAAGAATGCATGAAACCATAGATTTTAAGGAAAAATAGAGAATCAAGAAAGAACACAAGAAAAGTTGTAAAATAAAATTGAAAAATGAAGTACTAGAAGAGGTTGAAAGTTTCAAGTATTTGGGAGCTGTACTATGCAAATATGGTAAAATGGAGAGTGAGATAAAAGAGAGAAAAATGCAAGGGAGAAAAGTGATTGGAGAACTTGATAGTATTCTCAAAGGAAGAATGGTTAGCCAGGAAGTCAAAAAGTCACTGAGAAACAGTGTGCTGCTCCCAACACTCTCGTATGGAAGCGAGACATGGACGGCAAGTGACGAGGACCTCTTCAGAATGGCAGCTGGCATGAATAGGCTAGATGGGCCAAGTAATAGGGAACTGTACGAGTCCTTTGGAATGGAAGAGCAGGCTTTGGGCATTGATTGTGGTGTGGTTGAGTGGATAAAGAGAAGTACTTTGAGGTGGTATGGTCATGTTCAGAGAATGGATGAAGACAGAATACCAAGAAAGATATATGGGAGTCAGGTGAGTGGAACCGCTAGTAGTGGAAGACCACCTATGGTATGAGAAAAGAAAGTGGAAAAATATATTGAAGAAAAACGGAAGGGGCATTGTGGCACGGGCAAGAGAGGCATGTCTTGACAAAGTAGCTTGGAGACGTTTCTGTCATGGCCATCCTCTAGTGGGGGTTTCCCAGGGGGAAACAAGGCGTCGGAGATGATGATGATGATTGCCTCGAATAGGGTTAAAGCCTTTGTTACCATCAGGGGTATTTAGAAACCTTTAGTTTAATTACTTCAACCTCTGCAGTTGTCTTTGAGTTAGCTGTGGGCAAAATACTAATTTTGGAGAGGTAATTATATGAGTGAGAGAACTCTATTTCTTATTGCTAATCTGGCAACCTCAGCGTCATAAATGCGAGAAAGGTTAACATCCTAGGCCTAAATTTTTTTTTTAAAAGGCCCCAGTAGCACTTGAAACTATTTTTTTCCCCTCCATACCTCATATCACTCCTCCACATCCCCCCCCCTTCAATTATCACCTATTTTCCCTGTTATTCCCTTATTCATTGGTATATTTTTGTGTAAACATCTCCAAACCGATCCTAGGCTGTGGTCATGTGTGTGTCTATGCGTGGGAGAGAGAGAGAGAGAGAGAGAGAGAGAGAGAGAGAGAGAGAGAGAGAGAGAGAGAGAGAGAGAGAGAGAGAGAGAGAGAGAGAGAGAGAGAGAGAGAGAGAGAGAGAGAGAGAGAGAGAGAGAGAGAGAGAGAGAGAGAGAGAGAGAGAGAGAGAGAGAGAGAGAGAGAGAGAGAGAGAGAGAGGAGAGAGAGAGAGAGAGAGAGAGAGAGAGAGAGAGAGAGAGAGAGAAGGAGAGAGAGAGAGAGAGAGAGAGAGAGAGAGAGAGATAGAGAGAGAGAGAGAGAGAGAGAGAGAGAGAGAGAGAGAGAGAGAGAGAGAGAGAGAGAGAGAGAGAGAGAGAGAGAGAGAGAGAGAGAGAGAGAGAGAGAGAGAGAGAGAGAGAGAGGAGAGAGAGAGGCAGAGAGAGAGAGAGAGAAGAGAGAGAGAGAGAGAGAAGAGAGAGAGAGAGAGGAGAGAGAGAGAGAGAAGAGAGAGAGAGAGAGAGAGAGAGAGAGAGAGAAGAGAGAGGAGAGAGGAGAGGAGAGAGAGAGAGAGAGAGAGAGTACAAAGGAGTACAAAGGAAACAAGCAACAACAGATCTAGTGACCCTTCTAGGTTGCTTGTCCTCCAAAACACTGAGGATCAAGTGTCCAAACAGTGGTTTAGAGTGGGTAAGGGAACATTGGAAAGGGAACTACTGCCCTGCCACTAACGTGGCAGGACTAGGAAGTTAGTAGGGGACATATGGGTTAGTAACTGAGGGGAGGATAAAGTTATTCATTTACAAACGCAGTCAGTCGCGGGTTTGATGCGAGATATTTGTCTAGGCGGAATTTAAATGAATCAACGGTGCTGCAGTCTATAACGTCTCGGGGAAGCCCATTCCACAAGTTGACAACTCGATTGAAGAAGAAATTCTTAGATTCGTGCGAGTTAAAAGATTTACCAATAATTTTGCAACCGTTTCCCCGCGTGTAATTAGATTGGTCGATAGTGAAGTACTTACTACAGTTCATATTGTCGATGCCTTTGATGATTTTGAACACTTGAATTAAGTCGCCTCTTAATCTGCGCTGGGTTAAAGGAAATAGATTTAATTCTCTAAGACGCTCTTCGTATGGTTTGTTCTTTAGGCTAGGTATCATTTTGGTAACTCTACGTTGAACTCGTTCTAGCTTGTTTATATCTTTTTGGTAATAAGGGCACCAGGATTGAACGCAGTATTCCAGAAGAGGGCGGACTAAGGAATTGTAAAGGGTTAGGATAACTTCTTTGGATTTATGCTCAAATGACCTGCCTATAAAGCCAATTATTTTGTTTGCCTTCTTAACAACTTCTGAACATTGTTGACTCGGTTTTAGGTTACTCGATATTGTTACTCCCAGATCAGTTTCTCTGTTTACATTCTTAAGCTGAGTGCCATTCATCGAATAGTTTGCTTTCTCATTTAGGTATCCGATATGTAGTACTTTACATTTATCCGCATTGAAACTCATTTGCCAAATTTGGGCCCAACATGACAATTTATCTAGATTGTGTTGCATATCGTCAACTTGTTCTTTTGAGAGTACGCTATTTGCAATTTTTGTATCGTCAGCAAATTTTGAGATTGTGCAGGTGAGACCCTCATCTATGTCGTTGATGTAAATTAGAAAGAGAATTGGTCCTAGTACCGATCCCTGGGGTACCCCGCTACTTACATTGGTCCATTTAGATGCCTTACCGTTTATGACTACCCTTTGCTTTCTGTTGCTGAGCCAATTTTCTATCCATTTCAACACACCGTCTTGTATTCCATGCGCTTTTAGTTTTAGCAGTAAACGTTTGTGGGGAACTTTGTCAAAGGCCTTTTGAAAATCAAGGTATATAATATCTACAGCTTTACTCTCATCGTAGAGGTTGAGGATATCGTGGAAGAAGTCTAAGAGGTTTGTTAAACAGGAACGTTTTTTACGAAAGCCGTGTTGAGTATCTTTAAGTATGTTATTTTCCTCCAAGTGATTTACGAGTCTGTCTCGTATGACCGTTTCTAGCATTTTACATACAACTGAGGTTAAGCTAATTGGACGATAGTTACTGGGTAGGGATTTGCTGCCTTTTTTGAATATCGGTGTTACGTTGGCTAGCTGATTCGATTCTGGGATCGATTCCTGCCCAGCCCTAGGCCTCAGTCACTCTCCATGCTTCGAGAGAGGAGGGTGTGAGGCCGGCTGGCTCACAATTGTTGAATGAACCACTCGCTAACAATTCGCGATTTTGACCAAACAAATGATATTCCCACTTGTTTTATTGTTGTAACATGTTACTATCTTCATATTAAACGTAAAATCGGCGCATATGGATAAGTATTAATTATATTTATGGTAAATTAACGATTTTAGTGAGGAATGCATCTAAATACCTACGCACAGGGGTATGGTGTATACTACAGGGGCTGTGCAGCTGAGAGGTTAAAGATAAAGTTATATCCACTTTAAATTATTTCTCTAAAATTTTAGACAAAATTAATGTTCTATCTATCTATCTATCTATATGCTCAGGCCCAATCCCCACTTTTCCTATTTTTGTAATTTTATTTTTCTTGGGGGTGGCCGACTCAAGACAGAGCAAGAACAGGAAAACACAAAACAGCGAACAAACACAGACAAAACACAAAATTCACACACATCTAGGTCACCCAGGAGAATACCCAGAGACCAGGGTCACCAAGGTCGCTCCAGCACTCCCCTGGCCCCCGACCACCCATAGAGGCTCCGATCTCGGCAGGCAGACATGTAGCGGAGCCAAAGCCACAAGCCCGCCCACCACACTTCCAGGCGCACCCTTCATATTAATCGTCTCCCCGGGCCAGGCGCCTGATGGACTATTATCTAGTCCAACTTGCGCCCGACCCCTTCCCCCAAATGACCACGTGTTCACTCAACTATTCACAAGCATTCTCCATTCATTCCTGTTTATTACAACTTCCTTTGCCTGATATATAGTCATTCCTCTATCATTCAAAGCTTGTCTTACACAGTCTCTCCATCTCAATGGGGGTCTTCCTGCCCTTCTATCTCCCCTTGTATCTGACTCATATATTATCTTTGTAAGCCTTTCATCTCCCATTCGTTCAACATGACCATACCAGCTCAGCACCCTTCTGTCCACTCTGGCTGACAAATGTTCCTTCTGCCCCACTCTCCTACGTATCTCTTCATTCCTCAATCCGTCTCTACGAGTAACTCCACACATACTCCTCAAGCAGCTCATCTCCATCACATCCAGCTTTCTTCTCTCCTTTTTCAACTCCCAATCTCTACCATTCTTTCCTACTAAACCCAATCCTCTTCCCATAGTTCTCATTCTCACCTCCCTCACCACACCATCCATAAACATATTAAACAGCCATGGTGACAATACACAACCCTGTCGCAAACCTACCTTTACCTCAAACCATTCACTCAACTCACCATTTCCTACTCTAACACATACTCTGCTCCCTTCATAAACACTCTTAACTGCTTCCAACAAATTTCCTCCAATTTCATAAATCCTTAACACCTTCCACATTGTTTCACGATCCACACGATCATACGCTTTTTCCAAATCCATAAAAGCCCAAAATATCTCCTTATGCTTCTCTAAATACTTCTCGCATAACTGTCTTACTGCAAACATCTGATCCACGCACCCTCTTCCCCTCCTAAAACCGCACTGTTCTTCTCCTATTGCAACTTCCGTACATTTTATTATCCTCTCTATCAACACCCTGCCATACAGCTTTCAAACCACTGATAATAAACTAATACTGTACCTCTATAACGTGAACACTCCTGCCGACCTCCCTTCCCCTTGTACAACGGCACAATACATGCACTCTTCCAGTCTATTGGTACCCTTGACATCACAAAGCACACATTGAAAAGACACCAACCAATCTATTATCACATCTCCACCCTTCTTTATACACTCCACAGCAATACCATCCAAACCTTCTGCTTTTCCCACTTTCATTTGTTTCACTGCTTCTTTAACCACTGCTTCTCTTCCATCTCTTGCATTTAGCAAAGATTCAAAATACTCAGCATATCTTTTCCTCACTTCAACTGGTTCCACTAGTAATTCTCCATTTGCATCTTTCACTGACTCTTCCCTCTTTTGTCCTCCTTTTCTTACTCTATTTACCTCCTTCCAGAACATCTTCTTTCGTTCTTCAAAATTCTCACTCAACCTTTGACCCCACCTTTCGTTTGCATCTTTTTTCGCTTCTCTAATTTTCCGTTTTGCCTCTCTCCATTTCTCCTTGTACCTCACCCATACCTCAACACTACCATCCTGCAAAACCCTCTCAAAACACTGTCTCTTTCTCCTCAACTGCCTTTCTCACCGTATCATTCCACCACTCGCTTCCCTTCTTGATACCTCTGCCTCCTACTTTCCTTTTGCCGCATACTACCTCTGCACTTGCTTTCACTCCTTCCTTAACCCTCCAGCCCCGGCTATGTAATATATATATATTCCCCGAAACCCGGGGGTTTTGGCCGAAAACGTCTATGCCTAGGCTACCGTATCTTTGTTATTCTGACTGCTTCCGCATTCCCGCGCATCCCCAAGCGTAGAATTACCTGTAGAATGGCATTAAGTAGAGCTCTCTAAGTCAACTGGTTGAGTTGTGATGATGATTTCAGTGGAGATAACTTTATGGCAAAAACAGCCACTTTACACTACTTTTCGATACTTAACAACATACAGGCACACACGAACAAGCGACGCACTCCTTCTTGTGGCCGGAGATGCGGGACGTCGGTCCAGCCGGCTGTTGTTTACATGCGTCGGACCGACGCCTCACACACCAAGCTCACAGGCTTTCAACCACTGGGCGTTAAAGAGCCCTTCTGGGCAGATCGTGTATGCTTTTTTATGGGCGTTCAAGAGCCCTTCCGGGAACGAAGGGTTTTAAACTGTTGCTATTCAAAAGTTCCAAAGTCGGCCACAACACGGGAAAAGTCGGGATCATATACGGGGTCGCGGCCCAAGCCTAGGTAGTAGGTATAGGCTACTGTATATTATTATTATTATTATTTTTTTTTTTTTTTTTTTTTTTTTTTTTTTTTTTTTATGTAATACTGTAATGTTATTTATGCATCAAATGTCTGTCTGTCTATCTATGTCTTATTTTATTTTTTTAAATCTATGAATAATTTCTAATACGATGGAATTGAAAATAATATTATCTTTCCAATACACAAATAACAAAATGAAAAAGTCAATAAAAATGTCTCCTTTGTCTTTTCAGAAACATAAGACTGTCTCATATACTTATACATTAACCCGTTGAGCCCCGGCTAGTTATATTTTGTTCACCCCAGTCCCAAGCCATTTTCACTTCTTTTTTTTGTTTGCTAAAATGGAAGACAAGGATGAGAAATGGAAAAAAAAAAAAAAAAAAAAAAAAAATCACCTCGGACATTTTTTTTTTGGGGGGGGCCCCCCCCCCCCGGTGGGGGGTTTGGGGGGGGGGGGGGGGGCCTCAAAAAAATGTGTTGAGCCAAAATGGAAGAGAATGGTGAGAAATGAAGACAAAAATAAAAAAAAACTCATTTCGGTCATTTAGGGGGCGGGGGGGTTTCAATAGTTCGTCTCCCCCGCATGACCACCCGCCCGGGAGCACTAGGGTAAAAACTGAGTATGGCATTGTACGGCATACATCTAAGGAGTGTCTCACATAAATCTCAAGCCTCTAGCTCCCATACGACCGGAGTAATGAAGGTTCAAAGTGGCAGTGAACTAAGGGTGTAAACTATCCCCACTAAGCCCACCACCACCAGCCGCGCGGCTGTCTCGGCCCGCTCACACCTACTGGCCCGGCTCCCACACACACTACGGTACCTCCCCCTCCTATTCTCCCGCCATTTCCTACCTTACGAGCCACGTAAGTGTTTTTTATATGTCGGACGCACGTGATGCGTCGCTGGGAGTTGGTGATCAAACACTGCCGACGCAACACGTGCGACGCTGGGTCTCAACGGGTTAACATAACTACTGTAAATCTTATATTGACTTTTTGTAATCTATGAATCATTTCTAATGTGCTGGAATTGAAAAATATAATATCCTTCCAGCACATAGATAAAAAAAAAAAAAAAAAAAAATCAACAAAATATATCCCTCCGTCTTCTCTAGACAACCCGGCACCGACCCTCCGATCAGCAGATTTGTGTTTTGTTTATTTATTGTTTTTATTTTCCACTTGCCCTTAGCAACTGCAACTCTCTCTCTCTCTCTCTAATGCATCTATCTATCTCCCTTATCCATTACCATAACTATGTCTTATTTGGACTTTTTTAATCTATGGATAATTTCTAATGCTATGGAATCGAAAAATATAATATCCTCCAGCACATAGATAAACAAAAAATAAGAGACAGTCAACACAAAATATTCCCAGTCTTCTCTGCAAATAGGCGCGAGGTTCCGAGCGTCGGGAGATTTAATTGTATTTATTTATTTTTATTTTTTTTCCCCATGGTATATTTTTGCCTTGAAAGTGTGTCTACACAAAATTATAGGGTAATATTGTAACATGTTTTTAATTGACTTTCGTGTAATTTTTCCTGATTATGAGTTGGTGGAATTTTTTTTTCTTTAATTCCATCATATCGGAAATGATTCACAGAATATATAGAGACCAAAAAATAACATACACTTTTGAGTGTGTTCAACAGTTTTGCATTATTAATAGGGTTATAACTTCTTCTCTACTTTCTGGTCTATTGAACCATAATAAAGAGAGGGGAAGAGAGGGAGCATCCCCGACAGTGACAACCAGTCTGATAATGATATGATAGACAATATTTCTGTGTTCTCTGGTTTTGATGAGGACGATCAACATGCCTGGGAACCTGGAGGGGGCCGATTTGCTAGCTGTAGCACAAGGTTATCAACTTCATCACAGTAACGGGGTCGGGGTTAAGGCCGGGACGGGGCGGGGGGAGGGTCCGAGGGAGTACAGCGGCGGGGATATCTACCGAACTTCAATACGTCTATTCACACAAATAGGTCAGTAGTAACAGGTCCAAAACAGTTCTTATTGATGCTTAATGTATTCTATGTTATGTCATATATGATGTTGCTGGTATAATGTAATATAAGTCGGCTGAAGGTAGGCAAAAAGGGCCAAAAGGGGGACTTTGGGAAAGTGGCTGGAACGAATTAATTAATTCCCATAAGGCCTGTTATTTCTAAAACACGGTTTTGATATACACGGAACGTACAGGATACGAATTAACCGTGTATATCAGGACCTGACTCTTACATACATACAGTACCTGCTGGCAACTCTAAGTCACCAGTGCACTACCTCTGTCCTTCAGAGCAGTGACCCTGCTCTCTGAAGAACAGTCATAGGTCATATACAAGATGAGCCATGCTATCATGGATATACAGTATATTGGTCCCTTGAGTGATACTGCTTGTGACACTGTGTAGGCCTATAAACCTTGAGAACATAATGTAGACAAACTTTAGATAATAGTTGTACTATGTATATATATATTCAGGCACATACCCCATAGCTGGGGGTGGCCAACTCGGCATAAGACCAAACAGAAACAACTTTTATAAGTTCACCACATATAATTAATAAGCAAGTGTGTAAATAACATACTATCTTGGTGAATGAGTTCCATGTCCCAGGGGCTGAGACGTTCCTTCTCCCCGTTGTCCCAGAGTACCCGATAACACATAAACATAGTGTCCTGGAACTCTGGCAGGTGCGGCTCATGACCCTCTACAGTACCAAGCCACCACGCATCGTCTATGATGCACCGGAAACGATCACCTGGGGGACGCAAGTAGACAAGAGAAATGATAATATTGTAAAGATTACAGTCACATATAATTCTGGAATTTCTGGCCAACATATACAAAGATTTCATGAAGCTTAGGATGGATTTATGGGAATTAAAAGTAGCAAACAATAATTATTTCCAAATAGTGAATTTGAGAAGTTACTTTGTCATTATATTGTATCGTGTCGTCCCTGTTTTGGTTTGTTAATTTTGCAAGTTATACATAATAATTTAAGAATATTACTCCCAGAGGTCCTTTAAAACCTTAATAAAGTCTTACAATGAAGGTCAAAATAATACCAAGAAAGGCATAACCATTACTCTACCAGGGGAAATTAATTATAATGTAAAACTTACAAAATAAGGAAGGTACTACTGACCGGGATTCCAGTGCCTATTAGCGGCCACATCATACGTTGCCTTGAGCACCAGGAAGTCGAGTACATCAGGCATGTCATGGTACTTGATGGTGAAGGAGTCGGCCAATAGTCTACCTGACCCCACGTCCATGATACCCAGCTTGAGACAGCACAGGCGCGGGGGCTTGATCTCATACTTGATGCCGATAATTTTAACATATTCTTGGTGCTGCGGAGTAAGATTTTTTTTTTAAATGGACATAAAACACATTCTACCTATTCCACAAAAACACAGATTACTCTTACACCCTTAAACTCTCTTAAACCTTAAGTTTGTAGATTATTCAACACTCTACAAATCCCACTAAGATACACAAGCACTCATACACCCAATATATGATAAACTAGTACCCACCCTTAACTTATTGGTCATCCACAATACACTCCACCGGCTAAAACATAGAAGTGACTTGATCAAAAGGTTAGAAAATAAAGAATACTGTACTGTATACTGTACGCTATATAAGTAACCAGACGATTATTATTATTATTATTACTGTAGTAGGCGGGTGCTTGAAATAGGGGAACTATCTCCCCGCCAAAAGGCGGCTTTCTAGGGCCTTTCCTAGCTGATGCTGAGAGGATTGGGTTCTAGTCATGTGGTGATGGGCTGGTCTATCAGTAAGAGTTGAGCGTTCTCTGCCTTAACCATAGCTTACTCTGACTGTTCCTTTTACTTATATATTTTCTAGATCTCAAATGGTGGCATGTCATCCGGGGACTGACCTCTCTACTGCCAACCTATAGGTTAGCAGACTTGGAGCCAAAGTGTCACATTTTTCTTTTGCCTACCAACTTTCCCTACATAGCCTAATTGTTAAAAGGCACAGGGCCTTGCGTGGGGCTTCGGTGTCCCAGGCGTTTCCGAACCTTCCTCAGCTCCTCGCCTGGGAGCGGCTTCGGTCATCTGGGCATTCTTAGTGGTAAAGCAGGGAGGGTTCTGTGGGGGCGCTTGGTTATGGCCTTAGCCTTGCTCGGGACCTTGGGGCTGTTCGGTCAGACAGGCTGGGGAACAACAATACTGTAGTGACAGATACAGTAATTGAATCCCTTAACAGTAAATTTCTCAATACTTACCGTATTTCACGGCGTATAACACCCACCCCTAATCTAAGAGAGGCATATGTGGAAAACAAAATAAATACAGTAGGCTATGTCTAGTCATAGCCTAACTAAAACAATAAGATTGCAGCACTTACCAGGTAATTGGTTCACTTGTTTACAAACACATTATAACTGGGTATGTATAGTTTCATTTAGCTTAGTTTCCACTATATTTAAGTTCACAACGTTACGAGATGCAGGAGTTCCCGATTCACGGCACTAGTAAACAAACCCTTTAGTAAACAGAGACCGATGCTCCCTGAAACAGCTGGCTGGTAGTACATTTTCAATAATTTTGGTACATATTATTAGTCATATACTGTAAATATTGATTCAATATTTAGCTTTTTAATGCTATTGTATTCGGTAGGAATCAATATTGACAGTAAATGATGAATAATGTCAACCAAAATTACAAATAATGTACAGTACTACCGGTCAGGTGTTTCAGGGAGCGTCGGTCTGTTTACTAAAGAGTTTGTTTACTAATGCCGTGAATCAGGAACTCGTAACGTTGTAAACTTAAATTTAGTGGAAACTAAACCTATTCTTTTCCGTAAGTCCTTTGTATAACACGCAGAGGGTACTTTTTCATAATTATTTAGGGAAAAAAAGTGTGTGTTATACGCCATGAAATACGGTAATGAAAATATATGAAACTCTAATGGATTTATATTACAATAATGCCATGTTTTCATGCAGTACTTAATATATTTTGCTATAAAATATCTGTAATAGTTGAGTAATCAAGATGGGGAAATAGCAAATACTTACCGTCAGCTGGAAAAAAGGGACTATAGTACAGTGGTCCCTCTCATTTAGCGAATTCATTAGTCTAGCTAAATCATCGCCAAACGCGAATAGTACTTTAAATGGGAAAATTATCCATTAGTCTTTGACGAGGCCCGAGTTCAACCTTTTGGGCCTTTTCAAACCGCCCGCCATGCGCATCGTCGATCGCCGACACACTCGGCGCCGTCTGCTTACTCTGTTTTTGCTAGAAGACATAGGCCTAGCCTATATATCTCCACAAAGATTTGACCTAACCTAGGTTAGATGTATATCAGGCAGCAGAATTCATTGTTATCTTGTGAATAGTCTTATTGATAAGGAATAACCACATAACCTTAGCAACAAGTTGCTAAGTCACTAGCTAGCCAGACCAAGAAATGGTCTAACCTAGCTTAGATATATATCAGGAGGCATAAATCACTTTTACCTTGTGAATGGTGAAGACTAGAATTTTCTATACCAACTGCTTTTCGATTGAGCAAAATAATTAAATTGGTTTTGGATCCGTGGTCACTTCTTTGATTAATTATATTTATCGATTGGGCCCCTGAGTCAGCTGATGCGCGCGTGTGTGTTTGTGTGTTGCAGACTGTTTGGCACAATAAACAAAGCAAAACACAAGAGATATGAGGTTCACAAATCGGTTTGGTCAAGATTACTCTGTTAATATACGTTTATGAAATATACCTGGGATATTCTCGCTATCCAAGCAGCTCACTTAGGGTTTTGTGAGTAGGCCTAAGCCTATCTATAGCATAGCCTCGGCCTAAGACTAACTCTCAATACGGCGCTCTACTGTAGCCTACATGAAACATTAACAGCAATAGAAAAGACAATAGATAATAGATAACAGATTATATTTACCATGAATTATTTAGAGTTAGGCCTGGTGAGACTAGCTTGCGGGCGGCGCATTCTGGGCCGACGCCATTCCGTGATGTCAGCATTCTCGCCAAAAGTGCATTTGAAGCGCCAAATTCGGATTCTGGTACCATATCCAACCTAATACTGGGTTTCGCCAAGCTGAAATCCGCTAAACGCGAGGGACCACTGTACCCACCCTTATGTCTACTACTAAATATGACGTAAGAGATAGGCAAAACAAACTGAAATGATTACCGAAATATTTTTACCAGTTCAACTATAGGATTAAAATGTAAAACTTGCAAACTAAATGTAATAGAATGTAAGGTATCTTAATATAACCCCCTAGAAATACTTTTTCTAAAGTATCTACATTTTTTATCCTCCCCTTTTTCCCCAGCTAACCTAATCCCACAAGGACCCCAATGGAAATACGCCTTAATATAACCCCCTAGAAATACTTTTTCTAAAGTATCTACATTTTTTATCCTCCCCTTTTTCCCCAGCTAACCTAATCCCACAAGGACCCCAATGGAAATACGCCTAACGGCCTTATTAGGCTATCCTTAGTTGGAATTATGCAAGGCTGGTACATGTCATATTTGTAACATATTATGTGTTACCAACATTGTAAAATGCTAACTGAATAAATATTATTATTATTATTATTATTATTATTATTATTATTATTATTACCCTTAATTTATTTGTCGTTCTCATCCAGGGTAAACTCCGTTGGTCGAAACTATAGAGGCTACGATTCATGACAGCTTCAACATATAACATGTGGCCCTGCATGAAGTAGATGAGCTCGTCACCCATCTGCGGGAAGTATGGGGCCTTCTTGGGGTAAGTCTCGGTCAACCACTCGGGCGGACGGTACTCCTCAGGTATTTCATCTACCCCACCAGTTGACATCTCCGATAGGTTCAGTCTCGGCCCTCGTTGCTGGAAAGGAATAGAAAATTGAGGTGAAATTACAAATACAGTAAGCTATTTTTTAGTATTTTTAGTTTGGCACGTTCTGAACTTAAAATAATCTGCTATTAATGCTAGCCGAGAATAGTACTACGAGGGTCTTTAAAAAACTAAAACTAAACAGTACCTTTTCCATTATAGGGCATTACTTTAATAATATTTCACCATGGTTTACAACTAACTCAAAACCGTACTACCTAAGGAATCAATCTGCACTAAAAAATACAGAGTTTTGCCCAGTTTTCATGAAGGTTTTAACCCAATTCCTGCATTTTTTTTGGGGGGAGGGGGTAATTTTTGACCCGTATAACTCGCCATAACGTGATAACCATAGAAGCGAGCGAAGTGATTGTGGAGGGAGCTGTACCAAGGGGTGGACCGAGGAAGACCTGGGATCGGACTATACGTGCCGATCTCGAATCCAAAAACTTGATAAGTGAAACAGCCCTTAACCCATACGGTACGGGAAACGTAGTACTACGTTTGGCAAGTTACAGCAATTTACAGGCTTTAACCCTTGTCTAGCGGGGTGTTTTGGGCTCATTTGGGCATATTCAGGCCCTCCTGCATGATAAATCAAGCATCTGCATGAAAAAAAAATATTTAGCAAAAAACTAGGCACTAAAAGCTTCAAAATGAGACCAGAACGAGCTACGTAGCACTCGTGGTTCTCTTGTAGTGGTGCCACGAAAATGGAAGTTTAGCATATATCGGTATATTTTTCCCAGCTATGCTCACTACTGGCTACACTGCCGGCCTCTCGAGAACATGAGTTAATGGGCGGCGGTAAGCCCTGGGAGTCGGCTGTCTGGCCCGCTGCTCTCCCGGCCATTTGCACTCGATTTTAACCCTTTAAAATCCTTAATAATGCTCCTAACTTGCTGCAAATTGGTGCACGACTTAAGTCGAGCACCACTCTTTAAGGGTTAAAAGCCTGTAAAAGCCGTAGAAATAGAGTGTCAGTGGGCGGGACCGCGAGGGGCCCACCTCCGACCGTCAGCACGTCCGTCCATGCACTGAGACCCACACCCAGGGTCTCAGCAGTGCTGCCAAAGACAAAAAAGCGCTACATTGCTAATAAATAGCGAGTTTTCCCCAATGTCTATGGTAGAGCTGCGGGTGAACACCGTGAGCTATGAAGCTCATTCTAGTGTCATTTTGAAGCTATTTTCGTCTAGTTTTTGGCAGAATACATTTAATTTCATGCAGACTCTTGATTAATCAGTGCCCAATATGCCCGCAGAGAAAGGGTTAACAGGGTTGCCTGGAACGCGGCCATTAGGAAAAGAGACTGAAACTGCACGTATGTGTGGAGCACTCAGTCTTAAAATTTTATGTATGTACAGTATGTACAGTATGTATTGACAAAATTTAGATCAAAATGACCTCAGTGAAGGGTAACTGCCAGTGTACGTCCCCTATGACTTTGAAAAGGCCGAGGAGGGGAGCGGAAGCTTGCCTCAAGATATTGATAGGGCTGAAGAAGAATTATTCTCCCAATTTTGTTATTATTCACAGGCAATATCTCATGTAATAGCCAGTTAGGTTAGTATACATTTTGTTCAATAAACAGTATGAGTTATGGCCTGTAACATGAAATGTACAGTACCTCACATTTCTACATTGTACAGTATGTAGTTTTCACAAGAAGTTCTTTTGTCTTTATATTGTGCGGTTCCTGTTTTGATTTGTTCGTTTGCACATTTTACATTATAATTAAATACATACAGAAGTGGACCTTTTTATACTTAAATTTCAGCTTCCAAAACACCCTCTCACTACCGAGACTTGCAGGACACTGATGGTGCAATGGGAGTGAAGCCTAGAGTTTAATCTTTTGTCTGGCCGCGAGCCGTGGCATGGTTGGTAGCGCACCTGACTGCTGATGAAAGGGTTGGCAGTTCGGTCCCACACTGTGCCATTGGTAAACATCAAGAGTTTGGAAACCAAGTCTAGTGATTCATGGCAAATGTTTAGTAAAGTCCCTGTAACAAAGGCATGCCCTAGCCCTGTTAATTAAGGGAGTGTATGGTGTTAACCCCTTCTGTACCGGCGATGTCTTTTTAATTTTATTCTTGGTATATTTAGACTATTTTGAGCAGCTTAAGCAGGATCTGTGGTAGTAAAAAGAGGTTAAGGGAGATAGTTCGAAGCCTGTTAATTGCTGGATAATGTCGTCCAATAGTAGCCACAATAAAGTTAATAGGACGTCGCCGCTACAGAAGGGATTAAAAACTGCATCATCAAAAATGCATCTGGCAACAAGAGGAGTCGGCTCAGTACTGTACTGTACTACCAAATTCAGCCAGTAATACAAAGACATCTGGTGACACACCAACATATATTTATACATAGGACATACCAGGACATCACCCACGCTGAAAGGTTTAATAATAATAATGAAAATATTTTACTTACTTAAAAGAGCACTCAATCTTCAAAATTAATTCGCGAGCGCTCGAACACTAAAAACTCGATAAAACCGCATTAACATACATACAGCAATTTACATGGCTATTGATGAAGTAATTGACTACTAAACTCGATATTCATCTGTCACAACACCAGATCATAACATCTCCAAAACATAAAGGTCTTAGTTTTTCTTAAACGACCGCAGCAGTGCAAGTACTGGTACTGATCTGGATACACAGGCCTAGTTTGCCTTTTTCCAGAGGATCTACTGTAAGAAACTGTAAGAATAGATGCAGACTGCTTAATGTAGTCGGGTAACCGATTATACAACCTTGGAGCCATGTGGGAGAAAGCTTGAGATACAAAGGCAGACCGGTAAGTAACCGTTGGCTCATTCAGTCTCAGAAGATCATCATCAATACGCAAGACCATACCAGGTCGATCCCGATGTGGGAGCAACAATTCAGCCAAGTACTTAGGCTCACCGAATTTAACTCCTTTGAAGACCATAAGACAAAGCTTAAACTCAATTCTAGCTTTGATCGGCAGCCAAGGCAATTCAATTAAGCTTGGTGTAATAGGCGTTCTGGGTGGAAGACCAAAAACTAGTCGAGCAGCACGATTAATTACTGACTGGAGTTTTCGTAGTAAATATTTAGGTATGTCAGACCATAGAGTATCAAAGTAGTCAATGTGAGACGAGATTTGAGAATGAATCATCAATGTCAAAAGACACTGTTTGTCCAAGAATTTCCTAATAGCATATAGGTTGCGAATGTGGTAGTCACAAGTTTTGATTATTGAATCGAATTGCTTTTTAAAACTTAATTTTGAGTAAAAAAGCACACCAAGATTCTTAACACATTTAGCAGGAGGAAGGTTTGTTTCACCAATGCAAGTAATCCAAAGTCGTTGATAATAGTCCTCTTGTTTCCGTGGATAACAATGAACTCAGTCTTCCCATCATTTAATTTCAGCTTTCTATGCAGCATCCAGATCTTAATGTCAGACATCAAAGGTGTCATTCTGTCCTTAATATCTTGAACATAATTTATCTTGACATAGAGCCGAGTATTATCAGCGTAAAAATTATATGATACTCCATGGGCATAAAGAAGAGATGTTAGACTGCTTGTGTACACTGAAAACAAAATGGGACCCAACACAGAACCCTATGGCACCTCACAATGGAGAGGAACTGGATCAGACACAGCATCACCCACCATCACTGACTGCGTTCGGCCGGACAAATACGATTTAAGCAAAGCAAGTGCTCTGTCGTGAATTCCCGATTGCTGCAGATCACTCAGCAACAGCTGATGATTAACAGTATCGAAGGCTGCAGAGAGATCCAATAAGACTAACAGAGATGAGTCACCAGTACAACATCCCATTACCAGATCATTGTGAACCCTGCAAAGTGCGGGCTCAGTGGAGTGATGCTTCCTACAGGCAGATTGAAGGTAGGGAATAATCCTGTTTGCCTTTAACACTGGTAAGTTGGTCGAGAATAGCACATTCTATAATCTTTGAAAGGAATGACAAGTTGGAGACAGGGCGGTAGTTGACAAGTTTTGCATATCAAGGCCTGATTTCTTAAGAAGAGGATGTACGATAGCTGATTTCTCAGATTAGGAAAATTTACCCTCAGAACAAAAAAATCCAAGTAAGTTTCTAATGATGTCACAGAGTTTAAGGAACATATAATTTTCTGAAAGGGTTAAGGAACATTACATTTTCTGCAAGGGTTAAGGAACATTTAATATTATATCTTTTTTGGTAATTCAGGACCTTCTATGAATGTCATTATATACAGGGTCAGACAAATTCCCTACCTAACAGTTAGTAGGTATAGGTAGCGCCAGCAAACTTGACAATATTCTTGACCCCTTAACTTATCATAACTCGAAATGAATGAAAGCAATCGGGCTGACGTTTCTATAATTTGGGAAGAGTCCACCAGGAAATAGGTGTGGATATTTACAGCCAGTTTGCTCTAGGCCCTTTTGAGTTACAGAGAGGTCAGGGATCCAGCTTATTGTCAAGTTCGTTGGCGCTACCTATAGTATATTTTTTCTGACACTTGTTATTTGTACAACTCTATAAACCCTGCCCCCACCTTTCTCTGTAGACGTGGTGCCGTAAAGGCCTCTCCCTTCTTTTTCTTCTTTTTCTCCCCTTCATCCTTCCCTTCCCCTTCCTCTTCCTCCTCCTCCTCCTTAAGCTCCTCATCACTGCTCCCCTCCTCTTTCTTCTTCTTGGGCTTCTTTTTCTGTTTGTGTGCGGTACGTTTGGGTGGCTCCAGGTTGACGCCGGCCTCCGCAGTCCAGTCAGAGTAGTCGGTGGATTGATCATCAGAGCTTGTGGACTCCTGCAGCTCCTCATTCTCAATATCACACTCTGAGGGACTCCCGCTGTTGCTCGACACCCCCCCATTGTCTGCGTCCTGGAGTTAAGAGGGAAGTGACGTTTTTACAAATCTGATGCAAGTAAATTGTTGCATTAATTTAATCTTGTTAAGGTCAATTATTGTGGCTGTACTCTTAAATTTACAGCTATTTAGATAGATAGACTCTTAAATTTGATATCAACAATTTTAATCGAGCATTTTTAACTTGAAGTTTCTAAAATAACCTCTGCTTACTGTTTGTCTGCATTTATTAATTGTTTATACATTTCTAGTTATTATAATGTAAAACTTGAAAAATAAACAAACCAAAACAGGGACGACACAATATAAAGGCTAAAGAACTATCAAAATCACTATGTGGGAATAACGCTTTTATCACATGAAATTTTGAAATAAAAGAACACAAAACGACCACATAGGGTGTACATCACTACATGAGCAAGTTAATCCGTTTCCCAAGCAAACTAATCGCACATAAAACAACACACTATCGTCATGTTCAAGGAATTAGTCAATTTGATAAGTCTGGGACGTTCTGGTAAATTTTAGTAAATTCTGTAAGAATAAAGGAACTACAATTTATGTAAAAATTATTCTATTAAACCAAATTTGCAATTTGACAAGGTAATTAACAATAGTACAAAATACATACAGCACAGGCCGTAGCTCGATTGGTAGAGCGTTCGCCTGCTAACCGTGAGGTTGACGGTTCGAGCCTCGGGCCAGCCAGTGTGTTATTGGCAGACGCCAGTGCTGTTGGTGAACGGTGCGATCTAGCAATCTGTGGCAACTATTCACTAAGTCCCTGATTCATCAGGGCACCCATCCTAGCTTTACTATTCAGCAGGGAGTGTATGGTGGTAAAAACTGCATCATCATCATCACTCACTAACGATAGTGCTATCGGGTAGGTATCTGTAAGCATAGCATGCTTCAAATGACCCCTACCAATTACTACCCTACAAATAACCTACATTTATAGTACAAATAAATTAAGGATATCATAAAGTAACGTAATGAGATGAGAATGGTTGAGATGGATGTGCTGGAGAGCCTCCCAGTCGGCAGCGCCAAAGTGCCACAAGCGCCGCCGGCTAGGAGGATCGGGTGGCCGTACTGGAGATAGGACAGGTGACGGAGATAAGTTTATGGTCGGAGGAGTCCAAAGGAGAGAAAAGATCAATAGTATAAGAAGAAGGGTTAGAAGTTAGAAACAAGTCAAGAATGTTGGGCCGATCTCAGAGGCGATCCGGGATACGGGTGGAAGCATGGGGGGTCATCATTACATTCCCCAAACCCAACAAAGACCCCACACTACCCTCCTCACACTCCTTTGCACCCCCTCCAAAATATTAGAACGCCTAGTACTACAACTGACCACACACACTGTACCCCTAGCTCCAACACAACATGGCTTCAGGCCACTACACTCAACAAACACCCTTCTTACAGACCTTACACAAAGAATTTTTGACGGCATCAACTTGGCCAGACAACTACACAGATCACTACTTGCTACACTTGACGTTAGTAAAAAGCCTTCGATGCCATCCCACGCCACAACCTAACAAATAAAATCTACGACACAAACATGCACAACAATACAAAAAGGTAGCTGGCCAACTACCTAGCAGGCAGACATGCACATGTATAATTTGCCGGTCAGTTATCTAACATCAGAAACTTCACAAACGGAGTCTCGCAAGGATCTGTCCTGTCGCTTGCACTCTTCAATCTATACATGCATGACATACCCACACCACACACACCTCAAATAAGTATAGCTTCATACGCAGATGACATAACACTCACATGTACACACCAAGACTCGGACAGAGCAAGACAACTCAATACACTACATGACTGGTGCACTAGAAAACACTCAAATTAGCCCCAGCCAAATCCACCGCAACCCTCCTCACAAGCTGGACAGCAGAATACAAAAACACCCTGCACCTCACCATAAACAACACCCCCCTAAAACACACACACGCACCCAAAATCCTAGGAGTAACATATGATACTCTAATGACATTCAAACAACATATCACACAAACATAAAAAATAAACTGACACACAGACTTAACCCTTTGGCGCACGATGACTCTATGTGCGTCATTAGGGTATTTACCCCCTAAGCGCACGATGACGCGTTTAGCGTCATAAAACTTAAAAATATTCGCCAAAAATTAAGTTTTCGTCTGACGCACGTCATTTTTGGCATAGATACTCAGTATTAAGTCTAGTTCAATGGGTACAATTGGCAACCCCCTCAGTTTAACGGTTTACTCACGGCTGGCATGGGAAGAGAGCAGAGTACAGCTCAGTCTGTTTTCGATACTTTCACGTTTATCCGTGTATCTTATTAACTATTTGGTTTATAGTAATTCTGAAGTTACCAGTGGAATCCTCATAAAATTCCACTTCCATATATGTATGCAAATCAAAAATGTTGTGGGCAAAATTTTGAGCTAGCGCGAGTTGGAAATAAGGTATTTCGATTTTTTGTTTACAGTTCTTATTTCGGAGTGCCCCAATGTGGTTGTTTTGTATTTATTCTATATTTTTATTTATTTATCTTCAAGTTCAATGAATAACGAAGCCGATGGTACCTCATTTATCCAAATACAAGGATTTTATGGTGGATAAAAACGTCACAGAAACAAATTATTGCCGGGCACAAAACTGGCTCTGAGTGAGCTGAGATATACTTAGGGAGTGGGAAAAAAACTTGATTGGAAACTATAGGTGCGATAAAGGGTTAATGCCCTCAGTTCACTTGCCCACACAAAATTTGGCCACAACAAAGAAACTACCACCACAGTATACAAACAATGCATACGATCAGTGATGGAATATGCAAGCCCTACCTGGGCTTCCAACCTAGCTGAAAAACACCACAAGACCTTACAAACCATTCGGAACAAAGCCCTAAAAATCATCACAGGCTGCACAGCCACTACACCTACAGATCAGCTACATCAAGAAACCAAAGTCCTCAAAGTAAAAACCCACCGGGACATGAGAGGCACTCAATTCCTGGCTGCAGCCTCCACTAACCAACACCATCCACTACATTACATGGCAGCACACCCACAGACACCATAAATACAAGTTCAAACACACATACAAGTTTAAAGACCGCTTGTCCACAGAGAATGTGGTTACAGTCTCACGTCCTAAATGGCAGCTTTCCAGGCGGCCTTGTGTTCTTTTATTTAATAGTTTTCATTTTAGTAAGCGTTGTTTCCACATAGCGATTTTGATAATTTAATTTGACTTTATATTGTCCTTGTCCCAATTTTGGTTTGTTTAGTTTGCAAGTTTTACATTTTAATTTAGAGATCGGACCGGAGTACCCGTGCTCACATCATTCTAGGTCCACCCCTACGCGCAGCTCCCCCCACGTTCACAGTCCGGCATTTCTTCACCCAGTTCTGATCATCCATTTTCTCCACATGTCCAAACCAACCAAGTCGGCTCGTCCGCATCACTTCATTGACACTCCTCAATTCCTAGCTCGATACCCTGTCCCTAAGATTAACCCCACACATCCATCTCGCCATTCTCTGCTCATTCCGTTCCATTCTATTGACATCCTCCGCTTTAACCGGCCACGTCTCCGAGGCATAAGTCATCGCGCTCCTAACACACGAGGTATACACCTTCCCTTTAAGGTGGGGTGGGAGCCCTCTCATGGTCAGGAGTGGCAACAGCTCTCTAAACTTTCCCCAGCCACTTCTGACTCTAGCAATGGAGCTAGCTTCAGCACCACCTCCGGCGGAAACCGTATCGCCCAGGTAGCAGAACTTATTCACACACTCCAGCGTTACACTGTCGAAATCAACACCGACAGGCGGGTCATTTAATACAAGATCTCCCTTGCACACTGCACATTCAGAGTTAAAATGTAAAACTTGCAAACTAAACAAACCAAAACTGGGACAAAGACAATACAAAGTCAAATTAACTTATCAAAATCACTATGTGGAAACAACGCTTACTAAAATAAAATTTATGAAATAAAAGAACACAATCCACCACATAGGGTGTACATTACTACATGAGCCTATGATTCTTGTCAAAGGTCCTCTAGCTCCACTACATCTCCTGTGTACCCAGTCACTACAGATGCAACATTGAATTGAATTACTTCCCACCCCCTTCCCACATACTGCGCATGGATAGTCACTGCTTCTTTCCATAGTACCACGCCCTACTCCACTAATCATGACCTTTATTTTATCTATGTTAACTCTTAGACCCTTATTTGCCATACCTTCCCTCCATCTTTTGAACTTCGCCTCTGCTTCCTGCGCACTATCTGCAATAAGAACTAGATCATCTGCATATAACATCTACCATGGGAGTCCTGTCCTAAATTCGCTTGACAGAGCCTCCAGGACTAAAACAAACAGTAATGGGCTCAGAACTGAACCTTGGTGAACTCCAACCTTCACTGGGAACTCTTCGCTCAGGCCACCGTTTACTCTTAACTGCTGCCCGTGACCCCTCATACATTCTCATTATCACACGCACCAGCCACTCTTCTACTCCGAGTTTTCTCATAGCCCACTGCACTACCTCCCTAGCACCCGGTCAAAGGCCTTCTCCAGATCTACAAAAACTAGGTATAACTCCCTGTTTTTCTCTAAGTACCTCTCTTGCATTTGCCTAAGAGTGAAGATAGCATCAGTTGTGCCACGTCCCGGCATAAATCCAAACTGCATGTCGTTGATAGTAACACTTTCCCTGATCATGCATTCAAAGACCCTTTCGCTTACTTTCATGACTTGATCGAGCATTTTCAAACCCCGATAATTTTCCCTGTCTAAGGAGTCACCCTTGCCTTTGAATATATTTACTATAACATCAAGAAACCAGTCCTCAAAGTCAAAGATCATCTAGACATGAGAGGCACTCAATTCCTGGCAGCAGCCTCCACGAATCAACACCACCCACTACACTACATGGCAACACACCCACAGACACCAAGAAATATCAAAACAACACCCAGCACACGCTATCACACACAAATACTGTCTTCTCTCTCTCCCTGCCCACCCTAAACCAACTACCGGAAGCACATCCATACTCATATCACTCGCCGTTCCACCCACTCACTCATAGACAACACGCAGCTGCAAGCACGACCTCCCGAAATCCATCCTTCTGAATCCTCCCTTCCTCGCGAGGACAGAGTCCACCTGGCCAGGCTGAGATGCGGACACCATCCAGCTCTTCTGAGCTATCAGCAGAGACTGGATGACTCCGTTGTCGACACCTGCCCGGGTTGTAACACAGCACCCCATACCATTAAACACATCATAGAAGACTGCATTTCACACAACCACTTACGCCAACAACACAATTTACACTCTTTGAGAGCTCTGTGGGAAAGCCCGACCGTGGCCATGGCCTTCCTTAAGGACACAGGGCTGTTCGGCCAGGCAGCTTAGGGAACAACAACAACAACTATAACACTTTTCTGCCATGCATTGGGAATTTTTTCCTGCTTTATGATAGCATTAATCAGCTCCGTGACCAATTTTACCCCAATATCTCCAGCTGCTTTTAGCATCTCAGCGACAATATCGGAGCTCCCAGCGGCTTTTCCTGACTTAATTTTATCTATAGCACTTTTAACAGCGTCGTACCTTATCAAAGGCGGAGGGCCTTGTACTGGGACTACAGTGCTGAGCTGTTCCCTATTCCATTCAAACTCCACATTAAGCATACTTTCATAATGCTCCTTCCACGCCTTTCTGATTTAGTTTTCTGTGTAAGCAGTCATGCCACTCATTATTTATGCATCTTACACCCACGATGTCCTGGCTACAGTCCCTCACATTCTTAGCTAATTTATATACTCCATTGGTATTATTAGTGCTGCAAACTTGTTATATTACGCTATCCTGTATGGTTTTCTTTGCCCAGTAGACCTCTCTTCTAGCATTACATTTGGCGGACAGGTATTATTCCTTGCTGCCACCTTCCTTCCATACTTTGAAACATCTCTTCTTCTCTCTGACTGCAGCTTCGACATCGTTGTTCCACCACCAGGAGAACTTATGTATGGGTGGCCCCTTTGTTTGCCACAGACTTTGTCTGTGGTATCGAGGAAGCTGCACTCTATAAAGTTCCATTTGCTATCAACAACTGGCCTAACACCCATTCTCCTTTCGATTTCCATCATTTCGTTGTGGAATCTGTTTCTGTACTCCTCTTTTTCCAACAACCATACTTTCCTTTTTGTCAAATGAACTTTCTTTCTAACAGGAACTCTACTTAGGTACATGTCACACACTAGGAGTTTGTGTTGGGGGATGCAATCTTCACCTGGTATGATCTTAGTGTCTCTAATCCATTTCCTGTCAGATTTACTGATAAGGAAGTAGACTATCTGGCTACTGGAGCCACCTGATTCATATGTTATCAGATGGCTCATCCTCTTCCTAAACATTATTACACACCACCATCCTCGTGGCAGTACAGTGCTCCAGTATGTATTCGCCTCCCAGGTTCCTTCGGCCATAACCCTGTCCTCCGTGCATGCCCTCATATCCGTCGTCACCTGCCCCGAAATGTCCATTCAAGTCTCCTCCCACAATTACTACCTCCCCTTCCTTGCATCCGACAACAACCCCTAGTAATTCATTCCGGAACTGTTCTTTGGCACCTCTAGCTAAGCCTGCTTGGGGGGCATATGCTGATATAACATCCATGACTCTCGCCCCGACTTTCATTCTTAGTAAAAATTAGTCTTTCATTAAACCTTTTAACTTCTATAACACAATCTGCCCACCTCTCTGCCAACAGGAAACCCACCACTCCCGTACCATGTTCATTTCCCTTCCATATAAACTTAAAGCGTTAATTTTTACCCGTAATCCACCTCGCACTCCCCCCTTTCCACCGGGTTTCCTGGGCACAACATACATCCACTCGTCATCTCTCTAGCATCTCCGCAACCTCACCTGTCCTTCCTTTCATAGTACCCACATTCACACTTCCGAACCTAAACTTGGGTGGGGGGGGTAGTGTCCTTTTGCGATTTTATATCAACAGACTTACGTTTTCTCTGATAGTTATTTGTCATGATTGGTATTTCTTGCCAACGTTGGAGGTCACTATCCCCAGGTATCCAGCTCCAAGCAACCCCGGGCAGTTGTCACCCAAAGGCCATCCCAAGATTTTAATAGCGGTGGGACCTAGGGGCCTCAACGAACCCCACCAGAACCAACCGCAGGGACGCCATCCGTGCGAGCACACGGCACTATGGCTGGCCCGGTATTATGCGCCTATACTCCATTCAATCGACCCGTGCATCTGGTTCACAACTAGTGTTTGTGTCGAGGCTCTTGATTGGCTATCATATCAGTACCCGAGCTCACTGGCCAAAATGAGCGGAAGAGCTGATAATTTCTTCTTATTATCTTTATTATTATTCCTTATTTATTCATTAAACTATATACGTTTAAGTAATTTTAATGATTAATTAATAAATTATAGTCTTATCCAAATCTAAAGAGCTATTAAATATCACATGAAACCCAAAAATAACTTATATATCATAAAGTAAACACAAGCGAAACAATAAAATGATAAACGGGAGAGTAAGCGAGAGACGAGACTGACTGACGGGCTAACGCAGATTAGCCAATCACAGGCCATGATTTACTTACCGGTATCACACATTTAAAATAGGCAGGGACGGAATATCTTCCCCTGCTTGCGTTTACTTTTTTTTTTTTTTTTTTTTTTTTTTTTTTTTAAAAGAGACAATGAACTGAGGAAGGAAAAACGCAAATAAAAAAAAAAGGTCCATGTGCCTAAAGGCATCCTCCATTCATAAAATGTTTGTAACAACTGGATTTAAACATTTGTAGATTGTAAGTTTGTGGAAAGCAATTCGAGGGAAGTGAATTCCAAAGAGTAGTAGCTCTGGGGATAAATGAATTCTGATAAGCAGAAGTTCTGCATTGTGGAGGAGAAAGTGTAAATTCATGGGCGCTCTCAGATGCCCTAGTTCTACGGGGAAAGATGTGGAGAGGCGGCACAATTGAAGCAAGTTCCTCGGAACAATTGCTGTGAAAATATCTGTAGAATAATGCAAGGGATGCAACGTTTCTTCGTATGGATAATGTAGGAAGGTCCTGTGTGATTGCAGGGTTATTGATTAATCTAATAGCTTTATTTTGAATTTTGTCCAACTGCCTCAATGCAACCACTCCACTTCCACCCCACAGAGGTGAACAGTAATCCATCTGAGAACGCACATGACTTTTATATATTACGGCCAACTGCTCGTCAGTGAAGAATTCTCGAACTCTGTACAGGAGTCCCAGTTTTTTAGAGGCATTCTTAGCAATGCTTCTAACATAATGTGTCCAGCTCAAGTTGTTGTTGTTGTTGTTGTTCCCCAAGCTGCCTGGCCGAACAGCCCCAAGGCCCTGAGCAATTCCAAGGCCATAACCGAGTGCCCCCACAGAACCCTCCCCGCCGACCACAATAAAGCCTGGGTGACCGAAGCCACTCCATGGCGGGGGGCTGAGGAGGGTGCGGAAATGCCCGGGAAACCAAAGCCCCACCCAGGGCCCTGTGCCCCTCAGCAATTATGAAGAGAAAGTTGAGGGGCAAGGGAAAAATGTGACGCTTTGGCTTCCAATCTTGGTAGATTGGGAGGTCAATCCACGGAAGAGACGCCGTCCCTTGAGATCTAGAAAATATATAAGTTAAAGGAAAAGTCAGAGTAAGCTATGGGTATGGCAGAGATTGCTCAGCTCTCACTCTGATAGACCAGCCCATCACCACATGACTAGAACCCAATCCTCTCAGCATCAGCTAGAAAAGGCCCTAGAAAGCAGCCTTTGGCGGGGGGATAGCTCCCCTATTTCAACCCCTTTCGGGGTTGGGCACCCGCCCAGGTCAAGTTAGTAGTTAATGTTACACCGAGAATGTCAATACTAGGGGAAGTGGGAATATTTACATCATTAAAAAATATATGGGAGTCAGTGAGATTCAGTCGGTTAGAAAATTGAATGTACTTGGTTTTCTGTGCATTAAAGGAAACTAGATTCTTTTGTCCCCATCCATTAATTCTAGAAAGGTCCTGGTTCAGAGAAATTGCAGTGTTTATTTTTGAATTTATAAGATCGGGTTGGGTGAAAGAATTGGTAAATGTGAAGGAACTGTGGAGTGTTGAGTCATCTGCGTAGGAATGTATTGGATTATGAGTGGTAGATATGAGATCATTGATATGAATGAGGAACAGAGTTGGGGCCAAAACTGATCCCTGGGGAACACCAGCATTTATTGAGTGAAATTGACAATAAAGGCCATCTACCATTACACATATTTTTCTGTTATGAAGATAAGAAGAAATTAGTGGAACTAATGATGCAAGGCCATAGTGCGACATCTTCGACAATAAGGATTGATGCCAGACTCTAATCAAATGCCTTTGATATATCCATATATATTTATTATAACTACAATTGTATGTGTTCCATGTGGTACTTTATAGCTCATAGGGTTCTGATATCACCTATCACATTATCATTATCATTACTAAAAATTTATCTAGTTTAATTAATATACAGTATATGGAATAATAAAGAACATTATATTTAATATTCATACGATAATATGATAATCTACAGTGATATTCGAACCTTAAGAGCTATAAAATACCACATGGAACACATACAATTGTTAATATAATAAAGTAAACACAAGCAGGGTAAGATATTCCATCCCTGCCTATATTAACCCTCTCACGACCATATGACGCAGAGGTTGCCAGATTAACAATAAGAAATAGAGTTCTCTCACTCTTATAATTACCTCTCCAAAATTAGTTTTCTGCCCACAGCTAACTCAAAGACAACTGCAGAGGTTGAAGTAACTAAAGTAAAGGTTTCTAAATACCCCTGATGGTAACAAAGGCTTTAAAGTATCCCTAATAGGCTCAAAATTGCGTCAAGAACGTGAGAGGGTTAAATGTGTGATACCGGTAAGTAAATCAAGGCCTGTGATTGGCTAATCTGCGTTAGCCCGTCAGTCAGTCTCGTCTCTCGCTTACTCTCCCGTTTATAATTTTATTGTTTCGCTTGTGTTTACTTTATGATATATAAGTTATTATTGGGTTTCATGTGATATTTAATAGCTCTTTAGATTCGGATAAGACTATAATTTATTAATTAATCATTAAATTACTTAAACGCATACAGTTTAATGAATAAATAAGGAATAATAAAGATAATAAGAAGAAATTATCAACTCTGCCGCTCATTTTGGCCAGTGAGCTCGGGTACTGATATGATAGCCAATCAAGAGCCTCGATGCAAACACTAGTTAGGAGCCAGATGCACGGGTCGATTGTATGGAGTATAGTGATAGGGCGGCCTCTCGGGCCCCTGTACTTCTAGGGATGGTGAAAAACACTATGCCCTGTATCCTCTAGGTCCTCCTGGCCAAGATGCACCCCTAGGGGGCCAGAGCTGGACCTGAGGTTGGTCCCTCCACATCAGCGAGCCGCCATTAGACGAGTTTGAAGTATGTTTTACATGGGGTGCCTGCTCTGACTAGCCCCCAACCACAGTTGTTGGCTGTGGGCCTAGCCTTTGCCCAGATGGGCTTAACCTGCAAGGCAGCAGGCGGTTTGTGTGGGGTTTGCTCCCCTAGACAGGTTGCCGACCACAGCCGACGAGTCCTGTCTACCCGGATTGTGTAGGGTTGTCACCCCTAGATGGGTTGCCGACCAAGGCTAACGAGTCCCATTCATCCACCAAGGAATATCAAAAGAACACCCAGCACACGATATCTCACACAAATTCTGTCATCTCTCCCACCCTGCCCACCCCAAACCAGCTTTCAGAAGCATATCCGTGCTCATATCTCTCACCGTTCCATCCAATCACTCAACGACAACACGCAGCTGCAGGCACGACCTCCCGAAATACATCTTTCCGAATCCTCCCTTCCTCGAGAGGACAGAGTCCACCTGGCCAGGTTGAGATTCGGGCGCCATCCAGCTCTTCTGAGCTATCAGAGACTGGATGACTCCATCGACGACACCTGCCTAGGATGTAATGCAGCACCCCATACCATTAACCATATCATAGAAGACTGCATTCCACACAACCACTAACGCCAACATAATCTACACTCCTTGAGAGTCCTGTGGGAAAGCCCGATCGTGGCCATGGCCTTCCTTAGGGACTCGGGGCTGTTCGGCTAGGCAGCTTAGGGAACGACAACAAAAACAACCGATAGCGTGAAGTATGAGTTGATCGTTTAATTTATATCCTACGATTGTTCTTCTCCATCTCACACTGGTAATGGTGGAATTGAAGCCACGAGACTAAAACAAAATTATGCTTATTTTACTACATCTACCTAATCCTAATCAGAAAAATAAATACAGTCTAATACAAAGTGTATATAGTAGCAACAAGTCAAGCGGTACGGTATTTACCTCATACTCATGCCTATCGAAGGAACCTCCTACTGTATCCCTGACAGAGCGTGTGGAATACGAGTGGGTCTGTTTTTTTTGTTTCCTGCGGCTCTTCTTATCTGTCTCGTGTTGATGATGGTGTTGGGGCGACCTCGCTGGTTCCGGCTTCTTGCGGCTCTCCTCTTCAAACTCCCGGATCTCCATCTCACCCAGGGTAGTGCGTAGTTCCGTAGACCGCTTCACGTCGGAGGGCTTGAGGCGGCGGACAATGTTACGGCGTTTCCACTTCATGTTGGGGTCTCTCTGCCAGTTACCAGTGGACTGTCGCACACCCTCCACGTCTCCCACACGCCGGGCACCCACACGGTCTGAATGCATAAATAAAACAGGTGTCACACTAGAATATTGATGATGAAGTATTTCTATATTAGCATATGGCTGTAACACAAGAAAATTTATCACCTGCTTGTATGAAAGACGAGTATTATAAACCGTACAGTAGAACCCCGCTCTTTCGGGCTAATTGGGGGAGACCCCTGTCCGAAAGTGTCAAAAGTCCGAAAGGGCCGAGTCCGAACTTCACACTTCAGCCATTCGGACTTGTCCGAATGGCTAAAATAATGTCCGAAGTTTATAAGTCCGAAACTCGGCTCTTAAGTCCGAATGCGAATTAATTTTTCTCAGCCTTTCAGACAAATCCGAAAGGCTGAAATAATGTCCGAAGTTTATAAGTCCGAATACTCATTCACCTAACCAGACAAGTCCGAAACTCGGCTCTCTGGTCCGAATGCAATTTAATTTTTCTCAGCCTTTCAGACAAATCCGAAAGGCTGAACCATGAGTCCGAAGTTAAATGTAGTCCGAAAAGGACGGAGGTATTTTCTCAGCCTTTCAGACAAATCCGAAAGGCTGAACCATGAGTCTGAATTGAAATGCTAGTCCGAAAGTCTGAGAATTCCGAAAGAGCGGGGGTTTACTGTAGGCCTATAATGAAACTAATATCTCCTGAAACATAATATATAAATGTGGATATATGATATGTAAGTACAGAAATGGAGAGAGAGCAAGACTCCAGCCTGTAGGTAGTATTCTGATTAAAATGTAAAACTTGCAAACTAAACAAACCAAAACTGGGACGATACAAGATAAAGGTAAAATAACTTATCAAAACCGCTATGTGGAAATAACTCTTACTAAAATAAAATGTATGAAATAAAAGAACACAATCCACCACATAGGGTGTACATTACTACATGAGCAAGTTAATCTGTAACAGTAACAGTATATGAAACTGACTGGCCCGAGGTGAGAGAGGATCATGCTGAGTGGCCACAGCGTAGGAGTGATCTATGGCCTGTGACGTGGAACTGGGTCGCCGCTCTCCACCCCTCCGCTCCCTCCCTCCACTAGTACTCTCCCGCCGCTCTCTGCTTGGTCCGGGCTGTTCTCCTCCCCCCCAATCCCAGCTCGGCCCTGGCTGGTCTCCGAATGATCTGTCCTGAGGGGCGCCTGAATTCTGTAGTTCATCGACGGCCTAAACGAAAGACACCAGAAATTAAAGACTAAATAATAACTTCCTACATAATATTATTTTTAACATCGTTCTTAACACCAATAACCCCCAAATAAAATTAATGAAAGCATGTGATTCTCCCAGGATTCGAACCTAGGATATCTCATTCATATATAAGTTTTGTATCACCCAATGACTGCAGTTCTCTGTCTTTAACTATACAGTATTAAGATTTTCAAATTCACATTCTCAAATCATTACAGAACAGGGATAATCATGTATCGGTACTGAAGTCCGAGTCATACAACTGATGGCTAGAAATGTCTATACAGATCTATCTATATACCGTACTCTATATATATACTCAAACATATTTCCCATTTTTTATTTTTTATTTTTTTTTAGCTGGGGGTGGCTAGAAATGTAACCATCCAAAATCCTTGCCAAAGCCTATCATGACCATACAAAATCCTATGTACCATTACTACCTATTGATCTTGGATGGTCTCTTTGGGCAAATGTAAGCTTTTGGATTAGCTCAATGTGCAGCTATGTTAACTTCAGACCGTTTATCACACAATTTGAACAAAATGTAGGACAATGTGATCGTTGGTATCAATCTTAAAGGTGAATTACATAAGCTGCATACCAAGTAAGATGTATATTTTGTATGCATCAAAACATATTAAGGATGCTCAGGTTTGTGTATAATAAAGTAAATTTACGTAAGTAAAGAAAACAAATACTCAAAATTTTTATATCTGGCGGCGTCTGGTAGTTGACGGTCTTGCAAATTTCGCGCCTGCCAGTATTGTGGTGACGTCATAGATTCCGATAGTTGTCAGACAACAGAAATATTCCTTTAACTTGACCCAATTTATTTTATATGTTAGGGGCAAATCTAAGGATATTCCCAATGATGGTGTATTACTAGAGCATTTAACGCTCTACTGAATAACTTATCTCACTTTTTTGTTCATCTTTGTGTAATTCACCTTTAAGGGAGCCCACCTCGCTAGTTTTATCTTTCTCTCCCTCTCTCTTTGGCTTGTATCCATTCGGCCCCATTCAGCCTACTGTTTTAAGACGTTTACCCCCATCCAGGTGTCAATATTTTCCTGGCGAGCGGTGGCGAGCCAGCATATATATTTTTTTGTTTTGACAGCAAGCTAAATTTGTACATTTTTCGATAGAAAAATTTCTCCGGCGAAGCCGGATTTCTCCATAGAATACTGGCTCGCTATCGCTCGCCAGGAAGATATCGACACCTAGATGGTGATAAACTTCTTAAAATAGTTGGCTGAATGGGGCCGAATGGATACAAGCCAGGGAAAGAGAGAAAAGGAAAGAAAGATAAAAAACAAAAAACAGGTTGTGATTGTACCTGCTGTTCCCCCTCAGATAGTTGTCTATTATGTGGTATTTGCTGGCCCCCTTCAGAAGGTCTTCTATCGCGCCCTGTCCGCCGATCCTGTTCCTCCGCCAGGTGCTGGATCATGTCATCTATACTGGGGCGCTGGCCTAGGGGACCATCGGGAGGCACCACGGGGGCAGGCATTGGGCCTGGGGTTGGGGGTGGCACTGACCCACTGTCAACATCCACCAGCACCACATCCAGCACCTCTTGGTCACCTGCAGGATTTACAAATAAATAGAAGTTAGTGAGTTACAGAAAAGTACAAAAGAGAGGGAGTACAAGGAAAGACAAAATGAAAATGGATGGAAATGAGAGAGATGGAAGAGAGAGAAGTAGAGAAGATGAATGGAAACAGTTCAAGGAAGGAGTGAAAGCAAGCGCAGAGGAAGTATATGGTAAAAGGAAAGTCGCAGGCAGAGGTATCAGAAAGGGAAGCAAGTGGTGGAATGAAATGATACGGTGAGTAAGGCAGTTGAGGAAAAGAGACAGTGGTTTGAGAGGGTTTTACAGGATAGTAGTGTTGAGGTATGGGAGAGGTACAAGGAGAAAAGGAGTTAGGCGAAATGAAAGATTAGAGAAGCGAAGTAAATTGCAAATGAAAGGTGGGGTCAAAGATTGAGTGAGAATTTTGAGGAATGAAAGATGTTCTGGAAAGAGGTAAATAGAGTAAGGAAAGGAGAACAAAAGAGGGAAGAGTAGGTGAAAGATGCAAATGGAGAGTTACTAGTGGAAGGAGCGCAAGTGAGGAAAAGATACGTTGAGTATTTTCAATCTTTGCTAAATGTAAGAGCTGGAAGGGAGGCAGTGATTGAAGCAGTGGTTGATGGAGATAGGCTACCCAGGCCACCCAGGTGGCAGGGAATGAATGAAAGGATTGGGAAGATTGAGGTGAAAGAAGCGAGACAAATGAGTGGGAAAAGCAAAATGTATGGATGGTATTGCTGTGGAGTGTATTAAGAAGGGTGGAGATGTGATAATAGATTGGCTGGTGAGACTTCAATGTGTACTTTGTTGTGCCTGTGGTACTATTAGACTGGAGGAGTGCATGTATTGTGCCGCTGTACAATCGTGCTAAGAAGTGATGACTCGGTTTTTCTAATGCTCGATCAAGTCTCCATATCTGGCTACCGCTGGCAACTCTCCACTGCAGCTCAGAGCCCGGTCTCTTCCTAATTTATATCTATAGGTCTCTGGATATTCCAAATAATTGGTCTACTGACAAAATTAACCTATTTATGCCCTCTAAAATATATTTAGGTTGTAGTGTGAATAAATATAAGTAAGGTTTGTTTTCAATTTTTAAATAGAATAATTAAAGTACAGTAAACCCTCGCCATCTCGGACCTCTAGAAGTCGGAAACCCATACTAGTCGGACTGGCTACGGCCTCTCGGACATGCACTTCCGTATTTCGGACATTTCCGTCATCGTTCAGACAGTCTCTGACGTTGTCGGACTTTATATAAGTATTCGGAAAATGCCCGTTATAACCGTCCTCTGATATCTCGAATATTTCCGAAATGTGTCGTAACGGTGTCCGACAAAGGATGACGTGTCGGATGACACCTCACGTCACCGGACAATAAGGGTGAATATCCGAGAAACAGAAGGGAGGTCCGACGCCATCTTACATCCGGGGACCGAGCGTGGGAGGCTGGGAGCGTCAGTCCGCACCAAGCTCTGTTGTGTTACACATCGACGCGTGCTATTATTTTGTTCACCATGCCTCCCAAGGATAAGCCTAAGCGTAAGGTGACTTCTGTATCACTAGAAACAAAGCTACAGATGTTAAAGGATCTGGACAGTGGGATGAAAGCCAAGCAACTTCAATCTACGACTTCATCCGAGACAAGGAAAAAGTCCGGCATCATGGCACAGCTGTGCTTCATGGTCCTTGTACCGCCTAGATCTTTCGCAAGGCCAAGCTAGCCTATCAAGACATCGACGACGCAGTGCTGAAGTGGTACAGACAACTTCGTGCTGAGGGCGTACCAGTGAGAGGCATCGAGATACAACATGCAGCAGAATGTTTCGGACAGCATCTTCATCACCCAAACTTCAAGGCTAGCGAGGGGTGGTTGTGGAGGTTCCGAAACCGCCATGGCCTCACAAACAGGAGTATTTGTGGTGAAATCTTAAGCGCCGATACTTCGGCCATAGAACCCTTCACTGAACGCTTCCACGCCCTTATAACCGAGGAACACCTTCAACATTGGCAACTCTATAACAGTGACGAGGCTGGCTTGTATTGGCGTTCTCTACCCTCCAACACACAGGCCCACCGAGAAATCACGTCCACACCTGGTCACAAAACTGTGAAGGAGCGCATTTCAGTGCTTTGTTGCGCTAATGCCGATGCAAGCCACCGTGTGACCCCTACAAATTCTACAATCGTCGGAAAATCTCAGAAGCCGAGAGTAATTAAGGACCTCATCATTACCAAGCAACTCCCAGTCGACTATTATGGATCAAAGAAAGCTTGGTTTAACCAGGTAATCACCGAGGATTTCTTTCACAAGAGATTTGTACCCGACGTTCGCTCGTTCCAGAATCGAGTGTATGGTGTACCCTATGACGAAGCGGTTGCCATCTTGTTGCTCGACAACGCACCTGCCCACCCTTGTACCACGAAACTGGAGAGTGCCAACGGCAAAATTAAGACCATGTTCCTGCCTCCTAATACCACAAGTGTTATTCAGCCTATGGACCAAGGAATAATTGAAGCTTGCAAAAGGCGTTACAAGAGGAAGTTCCTGGAGCAATGCCTTGTCATCATAGAAGATGGGATGGACGAAGAGGGTTATGTGGATACACGCGGGAAGAAATCTCTACAAAAACTGAAGCAGTATACCCTGAAAGACTGCATCTACAATTGGGCAGAGGCGTGGCGAGAAGTTTCTTTCAACACACTGAGGAATGGGTGGACCAAGGTCTTAAATATCCCTAAGGTGCAAGATCCGGGTTTTGAAGGGTTTGGGGCAGCTGACTTCAGGAACCTCTGATGTGGCGGCGTCTACGCCGTGGGACCACCTCCCGGAGCTGCCAACCGCGGATGGCTGCCGACCCTCCACGGCCGGAGACAAGATCAATCGACCAGTGGAGGACAACCGGATGCCGGCCGCGGGGAGCAGTTTCGGGAGCCAAACCGTCACAACTATCCCCTGCCCCCCCCCCCCCCCCCCTGGGGGCACGGGTCCTTGGAGTGGCTTCGGTCGCGCCGGGAATTTCCACACCTCTCACACCACACACACACATCACAGTTTTTCCTACACCGAGAAATGACTCTCCGGCTGTCATTTCTCGAAGACTTCTTCTAGCCGGAGACATTGAGAGCAACCCAGGACCCACGTACACATACATATGTCCAACTTGCTCAAAACCCATCACTTCGAGCCGCCACACTAAGGGTTCAGTTCTCTGCAATTCATGCAGGAACTGGACCCACTTCACCTGTACAACACTTGCCTCCAAGAAACACTACACAAACACCTGGACCTGTTCCTCATGCCCCTCCCTCTCCCAGTCAAATCCCTCGCCTAAAACCCGTCCACCTCTCCTCCCCAACCCACCTAGCCTTCCCATATCATCCACTCCCCCCCCTAAAACCCGTCCACCTCTCCTCCCTAACCCACCTAACCTTCCCATACCATCCACATCCTCAACTCAACACACCACACCCCATCCTAATCCATTCCAACCCCCATTTCCTGCTCCCCAATCCCCACCCCCACCTCACCCATCCCAACCTCCAGCCCCTCCCTCACCCCCACCCCATCCTCGTGCAGCAGCACCCAACATACATCGTGCACATAACATTAACATTCTCCAATTGAACATAGATGGCATTAACACAAAGAAACACGAACTCTCACACTTCATCAAACAACACAACATACACATTGCCATCTTACAAGAAACAAAACTCCGCACATCACAAAAAACACCCACATTTCATAATTTCACCACCATCAGACAAGACCGGGCCGTCGGCGGGGGCGGTGGACTCATCACCCTGGTACACAATGAAATATCATACATAGTAACCAGTGTACAAACCAAATCCCTCCTCCCCCCAAATGATAACACAACAGAAATACAATCAATTAAAATACGCACTGGCAACAAATCCAACATAACCATCATAAACACATACATCCCTCCCCAAACATCCCCTACAGTGCCAAATGAATACAGACCACACTTACAACACATCACAAACACCCCACACATCATCCTGGGTGGTGACTTCAACGCCAAGACGTCGGCCTGGTTTGTCGACAACCCCGACACAGACAGAGGGCTGGTACTACAAAACCAAACAGATAACCTCATCATCCTTAACGACATCCATCAACATACCCATATTCCTCACCAAGCCCTCTATAACCCATCATCTCCAGACATCACCTTTTGCTCCCCAGAACTCGCCCCCACAACATCCTGGAGGGTGGTCAGAACCTTAGGCTCTGACCACCTCCCGATCATTATCACCACCAAAACCAGACTCACCCCAGCTAGCCACAAACACACATACACCAATTATAAAAGAGCTAACTGGGAAGCATTTACAAATGAGACAGAACAACACTTCACAACTCTAAACAGTACACCCATCACTAACATCAACAATGCTGTACACATACTCAATAAAACTATCCAAAATGCTGACAAGAAACACATTCCAAGAGGTAACAGAAAAAGACACAACCCCAACTTCACACCAGAAATTCAAAACCTCATCAGACAACGCGACACACTGAAACACTCCCCAGCACCCCACACACAAGACATCACACAACAAATTCAAGCACTCAACACCCAAACTAACAACAAAATACAAGAACAACAAAAACTAAATTGGAATAACTTCCTACAAACACTTGATCACAAAACAAACCCCAAAAAACTCTACAAAACACTAAACAGCATCACACTTTCCAACAGCAACACAACACAATCACATGCTGCAATCACAACAACAGACTCTGCTCCTTCATGTAAACAACAAGCAAACACTCTCATCAATCACTTCTCACATGTCAGCCACCTAAAACCTCACAAAGACGACCGACGTGTCATCCGACGTAAGAGACAATTCCCCACAGACCCTGACTATACACCCTTCACCAATCACCAGACAAAGCATATCATCAACAATCTCAAGCACTCACCCGCCTGTGGCCTAGACAATATAAGCAACATACACCTCAGACACCTGGGACCACAAGGCATACAAACACTCACTAACATATCAAACTACAGCTATTCACACAACACAATACCAGACATTTGGAAGCATGGTATCATCATCACATTCCCCAAACCCAACAAAGACCCCACGCTACCCTCCTCGCACCGCCCCATCACACTCCTTTGCTCCCCCTCCAAAGTCATGGAACGCCTAGTATTACAACTAATTACACCCGACCTACCCCTAGCTCCAACACAACATGGCTTTAGGCCACTGCACTCCACAAACACTCTTCTCACAGACCTTACACAAAGAGCTTTCGACGGCATCAACTCAGCTAGACCACCACACAGATCACTATTAGCCACACTCGACATTAGTAAAGCCTTCGATGCCATCCCCCGCCACAACCTAGCAAACAAAATCTACAACACAAACATGCACAACAACACAAAAAGGTGGCTGGCCAACTTCCTAGCAGGCAGATGTGCACACGTATCTTTTGCCGGTCAGTCATCTAAAATCAGAAACTTTCCAAACGGAGTCCCACAAGGATCCGTCCTATCGCCCGCACTCTTCAATCTGTACATGCACGATATAACTACACCCAATACTCCCCAAATAAACTTAGCCTCCTATGCAGATGACATAACACTCACATGCACACACCATGACCAAGAAGAGCAACAGATCTCCTTCAACCCTATCTCAACACACTACATGGCTGGTGCACTACAAACAGACTTAATCTAGCCCCAGCCAAATCCACCGCAACCCTGCTCACAAGCTGGACAGGTGAACACGCATACATCCCTCAACTCACCATAAACAACACACCCCTAACACATACACACACACCCAAAATCCTAGGAGTAACATATGATACTCATATGACATTCAAACAGCACACCACAAACATTAAAAAGAAACTGACACCCAGACTTAACGCCCTCAGGTCACTTGCTCACACAAAATTTGGACACAACAAAGAAACTACCACCACAGTATATAAACAATACATAAGATCAGTAATGGAATATGCAAGCCCAGCCTGGGCTTCTAACCTAGCTGAAACACATCATAAGACCTTACAGACTATTCAAAACAAAGCCCTGAAGATCATTACAGGCTGCACAGCTACTGCACCCACAGATCATCTACATCAAGAAACCAAAATCCTCAAAGTCAAAGACCATCTGGACATGAGAGGCACTCAATTCCTGGCAGCAGCCTCCACGAACCAAGACCACCCACTAAACTACATGGCAACACACCCACAGACACCAAGAAATATCAAAACAACACCCAGCACACGGTATCACACACAATTATTGTCCTCTCTCTCCCTCCCTGCCCACCCCGAACCAATTTCCAGAAGCACATCCATACTCATATCTCTCGCCAATCCATCCACTCACTCACAGACAACACGCAGCTGCATGCACGACCTCCCGAAATCCATCCTTCCGAATCCTCCCTCCCTCGCGAGGACAGAGTCCACCTGGCCAGGCTGAGATGCGGACACCATCCAGCTCTCCTGAGCTATCAGAAGAGACTGGATGACTCCGTTGTCGACGCCTGCCCGGGATGTAACACAGCACCCCATACCATTAAACACATCATCGAAGACTGCATTTCACACAACCACTTACGCCAACAACACAACCTACACTCAATGAGAGCTCTGTGGGAAAGCCCGATCGTGGCCATGGCCTTCCTCAGGGACTCGGGGCTGTTCGGCCAGGCAGCTTAGGGAACAACAACAACAACAACAACAACCTCTTGAACCAAGGTAACCAGGGTGACCTCCCCGAAGAAGAAGTTGACGACTGGCTGCAAGAGGACAGAGACCTACCTGGACACGAGCATAAGACTGACGAACAAATTGCAGCCGAGGTGTTAGGGGTAGCCGAGGAAGAGACCCAGGATGAGTCGGACGAAGAGATACAGGGGGCCAAGATATCAGTCTCGCATGCCCTAGACTCCTTTGACACCATTCTTCAGTTTCTGACTCAAGTAGATGACCCAAAGTTGCAGTCCCTATATGAACCACTGTGTAATGGTCGATTCCATATACAGAGGGCACACCTTAATCTGAAAAAACAACAGAAAATCAGCTCCTTTTTTGTACCCTCTGCTCCTCCCAGAGTTCGTACTTCGTCTGCTACCAGTGGGGTGTCGCTTGCTAGCACCACCTCCCTCCCAAGTGTTTCCTCAGTTGCTACCACCTCGTGGAGCACTGTAGACACTGTGCCACTCTCAGACTTGAACATGGATTTGGATGAATTAATGAGTAGCATGCCTGTGCCCATGGATATACCTGAACCTGACATTGTTTGTGAGGTGGAGAAGGACAGTGTGGGTAAAGGTAAGGGTTCCATGACAGGCAAGGGATATGGTCCTAAGAGTGGGGGTGTGAAGAACAGTGAGGTGGAGAAGAACAGTGCGATGGACATTGAGGTGGAGAAGAACAGTGAGGTGAAGAAGGACAGTGAGAAGGGGAGTGAGGTGGTCAAGGACAGTGAGGTGGAGAAGAACAGTGAGGTGGAGAAGGACAGTGAGGTGGAGGACAGTGAGGTGGAGAAGGACAGTGAGGTGGAGAAGGACAGTGAGGTGGAGAAGGACAGTGGGGTGGAGAAGGACAGTGAGGTGGAGAAGGACAGTGGGGTGGAGAAGGACAGTGGGGTGGAGAAGGACAGTGAGGTGGAGAAGGGCAGTGGGGTGGAGAAGGACAGTGGGGTGGAGAAGGACAGTGAGGTGGAGAAGGACAGTGGGGTGGAGAAGGACAGTGAGGTGGAGGACAGTGAGATGGAGGTGGGGGGTGAAAAGGGGATGCTGCAGTAATTAATGCAGTGTTGGGGAGGGGGGAGGGAGGACATCAAGACTACAGACAAGAGCTATGAAGGGGTAAGTGTAATATAGCCTACTGTACAATACATATTGTAAAACTAAAATACATGTACTGTGTTTTCTATTACAGATTATAGGGTTCAAATAGGGTTGTCTTCGTTTTCTAGGTTGATGCGGACTTCTCTCTTGAGGTCGGATTTTTTCCGTAGTCTCCGAGTACATTGTTGCCTCGGACGTACATTGGTTAGGTCGGACACAAGCCGGACTCCGGACATCTCGGATTTTCGGTCATCTCGGACTGGGTCTCCCCCCAATTAGTCCGAGATAGCGAGGGTTTACTGTAGTTATTTTCCATGCACTATCTAGCATGTTACACTCCCACGGACTGAAGGCCTACGGTCCGCCTACTGCGGCCGCCTGCAAGACAGTCAGTCACTGCCAGGATATGAGGGAGAGTGCATCTCTTCTGCTTTTATATCCACCTTTGTCCTTTACTACCTGCCTTCTATCTTCCGTTCTTATATGGCAGTCCCTATGGGTTATCATATATTTTATAAGTTAAATTTAATTGTCTGTCTATACAAATTACAAGCTGTTCTCGATAATTCAAGCTTTTTCACAAAATATACTGGAGATACTTCTGTTTTCCAGGCAGAATGTCGTATTGCTTAGAGAATTAAATGTGGAAAAAAATACTGTTATATGTTTATTTACATGATTTATTGACACTCATGGTTTGAATATAACTTTTAACTGTTGATTTAAATTTTATGAGATACTTTTCTCCCAGTATTGTTTGTGTAAAAAGTAATACAAGCATTAAGAGACTTACTCCGCATTTTAATCCTGAATCTAGTGAGCGAAATACTACGAATTTCACATTCTTTCGTTCGACTTAGTTTCAACTTTCGTATTATTTGTTTTCCTCTCAAATAATGAGAAATATATTGTAACAATACTTATCTATCGTGTTTTGGGTATTTTTTCCTCAACTACAGTTCTCCCCGGTGTGTAATAAATGTTTATAGTAGAGCCTCAATTGTTGCCAGATAGCACTTTCTGAACGAAAGGTACTGGGAATTGAGATATGACTTCTTAGCGCGATTGTACAAGGGGAAGGGAAACCGGCAGGAGTGTTCAAGTTATAGAGGTATTAGTTTATTATCAGTTGTTGGAAAGCTGTATGGCAGGGTGTTGATAAAGAGGATAATATAGGGTACAGAATGTGCAATACGACAAGAGCAGTGCAGTTTTAAGAGAGGAAGAGGGCGTGTGGATCAGATTTTTGCGGTAAGACAGCTATGCGAGACGTATTTAGAAAAGCATAAGGCGAAATTTTGAGTTTTTATGGATTTGGAAAAGCGTATGATCGTGTGGATCGAGAAACAAGGGTGGATGGTGCAAAGGATTTATAAAATTGGGAGGAAATTTGTTAAGAGCAGTCAAGAGTTTTTATGAAGAGAGCAGAGCGTGTATTAGATTAGGAAATTAGTTGCGTGAATGGTTTGAGGTAAAGGGAAGGTCTGCGACAGGGTTGTGTAATGTATATATGGATGGTGTGGTGAGGGAGGTAAAAATTAGAACTATGGGTAGAGGACTGGGTTTAGAAGGAAAGAATGGTCATGAAAGCTGTGCATGGATGTGGATGGGAGGGGCAGGTGGAGGAAGTCAGTAGGATAGGTAGATATAGAAGGGGGGAGATGAGACCTATAGAGTACAGTTTAAAACCAGGGCAGTGGCAGAGACAGTGACAAATTTTAGTTGGAGACTAAACACTAATGAAGAACTGAAACATATAAGACTAAAGAAGGATTTGAGCATGGAACAAAGAAAACAAATAAAGGAATTACAGGAAAAGGCTGATGAGGATAATGGAAAGTTGGGTGTGGAGGATAAGAGGAAGTTTTTCTGGAGAGTGAGTGATGGGAAATTGAAGAAGTGGTTTATACGAATAGAAGGGAGAAGGAGATCTGGGAGGGAAGAGAATGTGATAAAAGTTGTGGCAGAGGGGGAGAGCAGGGTGGAGGCGTCTCAGGGAGAGACAGGAGACGAAGCTGCAGACCCAGTAGTGCTAGGGGGGGAGTAGGATACGGACAGGAGGAGTGGGATGATGTAGCTGCTGAAGGAATGGTAGAAAGATTAAGGATTATGTTTAGTAATGTTGATGAGTTTACCCAGGACAAGAAAAGAGAACGGATATGTAGGTTGCAGGGTGAAGAGGAAAAACCTGATGTCATAGCCTTACAGGAAGTAAGACAAAAAAAAATTAGAATTGAAAGGGAACTGGTGGAGGGTTTGGAGGGTTTTGAGTTATATGAGAGGAATGCTATTAAAGCAGAGGTTGGAAGAGGACTGCTTATTTATGTAAGAAAAGAGCTCAAGGTAAATGAGGTGGATTTGAGACAGCAGTATTGTGAGTATTTGTGTATTGAAGTAAAATGTGCAAGAGGGTCAATTCTAATTGCCTCTATATATAGAAGCCCAAATAATAATAGGGAAGAGGATGATAACCTACTGAAAGCAATGGAGGATATAGATAACAGAGAGAACAAATATAAAATATTGATAGATTTCAATTTGCCAAGGATCAACTGGGCAAATTATACTACTCCAGCGGGACAGAATAGCCTGGAATACAAGTTCATAGAGAAAGTGAGAGATTGTTTTTTAACGCAACATATTACAGAGATGACAAGATACAGAGATGGGACGCAGGGGAGTGTACTAGATTTGATATTTAGTAATGAGGAGGATATAGTGGAAGATGTCAATGTGGATAGCCCTATACTGTAGGTCGTAGTGACCATGCCTGTATAAGTTTTAGTTGCAATATTAAAACAGAGAGGGATAATAGAAGCAAAAAAATATATATACATGTATGATAAGAGCAGATTATGAGCTGCTGAGAAGGTGTTTGGACATTGACTGGGGGGAGTACTTGAACGGCGAAGATGCTGAAGGAATGTGGAGGAAGATTAGAATCAAACTGGAGAATGCTATATCCAAATGTGTACCAGTAAGAGAATATAAGGATAAAACAAAATTGAGGAAAAGAACGAACCCAGAATTGCCAATGAAGAGAAAGCTTTGGACATTGATAAGAAGAAAGAAACGTTTGTGGGAAAGACTAAAATTGATAAAAAAGAACAATGGGTCTAGTATAGAAACTAAAGAAGTGGATTTGGAACGCAGACAAATAAACAATAAAATAAGGTGGGAGACAAGGAGGGGGGTGAAGGAGAGGGAAAGAGAGATAGCAAGAAATTTGAAGGATAATCCAAAAATATTCTGGAAGTATATTCAAGAAAAGTTAACAAGAAGAGTAGGTATCCCAGAACTGATAGGAGACTTGGATGATAAGAATAGAGCAGAAACTGATAAGGAGAAAGCAGATGTGCTGGGGAAATACTTTGGGGAGGTACTTACAGTGGAGTCGGATGATGCAGTGCCTAATATTCCCATCAAACAGGCACCAGCACTAGAACTAATAGAGTTTTCCCATGCTAGAATAAGGAGTGCTATAGGAAAAATGAACAGAAGTAAGTCCCCGGGACCGGATGGGATACATCCAAGAATCATAAAGGAAGGAGGTGAGATGTTAGTAGAGCCATTAAAAATGTTATTTGAGGTATCTTTTAATACAGGACAAATCCCGACGGACTGGAGAGAAGCAAACAAAACAGCTATTTTTAAGAAGGGAAAGAGAAATGACCCAGGAAACTACAGACCAGTCAGTTTGACAAGTGTTGTGTGTAAACTAATGGAAACTGTAATTAGAGAAGGAAAAATGGAACATATGAAATCAAAATAACTTTTCAGTGGGAGACAGTTCGGATTCTTGCCGGGGAGGTCGACGGTATTACAGCTAATTAAGGTGGTAGATGATTGGATGCAAGTTCTGGAGGATGGGAATGTTATAGACGTGGTATATTGCGATTTTATGAAGGCCTTCGATAAGGTCCCACATAAAAGGCTAATAGAGAAAATTAGAAGCTATAGTATAGGAGAGAAATGTGTGAAATGGATAGATGCCTTCCTGAAAGATCGGAGACAGAGGGTACTGGTGAATGGAATAGGCTCGGGGTGGAGGGAAGTTACAAGTGGGGTACCTCAGGGATCTGTGTTGGGACCACTACTGTTCGTTATATTTATCAACGACTTACCTGAAGTTATAACTAATGGAAGTGAGATATAACTGTATGCGGATGACACTAAGCTGTATAGAAGAGTGAGGAGTAAGGAAGATGTGGGTTTGCTTCAAGGAGATGTGGAGGGTATGAAGGGATGGTCTGAACATTGGTTTATGCCTTTTCATCCAAAAAAAATGCAAGTACATGCGGATTGGGACAAGCAAGATAGACAAGGTAGGATACAGTATGTATGAAGCGATGGAGGAAGTGAATGCAGAAAAGGATATAGGAGTAGTGATAGACAATAAGTTAAATTTCTCAGAACAAAGCCAATAGAATTGTAGGGCTGATAAGGAGGACATTTGTGTCACTTGACGAAGAAATCTTCAGGAATCTCTATACAGCGCTGGAATGGCCGCACCTGGAATATGCGAATCAGGTGTGGGCTCCATATATGGTAAAGGATATAGAAGCAGTGGAGAAAGTGCAGAGGAGAGCTAGCAAGCTGGTACCAACGGTGAAGAACGCGGACTATGAGCAGAGGTTGAGGACACTGGGACTTCCGACACTGGCATATAGGAGAAAGAGAGGGGATATGATAGAGACTTTTAAGATAGTGTCAGGAAAGTATGATGAGGATGTGTGTGAAGGTATCTTCTTGATGCGGGAGGGAACAAGAACGAGAGGATACTCTAAGAAAATTTACAAAGAAAGAAATAGGCTTGAAAAGGTAAAGAACTCATTTTGTGATAGAGTGGTAAATGAGTGGAACGCACTGCCCCAGTATGTAGTCGATACCGAATCAGTAAGGAAGTTTGAAAGTAATCTTGATAAAGCATAGGGAAGACAAGATTTGAAGTTTGATTACAAAGCAAAAATACAGAATAGTAAAAATGTTGCGTCTGCTGCCGCCACCCCCAACACCGTGAACGACCGCAGTAGTGCAAGTACTGGCACTGAGCAGGATACACAGGCCTATTTTGCCTTTTTCCAGAGGATCTACTGTAAGAAACTGTAAGAGATTGGGAGTTGAACAAGTTGCTGTTTGCTGATGACACAGGATTGGTGGCGGATTGTGAGGAGAAACTGCAGCGAGTAGTCAAAGAGTTTGGTGTAGTGTGTGGGAGGAGGAAGCTGAGGGTGAATGTCAATAAAAGTAAAGTGATGGTGTGTAACAGAGGTGATCGTAGGGTGAATCTAGATGTGCAGCTGGATGAGGAAATACTGGAACAAGTAGTGTTACTTTTAAATATCTGGGAGGAGTGATAAGCAAGGATGCAGGTGAAATTAAAGTAAAACAAAGAGTATGTGACGGAAGGAAGTTTTCGGAGCAATGGGAAGTATGTGGAAGGTGAGAAATCTCGGAATGAAAGCTAAAAGTGCAATATATCAAGGGATAGGCTAGTGATGATACAGTTCTGATGAGCGATAATGAATGGGAGTTGCAGGGTCTGGTAAATGAGTTTGGAACAGTGTGCTAAAAACGGAATTTGAAGGTAAATGCGGGGAAGAGCAAGGTTATGGTCTTCGAAAGGGGTGAAGTCACAGAGTGTGAGGTGAAGCTGAACGGTCAGGCTATGGAGATCGTCAACTCTTTTAAGTATCTGAGCAGTGTGTTGAGTAAAGATGGGACTATGGATGAAGAAGTGCGGGAGAGGGTACAACAGGGGAAGAGGGTTGTAGGAACGCTGAAAGCAGTAACAAGAAATAGGGTGGTCAGTATGGAAGTGAAGAAGTCATTGCATGACAGTGTGGTAATCCCGACACTGACTTACGGAAGCGAAGCATGGACGTTGGTTGAGAGACTCAGACCAAGAGTGAGAGCAGTGGAAATGAATCACCTAAGAAGTGCATGCGGAGTTACATGGAGGGATAGACAGACTAATGAGGAAGTAAGAAGGAGGTGTGGTGTGGAGGTAGATGTGCTGGAAAGTGTGAAAAGGAACAACTTGAGATGGTTCGGCCATATGGAACGTATGGAAAGCGAGAGAATGACTAAGAGGGTGTACGAGAGCGGGGTGGAGGGACAGAGAGGGAGAGGTAGACCGAAAGAGAGGTGGAAGGATGGAGTGAGGAAGTATATGAACGAAGGCGGTGCTGGTTGGGGGGAGGTGCGTCGACTGACCGGGGACAGAGGTGCATGGGGGCGGTTCGTTCGTGGCCACCCCTTCGGGGATCACGGCGTCAGGCAATAGATAGATAGGCTAGTTGTACCAACATGTATGGGGCTGAGACATGGTTTTTCGATACTAAGCTGTTCCTTATCCCATTCAAACTACATTGTCTATGTACTATGTACAACACAAATTAAACTCACCATTAGCATTGAGCAGCACATTGGGCATGAGCTGATCGTGCCGACAGTACTCGCGTCCCGGCACAAATCGCTGGTACTCTGGAGGGTAGGGGTCGCCGTCCATGTTGACCAGGAAGGGCGGGGGCATGAGGTGTGGGGCCAACTGGGTCTGCTCATCCAACACATGGTTGTTGCCATCACGCATCAGAGGCCGGTAGTCCGTGTGGAAGAACAGCTCTTTAGGGATCTGGGGAAGGAAAGAGAAGAGGTGGTAGGAAAGACGAGAGGCGATGAACCTTACCAAGCTCAAGACCTTGGGTAAATTTCAGTCTCAAGTCATAACATTGGTAACATTCCCAACAGCCCTGTTCTGGGCTGTCTAGTCTTACTTAAATTAAACAAATTAAAAGATTCAATGAAAGTCCTACAAAAGAAAAGTTTTGCTCCTTTGATAGACAACATTCTAAATAATAGAAATAATTTCACCAATAAATTTAGAAATACTGTCTTTGCTTTTATGGGATGTATTAGAGCCAATTCTAAGAAATCCATAGATAACCCTATTAAAGATAAAGTTATATCCACTTTGAATTATTCCTCTAAAATTTTAGACAAAATTAATGTTAACAGTATAATAAATTCAAAGAAAGTTAAGTCCAAGTTGACGGATGGATATAAAGATTTCAAACCAATAATATTTTATTCATATGAGCGACCTATTGGGTCTATTATTTGTAATTATAATAAAGTTTTAGATAATCTTTCAGAAAATTATATTTTCAATAATAATAAATGCGTATTCGAAAGAGTCGTGGATATGCCAGCTAACAGACGTAATGCATTAATTCTTACAGTACAGTTTCTTACAGTAGATCCTCTGGAAAAAGGCAAACTAGGCCTGTGTATCCAGCTCAGTGCCAGTACTTGCACTACTGCGGTCGTTCACGGTGTTGGCGGCGGCGGCAGCAGACGCAACATTTTTACTATTCTGTATTTTTGCTTTATAATCAAACTTCAAATCTTGTCTTCCCCATGCTTTATCAAAATTACTTTCAAACTTCCTTATTGATTCGGAATCGACTACATACTGGGGCAGTGCGTTCCACTCATTTACCACTCTATCACAAAATGAGTTCTTTGCCTTTTCAAGCCTATTTCTTTCTTTGTAAATTTTCTTAGAGTGTCCTCTCGTTCTTGTTCCCTCCCGCATCAAGAAGATACCTTAACACACATCCTCATCATACTTTCCTGACACTATCTTAAAAGTCTCTATCATATCCCCTCTCTTTCTCCTACTGTATATGCCAGTGTCGGAAGTCCCAGTGTCCTCAACCTCTGCTCATAGCCCGCGTTCTTCAACGTTGGTACTAGCTTGCTAGCTCTCCTCTGCACTTTCTCCACTGCTTCTATATCCTTTACCATATATGGAGCCCACACCAGGTTTGCATATTCCAGGTGCGGCCTAACCAGCGCTGTATAGAGATTCCTGAAGATTTCTTCGTCAAGTGACACAAATGTCCTCCTTATCAGCCCTACAATTCTATTGGCTTTGTTCTGAGAAATTTAACTTATTGTCTATCACTACTCCTATATCCTTTTCTGCATTCACTTCCTCCATCGCTTCATACATACTGTATCCTACCTTGTCTATCTTGCTTGTCCCAATCCGCATGTACTTGCATTTTTTTTGGATGAAAAGGCATAAACCAATGTTCAGACCATCCCTTCATACCCTCCACATCTCCTTGAAGCAAACCCACATCTTCCTTACTCCTCACTCTTCTATACAGCTTAGTGTCATCCGCATACAGTTATATCTCACTTCCATTAGTTATAACTTCAGGTAAGTCGTTGATAAATATAACGAACAGTAGTGGTCCCAACACAGATCCCCGAGGTACCCAACTTGTAATTTCCCTCCACCCCAAGCCTATTCCATTCACCCTCTGTCTCCGATCTTTCAGGAAGGCTTCTATCCATTTCACACATTTCTCCCCTATACTATAGCTTCTAACTTTCTCGATTAACCTTTTATGTGGGACCTTATCGAAGGCCTTCATAAAATCGCAATATACCACGTCTATAACATCACCATCCTCCAGAATTTGCATCCAATCATCTACCACCTTAATTAGCTGTAGTACCGTCGACCTCCCCGGCAAGAATCCGAACTGTCTCCCACTGAAAAGTTGGTTTGATTTCATATGCTCCATAATTCCTTCTCTAATTACCGTTTCCATTAATTTACACACAACACTTGTCAAACCGACTGGTCTATAATTTCCTGGGTCATTTCTCTTTCCCTACTTAAATATAGCTTAAATATAATCTATCTTATCTATCTATCTATTGCCTGACGCCGTGATCCCCGAAGGGGTGGCCATGAACGAACCGCCCCCATGCACCTCTGTCCCCAGTCAGTCGACGCCCCTCCCCCCAACCAGCACCGCCTTCGTTCATGTACTTCCTCACTCCATCCTTCCACCTCTCATTCGGTCTACCTCTCCCTCTCTGTCCCTCCACCTCGCTCTCGTACACCCTCTTAGTCATTTATAGTCCGATAGATCATATATTAACAGGTGATGTAGAAAGTTAAACAATTTGCAAATGACAAATTAGCGGAGCTATGTCTAAAAGGTTTTAAATATAGAATAGAGAATGATAAAGTAACATTTGACAAAATTTTAAAAGATATTGTTTTTTCAGTTAAGGGGACCGACCGGTTAATTACAAACATCCAGGTCTTACTTTCAATTTAAATTAAATTTGGCACAGGTGTATATGACCATAAAACTAAATAAAAAAAATAAAAAATAAATTGTTTGCTTTTTTCTTGCAATTTAGGTTAAAAAAAAATGAAAATCATAGCACTGCAGAAAATGATAAACTCTTACAGAAATCCCCATAGCACAAGTTTTATGTGATCAAACAACTCACAAAAGGTGTATCTGTAGTTTCTATAATTTGTTTTTTTTATATATTTTGTGTATTTGTTCGATTTACTGTAGGTGATTACGGATTCAGGCGAATATATTTATAGAAAATTACAACTTTGACGACATATTGTGAAAAAAAAAAAAATTACTAGAGTAAATTGGCTTTATAGGCCTTTTAGTGTTTTTAATTACCTTTCCAATGGTATACACACCATTCCTATAGGTCCAATAATAACTGTAGAATAACATCCGATAGTGCGGCAATATAGGTTCTGAGAAAAACAGGTGAAAGTCTAAGGTAATTAGGTGAACATTTTTACTTTTGTTTTTTAGATTTACAATATTTTACGCAGGAACATGGCAAAGTAGAAGATAAAGCGTATGGGAGGTTGTAGAGTAGCTTACGCTCTTTCGATTTATATAGGTATGCTCCTCGTACGACCAGTAGTTACTGAGCATGTTAATTTCAAAGTTCGCTATATAATGTTTTTAGAATTACAGGAAAAGTTTGGAAAACATAAAAAAAACTATTTCCAATGGGTTTTCACTAATAACAATACTGGCTTATGAAGGGATGTTGACTCTTGTTGAGTAAACACCTATTGGTATTTTCAGGATTTCGAGTTTTTAAAGCCTAAATTAACCGGTCGGTCCCCTTAACCTCTGAAGTGCGCATGGGGGTAATTGGAAACGTCCCCCTGTGCTGACGTATTTGAGGTGTTTCCGCCACTAAAATATTCATTGTGCCATTAATAGCATTAATACTTATCCATATGCGCCTATTATGGGTTGATTATAAAGGTATTAACCTGAAACAACAATAAAACGAGTGAAAACAGCGTTTGGATGGTCAAAATCGGAGATATAGCCCGCGAGTTGTATAATGTATGGGTGAGGCAATCTGCTTTCCCGCCAATTTCCCCCAAGGCCACTGAGACACAGTCGATCGATACTCTCTCTCTCTCTCTTGCACTCGCTTGCTATCAGTGATGACCACACCCTCCAATCGGATTTCTAATGTTAGCACGAAAATATACCTCAGAATAAGGGAATAACAGGGAAAATAGGTGATAACTTAAGGAGAGGAGGAAAGTGGGGAAGGAGGGGAGGTAGAGGACTGAGATTTTGCATGGCCCAGGGGCCAAAAAAAAAATAAAAAATAAAAAAAAAAATATATAAATTTTTTTTTTTTTTTCGATGTCAAAAGTTGATTTTTATTTTCTCTGACTCTTAAGAGTCTCCCCGCAGTGCGCCGGGGGAACTCTTAAGAGTCTCCCCGCAGCTCCCGGGTTAATAGATTAAAAGAGAAATTGTTAAAAACTAAACGCTGCGATGTGAGGGAGCTAGAAGCATGGTCAAAATTATTGATTAAAATAATTAGAAATAAAGTGTTCTCCTTAACCCTTCCTGCCCGGGTGTCATTTTAAAATCCGTAAGCTTGAAAGCCTATTAAGATTGGTTTGAAAGCTGTGCGTCCGACGCATGTAAACAAAGCCTGTCTTTGCGACACCGCACCTCCGAAACCAAGAAGGAGACGTTGGATCAATGTTCTTGTTCTATGCTATGACAAAATTAGTATCTGCAAAGGTCCGATATTGCGAACTTCGCATCGAATCTCTCTCCACGGAAATCGTCATCACAACTGAACCAGTTGACCTAGAGAGCTCTACTCAACGCCAGTTTACAGAAAAGAAACAGCACTACGTTTAGAGATGTGTGGGAATTCTCTAGCAGTTAAAATAACAAAGATACGGGTAGCCTATTAAAGAAGTTTTTTTCGGCCAGATCGCCCGGATCTCAATAGTGTCCTTAGGATGGCGAGCCCGGGCAAGAAGGGTTAAAAAATGAATTTAATCTTTCTGATTTTGTAAACTATAATTATAATAAGCTTAAAATTGATTTAATAAATTTGCATAAACATTTTGTAGTCACTACAGTAGATAAAGCCAGCAATAACTATAGCTTCATATGAGAAATTTTATCTAGAAAACATGAAAAAAGAACTCGGCATTAACCCTCTCACCACGGAAGGGCTCTTGAACGCCCATAAAAAAGCATATAACAGGTACCCGGATGGTCTCTTGAACGCCCAGTGGTTGAAAGCCTGTGAGCTTCGTGTGCGAGGCGTCGGTCCGACGCATGTAAACAACAGCCGGCTGGACCGTCGCCCCGCATCTCCGGCCACAAGAAGGAGAGCGTCGCTTGTTCGTGTGTGCCTGTATGTTGTTGTTAAGTATCGAAAATTGGTGTAAAGTGGCTGTTTTGGCCATAAAGTTATCTCCAATGAAATCATCATCACAGCTCAACCAGTTGACTTAGAGAGCTCTACTTAATGCCATTCTACAGGTAAATAACACAGCTACGCTTGGGGATGCGCGGGAATGCGGGAAGCAGTCTGATTAACGAATATACGGTAGCCTAGCCTAGACGTTTTTCGGCCAAAACACCCGGGTTTCGAGGAATATATATATAATACATAGCCGGGGCTGGAGGGTTAAAGGTAATAAATTTCATAAAAAACATTTGCGGTAATTCTGTTTATGAAATTCAGGAAAATTTAATTGTTGATAACTTAATTAATGAACATACTAATACAAATATAACCTTTGATATTAAACTTTCTGATAAGAATAAATGCATTGCTAAATCATAATTATATGTTAACCAAATTTCATAAAAGACCTTATAAATATCGCTTTATTGCCGGAGCAAAATTTGCTACCACTAAAACTTTGTCAAAACAGGTCGTACATTGCTTAAAATACATTAAAAGTACTCATAAACGATATTGTGCTACTATCAAGAATAGAACTGGCATTAACTATTATTGGAGTGTTGACAATTTAGTAGAAGTTATTGATTAACTTAATACCATGCAGAAAGTTACCTCAGTACATAGCTTCGACTTTTCAACTTTGTATACCAATTTGCCTTTAGATTTAGTATTTTCAGAACTTTGCTTTATTATAGATTTGCATTTTGACAGATTTGAAAGTAGTCGTAATCGTTACATAAATGTTAATTCATATTTTAATAATGCGTCACTTAGCTTTGATCCCACTAGTTCAGTATATTTTGATAGAACTAAACTTAAAGATGCCCTTAAATTCCTCCTTTTCAATACTTATGTTAGATTCGAGCACTACATTTTCAAACAAATTAAAATGTAAAACTTGCAAACTAAACAAACCAAAATTGGGACAAGGACAATATAAAGTCAAATTAAATTTATCAAAATCGCTATGTGGAAACAACGCTTACTAAAATAAAAATTATTAAATAAAAGAACACAATCCACCACATAGGGTGTACATTACTACATGAGCAAGTTAATCTGTTTCCCAAGCAAATTAATCTCACATATAACAACGCACTATCGTCACGTTAAAGGAAGTAGTCAAGTTTGGGAAGTCCGGGACGTTCTGGTAAATTTTTACTAAACTCTGCATGAATAAAGAAACATGTTAAATGTCAAAATATTATTTAAAATCAAATTTGCAACATGACAAGACATTAACAATAGTACAAAATACAAATATTGATAAGATATCTATACTATTACAAAATAATATATAAAATACAGTACAGCACTCACTAACGATAGTGCTATCGGGTAGGTACCTGTAAGCATAGCATGCCTCAAGTGACCCCTATCAATAACTACCCTACAAATAACCAACATTTATAGCACAAATAAACTAAGGAAATCGCAAAAGTAAGCAATTGATACTATCGACAATGAATACATATAATATAAAGACAAATAATTGCAAAATATGAAGTAACAACAGATTTAAAGAAAGAGTACTCTTTTAACAAGAACAATCAATTTAAAAAATCATCAATATTAATACTAATAATAGAAAAAGAAAAAGATAAACAATAAATACAGACAAAAAACAATAAATACAGACAAAAAGTAAGCAGAGGTTATACAAGAAACTTCAAGTTAAAAATGCTTGATTAAAATTATTGATGTCAAATTTTAGAATAGTCACAATAATTGACCCTAAAAAGATTAAATTTATGGAACAAATTACTTGCCTCAAAACCTGTCTACTAAGAGTCTGTATAGTAACCTAGCTCTAGCCCAAAAGTCATCTACTTTAGTGCAGATTTTACAAAATCCACGTGCGTGCACGTGAGCGCGCAATAACCTGTTTTTTGGGGGTAATTGCCTTCAATTTTTTACTCTTGTAAAATACGTTTTCGGGGGCTCTGTAGGACCATTCTTTAAGCTTTTTGAGCGGTTTTTCGTGGTTTTTCCTTCATTCCTAACCCATTCGCTATTGTTTCTGGAATAAAACAATCTTTTGAAAACCGGCCGGGTTCTGGTGAACAAACATTACAAAACTAGCCGGGGCTGGACGGGTTAAGGTCAATTATTGTGACTATTTTAAAATTTGATATCAATAATTTTAATCAAGCATTATTAACTTAAAGTTTCTATTATAACCTCCGCTTACTTTTCGTCTGTATGTATTATGTTTATCTTTTTCTATTAATATTAATTTTATAATTAATTGTTCTTGTTAAAAGAGTACTCTTTTGTTTAAATCTATTGTGCCTTCTTCATATTTTCAAATATTTGTATTTATTATATTGTATCTATTCATTGTCAATAGTATCAATTGCTTGCTTTTGCGATTGCCTTAGTTTATTTGTACAATATATGTAGGTTATTAGTAGGGTAGCAATTGTTAGGGGTCACTTGAAGCATGCTATGCTTACAGGTACCTACCCGATAGCACTATCGTTAGTGATAGCCATTTGTATTTTTTACTATTGTTAACCCCTGTCAAACGGGGATGTTTGTAACTTCTACTACCTGCCTGGCAGGCATATTTACCCTAAAAGAGCTTCATTCCATGCTCTTTTTCATGCATAAACAAGAGCCAGAGCGTAATACAATTATGTATCCGTGAAAGGGCGAACTAGAGCTTTCCAGTGACACCTGAATCATCCTTGTACGACCACGGGTTCTCTTGCAACAATTGCGCAACACGAGGGCAAAAACCCTAAAATACGGTAAATTCCAGAGTTTTTACCTTGTCTCGCGAGGCCAGGGATGTGGAATGTTGTGGTGGGGAGCTCAGTCGCCTCACTCGGTCCATGCCGAGCGGTCAGAGCCCGCCTATCGTCCTCCCAACGCGTGGACTCTCTCTCAAGACTCTCTCTCAAGAGCCGATAATGTGCAGATATTGTCGGGCCCTGCAGGGTTGGCCATGGTTCTCTCGCCCGAAATATGTGGGGCCCCGCGGCTGGGGTGTTAATGTCTTGTCAAGTTGCAAATTTAATTTTAATAGAAAATGTTGACACTACAGTAATTGTAGTTTCTTTATTCATGCAGAGTTTAGTAAAATTTACCAGAACGTCCCCGACTTCCCAAAGTGACTAATTCCTTGAACATGACGATAGTGCGTTGTTATGTGTGCGATTATTTTTTCTTGGGAAACAGATTAACTTGCTCATGTAGTAATGTACACCCTATGTGGTGGATTGTGTTCTTTTATTTATAAATTACTATTTTACTTAAGCGTTGTTACCACATAGCGATTTTGATTAGTTGTTTTGTCTTTTTACTGTGTTCGTATAAGTTTTGGTTTGTTTATTTTGCAAGTTTTACATTATAATTGTTAAGTTATTAAATTTGAGATAAGATGTGTGATGGTATCTAGCTATGTGATCACGAGTCGGAGCGGGTGGTGGTGGATGGGATATAATTCCAAATGAAGCCACTACTTTTAAGCTCCTCGGTGGTCTAGTGGTTTAGGTGCTGGAGTGCTGCACTACTGGCCTGGGTTCGAACCCTGGCTGGGGCATGACACAAAAATATTAAAAAGATACAAGAACCTGAACCCATGTATTTCTCTCCATGCAAATTCCTCCACGTTCATGGATTTACAACTCTTCACATCATATTTTAATTATATCTTTTTCACATGCCCATACCAACCAAGCCTGTTTTAGGCATCTTTTCACTGGATATATTAATACCAAACTGCCTCCTTAGCTCCACATTGGTTACCTTACCTTTCAGTTTAACACCACATATCCATCTCATCACTATTATTTCATTATTTTTCATTCTGTTAATATCATCCATATTAACCAAAAATGTTTATATAAGCATAAGTCACTGCACTTCTAATACACAAAGCATACGCTTTTCCCTTCAAACAAAGTGAGAGTCCTTTCATGGTTGGAAGATGTAGCAGCTCTCTAACTTTCCCTCTGCAGTATCTACCTCTAGCAACAGTGAGAACTTGGTCCGACCTTCAGTAAAAAATATTAGTACGGTATCACTAAAGTTACAAAACATGTTTATACGCTCCAGAGTCACACTGCCTCAATTAACATTTTCAGAGAAGGTAAATCAACACAAGCTCACAATCAGTAAATATATGGGGATCTGGGGAAAATGGGAAAGAGAGACAAAAGATAGTATAGTTCACAAATAATTTTAACCGTATCATACAGTATTGCTATCTTCATTATAATTATTTGCTAGCATAGTAGATACTCATTTTAAATAACAAATCTCCCAGAATCATGTGACTCAAGACTCCAGCAGTAAATATTGATTTTCTTGAATGGTCATCCCTTAATTTTCGTGAGTGTCTTCCACAGAGGGGCGTGTTCTACTCGGAAAAATACGGCACTCACCTGTTGACATTTTTCACTACAAGTACACTCACCTTCTGATAGTTTATATTGTGCCCGAAACCAAAGAGAATGAGGTGTCCGTGCGAGTCTGTGGCGGCGATGGTGAAGCCGTCGGGGGACCACTTGGCGTCAAACAGAGCACCATAACCCTGACCCTCGATGGTGTTCTTAAAATTCCATACCAGTGCACCAGAGAAGATGTCCCAGATACATAGTTGGCCTATGGAACAAGGAAGGGGAAGAACTTAACACAGATAACCAGAGCTGTGGAGTCGGAGTCAATTTTGGGGTTACTGGAGTCGGAGTCGGTACTAATGTATGACTCCGAATCCGACTCCATCTATCTTTAAATTGTAAGTAGTGCAGGCAAATACCGATAAAATCCATATGAGGTGTCCGGAAATAAGGTTAAAGTTACCATATAAGGGCTAGGGCCCGTCTGACAATTTTGAAAGATTGATATAGTCCCCCAGAGAAAAGTTAGAAAACCATTCCCCTCGTTTGGTAAGGAGAGAGAAAAAAAGGGGGAGGGGGGGATATGGAGCTGTAACTTTATTATTTTTGTAGCAGGATGCACTTTAGATTTGTTAACATATAAAGATATATCATATTTTTTTTAAACTATAAATAAAATGTATAGTGAGTGTTTTTATAATTTACTATTTGTAGCTTTATACCCTTTCACTTTATAGTTTTTCTTTATAAAAATATACAGTAATCTATATATTTTGGACATTTTTTGTTTTGTTTAATGTTAATGTTTGTAACTTCCTTAACCCATTGAGTACCGGTGCGGTCCTTTTCATTATACTGTGGCAACTATTAGACGATTGTATTCAACTTAAGAATGACCTTTAGCAATAATAAGGCTTCAAACTATCTCAACCAACCCTTTTTGTTCTGATGTGGCGGCGTCTACGCCGTGGGGCCACCTCCCGAGGCTGCCAACCGCGGATGGCTGCCGACCCTCCACAGCCGAAGACAAAAAATCAACGACCAGTGGAGGAAAACCGGATGCCGGCCGCGGGGAGCAGTTTCGGGAGCCAAACCGTCACAACCATCCCCTGCCCCCTCCCTGGGGGCACGGGTCCTTGGAGCGGCTTCGGTCGCGCCGGAAATTTCCACACCTCTCACACCACACACACACATCACACAGTTTTTCCTACACCGAGAAATGACTCTCCGGCTGTCATTTCTCGAAGACTTCTTTTAGCCGGAGACATTGAGAGCAACCCAGGACCCACGTTCACATACATATGTCCAACTTGCTCAAAACCCATCACTTCGAGTCGCCATACTAAGGGTTCAGTTCTCTGCAATTCATGCGGGAACTGGACCCACTTCACCTGCACAACACTTGCCTCCAAGAAACACTACACAAACACCTGGACCTGTTCCTCATGCCCCTCCCTCTCCCAGTCAAATCCCTCACCTAAAACCCGTCCACCTCTCCTCCCCAACCCACCTAACCTTCCCATATCATCCACTCCCCCCCCTAAAACCCGTCCACCTCTCCTCCCTAACCCACCTAACCTTCCCATACCATCCACATCCTCAACTCAACACACCACACCCCATCCTAACCCATTCCAACCCCCATCTCCTGCTCCCCAATCCCCACGCCCACCTCACCCATCCCAACCCCCAGCCCCTCCCTCACCCCCACCCCCACCATCACCCCCACCCCCACCCCCCCCCCATCCTCGTGCAGCAGCACCCAACATACATCGTGCACATAACATTAACATTCTTCAACTGAACATAGATGGCATCAACACAAAGAAACACGAACTCTCACACTTCATCAAACAACACAACATACACATTGCCATCTTACAAGAAACAAAACTCCGCACAACACAAAAAACACCCACATTTCATAATTTCACCACCATCAGACAAGACCGGGCTGTCGGCGGGGGCGGTGGACTCATCACCCTGGTACACAAAGAAATATCATACATAGTAACCAGTGTACAAACCAAATCACTCCTCCCCCCAAATGATAACACAACAGAAATACAGTCAATTAAAATACGCACTGGCAACAACTCCAACATAACCATCATAAACACATACATCCCTCCCCAAACATCCCCTACAGTACCAAATGAATACAGACCACACTTACAACACATCACAAACACCCCACACACCCCACACATCATCCTGGGTGGTGACTTCAACGCCAAGACGTCGGCCTGGTTTGTCGACAACCCCGACACAGACAGAGGGCTGGTACTACAAAACCAAACCGATAACCTCATCATCCTTAACGACATCCATCAACATACCCATATTCCTCACCAAGCCCTCTATAACCCATCATCTCCAGACATCACCTTTTGCTCCCAAGAACTCACCCCCACAACATCCTGGAGGGTGGTCAGAACCTTAGGCTCTGACCACCTCCCGATCATTATCACCACCAAAACCAGACTCACCCCAGCTAGCCACAAACACACATACACCAATTATAAAAGAGCTAACTGGGAAGCATTCACAAATGAGACAGAACAACACTTCACAACTCTAAACAGTACACCCATCACTAACATCAACAATGCTGTACACATACTCAATAAAACTATCCAAAACGCTGACAAGAAACACATTCCAAGAGGTAACAGAAAAAGACACAACCCCAACTTCACACCAGAAATTCAAAACCTCATCAGACAACGCGACATACTGAAACACTCCCCAGCACCCCACACACAAGACATCACACAACAAATTCAAGCACTCAACACCCAAACTAACAACAAAATACAAGAACAACAAAAACTAAATTGGAATAACTTCCTACAAACACTTGATCACAAAACAAACCCCAAAAAACTATACAAAACACTAAACAGCATCACACTTTCCAACAGCAACACAACACAATCACATGCTGCAATCACAACAACAGACTCTACTCCTTCATGTAAACAACAAGCAAACACTCTCATCAATCACTTTTCACATGTCAGCCACCTAAAACCTCACAAAGACGACCGACGTGTCATCCGACGTAAGAGACAATTCCCCACAGACCCTGACTATACACCCTTCACCAATTACCAGACAAAGCATATCATCAACAATCTCAAGCACTCACCCGCCTGTGGCCTAGACAACATAAGCAACATACACCTCAGACACCTGGGACCACAAGGCATACAAGCACTCACTAACATATCAAACTACAGCTATTCACACAACACAATACCAGACATTTGGAAGCATGGTATCATCATCACATTCCCCAAACCCAACAAAGACCCCACGCTACCCTCCTCGCACCGCCCCATCACACTCCTTTGCTCCCCCTCCAAAGTCATGGAACGCCTAGTATTACAACTAATTACACCTGACCTACCCCTAGCTCCAACACAACATGGCTTTAGGCCACTGCACTCCACAAACACTCTTCTCACAGACCTTACACAAAGAGCTTTCGACGGCATCAATTCAGCTAGACCACCACACAGATCACTATTAGCCACACTCGACATTAGTAAAGCCTTCGATGCCATCCCCCGCCACAACCTAACAAACAAAATCTACAACACAAACATGCACAACAACACAAAACGGTGGCTGGCCAACTTCCTAGCAGGCAGATGTGCACACGTATCTTTTGCCGGTCAGTCATCTAAAATCAGAAACTTTCCAAACGGAGTCCCACAAGGATCCGTCCTATCGCCCGCACTCTTCAATCTGTACATGCACGATATAACTACACCCAATACGCCCCAAATAAACTTAGCCTCCTATGCAGATGACATAACACTCACATGCACACACCATAACCCAAAAAGAGCAACAGATCTCCTTCAACCCTATCTCAACACACTACATGGCTGGTGCACTACAAACAGACTTAATCTAGCCCCAGCCAAATCCACCGCAACCCTGCTCACAAGTTGGACAGAACACGAATACATCCCTCAACTCACCATAAACAACACACCCCTAACACATACACACACACCCAAAATCCTAGGAGTAACATATAATACTCATATGACATTCAAACAGCACACCACAAACATTAAAAAGAAACTGACACCCAGACTTAACGCCCTCAGGTCACTTGCTCACACAAAATTTGGACACAACAAAGAAACTACCACCACAGTATATAAACAATACATAAGATCAGTGATGGAATACGCAAGCCCAGCCTGGGCTTCTAACCTAGCTGAAACACATCATAAGACCTTACAGACTATTCAAAACAAAGCCCTGAAGATCATTACAGGCTGCACAGCTACTGCACCCACAGATCACCTACATCAAGAAACCAAAATCCTCAAAGTCAAAGACCATCTGGACATGAGAGGCACTCAATTCCTGGCAGCAGCCTCCACGAACCAAGACCACCCACTAAACTACATGGCAACACACCCACAGACACCAAGAAATATCAAAACAACACCCAGCACACGGTATCACACACAATTATTGTCCTCTCTCCCTCCCTGCCCACCCCGAACCAACTTCCAGAAGCACATCCATACTCATATCTCTCACCGATCCATCCACTCACTCACAGACAACACGCAGCTGCATGCACGACCTCCCGAAATCCATCCTTCCGAATCCTCCCTTCCTCGCGAGGACAGAGTCCACCTGGCCAGGCTGAGATGCGGACACCATCCAGCTCTCCTGAGCTATCAGAAGAGACTGGATGACTCCGTTGTCGACACCTGCCCGGGATGTAACACAGCACCCCATACCATTAAACACATCATAGAAGACTGCATTTCACACAACCACTTACGCCAACAACACAATCTACACTCAATGAGAGCTCTGTGGGAAAGCCCGATCGTGGCCATGGCCTTTCTCAGGGACTCGGGGCTGTTCGGCCAGGCAGCTTAGGCAACAACAACAACAACCAACCCTTTTAACTACCACAGATCCTTCTTAAGCTGCATAATATCGTCTAAATATAGTTCAAATAAAATATAACACGTCGCTGGTACTCAAAGTGTTAATAAATAATAATAAAAAAATAAAATAATTGTCTTGATAGCGTAATGCATAATTGCGCGGAATTTTGGTGTGAGTATCCTAGGTTCGAGTCCTTGGAGTGCCATTGCCACATGTATTTGTTGATTTCATTCATTGAGTTTAGAAGTCAAGTTGGTTGGTGAACAAATTAAAATGTAAAACTTGCAAACTAAACAAACCAAAACTGGGACGATACAAGATAAAGGTAAAATAACTTATCAAAATCGCTATATGGAAATAACGCTTACTAAAATCAAATTTATGAAATAAAAGAACACAATCCACCACATAGGGTGTACATTACTACATGAGCAAGTTAATCTGTTTGCCAAGCAAATTAATCGCACACATAACAATGCACTATCGTCACATTCAAGGAATTAGTCAATTTGGGAAGTCCGGGACGTTCTGGCAAATTTGACTAAACTCTGCACGAATAAACTACTATTATTTTATATTATAATGTAAAACTTGCAAAATAAACAAACCAAAACGTATACGAACACAGTAAAAAGACAAAACAACTAATCAAAATCGCTATGTGGAAACAACGCATTAAGTAAAATTAATAATTTATAAATAAAAGAACACAACCCACTACATAGGGTGTACATTACTACATGAGCAAGTTAATCTGTTCCCCAAGCAAACTAATCGCACACATAACAACGCACTATCGTCACGTTCAAGGAATTAAGTCACTTTGGGAAGTCGGGGACGTTCTGGTAAATTTTACTAAACTCTGCATGAATAAAGAAACTACAATTAGTGTCAAAATGTTATATTAAAATCAAATTTGCAACCTGACAAGACATTAACAATAGTACAAAATACAAATAGCACTCACTAACGATAGTGCTATCGGGTAGGTACCTGTAAGCATAGCATGCCTCAAGTGACCCCTACCAATTGCTACCCTACAAATAACCTATATTTATCGTACAAATAAACTAAGGAAATCTCAAAAGCAAGCAATTGATATTATCGACAATGAATAGATACAATATAATGAAGGAAAATAATTGCAAAATATGAAGAAGCAACAACAGATTTAAACAAAGAGTACTCTTTTAACAAGAACAATTAATTTTAAAAAACAATAATAATAATAATAGAAAAAGATAAACAATACATACAGACAAAAAGTAAGCAGATATTATTATAATGTAAACTTGCAAAATATACAAGAAACTTAAAGTTAAAAATGCTTGATTAAAATTATTGATGTCAAATTTTAGAATACAGCTACAATAATTAACCTTAAAAAGATTACATTTATATAACAATTTACGTGCTATAGCCTTCAAACCCAAACCAAGTTAAGGTGTTAAAAATCAGCCTGATGAGTGATGATTCAAGTTAGCAGGGTATGGTGTGTGCTTTCAATCAAATTTGTACTAAAGTAGAAGAATTTTGGGCTAGAGCTAGGTTACTATACAGACTCTTAGTGGACAGAGGTATTGTTGTAAGTAAATTGTTGCATAAATTTAATCTTTTTAAGGTCAATTATTGTGACTACTTTAAAATTTGATATCAATAATTTTAATCAAGCATTATTAATTTGATGGGCTGGTCTATCAGAGTGAGAACTGAGCGATCTCTGCCATACCCATAGCTTACTCTGACTGTTTCTTTTACTTACATATTTTCTAGATCTCAAGTGACGGCGTCTCTTCCGTGGATTGACCTCCCAATCTACCAAGATTGGAAGCCAAAGCGTCACATTTTTCCCTTGCCCCACAACCTTCTCTTCATAATTGCTGAGGGGCACAGGGCCCTGGGTGGGGCTTTGGTTTCCCGGGCGTTTCCGCACCCTCCTCAGCTCCCCGCCATGGAGTGGCTTCGGTCACCCAGGCTTTATTGTGGTTGGCAGGGAGGGTTCTGTGGGGGCGCTCGGTTATGGCCCTGGCCTTGCTCGGGGCCTTGGGGCTGTTCGGCCAGGCAGCTTGGGGAACAACAACAACTGTATAACCTCTGCTTACTTTTTGTCTGTATGTATTAATCCTTTCACGCACTGGACGCAATTTGACCCTATTCTGGGATACTTAAAAACCTTGTGACCATCAGGGGTGTTTAGAAACCTTTAGTTTAGTGACTTCAACCTCTGCAGTTGTCTTTGAGTTAGCTATGGGCAGAAAACTAATTTTGGAGAGGTAATTATAAGATTGAGAGAACTCTATTTCAAAATACTAATCGGCAACCCTGGCGTCCACAGGATAGCGAGAGGGTTAATTGTTTACATTTTTCTATTGTTATTATTATTTTTTTATAATAATGTTTTAGATTAATTGTTCTTGTTAACCCGTACAGCCCCAGCGACGCGTCTGACGCGTCATTGATGTATGTAACGCACAGCCCCAGAGACGCGCCTGACGCGTCACCCTAATTGCGCCGACCGTAACCTCAGGTGTAGCCACTCAAGAGGGCTCAGATTTGTATGGGAACTGTGTACGTATCCCACGCAACCATGCCGATGGTTGAAAACTCTCAAAGTCCACGTGCGTGCGCGCGAGCGCGCAATAACCTGTTTTTTTGGGATAATTGCCTTCAATTTTTTACTCTTGTAAAATCCGTTTTCGGGGGCTCTGTAGGACCATTTTTTAAGCTTTGTGAGCGGTTTTTCGTGGTTTTTCCTTCATTCCTAACCCATTCGCTATTGTTTCTGGAATAAAAAAAAAAATTGAAAACCGGCCGGGTTCTGGTGCGCAAACATTACAAAACTAGCCGGGGCTCCACGGGTTAAAAGAGTACCCTTTGTTAAAATCTGTTTTGTTTGCAAGTTTTACATTTTAATTGCTTCTTCATATTTTGCAATTATTTCTCTTTATTATATTGTATCTATTCAATGTCGATAGTAGCAATTGCTCGCTTTTGCGATTTCCTTAGTTTATTTGTACCAAAAATGTAGGCTATTTGTAGGGTAGTAATTGTTAGGGGTCACTTGAGACATGCTATGCTTACAGGTACCTACCCGATAGCACTATCGTTAGTGAGTGTTATTTGTACTGTATTTTGTACTATTGTTGATGTCTTGTCAAGTTGCAAATTTAATTTTAATAGAACATTTTGACAGTAATTGTAGTTTCTTTATTCATGCACAGTTTAGTAAAATTTATCAGAACATCCCCGACTTCCCAAATTGACTAATTCCTTGAACGTGACGATAGTGCGTTATGTGTATGATTAGTTTGCTTGGGAAACAGATTAACTTGCTCATGTACTAATGTACACCACCCTATGTGGTGGATTGTGTTCTTTTATTTATAAATTACAGTATTATTTTACTTAACCCGGGAACTGCCGGGAGACTCTTAAGAGTTCCCCCGGCGGACTGCGGGAAGACTTAAGAGTAAGGGGAAATTTTTTTTTTTTAAAACACCCAAAAAAAAAAGTTTATATTTGTTTATTTATTTTTTTTTTTTTGGCCCCTGGGCCATGCCAAATATCACTCCTCCAACTCCCCTCCTTCCCCACTTTCCTCCCCTCCTTCCCCACTTTCCTCCCCTCCTTCAGTTATCACCTATTTTCCCTGTTATTCCCTTATTCTGTGGTTAATTTTCGTGCTAACATTAGCGAGTTGGTAGCAGGGCGTTGTCATCACTGTTACCAAGCGTGGGAAAGAGCGAGAGAGAGACTATTGCGGAACAGTGTCTCTCCAGACAAGGGGAGGTGTGGAGGGCAGGGAGGTTGCCTCAGCCATACATTATGTAACTCCCGGCCTGTATCGCCGATTTTGACCATCCAAACACTGTTTCCACTTGTTTTATTGTTGTTGTTGTTGTTCCCTAAGCTGCCTGGCCGAACAGCCCCGAGTCCCTGAGGAAGGCCATGGCCACGATCGGGCTTTCCCACAGAGCTCTCATTGAGTGTAGATTGTGTTGTTGGCGTAAGTGGTTGTGTGAAATGCAGTCTTCTATGATGTGTTTAATGGTATGGGGTGCTGTGTTACATCCCGGGCAGGCGTCGACAACGGAGTCATCCAGTCTCTTCTGATAGCTCAGGAGAGCTGGATGGTGTCCGCATCTCAGCCTGGCCAGGTGGACTCTGTCCTCGCGAGGAAGGGAGGATTCGGAAGAATGGATTTCGGGAGGTCGTGCATGCAGCTGCGTGTTGTCTGTGAGTGAGTGGATGGATCGGTGAGAGATATGAGTATGGATGTGCTTCTGGAAGTTGGTTCGGGGTGGGCAGGGAGGGAGAGAGGACAATAATTGTGTGCGATACCGTGTGCTGGGTGTTGTTTTGATATTTCTTGGTGTCTGTGGGTGTGTTGCCATGTAGTTTAGTGGGTGGTCTTGGTTCGTGGAGGCTGCTGCCAGGAATTGAGTGCCTCTCATGTCCAGATGGTCTTTGACTTTGAGGATTTTGGTTTCTTGATGTAGGTGATCTGTGGGTGCAGTAGCTGTGCAGCCTGTAATGATCTTCAGGGCTTTGTTTTGAATAGTCTGTAAGGTCTTATGATGTGTTTCAGCTAGGTTAGAAGACCAGACTGGGCTTGCGTATTCCATCACTGATCTTATGTATTGTTTATATACTGTGGTGGTAGTTTCTTTGTTGTGTCCAAATTTTGTGTGAGCAAGTGACCTGAGGGCGTTAAGTCTGGGTGTCAGTTTCTTTTTAATGTTTGTGGTGTGCTGTTTGAATGTCATATGAGTATCATATGTTACTCCTAGGATTTTGGGTGTGTGTGTATGTGTTAGGGGTGTGTTGTTTATGGTGAGTTGAGGGATGTATTCGTGTTCTCCTGTCCAGCTTGTGAGCAGGGTTGCGGTGGATTTGGCTGGGGCTAGATTAAGTCTGTTTGTAGTGCACCAGCCATGTAGTGTGTTGAAGGAGATCTGTTGCTCTTTTTGGGTCATGGTGTGTGCATGTGAGTGTTGTTGTTGTTGTTGTTCCCCAAGCTGCCTGGCCGAACAGCCCCAAGGCCCCGAGCAAGGCCATAACCGAGCGCCCCCACAGAACCCTCCCTGCCTACCACAATAAAGCCTGGGTGACCGAAGCCACTCCATGGCGGGGAGCTGAGGAGAGTGCGGAAACGCCCGGGAAACCAAAGCCCCACCCAGGGCCCTGTGCCCCTCAGCAATTATGAAGAGAAAGTTGAGGGGCAAACGAAAAATGTGACGCTTTGGCTTCCAATCTTGGTAGATTGGGAGGTCAATCCACGGAAAAGACGCCGTCACTTGAGATCTAGGAAATACATAAGTAAAAGGAACAGTCGGAATAAGCTATGGGTATGGCAGAGATTGCTCAGTTCTCACTCTGATAGACCAGCCCATCACCAGGCATGTGAGTGTTATGTCATCTGCATAGGAGGCTAAGTTTATTTGGGGCGTATTGGGTGTAGTTATATCGTGCATGTACAGATTGAAGAGTGCGGGCGATAGGACGGATCCTTGTGGGACTCCGTTTGGAAAGTTTCTGATTTTAGATGACTGACCGGCAAAAGATACGTGTGCACATCTGCCTGCTAGGAAGTTGGCCAGCCACCTTTTTGTTGTTGTGCATGTTTGTGTTGTAGATTTTGTTTGTTAGGTTGTGGCGGGGGATGGCATCGAAGGCTTTACTAATGTCGAGTGTGGCTAATAGTGATCTGTGTGGTCTAGCTGAGTTGATGCCGTCAAAAGCTCTTTGTGTAAGGTCTGTGAGAAGAGTGTTTGTGGAGTGCAGTGGCCTAAAGCCATGTTGTGTTGGAGCTAGGGGTAGGTCAGGTGTAATTAGTTGTAATACTAGGCGTTCCATGACTTTGGAGGGGGAACAAAGGAGTGTGATGGGGCGGTGCGAGGAGGGTAGCGTGGGGTCTTTGTTGGGTTTGGGGAATGTGATGATGATACCATGCTTCCAAATGTCTGGTATTGTGTTGTGTGAATAGCTGTAGTTTGATATGTTAGTGAGTGCTTGTATGCCTTGTGGTCCCAGGTGTCTGAGGTGTATGTTGCTTATGTTGTCTAGGCCACAGGCGGGTGAGTGCTTGAGATTGTTGATGATATGCTTTGGCTGGTGATTGGTGAAGGGTGTATAGTCAGGGTCTGTGGGGAATTGTCTCTTACGTCGGATGACACGTCGGTCGTCTTTGTGAGGTTTTAGGTGGCTGACATGTGAGAAGTGATTGATGAGAGTGTTTGCTTGTTGTTTACATGAAGGAGTAGAGTCTGTTGTTGTGATTGCAGCATGTGATTGTGTTGTGTTGCTGTTGGAAAGCGTGATGCTGTTTAGTGTTTTGTAGAGTTTTTTGGAGTTTGTTTTGTGATCAAGTGTTTGTAGGAAGTTATTCCAATTTAGTTTTTGTTGTTCTTGTATTTTGTTGTTAGTTTGGGTGTTGAGTGCTTGAATTTGTTGTGTGATGTCTTGTGTGTGGGGTGCTGGGGAGTGTTTCAGTATGTCGCATTGTCTGATGAGGTTTTATAATTTCTGGTGTGAAGTTGGGGTTGTGTCTTTTTCTGTTACCTCTTGGAATGTGTTTCTTGTCAGCGTTTTGGATAGTTTTATTGAGTATGTGTACAGCATTGTTGATGTTAGTGATGGGTGTACTGTTTAGAGTTGTGAAGTGTTGTTCTGTCTCATTTGTGAATGCTTCCCAGTTAGCTCTTTTATAATTTTATTGTTGTAACAGGTTAATACCTTTATAATCAACCTATAATAGGTGTATATGGATAAGTATTAATGCTATTTATGGTAAAATAACGATGTTAGTGATGGGAACAGCTCAAATACGTCAGCACAGGAGTGTGGTGTCTCATACCCCCCATGCGCACTTCTTAGGTTAAGCATTGTTTCCACATAGCGATTTTGATTAGTTATTTTGTCTTTTTACTGTGTTCGTATACGTTTTGGTTTGTTATTTTGCAAATTTTACATTATAATATAGGAAATATATAGGGCCTAAATTCCTAATATTTAATTGCAAACAGGGGAGTCGGAGTCGGTTGTACCATAAAATTGAGGTGTAGGAGTCGAAGGTTTTGTGCACAGACTCCACAGCACTGCGATTACTATAGGTTTGACTCCTGTAAGGAGATTAGGAAAACCTAATATTTAGTAGTGGCCCCGTAATCATTGACGAACATGCCTATTACATAAGGCATCCTCTTCAAACACTAATCCGCCGTAGTTTGAATCTACCGCGCAGAGCATTTAAAAACTGAGGAGCCTTCATCATGAGCGCACGCGACCTCACTCATGGCTTCAGTCATTATGAATTGGGTTCTCACTACGAAAAAACTTCGTAAAAAATAAAAACAAAAAGAAAATAAGAATAACTATCCAATAAGCTTTCCATCATATCGTGGATGTACTTGTGTGGATTTCTGACCAGACGCTGATTCAGGCGTCATTCCTCCTTCACTGACATATCAAGTAAACCAAAATCCTTAATACATCAACGAATGGGAAGGGGACGGTCGGGAGGGCCCCAGTCGTCAATGATTACGGGGCCACTACTAAATATTAGGTTTTCCTAATCTCCTTACAGGAGTCAAACCTATAATTTATCAGTGGCCCCTCCATCATTGACGAACATGCCTGATATCTAAGACTGGAGGGGGACATTCGTAATCATATCATAACTCTAGAAAAGCAGATAATAAAAACAACCACATAGTATTCTTACTTTTGAAAAATGTATTTAATACGGCGTAGGCCGGAAATATACAAGAAAAAGGGGGTTCAGGCAGGTGCGTGCTTCAAAGAAGCCTGCCTGACAAAAATAGGTAACCCTGAAGATTCTGAACACAGATCTGTAGTTACAAAAGGCACCCCACTCAACGAGTGGTGACAAATAATAAGTTATAAGTTTATATGTGCACATCATAAACCCCAAAATACATGTGGAGATCAATTGCTAATGAACTCCATTGAACTAATGTTACATTGCTTTCGCAGCTAAAACTACTATAACAACACCGTTGTTTTGTACTAAACTTTGTACTAGCACAAATTCTCTCAGAGAAATTTTCATATCACATTTCAACCTTAAATTGTATCACAGTTCTCATACTCCGGCGGGGTCTAGGGTGTCCTATGTCAACTGACTGCACCCCCCCCCCCCCCTTTCCTTGAAAATAAACATAAGTGACTGCAGGGCCACCTAGACCCTCTGCCTTAAAGCTATACATGGTAAGGAAGGTTTGTCTAGAGCAACTGACAAGTATCTAGAGAGAAACGTATGATTAGACGCCCACAACTGTGTGGACGCAATATCTTCAACTGAAAAGTTTTTCAGGAAACGTAAAGAGGCCGCCCACTTGCGTAAATCGTGGGCCCTACCCACAACGCCGGGATTACTCTCTTTAATGACTTCTACTAGAAGAGAGGCTAATCGCCGTTTAAGTAAGCGTTTACCCGTACTCGCTACCCATAAAGCACCTTGGGGGTTATGAGGAGCTATTCTTAAATATTTGGTTAGAGCTTGCACTGGACATAAATTATGATGCACCTTTCCCCTTTTTAACGCCGGCACCGTGAATTCAGAAAACACGTGTGCACTATGCTCATTCTTGGCTACAAACGCCGGGGAGGGTGCAATGGAAATTGAATCATTAAGTCTACCAAACCTAAGACAATTAGGTGTGTTGCTCATCGCCGCCAGCTCAGACACTCTGTTTCCGGTGGCCAAAGCCAAAAGGAAAACTGCCTTCTTTAAGATTAAAGCAAAGTCTGCAGTATTTTGATACAGACGAGAATGAAGTAAAGACAAAGCTTTGTCCAGAGACCAAGTAGGCATGAGCTGACGGGGAGGTGGGCGGAGTTTAAAACACGCTCTCATAAATCCTGTTTCCTCCGCCACCGGTATGGATAGACCTGTAAGGTCGAAAAAGGGCACTCTAATCGCAGTTAAGTGATTCTTCAGAGTAACCACAGATAAACGTTTCTGCTCAAACAGATAGTTCAAGTAATTAAAAACCAATGCCACTGAGGGTACAGTTTGTTCCGTTCTAACAATCCAAGAAGTAAAAGCTTTCCAATGAGATTGATATTGTCGCTTAGTAGACTGAGTATATTGATTGAGCAATTTATTGGTCACATCCCTACCGTATGGTGCTAGCCACTTGGCCTCCTGAATGTCCATAATGCAAAAGTCAGCGAGGTCTCTAGGTTGCCAATCGTGTCTAAGTGGAAGTACCTGACCGGGAGCGATACCGGGTCCGGGCACCACATTATTAACTGCTGGCACCACACCTGCGCCGGCCACAGGGGCGCGATTAGCGAGACTAAGCCTCGATAAACTCGTAGTTTGTTCACTACGTGGCACATTAGTGACGCATCTGGCGGTGGAAACAGATAGATGGAGCTCCATCTGTTCCAGTCTGTCACTAGGGCGTCTGGCCCCCCTGCCGGCGTTATCGTCCGGCGGGTGAGGTATAGAGGGAGCTTGTGAGTCTCCTCGGACGCAAAAAGATCCACTTGTGGATGGGAGAGCTCCGCAATCATTAGGTCGAAAATGGGTTGCTTGAGCTCCCATTCTACTGTCGTGCTCTGTCTCCGGGACAGAGCGTCTGCCCAGACGTTCGCTACGCCTGGGAGATAAGATGCGTGAAGATAAATATCTAGACTGGTGGCTAGAACAAAAATCTCTTCCGACACGAGTAGCAACTTCCTTGACCTCGTTGACCCTTGTTTCTGAATACAGTGAACTGCATTCAGATTGTCCATTCTGAAGGCCACTGACTTGCCCCGTAACGCCGGGCCGTGAGCCTGAAGGAAATACAATGGGACTAGTAACTCTTTGACATTTATGTGAGCGATTTCTAAGTGGGACCAAAGTCCCTGACCCTGGTGCCCCTGATTTGACTGAAATCCCCACCCTATGGTGCCTGACGCATCCGTGTCTACCCATACCGTTGGAGGAGGAGAGGTCCATGACATGATTGAGTGCAATGTTTCCCTCTTCGCCCAGACCGCTAGTAAGGTGTGGATTAATTTTGGTATGGGCCATAATTTTCCCGCCGGTAAGAGTGGGAAATATTTGTTGCCCTCCAATATTAATCGTTTTACTTTCAACCGGCCCAACTTGACAGTTAGCTGAATCCAGTTGAGAGAGCCGACCAGAGACTCCCAGACTCTTCGTGTCGTAGTCAGACTGTGAAGAAACCTGAACAGTTTCCTGCGAAACCTGTTGCGATTGTCCACACTCTGACTCAGAGTGAGAGCGGCGGTGTCCCAGACCAGCCCTATCCACTGAATTACTCTTGAGGGAACAAGGTTTGACTTTACCAGATTTACCTTGAAGCCTAGAGTTTTGACATGATTTAAAATGATATTGACATGTTTTATGCATAATTGTTGTGTCTCTGCCACCACCAGCCAGTCGTCTAGATACCACAACACTCTGATTCCCTGTTTTAACAATGGCATCAGGGCTTGCCTGACTAGTTTGGTGAATAATCGAGGTGCTAGGTTCAAACCGAACGGCATCCTCTGAAAAACAAAATTTTGGTGCCTGATCCTCAAGGCCAGAAACCTTTGAAATCTTTTGTTGACCGACACGTGCCAATAGGCGTCTGTCAGGTCTAGGGAACACATCCAGCCACCCGGCGGAAGTGTTAGCCTGATTTGATGAACTGTTAACATTCTGAAAGACTCGTTGTAAATGTGAAGATTCAGATACGACAGGTCTACGACCGGCCTCATCTGAACACTGTCCCGTTTGGGAACCAAAAACAGTTTTGACGTGAATACAGGGTAATCTGGGGGTACCGGGATGATGACATTCTTGGCAATCATCTCCTGGACCAGCAGCTCCACCTCTAATGAAACACAATTTGCCGTTGTCGGCTGACGTAAGCGAGGTCGCCGGAGCCACTGCCAAGTGATGCCTTTGCGTGCCACCATCCGTGCCCAGGTTTTTAACGGCCATGCTTGGTGACACGTTCGGAACGACCCAGTTAGCAGACAAGGGTTCGCCGGCTGTACTTCCCTCGGTTCCTCCGGCTCTAAGGTAGGCACTGGGAGTGAGAAAGACTTTAGTTTTTTGATGGTGGTTTTGGTGGTGTTGGCCGCTTCGCCGGCTGGCTGGTGTGGGCCGAAGACTGGCCCTGACCCGGCTTATACTGGCCGCGTCCCCTCTGTCCTGAAAACCCTCTCTGTCTATGCCTGAACTGACCCAGGGGGGATTGGGAGGACTTAGGCGGAAGAAACGGCTTAGAACCCCCTGGCTGAGCTTTAGTAGGAGGCTTAGGTTTGGGGAAGTTAAATGCGGGTTTCTTAGCCTGTGCGGGACTGTGCTTCACGGCCTGTGCCATGTTAAACACTGTTCGCCATACATCAGGGGACATTAAAGAAGGTGTAAGTACTGGGGACATAACCACCTGGTTAGCAATGCGATCAGGCAGCTTGCGAACTAATGACATTCTAAGATCCTGTCGTGCTCGCACCGCCTCAAGTAAGGCTGTGCGTATGTCACCTAAGGATTGAATTGACGACTGAAGAATCAGACGCCGGGATAATTCAACTGATCTTCGAGCATCCGCGTCTGCGATTGCCTGAGTAGACCTGAGTAAAGACTTAGCCACCTGTTGAGAAACTATGTACTGTGAAAACAGGCGGAAAGCTTTTCCCCTAAGCCTAAATTCTCTGTCTAGGTGAGAAGGGGTAGGGGTAATGAATGGTTCCTTTAGTTCACAAAGATTAATCTTAGGGGCAGCTAAAAAGGAAAATAAAGCTGACGGAACTCCGCCGGCAGAACCTACCGGCATTGAGAACCATGAATGTGTATCCTGAGGGATCTGGTGGGAAGATTTAGAAGTGAAAGTGGTTGCAAAGTTCTGAGCCTCTACCTCCCAATCCACCCAAGGTCCTGGTCCTAACTGTCCCACCTTCAACACTGGATTAGCTGTCTCGTCTGTGACGGTCTGTAAATCTAGTTCAGGAGTAATAGCCAACAGAGCCTTAATATCATTAAACCCATCCAGCTTAGACCAGTCTGAAAAAAGTTTTGAAGCTGAGGCAGGGGGTAAAGCAGGCTTAGATGCATAAACAAAATAATCCTGATAATAATAACTAGGTATAGCCTTGATATTTACATCCAAAACATTACCCAAGGCATCCAATGCCCTTAATTTCTTAGACTTATTTCCCTGGATAAACCACTCACGTGGTACCGGGAGTTCCCCTGACAAGGTAGGCTGGGCAAGCTCTGGCTTAGAGGGGTTCAAAGGGACCCATGACTCGTCTGGCCCATAAAGCAGGGGCATAGCTACCTTTCTAAGAGGCGCTTTGTCTAGAGGGGGTGGATTAACATCCGTAATGACCCTGACATTTGACGTAGTGAATGCCGCCGTAGCTGGCTTAGAGCTCCCTGCCGGTGACAGAGTAGGAGGGTTAGGAATCTTAGATAAATCGATTGACGTTATCAGAGGCCGTACCGCAGAACCTGTCAAGGGAGCCCCCAAGTCCATTGTGGGGTTTTCTCGTTGTTGATTAAAGAATTTTGATAGAGCATGAGTAAGTAACCCATCAATTTCTTGTGCTGTAACAAACTGGTTAGGTGCAGAACTTTCAGGTGAATTAGTATTATCATGGGCGGCGTCCAGGCCTGAGCCTGACCCTTGTCCTTCCCTATCTGAAATTAATGACACTTCATCTTGTCCCTCCCGATCCTCCTGAGAAGACCCCGCCGAGGCAGGGGCACCTTGTTTCCAAGATAAATCAGGGATAGAGGATGGGGTCGCCGCGTCCCTGTGGACATCGGCTACTGTGTGACTCGTATGAGTCGGACGTGGATGGACAGACCCTGGCTGAGCAAAACGCCAAACACCGAGGCTCTGGCCTACGCTCTCTTGAGAGTCTGAAACATTCTCAATTATTGAATATCCTGAACTCTCCATTTCTAGGGTTAAAATATCAATAGGTAAATCTTGTTTAGGGACAGGCGCTTCACTATACTCTGAGGCTGTAACAGAAACATTGTCAGGTGTAGAGGTACGATGAGATGCACTAGACTTAGAAGAATGTCGAGAGGACTTCTTATGGGAATCCTTTTTGGAGGATTTGTGGCTACGGTGTGACCGCGAACTGGACCTAGGTTTGGAAGAATCACCACCATGGTCCCTGGGGGAAGCTTCAGTCTTGCACTTCTTACTAGCCGGGGAAGAGGCCCGACTTGAAGACCGTTGTCTGAGGGGAGACCTTGACCTCGATCTCGCCTGCGACGAGGAGGTGGCTGCCGGGGGAGTAGGCTCTCTCGGGCGTTTAAACGTCTCCACAGACGATACAGAATCCTGGCTAGTCTCTGTCGGCTTAAAACCCCTTACTCTAGAGGTACGTTTAGGGGGAGGGTGCTCTGACAGCAACTTATCCCAAAGTGGGACGTTGTCACATTGAAGTGACTTATGTGCGACAATGGTAGTGTAGGCCGACATTTGTTGTCTGACCTCTCTCAACGCTACCGCCGCGGTCTTGTCATTGTCACACAGGACTTTATTGGTTAATTGGGAGCAAAAAGAACAATTACGTGTAACCCAGAGACCCCTTGAACGGTCTAGACATCTAACACACCTTATGCAAAGGGTATGTGCAAAAATTGGGATACCCGCGCAAGTAGGGGTAATGCACAGGGCAAAAACTGGGGTGACATTAGCCATGACAGAGACTGGTGAGAGGAACTACCGCCGGGTCTGTATTGGTCCGCCGGAGCTCAGCTCTGGAAAAATAAAGAAAATTTCCAGGAATTAATGCTCATAAGGTTAACCCAAGTGTTCGCATACAAGTGTTAATAACCCGCCGGGTAACGGGATGCAAAGACACAGCTAACACATCTCGCCACGCGGCTGGGTATAAAGAGGCTAAACAAGTCTTCTTAGCTAAGAACATGAAGAATACCCTCTGATATAATGGTCCAGTATGGCACTAATAGTCTGTAGGAGGTGGTGACTGTCTCAAGATTCAATTTTGTAACAAAGCCCCCCTCATAAAGACGCCGGCCCTTGAAATATTTTAGTAGAATAGCCCAGGGCAGGAATATACGAGATCTGATTTTTAAACGAATTGTCCCAAACGATCGTCGTAAAAATAGAAGGCGGCGATACTGAAAGTATCACCCAATTAAGGTTAATCGAAATTGAATTTGTTTATAAATTCCTTAGTTCCTATACTTAGGGACACCCGCCGGGTGTGGAAATCGATTTGGTTAAACCTCACTGATCCTTCAAATGCCGTAAGAGTAAAGGCGGCGATACACAGAGTATCACTCACATGGATTGGTTAACTATAAGAGACCTAAGTCGTTTTATCCCACCCTGCTAAGGTGCACCCGCCGGGTGAGAAGTCTAAAAGTTAACCCCACAAGTTCCTGACCCCACTACTTTGTAAAAGATCGCCGGGGAGGAACGCCTAAACAACAGCTAGGTTTTCCCCGTGGTTTGTCGTAAACCAGGTAGAAAAACCTATAAAAAACGAGTGTTCTCACGAACGTCGTTTCTTTATATATAACTAAATATATATGTAAGGATGGGTACAGCCATCCCGCCGGGAAATATAAAGGAGGCCTGAAACCAGGCACCCACAGATACGCAGTCCTGGAGAGCCACAGACACCTCCCCTCGCCGGGGAACCAGCCAGTGTTAACAACCACGTGTGGCCTAACACTGCTCATCGGTCAGGTTTTTTCACGGTGAAACCGAGAAAAAACCCGCCGGAAGGCAAACCCCACCCTGAACAGACACCATCTGAACAATACGACACGAGGAGAGACACGCACGACTAACCAAGGTCACAACATAATCCGTGGAATTAGCCAATACACAACTAAACCAGGAAACAAATATAGTCCGAGGAATTAGCCAATACACAACTAAAACCCGGATACACATGACACAGTAGGGTATATTTATAAAATAAATAATAACACTAGACATGTGGCAAAGCTACGAGCGGCTGGCTAGGCCTAGGTAGACGGCATGAAAATAGTTGAAATATAAACACACACTGGAATATCACAACAGGAACCACCGCCAACACACCACCGAAGCGATAACTTCCCAACCCCGGGAAGCCTGACACGGACCCAGAAAAAACTTCACTAAGTGAAGAAAAATACGCTGGGAACGTCAGCAAACACACAGCTTACCTCATCAGAAGGATAAAAGGCAGCAATAATTAACGCGTAATGAAAGCCGCCTGCATCACCAACTAAACCAAACTGTGAAAAGTTCACGTGTCCACAACAGGACCACGAGGGTACATCCGAAATAGATGCCCCATACATACGACCCAAAATACATTGCACTGCGGGCAACCAGCCCAGGACACTCCTGCTACGCCTATCCTAACCTTACTCGATACATCCCAGAGTAAACAAATGAGAAAAAACTCACTAGGGACGCCACGAATGCGGAACCAGCGGAGCCTGAAAGGAACGTCCGGGCAGGCTGAGCGCAGAGCAAAGAAGGAGGAATGACGCCTGAATCAGCGTCTGGTCAGAAATCCACACAAGTACATCCACGATATGATGGAAAGCTTATTGGATAGTTATTCTTATTTTCTTTTTGTTTTTATTTTTTACGAAGTTTTTTCGTAGTGAGAACCCAATTCATAATGACTGAAGCCATGAGTGAGGTCGCGTGCGCTCATGATGAAGGCTCCTCAGTTTTTAAATGCTCTGCGCGGTAGATTCAAACTACGGCGGATTAGTGTTTGAAGAGGATGCCTTATGTAATAGGCATGTTCGTCAATGATGGAGGGGCCACTGATAAATACTGAAGTTGTCACTGCAGTAACTAATGTCATCACTTCTATAGCTATAACTACTAAACATTATCAACCACAACCATGAACTGCCATAATCTCTGTAATAAGAACTCAGAAATCATCCCTCTCAGATAAAATCTTAATACTGTACTGTACCCACCATCATGTGCCGCCGTCAGAAGCAGCCTTGCCTCGAATGGATGCGCTTCAATAACATAGGCATTGTCCTCATGACCACGTAGTATATGTCTGAGACGGCCTGTTTCACTCTCCCACACCCGCAGCCACTTGTCGTTACTGGCGGTGATCACAAACTCGTCCGTCCGGTTCCAACCCACCATTGTTACTTGTAGGCGACGGATTTCCTCTGCAGGGGGGTCCACTCTGAAAAATAAACTCAATTGGTTAGATAAATATTTAATTAAGATTGTAATTGCAATACTGTACAGCGGATCCTTAAGATTCGCGCACTTGACATTCGTTGATTTGATAATTCGCTGGATTTTCAGCCTGATCATAAAACAATTTATGGATTTTTTTTTTTTTTTAATTTGTAGTCCTCTCACCACTCCCGCCATACCTTTTGCTTGTGTTTATCCCTGTGCGCTGTTTATGTGCTATATTATCTCTCATCATGACCAACAAACGCAAGTTTGACGAGCCTCTCATCCTTGAATTTCTCTACAAGCACCTGAGATAAAGCCTTTCACGGCACAAGCCTAAAATAGGCTAGGCCCGGGGAGACGATTAATATGAAGGGTGCGCCTGAAAGTGTGGTGGGCGGGCTTGTGGCTTCAGCTCCGCTGAATATCTGCCTGCCGAGATCAGAACCTCTCCGGGTGGTCGGGGGCCGGGGGAGTGCTGGAGGGACCTTGGTGACCCTGGTCTCTGGGTCTTCTCCTGGATGACCTAGATTTGTTTGAATTTGTATTTTGTCTTTGCGTGTTCATTGTTTTCTGTTGTGTTTTGTGTTGTCCCTATTCTTGCTCTGTCTTGAGCCCCCCCCCCCCCCCCCACACAATAGGAAAAGTGGGGATTGGGCCTGAGTATATAGATAGATATATAGATAGATGTGAGTGAGGGAGACAAAAGGCAGAACATAAGCAAAGCACATGGTACGTGAAACGTCCGCTTTGCTCGAGATTAGGATGGTCCTCTCACCACTCCTGCCAGATTGTTTGCTTGTGTTTATCTGTGCTCTATTTTCGATTATATTTCTCATCATGACCAACAAACGCATATCTGACGATCCCCTCACCCTTGAATTTCTCTACAAGCACCTGATACAAAGTCTTTAACGGCACAAGCCTAATATAGGCTACTGCTTGTGTTCATTCACAAACTAAATTATAATTGTCAACAAGGCCTAGGCCTAGCCTTTATTTTTGTCAGAATATTCAAAGCCGTGGCATAGTCAGTAGAGCCTAGGCTGCTGATCAAAGGGTAAGCGGATTGAATCCTCACTGTGAAAATGTTATTGGTAGATGTCAAGACCGGGCAACTTGACCTAGAAACTTGTGACAAACGCCTAATCTTCATGGCCACCCCTCTCAGGAATGACGGCATCTGGCAAAAAAAAAAAAAAAAAAAAAAAAAAAAAAAAAAAAAAATTGTGAACAAACAAGAAGTTTGTGCCGTGAATGTTTTTGCTGATTTAACTCCTTAACCCTTCCTGCCCGGGTGTCATTTTAAAATGACACCCCTTGCGAAGGGCAGGAGCCCGGGTGTCCTTTTAAACTCCGTAAGCTTGAAAGCCTATTAAGCGTGGTTTGAAAGCCGCGCGGCAAAACGTTTGTAAACAAAGCCGGTCGGAGCGACGTGCAGCTTCAAAAACAAGAAGAAAAAGTTGGACCTTTGTTGTTGTTGTTTGGTAAAACAAAAATTAGTGTTTGTAAGTGTCCGATAATGCTAAAACAGCATCAAAACTCTCTTCACAAAAATCGTCATCACAACTGAAGAAGTTGACCTAGAGAGCTCTACTCAACGCCAGTCTACAGATACAAGTAAGGGCTACATTTCGAGATGTATGTGAAGTCTCTAGCAGTTAAAATAAAAAAAATAAGCCTAGGCATCTTACAACGTTTTTTGCCCAGATCGCCCAGATAGGAGTGCCGTCATTTAGGCCAGCCCGGGGAAGAAGGGTTAAAAGTGGGCATGCTTGTTGACATGATCGTATTGCTGGGCGGGTATATTTACCGAAAACAAGCTTCATTCCATGCTCTTTTTCATGCATAAACAAGAGCCAGTGTGTAATACAGTTGGTCCTTCGGTAACGCGGCCAATGTGTTCTGGTTACCTCCCGTGTTAGCAAAATCCGCGTTACCGAACCCATATGTTTACATGTTAAAGGTACCTTGGTGTTCTGGGGATTTCCACAAAGTCCACTTTTTCTCCATAGAAGCCTATGTTATAATAATTAAATAAATTATAAAGGTTATTTGACATGTGCAATGAGTTGATTTGCCCATTGCAACAACTCTTACCTTTGAATAAATATTTCGTTTAGGCTAGGCAGCTAGGCTAAGGAGACAGAGTCACAGCAGTCAGCAGTAGCCGACATTTTTCGATCGAAGCTCTGAAATCCCTCCATCATATTTCTCACCTCACACAATAACTACACAATGTAGGGTGTTCTAGTCTTCACCTAATGCACTGCAACAACCATATCTTAATCTGGTATGCATAAACACTTGTTTAGGCCATTTATTTGCAGAGATATGAGCATCGGTAAATTACGAAAATCGTAGCTTCGGAATTCCTGCATAACTCGCCGTCTTATTATTTCTCACCTCACACAATAACTACACAATGTAGGGTGTTCTAGTCTTCACCCAACGCACAACAACGATCATATCTACCTCTGATAGGCATATACACTTGGTTAGGCCATATATTTGAAGAGATATGAGCTACGAAAGTCGGGAGTAAAGGTTCGGAGCCCAGCTGGACCCCGCGCCAGTGTAAGTATTGACCGTGTTAGCAACATTTTGGATATTTGGGGGGTACCGCGTGCCACCAAAACCGCGTTTCCAAAACACGCGTTACCAGAGGACCAACTGTACAAATATATATCCGTGAAAGGGTGATAATAGAGCTTTCCAATGACACCTGAATCATCCTTGTACGACCACGGGTTATCTTGCAGCGATCGCGTAACCGGAGGTGAAAATACCCTAAATTAAGGTAATTTCCGCAGTTTTTTCCTTTTCTCGCGAGGTACGGTGGTAAGGATGAGGCATACGTGTCAGTGACGGCCCAGCGGTGGTGCCGAGCGGTCGAAGCCCAGCTATCGTCCTCCCAACGCGCAGACTCTCTCTCAGAGCTCATAACGTCCTCAAAATGGCACCCGTCATATGATGGGCACCGCACGGGTGGCCAATATTCTCTCTCCCGTCATATGATGTTCACCGTCGGTTGAGGGTTAAAATAGTTGTTGTTGTTGTTCCAGTTCCCTAAACTGTCTGGCCAAGCAGTCCCGAGTCCGGCTGACCGAAGCCGCACGAGATGCTCGGGCCCCTGAAGGAGCCAGGATGATATGAGATCTGTCTCTGACAGGGCAGCAGGGGAGGGGATCATCAGCCCACGGGCTTGCACCACCGGGACAATGCCCCCCCTTGGTGGGATGATGATCCCCACCCCTGCTGCCCTCTCAGAGACAGATCTCATCTAGCTCTGGCCCTATCGATGGCCCGAGTATCTGGCACGGCTTCGGTCAACCGGACTCGGAACTGCTCGGACAGACAGTCTGGGGAACTACAACAAGAACAACCTCTTCAAGTACCACAATCATCTTTCTTTGTATTATTGGAGGGGGGGGTGGCACCTAGGAAACTAATCGGGGATCATGCAAATTCGTGGGTGTACATGCCTCCTATCACCCGCAAATCTCAATGGGTTACTGGACACTTAATTAATTATCAAGCAACATAATAGTTTAAGAATCCAAACTATCACCAATCATGATAATCAAGTTTGAGTAACACTTCGACTGGAATCCCAATTTGTTTGTTACAGTCTAGGGACTACAGTAGATTATCAGGTGGTGCTACTCAATAGACCATTGTAAATTCATGATAATATAGTTTAGTCTGTGTTGTAAAGTTAGCATATGGTAATAAGAGACTGGAGTTGTAATGAGGCAGAGTTAGGCATTTTTCACAGCCAAAAGCCTTTCCTAATGCCAACTTGCAAGTAAGGAAATGGTTATAGTTTGTTTTTTGTTTTTCCTTCCCTAGAACTAGTTGCCTACAATGACTTCACCTAAACTCCATTCACTAAAGGTAGGCTAGAATTTGTGTTTTTCCATGCGATTCTAATTCCCCCCTATAGCTCCTCAGAATGATGTCAAGTGGAAACATGTATTTCTTATAAATATAAATATGTCTAACATTAATAATAATAATTAGCACAGGTATTACAAATCATTGACGTTGCATGTGCGTATTTGATAAAGAGTTAACATTGTTTACACATTGATATGAGGCCTTATAAATACAATATAAGTATCACATTTGTCAACCAGAGTGGACAGAAGGGTGCTGAGCTGGTATGGTCATGTTGAACGAATGGAAGATGAAAGGCTTACAAAGAGAATATGCGAGTCAGATACAAGGGGAGATAGAAGGGCAGGAAGACCCCCATTTGAGATGGAGAGACTGTGTATAGCTAGCTTTGGATGATAGAGGAACGATTATAGATCAGGCAAGGGAAGTGGTAATAAACAGGAATGAATGAAGAATGCTTGTGAATAGATGAGTGAACACATGGTCATTTGGGGGAAGGGGTCGGGTGCAAGTTGGACAAGATAATAGTCCATCGGGCGCCTGGCCCGGGGAGACGATTAATATGAAGGGGGCGCCTGGAAGTGTGGTGGGCGGGCTTGAGGTGGTAGGGCTTTGCTGCATGTCTGCCTGCCGAGATCGGAACCTCTCTGGGTGGTCGGGGGCTGGGGGAGTGCTGGAGGGACCTTGGTGACCCTGGTCTCTGGGTCTTCTCCTGGATAATAATAATAATAATAATAAGCATGTTACTTATTTCTCATAAGCGCCAATTTTTCCGAAGAATTCACTAGCGCTCGGAAAGAGAAAGAAAAAAAGAACAAAATCAATGCATCTAAAGAAGGCTTATATACAACACACATTTAACAATCACTAGTAGTGGCAAAATAGCCTAAACTCTATAGCCATCTGTCATGACACCTCTCTCAAGATCATAGCTTCTCTCAAAGAGAAAAGTCTTAAGTTGTCTCTTGAAGCATTCAACAGAACTCGGTTGTCTCATGGACAGCGGCAACCTGTTATACAACCTCGGAGCCATGTAGGAGTACAAGTACAAAGGAGTACAAAGGAGTACAAAGGAAATCAAGCAACAACAGATCCAGTGACCCTTCTAGGTTGCTTGTCCTCCAAAACACTGAGGATCAAGTGTCCAAACAGTGGTTTAGAGTGGGTAAGGGAACATTGGAAAGGGAATTACTGCCCTGGAACTAATGTCCGTGGCAGGATTAGGAAGTTAGTAGGGGACAGATGGGTTAGTAACTGAGGGGGGGATAAAATAAAGTTATTCATTTACAAACGCAGTCAGTCGCGGGTTTGATGCGAGATATTTGTCTAGGCGGAGTTTAAATGAATCAACGGTGATGCAGTCTATAACGTTTCGGGGAAGCCCATTCCACAAGTTGACAACTCGATTGAAGAAGAAATTCTTAGATTCGTGCGAGTTAAAAGATTTACCAATAATTTTGCAACCGTTTCCCCGCGTGTAATTAGATTGGTCGATAGTGAAGTACTTACTACAGTTCATATTGTCGATGCCTTTGATGATTTTGAACACTTGAATTAAGTCGCCTCTTAATCTGCGCTGGGTTAAAGGAAATAGATTTAATTCTCTAAGACGCTCTTCGTATGGTTTGTTCTTTAGGCTAGGTATCATTTTGGTAACTCTACGTTGAACTCGTTCTAGCTTGTTTATATCTTTTTGGTAATAAGGGCACCAGGATTGAACGCAGTATTCCAGAAGAGGGCGGACTAAGGAATTGTAAAGGGTTAGGATAACTTCTTTGGATTTATGCTCAAATGACCTGCCTATAAAGCCAATTATTTTGTTTGCCTTCTTAACAACTTCTGAACATTGTTGACTCGGTTTTAGGTTACTCGATATTGTTACTCCCAGATCGGTTTCTCTGTTTACATTCTTAAGCTGAGTGCCATTCATCGAATAGTTTGCTTTCTCATTTAGGTATCCGATATGTAGTACTTTACATTTATCCGCATTGAAACTCATTTGCCAAATTTGGGCCCAACATGACAATTTATCTAGATTGTGTTGCATATCGTCAACATGTTCTTTTGAGAGTACGCTATTTGCAATTTTTGTATCGTCAGCAAATTTTGAGATTGTACAGGTGAGACCCTCATCTATGTCGTTGATGTAAATTAGAAAGAGAATTGGTCCTAGTACCGATCCCTGGGGTACCCCGCTACTTACATTGGTCCATTTTGATGCCTTACCGTTTATGACTACTCTTTGCTTTCTGTCGCTGAGCCAATTTTCTATCCATTTCAACACACCGTCTTGTATTCCATGCGCTTTTAGTTTTAGCAGTAAACGTTTGTGGGGAACTTTGTCAAAGGCCTTTTGAAAATCAAGGTATATAATATCTACAGCTTTACTCTCATCGTAGAGGTTGAGGATATCGTGGAAGAAGTCTAAGAGGTTTGTTAAACAGGAACGTTTTTTACGAAAGCCGTGTTGAGTATCTTTAAGTATGTTATTTTCCTCTAAGTGATTTACGAGTCTGTCTCGTATGACCGTTTCTAGCATTTTACATACAACTGAGGTTAAGCTAATTGGACGATAGTTACTGGGTAGGGATTTGCTGCCTTTTTTGAATATCGGTGTTACGTTGGCTAGCTTCCACTGATCGGGCATAGTTCCAGACTGCAAGGATTTATTGAATAGTAATGTCAGTGGTTTAGAGAGCTCATCCTTAGCTTCCTTTAGAACTCTAGGCGAGATTGTATCAGGTCCAGGCGTTTTATTTACCTTGAGTTTATCTAAACAATTCAATACTTCTCTCTCTGTAACGGTGATATTGCTTAAAACATCTGAATTATCAATCTGAATCGGCGATGGTGTAGGGATATCACTGAGGTCTTCTGTTGTAAAAACTGATGCAAAGAAGGTATTGAGGGCATTACTCATTTGTTCTTCGTCTTTGGTGTATTCTCCATTTTCATCGACTAACGGTCCAACAGTTGAAGTAACTACTTTTTTCTTTCTGATATAACTATAGAATTCTTTCGGGTTTGTTTTACTTTGATTCGCAATATGTAACTCTAAGGTCTTTTTACTTTGCTTAATTAACTTTTTGGCTTTGCGTCGTAGCTCTACAAATTTCAGCCGTTCTTCGTCATTTTGTGAGGATTTTAATCTATCATTAGCAAATTTTTTAGCAAGCAGGCAGTTTGAAATATCTTTATTCCACCATTTGGGCTTATTATTATGGCCTGGACGCCGAGTTTTCGATGGTATGCAGTCTTGCACTGCTATTAGGTAAGTGGCTTCGAATAACTTCCAAGATGTATTTATGTCGTTATTGTGAATTAAAAAGCTCCAGTCAGTTTCTTTAAACATAGCTCTAAGTTTATGGAAGTTTGCTTTCTTGAAATTAGGGACTTTTTCGATGCTACTATTTGGTTCGTTACTAGTAAACTTTAAAGTGAAAGTTATCGTATGATGGTCGCTGTTACTGAATTCATCACCAACATTCAAATTCTCTATTAATTCTTCTTTTGTTGCAAGTACAATGTCAAGAACGTTATTACCACGGGTCGGCGTTCCAACAAATTGATAAAGCGAACTCTCTTGCAAGTTCGTATACAAGTCATGTCCGGAGTGTGAAGTAAGAGTATCGCCCCACTTGGTCACAGGTAAATTAAAGTCACCAAAAATTACGGTATCTTGTGAGTTACTTACATCTGCAATTTGTTCGTAAATTTCTCGGTCAGTTTGCACTGATTGAGCTGGAGGTCTGTATATTAATGCAAGTATTATTTTGGTACCTTTATTATTCTTTATTAGCACAAAAGATGTGTCGACGTTCACAATTTGAGGTTTTGACAAGAGGGTAGGGTTAAGACTTTCTTTGATATAAAGTAAAACGCCACCTCCATTTCGATTTATTCGGCTTTTCTCAAACATTACATAACCGGGAAGTGAATACTCTGCTAAAAAGTCTCTATCTTCTGTATTGAGCCAAGATTCTGTTATGCCAATCACATCATAATTTTCTGTAAACACTAGCTCCTCTAAATCTGAAAATGTATTGCGTATGCTACGAGCGTTTGCATAGAAAACCTTTAAATTTGTTATTTTAGAACTCACGGAACGCGCTTTAATAATATTTTTGGTTCTTGTCGGATCTACATTTATGTTAATGGCTGTCCTCGGTCCTCGCTGTCTCCGGTCCTTATCGCTGGTGGTCCTCGGTTACCTCTGTTTTTTTCTTGGCGTTGGATGATTTATGTCACTGCTGCTTCTTCTCGGATGGCGTTTTTTGATCCATGGCTGCGGACTGCTTCGTGTAGGAGACGACCCATGCGTGCTGAACCCACAGGGTTTAGATGAGTGCCATCCTTGCGGAACAGAGTAGGCTGGTTGTAGAAGTTGTCCCAGAGGTTGATGAATTCAACTTCTTCCCTCAGACACAAATGTTTTAGTCGGCTATTTGTGCTGAAGGCCTTGTCGTAGAATTTGTCAGGTGCGTCGATCTTGGGGAGAATGCCTGAGATGATGATATTCCTTGACTTGTTTTTGTAGTGCTGGATCATCTTGCGATATTTCTCCATCAACTCTTCGGATCTGGTGCGCATGACGTCATTTGAACCAGCATGGATGACAAAAAGGGTATTTTCATTTGCATCCTTTGTGGTATCTTCGAAGGCTTCCACAATGTCGTCCAGTCCAGCTCCTGGGATGCAAAATCTTTTTCGTTGATTTGGGACTCTGTCGCAGAACTCTTCGACCTGTCCTCGTAGGATGGAATCCCCAACGAGCCTGGTCTCTTCTGGTTCGTCTTCCATCTCTACCAATATCTCAAATCTGTTTGACATTGTGACTGGTAGATGAGACCTTTTCCGCGTTGGCCGTGCACCATTCCTCACTGGTGTAAATCCGGAAACCTGTGGTGGCGGGACTCTACGTACAGGTCGGGGAGAGGAGTGGTTAGAACGGGGGCGAGGGGTTGGTACTGTTCGTGCTAGCAGGCTTCTTGCACGAGGAGTGGGGGAGAGACTAAGGTGAACAGGGCGGCTGTCCTGGTTTGATGTCGGCTCAGGTTCGTCAGAAGCATCTGCTGCAGTGTCTACTGCAGGTGTTGGATTGTTGGCAGATGAAGTTGGGTTGGTGGTGGATGCTGGAGTTGAAACAATTTGAGTTAGTGATACTCCAACGTTGAGTGTTACAAACTCTTGGAGTGATTCCAGCTTCCTGGTGAGGGCGTTGATCTTGTTGAGGGCTTCATCCAATTTTGCTGTCAAATCCTCTCGTTGCTGGCAGAGTCGGCAGACTTGTGGATCGGCAGGAGCAAACATGGAAGCACCAAACCTACCGGCGCAGTTCGTACAGGCACGAGGCATGGTGACGATCACTTTCTTCAGTTCACTTCACTCACTTAAAAACACTTAATTCACTTTAAAAACACTAAACTCACTTTAAAAACACTTCACTCCCTTCAGGTCGCTTCACTTACTTAAATAGGCCTAACCGAAAACAAAAATGTTGAAATACACACAAATAGGTTATCAGCGGTGATAGCCTAACCAAAAATTAAAACAAAACAAAATTAAATTTGAATACGCAGTGATAGCCGAACCGAAAACAATTTTATGTTTATTTAAACAGAAATAGGCCACCAGGGGTTATAGCCTATCCTAACCGAAAACAAAAATTATGAACTACCGGTACGCAGAAATAGGCCACCAGCGGTGATAGCTTAACTGAAAATTTAAAAATTGAAGTACGCAGAAATATGCCACCAGGGATGATAGCCTAGACTAACCGAAAACAAAAATAACCGAAAACAAAAATTATGAAATACCGGTACGCAATAATAGGCCACCAGCGGTGATAGCCTAGACTAACCGAAAACAAAAATAACCGAAAACAAAAATTATGAAATACTGGTACGCAGAAATAGGCCACCAGCGGTGATAGCCTAACTGAAAATTTAAAAATTGAAGTACGCAGAAATAGGCCACCAGGGATGATAGCCTAGACTAACCGAAAACAAAAATTATGAAATACCGGTACGCAGAAATAGGCCACCAGCGGTGATAGCCTAACTGAAAATTTAAAAATTGAAGTACCGTACGCAGAAATAGGCCACCAGGGATGATAGCCTAGACTAACCTAAAACAAAAATAACCAAAAACAAAAAAGTATGAAATATGCAGAAGTAGGCAACCAGGGGTGATAACCTATCTAAAAAAGCAAAACAAATATATATATATATATAATAGAATATGTAACTAAATATACAATTCACCAAATAGAGATTATATAAAAATAAAGTGTAACTGCACACAAGGGGTTAATATACTGTATCAACAGATGGCGCTGGTGTCACTGTAGGCTAGTCAAGCAGGATTATATTTAGATAAACAAAGTTATCAGTCAAAGGTTACTACAGTACAAGATCATGCAAGCAACAACTAAAATTACAGATATATATAGCTACAGTAGGATACTGAATACGATAACTACTAGAGTTAATAAGAAAATACAAAGCTAGGTCGATTAGAGGTGCGCGTGCGTCGTCTGCTACAAGCTAGGATAACAAATGTATGACCTCTCAAAGAAAGAAGACTGCTGGAAAGCCCTTGATTCATCAAGATGAAAAGGGTCATTGTCATGACGCATAACTACACCATGGTGTGCCGGTGGGCGCCTGAGCAGCTCCGCAAGGTACCTAGGCTCACCAAATTTGAGAACCTTAAAAGTCCCCAAACACAACTTAAATTCTATTCTTGCTCTTACTGGCAGCCAGTGCAGTTCTATGTGAAGAGATGTAGTAGGAGTTCTAGGTGGAACACCAAAAATGAGTCTTGCGGCCCTGTTAAGAACAGACTGAACTTTCTTTAAAATATAATTTGGAAGACCCACCAACAGGGCATTGCAATAATCAACACGAGAGAAGACCAATGAGTGAACCAACGTCAGGAGGCAACGTCTGGTTATAAACGGCTTCACCAAATAGAGATTTCTGATGTGCAAGTAACAACTTTTAACTATCTGGTTTACATGCTCTTTGAAATCTAATCGGGAGTTCACATATACACCCAGATTTCGAACAGAGTTGGCCGGTCGCAGCTGAGATCCACCCACATTGATGGAGAGGGCACCTACTATATCATCAGCTCTTCTATTTCCTCGGATGATGAGAATATCAGTTTTACCATCATTTAGTTTAAATTTTCTTGCTCTCATCCACTTCTTGATATCAGACATCAACAATTCCATCTTACTCTGTATATCAACTATATTTGTGATTCTCACATAAATCTGGGTGTCATCTGCATAAAAGTGAAAGGTGACATTATGTGCACGAAGCAGAAGAGACAAACTGCTGATATAAATTATAAATAGGATAGGACCTAAAACTGATCCCTGCGGAACACCATACTGCAGGGGTGTCGAGTCCGAGACCATTTGATTTACCATCACACTCTGGGATCTACCTGACAAGTACGACCCAAGAAGCAAGAGAGCGGAGTCACGCACACCACAATCATAAAGATCACTCAATAACAACTCGTGATCATCTGTGTCAAAGGCCACAGAGAGATCAAGCAAGACCAATAGTGAGGCCACACCATTGCAAATGTTCTCAACTAGATCATTATGTACTCTAATCAATGCTGTTTCAGTTGAATGATGCTGTCGGTAAGCAGACTGAAAAATTGGGATACAGTAAAAGTCCTTTAATCCGACGACCGATGATTCGAATCTCCCAATAGTCCGAATTCTTCAATTTGAGGCCAAATCCGAATTCACCCGATGGTCCGAATTTCAAGAAGTCCCAAAGTCCCCTTTTTGAGGCATTAGTCCACTCAAATGACACATAATGGAGCACACGCATATCATATGTTCATGAATTCACTTTAAAAGTTTACCATTGTCATTGTAGCCTATTACCTACTTCAAAACATTCAGATTAATGGTCAAAGGAAGCTACTGATATAAACGTAAACACCACATCGTCTGCTAGAGAGTTTGTTTTGCTCTTGAACGCATTCTTGGGACGTTCCGATGCGCTACTGGCTTGCACCGCATCGTCTGCAAGCGCATTCAGTCTTGCGCTTGAAAACGCGCCTTTGGACGTTCCGATACGCTACTATTTATAGTTCAGTGATCGGAGCGTCCCAAGGGTGCTTTCAAGAGCAAGACAAACTCGCTAGTAGACGATGCGGACATGTGACAATAAGAAGAAGAAGGTGTTTACGTTTATATCAGCAGATTCCTTTGACCATTAATCTGAATGTTTTGAAGTAGGTAATAGGCTACAATGACAATGGTAAACTTTTGAAGTGATTTCATGAACATATGAGCCGATATGTGTGCACCATTGTGTCATTTGGGTGGCCTAATGCCTCAATGTATTCGTCAGGCCATTAATACACAGGTTCATAGGGGTAAAGTCCGATAATCCGAAAAATCCACTAATCCGAACGAGGGCCCTTCGGATTAACGGAAGTTTACTGTAGTTTCATTCTGCTGAAGTAGTGGTTGTAATTGGTCAAGTATTGCACGCTCTAATATCTTTGATATGAAGGACAGGTTGGAGACAGGACGATAGTTCAACATGTTCTCAACATCAAGTCCAGGTTTCTTTAAGAATAGGTCGGAGTAGTGCATGCTTTTCAGAATGTGGGAAGCTACCTTCAGAGAAGCACTTATTAATTATTTTGGAAATAAACTCAACTGTGTGATCATAGACTCTTGGTAGCTTGGAAACATTTATGGGATCCAACGGGCAAAATGTTTTATTGAGGTTTCTTATGTAGGACGAGATCATGTCCACCTCTACTGAGTGAAAGGATGAGAGGACATTATTAGGAATGTGTCGGGGTTGGAGTACAACTGAAAGTTCTTCACCAACAGAAGCATCATCCAGTTCCTGTCTTATGCGAGTTATCTTGCCAGCAAAAAATGCCACAAAGTTGGCAGCCAACTCGGCATCGGGTACAGAAGGTCTTAAGCTGACTCTTGTTTTTCCAAGTAAACTGTTTACAATTGAAGCCAACCTCCTCTGGTCGTTACCACATGAGTCAACTTTTCCCTGATAATACACTTTCTTTTCATCTTTGATTGTGTGGACCACGGCTCTTCTGGCCGACAGATATTGCAACCATGTAGAGTCTGTTTTATTTTTCCGCCATTCACGTTCAGCTCTTCTACGCGCTCTTCTAAGAAATTTAACTCGAGTGCTATACCAGGGTGAATCATCTCGTACTATGATTTTCTTCTCTACTTCTAGACAGTGATGATCGAACACTAATTTAAGCGCATTTCCATGTACCTCCACCAGCTCATCTGAAGTAAGGTTGGAAGTATCAATACTTCCCAAGTACTGTTTTACTTCACTGCTAGCCAAATGTTGGTCTGCATTTTTATAATTTCTACATCTGATTACTTTTTCATGTGTGAGTGGCTTAGGGAAATCAACGCTGAAAGTAATCAAAGCATGATCAGAGGTATTAGGGTCAGCATTCTCAACATCAACATCCAGAACACCACCACAACCCACAGGAGAAAAAACCAAGTCAAGGGTGTGTCCTAAGATATGAGTTGGGTGGGACACATGGTTTACAAAATTGTTCTGATCAGTCAACTCAAGGAACTCAGGAGAGAATGGCTTCAGATGAGGGCTGTCAACCCAGTAATTAAAATCTCCACATAAAAGTCTTCCGGTTTTAGCAGAAAATTCCTCGAGAAACTGCCCAAACTCTTCCATAAAACCCCTATCTGTGCCACGATGGCCAGGCCTATAGACAACTGCCATTCTTAGAATTTGTTGATGGAGTTTTATTTCCACTTCCAACAGTTCATAATAAAGAGGGGCTGGGTTATGGCTTATTTGCAAGATATTCACCAGAGATGTGGAGTAGACAACTGCCACTCCACCACCCGGATGATCTCCCCTAGGCCTAGGAACATTTATTATGGAATGGGTTTTAGGCAATGCCGCCTGGCTAATATTCAGATCTGACTCGAACAACCAGGTCTCAGTGAGACATAATACATCAAGGTTACGTTCATCCAAGATCTCGCAAATATGATCCATTTTGTTACGCAAGAAACGAACATTCAACAGACCCAGTTTCAACCGGCTCCTGTGTGCATTTTTCAGTTTTTTGAACCTACAAAATTGGTGTTTTCAATAACTTTATTTCTCTGAGCTGTCATTAGAGGACAATTTCTACTTGAGGCGAAATGATTTGGCGGCTCCGTAACTGATGTGGAGCTCATACAATTTATACATTTGGGGGAAGTCTTGTTGGTGCAGTCTTTTGAGTTATGAGTACCGGCACAGAAGTTGCATTTTGGATCCTCATTTTTCCGATAACACCTGTCACTGGTATGGCCAAAGCCCTGGCAATGGTAACATTGTGTTACCCAGAAGCGATCGTATGCACGACATCTCACAAGTCCAACATACACAGAATTGCCATCATCCACAATGGAAGAGCGTATTTCAGGTGACATTTTTACTACCGCAGTCTTTGTGTGTGCATCACTCTTTTGCTTGGTGAATAGCAAATTCATAGCTAAGCCATCGTCGACCAGGGATGACCTAGATGTGTGTGAATTTGTGTTTTGTTTTTGTGTGTTCATTGTTTTCTGTTGTGTTTTGTGTTGTCCCTATTCTTGTTCTGTCTTGAGTCGGGCACCCCCCCCCCCAAAATAAAATAAAATAAAATAAAATAAAATAAAAAATAGGAAAAGTGGGGATTGGGCCTAAGCATATAGATAGATAGATAGATAGATCACCCAAATAATAGGCAGCCACCAAGATAGCCATTTATTTTACAGATTCTGATCACCATCTTTACTTGATGCCTCACACTCACTCACCCTGGAAACTGGAAGGTCAAAATATAACAATAATATTTTTCCACTGCTGTTATTCATATCATATGGTAGTATCAGAATACATAATAGAGTAGGGCAATCTTCCCTTACTCATCACTAAATCGTTCAATATCACCGGCTCTACCTCATAGTAATGAACAAACTACAGTAAAACCCCGCCCATCCGGAATCCCAAGACTTTCGGACAGGCATTCGGGTTCAGACACATGTCTCAGCCATTCGGACAAGTCGGCAGGGGAGTTTATTAGGATTTATTTGGACAACACAACCTTTATATTCGGACATATATCCCAGCCATTCGGACAAGGCCGGATGGCAGAGAAAAAAAAATACTGAGTTCGGACCGAACAGCATTGTGGGTAAGTCTATTCGCGCCAAAGTATTGTTTACGTCTAGTCAGGTGGTCCGCCCCAAGCGTCGTGCGCCATCTGGATATTATCCCCGTGTTTGTGCTATTATTTCTACTCGCCTGCCCCACCAAGATTAGTGATGTTGTGATGACTTCCAAGGAAGCGGAGAGTGGAGAGAAAGCTGGTGAGGCTTGTGAGAAGGCTGTTAACCCTTTCACCACCATTACGTAATTTTCAACATAAGAGTATTCTGGTTAACATTAGATGATTTTTTTTTAGCTTATAATCTACCTCTATGACTGAAATGGGTAATTACGATCTCAATAAACCCTCTGAATAACATAGGTCCTTCTGAAACTGCATAATATCGTCTAATTTTACCCAGAATAAAGGTAAAATACGTCATGGTGCTGAAGGGGTTAAAAGTTGATTAGGCTAAGTTATGCCTTAATATATTACAGTATTGCAAAAATAAGAAGGTAAAAGTTGATTTACTGTGGTAAGAGAATAAAAAGCACATTCTTTTTTTAAGTGGCAAAAAGTGTTCAGTGTTCTAATGTGTTCAGCACATGAAAAGTGTGCTACAGTTGCAATCATTGTTTTTGTATGGCACCTCCACTACCACCCACTCCACTCCACCCTACACTACCTTCACTGTCCACTCCACTTACAGTACAGGTCAGTAAGAAAGGGATATGTTCTTATATACTGTACTGTACATTACACTAATTTCTGTTTTCAGATCCAGTTTATTTAGATGAGGAAGGTACTGGAAAGTACAAAGTTAGCAATCCGGACCTCATTATCTCTGACATCCAGAGTAGTCCGAATTAGAGAACCGGACATAATTATCTCTGACATCCGGAATTGTCTGGTTCGTATGGGTTTGTGTGGGACCTATCCGGACCCCGCCAGATTCGGAATTTTGGCACTTCCGGACAGGGTTTCCCCCCAATTAGTCCGGTTGGGCGGGGTTTTACTGTAATTCAACAATAATCTATCACTTACCCTGGCAATCGCTCAACCATATTAAGGATAATATTTTTCCACTGCTGTCGTTCATAGCGCCAGATAAGTGCCGTTCCATCTCGGCTCCCGGAGACGAAGGTGAGGCCGCGATGACTCCATTGGATGCTGTCTACACGGTCCGTGTGCCGCTCTGTCTCTAAAATTTTGTCCACACCTTCCTCACCACCTAATTGATACACCCTGCAGGAAAAATAGAAGGAAGGTTTCAAAAGTAAATTGAGAAGGTAACGTCGGGCTAGTAATCTATCTATCTATCTATCTAGTCAGGCACATTCCCTATTTATTTTTATTTTTTTATTTTTTTTAACTGGGGGGTGGCCGACTCGAGATAAAGCCAGAACAGGGAGAACACAATACAAAAAATAATGAACAGACAAAAACAAAAGATAATTCACACACATCTAGGTCGCCTAGGAGAAGAGCCAGAGACCAGGGATCACCAAGGTCACTCCAGCACTCCCCCGGCCCCCGACTTCCCGGAAAAGTTCCGGTCACAGCAGGTAGACGTGCAGCGAAGCCCCACCACCACACATCCAGGCGCACCCTTCATATATACCGGCTCTCCGGGCCAGGCGCCTGAAGGACTATTATCTAGTCCAACTGGTGCCCTCTCCCTTCTCCCAAATGACGTGCAAGTACTGGCACTGAGCTGGATACACAGGCCTAGTTTGCCTTTTTCCAGAGGATGTACTGTAAGAAACTGTAAGAATATATTCACAAGCATTCTCCATTCATTCCTGCTAGTAATACCGGTATATAACCTAGAGTACGCAAGGGGAAAATATTTTATAGGAAGTGGTTTATTCAACCTAGATTTGATGAGGACTGTGAAGTACAGTACCAGTAGATCATGAAAATGTTTTGAAGATGTGAATATATGTAGCAATGTATGAGAGGGTTAATGAAACTAAAATAAGTTTATGCCAATTTATTAATAAAAAATAAAATAATGGTGAGAGATTTGAGATAAATATCCAGTCTATAAAATAAAGTAAAAGGTATAATTTCGTACAATTTGCGCTTGTGCCCTCAAAATAAAATCATAGTGACCAGTTGTTTAATCTGTTTATATTAGTTAGCCCTGATTAGATACTGCACTTCCTCTCCACTGGTAACCATTGAGGTGGGAGGGGAGTGGTTGCTACATTTGATAAGATAAGAAGGAATGACCCGTATCACCTTCACATTAGTTCCTCAATACAGTACAGTATTCAAATAGAGGAATAGTGAGATGAGATACAGTACCAGCAAATTAACCGTTTCAGGATATGAGGACACCTTTCTACATTTTATTATAGCACTCATTAGATGATTATATTCAGTTTAGTAAGGAAATTTTTAAGTCCCGTGTAAGATTCACTAACTAAACAAGATAGAGAAAGGGGTGAGGGAAAGCGAGAGTGGTCCCGGACCTTATATTTGGAACTGTAAATGTTGTTTCTGTTCAGGCTCTGTCTCCAGTCAGCCACTACAAACTATGGGGTATGAGCCTGAGTATATGCATACATACATACATTCATGATTCTTAGAGATACTTCCTAAACTGCATAAAATCCTTAAGTAATAGCCAAACATATATTCTGGAAGGAATGTGAGTGTAAAATGGAGGGAGCGTAAGAAATTGTTCTGGAAAGAAGTCAAGAAAGTTAGGGAAGGTAGCAAGGGAAACAGTAAGAGTGTGAAAGATAAGAATGGGAGAATGCTAGCCGAGAAGCAAGAGAGAGTCGAAAGATGGAGGGAGTACTTCAACGAGTTGCTAAATGTAAGGAATGAAGAGCCAGCAAACATAGTTGGATGGGGTATGGGAGGGAGAAGAGGAGAAGTAGTGGAGGAGGAGGTAGGGATCAGGTCAGAAATGTGGGAAGCCATGAAAAGAGTGATGTTGGGGAAAGCACCAGGAACAGATGGAGTGTGCGGGGAAATGTTGAGGTATGGTGGTGAGATAGTGATCGAACGGGTATGGAAAAGGTGCAAACTAGCATGGGAGAAGGGGAGTGCACCCGATGACTGGAAGACTGGCATAATAGTCCCCCTATATAAGGGCAAAGGGGAAAGAGGAGTGTGTGGTAACCACCGAGGAATATGTCTTTTAAGCGTAGTAGGGAAGGTGTACAGTAGGATAGTGATTGAGAGAGTGAGAGTGAGAACGGAGAAATGAATAGGCGACGAGCAGGGAGGTTTTAGGAAGTGAAGAGGATGTGTAAATCAGATTTTTACCCTGAATTGTGTTGTGGAGAAATATCTGGAGAAGAAACAAAAGGTGTATGTTGCCTTTATGGACTTGGAGAAGGCCTATGACAGAGTGGATAGAGAAGGCATGTGGAAAGTACTTAGAATATACGGAGTAGATGGCAAGTTGCTGAAAGCAGTGAAGAGCATGTATGAGGGTGCAAAGGCGGCAGTATGTGTGGAGAATGAGAAGAGCGAGTTCTTTGACCTGAGTGTTGGGTTGAAACAGGGGTGTGTGATGTCCCTGTGGTTATTTACTGTATATATGGATGGAGTCATGAAAGAAATACTAGGAAGAGCAGTGGATGTTAGTGTATCGCTGAAAAAGGAGGGAAATGAGTGGAAGCTGCCTATAATGCTGTTTGCGGATGATACAGTTCTGATGAGCGATAATGAATGGGAGTTGCAGGGTCTGGTAAATGAGTTTGGAACAGTGTGCAAAATACGGAATTTTAAGGTAAATGCGGGGAAGAGCAAGGTTATGGTCTTCGAAAGGGGTGAAGTCACAGAGTGTGAGGTGAAGTTGAACGGTCAGGCTATGGAGATTGTCAGCTCTTTTAAGTATCTGGGCAGTGTGTTGAGTAATTAAACCTAACTAAATCAAACTTTCTCCACAAGCAGGCAAATAAACTTCTAAATAATCCAAATGATAACAAAATATTTTTGTCTACTCTTAACTCATTCAAATCCAACTTCACTACTGCTTCATCCATTCCACCATTAAAATCTCCGACTGGCAATCTTGTAAGTGACCCAAGAGGTAAAGCTAACCTTCTTGCGGATATTTTCTCCACCAACTCAACCTTAGATGAAATAAATCAAGATGTCCCTGTACTTAATTTTAATTTGCCCGAAATTCCCTTACTTAAGATCCACACCAGACATGTCAAAACTATTTTGCAGAATCTCTCAGTAGATAAGGCTCCTGGTCCAGATGAAATTCCTCCAATAGTACTTAAGAATTGCTCCTTGGTGCTCGCTCCTGTATTGGCAAATTTTTTCCGTCTGTGTACTGATACCTCATGCTTCCCAGTACCCGGGAAAGAAGCAAACATTCATCCAGTTCCTAAAAAAGGTGCCTCTTCAGATCCATCAAACTACAGACCAATAGCTATAACTTCCACTCTTGGTAAAGTCTTTGAAATTATATTAAATAATCACATAATTAAGCATCTTGAGAAAAATAAATTAATCAGTGATAGGCAATATGGTTTTAGACGATGTCGATCAACTGCAGACATTCTTTGCCTTCTTACGCATCAAATCAACCAAGCTACAGACCAACATGGTGAAACACATACAATAGCACTGGATATATCAAAGGCATTTGATAGAGTCTGGCATCAATCCTTATTGTCGAAGATGTCACACTACGGCCTTGCATCATTAGTTCCACTAATTTCTTCATATCTTCATAACAGAAAAATACGTGTAATGGTAGATGGCCTTTATTCTCAATTTCACTCAATAAATGCTGGTGTTCCCCAGGGATCAGTTTTGGCCCCAATTCTGTTCCTCATTCATATCAATTATCTCATATCTACCACTCATAATCCAATACATTCCTACGCAGATGACTCAACACTCCACAGTTCCTTCACATTTACCAATTCTTTCACCCAACCCGATCTTATAAATTCAAAAATAAACACTGCAATTTCTCTGAACCAGGACCTTTCTAGAATTAATGGATGGCGACAAAAGAATCTAGTTTCCTTTAATGCACAGAAAACCAAGTACATTCAATTTTCTAACCGACAGAATCTCACTGACTCCCATATTTTTTAATTATGTAAATATTCCCACTTCCCCTAGTATTGACATTCTCGGTGTAACATTAACTACTAACTTGAGCTGGACACATTATGTTAGAAGCATTGCTAAGAATGCCTCTAAAAAACTGGGACTCCTGTACAGAGTTCGAGAATTCTTCACTGACGAGCAGTTGGCCGTAATATATAAAAGTCATGTGCGTTCTCAGATGGATTACTGTTCACCTCTGTGGGGTGGAAGTGGAGTGGTTGCATTGAGGCAGTTGGACAAAATTCAAAATAAAGCTATTAGATTAATCAATAACCCTGCAATCACACAGGACCTTCCTACATTATCCATACGAAGAAACGTTGCATCCCTTACATTATTCTACAGATATTTTCACAGCAATTGTTCCGAGGAACTTGCTTCAATTGTGCCGCCTCTCCACATCTTTCCCCGTAGAACTAGGGCAGCTGAGAGCGCCCATGAATTTACACTTTCTCCTCCACAATGCAGAACTTCTGCTTATCAGAATTCATTTATCCCCAGAGCTACTACTCTTTGGAATTCACTTCCCTCGAATTGCTTTCCACAAACTTACAATTTACAAATGTTTAAATCCAGTTGTTACAAACATTTTATGAATGGAGGATGCCTTTAGGCACATGGACCTTTTTGTTTTATCTGTGTTTTTCCTTCCTCCGTTCATTGTCTCTTTAACCCGTTGAGCCCCGGCTAGTTATAATATTTTGTTCACCCCAGTCCCAAGCCATTTTCACTTATTTTTTTTGTTTGCTAAAATGGAAGACAAGGATGAGAAATGAAAAAAAAAAAAAAAAAATCACCTCTGACATTTTTTTTTTTGGGGGGGGCCGGTGGGGGGTTGGGGGGGGGGGGGGAAGCCTCAAAAAAATTTGTTGAGCCAAAATGGAAGAGAATGGTGAGAAATGAAGACAAAAATAAAAAAAAAACTCATTTCGGTCATTTGGGGGGCGGGGGGGTTTCAATAGTTCGTCTCCCCCGCATGACCACCCGCCCGGGAGCACTAGGGTAAAAACTGAGTATGGCATTGTACGTCATACATCCTAAGGAGTATCTCACATAAATCTCAAGCCTCTAGCTCCCATACGACCGGAGTAATGAAGGTTCAAAGTGGCGGTGAACTAGGGGTGTAAACTATCCCCACTAAGCCCAGCACCACCAGCCGCGCGGCTGTCTCGGCCCGCTCACACCTACTGGCCCGGCTCCCACACACACTACGGTACCTCCCCCTCCTATTCTCCCGCCATTTCCTACCTTACGAGCCACGTAAGTGTTTTTTATATGTCGGACGCACGTGATGCGTCGCTGGGAGTTGGTGATCAAAGACTGCCGACGCAACACGTGCGACGCTGGGTCTCAACGGGTTAAAAAAAAAAAAAAAAAAAAAAAAAAAAAAAAAAAATGGGACTATGGATGAAGTGCAGGAGAGGGTGCAACAGGGGAAGAGGGTTGTAGGAACGTTGAAAGCAGTAACAAGAAATAGAGTGGTCAGTATGGAAGTGAAGAAGTCCTTGCATGACAGTGTGGTAATCCCGACACTAACTTACGGAAGCGAAGCATGGACGTTCGGGAAGAGACTCAGACCAAGAGTGAGAGCGGTGGAAATGAGTTACTTGAGAAGTGCGTGCGGAGTTACATGGAGGGATAGACAGACTAATGAGGAAGTAAGAAGGAGGTGTGGTGTGGAGGTAGATGTGCTGGAAAGTGTGAAAAGGAACAACTTGAGATGGTTCGGCCATATGGAACGTATGGAAAGCGAGAGATTGACTAAGAAGGTGTACGAGAGCGAGGTGGAAGGACAGAGAGGGAGAGGTGCACCGAGGGAGAGGTGGAAGGAGGAAGTATATGAATGAAGGCGGTGCTGGTTGGGAGGAGGGGCATCGACTGACTGACTGACTGGGGGCGGTTCATTCGTGTCCACCCCTTCGGGGATCACGGCGTCAGGCAATAGATAGATAGATAGATATTATAATGAAGAAACGCATCATTGTATCTTGAAGAATTAACTTATCAGATGTCAAGATTCTAGGTTAGCTATAGAATAGTGGGGTTAAAAGGGTATTACATGACATAGTTTATCATCAATATTTTATAATCAACATTTTAATGGCAGCATACCTGTGGTATTTTGCAGTGGTGTCAGAGTGAAGATATATTATTTTAGTTGCCAGAATAATATTAAAACTTTACCTTAAAATTTGCCAGACCAGTGTTGACAAAAAAGTGGTAGTATTATACCAGCTTTACTCCTGTAATCCTATCCTATTTCTCTGCCCACTACCCTTGCAGATTATGCTGTCTGAGAATGCCTTTCTGAAAGTCCCTCAATGGGCAGAACTAAACTAGATGGTAGATTGGTAAGCAAGGGTAGAGAAATATTCAAGAAATTGTTCAGGTACACTGGAAACGAAGCTCTACTATACATACTTCCTAGAATAAATTTAATGGGTGTAGCTACTATAGTATTTATCTTACATTTTTTGTTTTTCTAAGCGAGTGAGGGAGACAAAAGGCAGAACTGCCTGTAGCGAGTGCCTCCCCCATAGTTGAAAGAGTGACAAGGCCAAAATCAAGGGACGTTCGAGCCAAAATGCCTGGACACACGAAGTTTGAAGCAATTTAAGTCATACGAGCAGGGAAAGACTGATTCTGGGAGAGAGTTCCAGAGCTCAGCTGTTGAATAGAAGAAAGTCTGAGATAAATGTTTCACTTTTGGGTTGGAGAGTTGCACAGAGTAAGGGTGGGATTGTATTGCAAGACGAGTACCACGTACCCTACGTAGAGGAGGTGGTATACACTGGGAGAGCTCCGAGGAGCACTGATTATTGTAGTAGCGATAGAATAGCGAGAGAGATGCAACATTGCGGCGAAGAGAGAGAGTTTGCAGAGTTGGTGAGTGAGCGGGAATTAATGATACGAAAGGCCTTCCTTTCTACTTTGTCTAGGAGTGCAGTGTAAGAGGATTCTCCCCACACATGTGAACAATTCTCAATACAAGGACGCACTGTGCCCCTGTACAGAGAAAGAAGTTGTGCAGGGGTAAAGAACCCCTTGAGGCAGTTGAGCACACCCAGCTTCTGGGAGGCTGCTTAAACCTTAAACCGTCCTGGTGCCCAACCCCGAAAGGGTTGAAATAGGGGAGCTATCCCCCCGCCAAAGGCGGCTTTCTAGGGCCTTCCCTAGCTGATGCTGAGAGGATTGAGTTCTAGTCATGTGGTGATGGGCTGGTCTATCAGAGTGAGAACTGAGCGATCTCTGCCATACCCATAGCTTACTCTGACTGTTCCTTTCACTTATATATTTTCTAGATCTCAAGTCTCTTCCGTGGATTGACCTCCCAATCTACCAAGATTGGAAGCCAAAGCGTCACATTTTTTCCTTTGCCCCTCAGCTTTCTCTTCATAATTGCTGAGGGGCACAGGGCCCTGGGTGGGGCTTTGGTTTCCCGGGCATTTCTGTCGCCCTCCTCAGCTCCCCGCCATGGAGTGGCTTCGGTCACCCAGGCTTTATTGTGGTCGGCAGGGAGGGTTCAGTGGGGGCGCTCGGTTATGGCCTTGGCCTTGCTCGGGGCCTTGGGGCTGTTTGGCCAGGCAGCTTGGGAAACAATAATAACAACAACAACAACAACCGTCCTGGTGCTGTAATGGTTAGAGTGTTTAAAATCTGTGTGTGATAACCCAGGTTCGAATCCCAGTGGATCACATATATGCTTTCATTAATTTCGTTGGAGGTGTTTGGTGTTGTGGTGAAATTAATAAAAATATAGATTATTAGTAGGTTCAGGGATATTTTGTAGCGAGGCCGGTCTATATGATCTGTGCCCCATGAATATTCTTTCCTCTCACCTAAACATTAGGCTACCATAGCGTGGTTGGGAATATGAACATGATTAGATTAATATCCAGTATTCGAGAATGGATAATAAGTCGTTAGGCGTGTGCATAAACCTATAAACGGCGAGGGGGGGGTATTGAACCCGGTCCCCATGGGCGAGCATATAGGCTCCATTCAGGCCTATAATCGTCATTTTACGATAAATATCGTTATTACTTATTCATATGAGCCTATTTTACCTTCACTATGAAGATAGTAACCTGTAACAACAATAAAAATAAGTGAAAATATAATTTTTCTGGTCAAAATCGCGAATATAGATGGACCAGCCCATTCATGAATTATGGAGAAAATTGAGGCAACCCCTCCCTCCACGAGGCCTCAAGCAACACTGAGCCTACTCATTCACACACTCGGTTGTATAACACACTCGCTAGGCACGTAAGCACATCCTCCACACATTTTGCTAATGTTAGCACAAAAATATACCAACGAATTAGGAAATAACAGGGAAAATAGGTGATAATTGAAGGGGGAGGGGAAAAGGGGGAAGGAGGGGATGTGGAGGAGTGATATGAGGTATAGGGAAAAAACATTTTTTTTTTTAGTGCTACTGGGGCCGTTTAAATGTTTTTTTTAGGCCTCCCTCTTCAGAGCTTTGCCGCCGTCGCCCAGTAAAACCTCTTATGAGCTTTTCCGCCGTTTACGGGTTAACCGTCCTGGTGGTGTAATGATTAGTGTTTAAAATCTGTGTGATAACCCAGGTTCGAATCCCGGTGGATCACATATATGATTTCATTAATTTCGTTGGAGGTGTTTGGTGTTGTGGTGAAATTAATAAAAATATAGATTAGCAAGACTGGTAATATGGTCCTTCCAAGTGAGAGCAGAAGAAAAAGAGACACCAGAATATTGAGAGAAGATGAAAGACTGGTTTTTGTATTGTTGAAGAATAAGGGATAGTCCGCTAGGAGTTCCGGATGGGTAGATAGATGGAGAAATTGGGTTTTGGAAGCATTAAAGGCAACAAGGTTTTCTCTGCCCCAACTGGAAATAGCAGCTAGATCAGAAGATAAGTGTTGTATGGCTTCATTGCATTTGTCTTTGAGGGATTGCTGGCTGGAGCGTTCTAGAAAACTAATTGAGTAGTCTAAAGCCTGCGTCATACAGAGCCCGAACGTTGGAGGACAAATTCCCGACTAGGATGACTTGCACAAAAAATTCAAATTTCATTCCGGTCGGGTATACTGTATTCCGAACAATTCGGCATAAGTTCCTGACTAGTCCTGGGTTGGTCTGAGGTTGGTCGGATGTTGTTCAGGTGTGTAGCCGACATTCGAGGGGTTCGGCAAAAAGTTAAGGCAGGCCTTAACTTTTCACGAACATTCGGGACCAAAAACCGTTACAAAATGGTCGGATGTTGGTCGGGATTTTTCGTAACTCGTTCGGTATTTGTTCGGATTAATTCTTTGTTCGTTCTTCTGATTCGGGACTTGTTCGGTACTTTTTTCCATTGCCGATGTTGTTTGGAACTACCCGAACAAATCCCGAACAAACCCCGAACAATTCCCGACAAAACTTCGATAAAATCACGATGAATCCCTCGTATTCCAGAATAAAACCCGCACGAGTTACGAATTTTCAGAACAAGTTACGATCAAATTCAGACAAATATACGAATAATTTTGGATGTCTGCTCGATGTATCTTGTTTATCTCAACTCAACTATAATCTTGATGATTATATAAGTGTGTGTTAAGTGTGTTCGGTGTAAACACTTACAGTATGTTGGTTAGTGAGATATGTGATTGGGAATTAACGTTACTATTATGTACTTAACTAACTTGTGGACTGAAGCAACTCTTTAAGTAATTGGGTTATGATAAAAGTAATACTATTGTTTTATATTAATACTTGCGAGTTTTAATTTTCTTTTAATTTAGTTTAGTTTGCAAGTTTTACATTTTAATTAAGCTTACATTGCTGGTAAGAACAAGAACGGTGATACTATTGTCTCATATTAGTAATATCGCCTTAGACTAACATGGCTGTTTTAATGTTACTTCTAGTGATTTCCTAAGCTGAAGAAAATTCTTTTAGCTTCAAAATATTATTTTTGCTTTTCATATTATTTGAGTGAGACCTGAATCGAATCTATGAAGCGATCCTGTAACTTAATTTACTCATAATCAAACTTCAATGTTACGTGGTTAAGAAATACATTTATCTAATTATTAAATATATATCTAACTTGAGGAGTGAGGAACTACATGAACGAAGGCGGTGCTGGTTGGGGGGAGGGGCGTCGACTGACTGGGGACAGAGGTGCATGGGGGCGGTTCGTTCGTGGCCACCCCTTCGGGGATCACGGCGTCAGGCAATAGATAGATAGATAGATAGATAGATAGATAGATAGATATCTAACTTTTTATGTGACTTTGATATTAATCCTGATAATAATAATATAATACTATTAATGTAAGACAAGAACCAAGAATAATAACTACATTAAATATAAATAAAAGGACATGATATAAGAAAACTATCTATTCATTTCAAAATGGGTAAGAGACAGAAATATTCTTACCTTAATATTTATCTTTCAAGACTTGATATATAATTAATAGTCCTTCTTTAGATATAACTTATTCGGTTCATAACCATAGCCTACTAAGCTTCGGTTAAATAATAATTCTTTATAAATACTACACGACTTTAATTAGTTTCAGTATTTTTTCATAATTAAAGAGTATCAGTCAATAAAGGATACCAAGTCCTAAGATCCAAAAGGAAAGGAAGCAACAACAGGAAATAATTTTATTAGATTTTACTTTCGTTTTGCCTTCAACTGCCTGATACCAGGGGCGTCATTTGGGGGGGGCAGCGAGGGGCGCTCGCCCCCCCCCCCCCAAGCTTTCTAAGGGGGCCTCAAAATCAACTACAGTTAGTAATACTAAAAACAAATATGGGAAAAATTGCAAAATTACAAATAAATATACTGTATATATATTTAGCCTCAATATGTTCAGAGTTAAATATATCTTATGTGTGTGTGTGTGTGTGTGTGTGTGTGTGTGTGTGTGTGTGTGTGACCTTGAGTTTAGCAAGGATATCATCATGATAACGACATATTGTAGGCCTATATCACAGCTGACCGCGGCCCGCGCCACCGCACGTGTTGACTGTTGAGTAATTTCAAATTTGAGTGTTTAGTATACTCAGGGCGGTGGAGTTGAGCAGTAGGGCTGCAACATCTCTCGTCCCTCCAGGCCCAACCGCAGACAGACTGACCCCAGTATTCCAGTAAGTATTTTATCGATGAAAATACATTTTGATAGTGCTGTTAATGATAGCAGTGAATAAGTGCTTCTTTTTCGTATCATCGCATGTGTGTTTTGTGGAATGCAATAGGTCATATGACTAGATATTTTGGAAAAACGTTTGAGTTTAAAAGTAGAAACATGAGCAGTTGCGGGGTTCATTGTGAACCATATAATTATTATTATTTCCCTCTAATTATAAATATTCATAGAAAACCAATATTAGGTGTATTAACTTCGTTATTGCATTCTCGTTCTCATATAATGAGCTATAGGCTACGTAGATCTCAAATTCATAGCTATAAATAAACCTCAGATGTTCACACATATAATATAAGCTAGGCTAAACTGGGTAATGTTTGCATTTTTTTCACATTACACAATAACTATTGGTGATAGAAAAATTCTGATTGCACCATTGGAACAACCGTGAACAAAACTATATTTCATATATAAAACTATAGTCGTTGATCATATTATAACGATCATTAAGTAATTAACATGGTCATGACGTGATGAAGTCCGAACAAAAATTAAAACGTTTATTCGGGATCAATTTCAACTACCGTATATTCTCCATTTTTGTTAATTTCACTCCAACACCAAACAAATTAACAAAAGTATGCATGCGATCACTGGGATTCGATCCAGGGTCACCTCATACAGATTTCAAACACTCTAACCAATAGGATATCTTCGCTTTGTGATTTTTGCTTCGGTTAAGTAATGAGCTATCCTCTCTCTTTTCATGTATAATACTTAATACATTATAGTAGACGCGACTCGTCACTTGTGGGCCGTGGCCGTGGCCTTCCAAAACTTATCCTTTAAATTAAAGCTATGTCAATTGGAATATCCATTAATGTGTGTGTGTGTGTCAGGAAGTAATTGGACCTTTATGTATATGTATATATATATATATATATATACAGTAGGGTCTCACATAAAACAAGTTTATGGTCGATAAACGAGGGCGTTTTATGCGATTTCGTTTTATGTGAACACAGCATTTTGGTGGCGCAATATCGTCAATGTTCACTGTAAGCGAAAATTTTCGTACAAAGCGAACGATATTTCGTACGTTTTGTACGATATTTCGGCGCTCTATATGAAAACTCCTCGGATTTGCCCCACTTTGGAGGCGGACTCGTTTTATGTGATCACATTCGTTCTGATCGAAAATTAAATATTAATATTTTAGGTCGGTCGTTTTAATCGAGACTCGTTTTATGCGAACACGTTTTATGCGGGACCCTACTGTATATATATTATACCTGTATATATATAATTGCTTATTGCTTTAATGACCTCAATATAGCTTTTATATGGCTTCAGAATGCTCCTAGAATTGCTCATATTTAAAAAAAAAAATCGGGGGGCTTATAGCGCCCCCCCGAACCCCCCAGCTGATTAGGCTCGCTGCGCTCGCCACCCACCCCTGCGGGAAGGTGGGAACAGGGGGGGGGCCTCAGAAACAGCCTTTGCCCCTCCCAAGGATAAATGAAATGACACCCCTGACTGATACCTTAATATATATCTCTGTGCTATCTAGATTCATCAAGTTAACCACTTGAGGATCAAGATACGTAACAGAAGAGTTGAGACTGGTGGGGTGTGAGGCAACCTATCTCTTTATATAGGGCAGGTAAAAAAATTCTTGCTACAGTCGTAAACCAGTCTGATGTTCTTCTCATAATGTTCTTCTCTATCGGTTGTTTGTCGACATCTCATCGGTTAAGTTCAGTTAATTATCCTAAAGCATTCCAATGTCATTCGGATCTGTGTCTGATGATTCGGGTATGGTCAAAAATAATTCTTTGCATAACGAGTGTAAGTACGATTCATGTTCGGTAGTTGTTCGAGATTTTGTCGTAGGTCGTTCTTGACTATCGGATATTATTCTGAACTCGTTCGGGCCATGTTCGTAATCTTCAAATTTCGGGAGAGTCTCGGCTGTATTCGGTAAAAATTTGCAAGTCATCCTATTCGGGAACTTGTCCTCCAACGTTCGGGCTCTGTATGACGCACGCTTAAGGTAGAGTCGTCTGCGTATGAATGGATGGGACTGGAGGTACAGTTGAGAAGATCATTTATGAAAATTAGAAAGAGAATAGGAGCAAAGACAGCCCTGAGGAACACCGGAGTTGATAGGATGAGGAAGTGAGCGATGGCCATCCACAACCGCAGCTATGGAACGGCCAGAAAGGAAATTAGAGACAAAGGCACAGATGGAGGGATAGAAACCGAAGGAGGGTAGTTTAGAAATTAAAGATTAGTGCCAGACTCTATCAAAGGCCTTCAATAAGTCAGCGCAATAGGAAAGGTCTCACCGAAATCCCGAACGGAGGATCAATCCATGATAAAAGGTCTCTTACGGGCAATCAGAGTGTTTGTTCATTAATTGTAGCACCCGCAGAGGGCTGTTCTTAGGTACAGTAGTGTAATATTATGTGGAGCTTGTGGGAAGTAGGGGAAGGAATTGGATAGTATCAGGTGAATTAGAAGAGTTCCTTAGGGCTACATAACAAGATATTTTTATCACCCATTTTATTCAAGTCATATCACATCTAGACACCTAATTAGTCTTCCGTATTTAATGATTGACCTATCGACCACCTGAGCACCCGGTATTGTGGTAAGGTCTTCCTCGAATAGTACTGTAGTACTGGGAGCTAACTCCACATAAGTGTTGAGGGTGTAATACTTTCTAGGAGTAGATGCTTAAAATATACCGGTCATCCAGATGGTGGATGGGTCGACCCCGAATCCAGCAGACTAATCAACTAGTCACATTACTGTACTTCAGCGAGATGCGGTTCATGTAAAAAAAATAAAAAAAAATAAAATATATATATATATATATATACAGGGTGTCCATAAAGTCTCTTTACAATTTAAAATATTTATTACAAAAGCAAATGAACAGACAAATATGTGGAAATTATTACAAAATGAGGAGTAGATATTGAAGTTTTTTTTGCCTCATTTAGTACACCTCTACATGGGCACCATTAGTTGCACGAAGCACATCAAGACGGTACTCAATTTCTTGCCATGTTCGCTGTAGCATAGCCTCATCAATGGTCGCAATGGCATCAGTGATCTTTTGCTTTAGGTCAGTGATGTCCCGTATCTCTGTTCGATACACGATATCTTTAACATAACCCCATACAAAGAAGTCCAGGGGAGTGATATCTGGTGAACGAGGTGGCCAGGGAATCGGGCCATCCCTTCCAATCCACCGGTCTGTGAATGTTTGATTTAGGAACTCACGAACACTCAGTCGCCAATGTGGTGGTGCACCATCTTGCTGATAAATGATGGTTGGTTGAAGGTCATCTAGTTGTGGTGCCACATATTCAGTCAAAAGGTCAAGGTAAACATTTGCAGTAATTGTTTTCTCGTGGAAGAAAAATGGACCAATGGACAAATGCAATGTTATTAAAAACTTTGATAACCACCGAGTACATACAACAAATCTGATTAAAATATCTCATCAATTGCCTTGGTAATAAAAAAAAAAAATTGTAAAGAGACTTTATGGACACCCTGTATATATATGTATGTATATATATATATATATATATATATATATATATATATATATATATATTATATATATACAGTATATATATATATATATACAGTATATATATATATATATATATATATATATATATATATATATATATATACTGTATATACAGTATATATATACTGTATATACTGTATATATACCTGTGGTCTGGTTAATCTGCTCTACATAACTAACTATATACAGTATATATAAATATATAACATACATACATACATAATATTTTAAGACTGAGTGTTCCACACATAAGTGCAGTTTCAGTCTCTTGTCCTAATGGTGGCATTCCAGGCAACCCTGTTAAGGGCTGCTTCACTTGTCAAGTTCTTGGATTTGAGATCGGCACGTATAGTCCGATCCCAGGTCTTCCTCGGTCCACCCCTTGGTGCAGCTCCCTCCACAATCACAGACCTGCATTTTTTCACCCAATTTTGTTCATCCATTCTCTCCACATGTCCATACCATCCCAGTCTACTTGTACGCATCACCTCGCTAATACTCTTTATACCTAAACGTCTCTTCAGCTCAACATTTGTTATTCTATCCTGTAGCCTGGCCCCACACATCCATCTCACCATTCTCATCTCAATACGCTCCATTCTGTTGACATCCTCTACTTTAATGGCCCATTTTTCTGAGGCATACGTCATTGCACTTCTAACACATGAGGCATACACCTTTCCCTTCAGGGGGAGAGGCATTCTTTTCATGGTCAGGATTGGCATCAGTTCTCTGAACTTCCCCCAGCCACACCTAATTCTAGCAACAGTGGCAGCCTCGGCCCCACCACCGGCAGAGATGGTATCTCCTAGGTAACAAAACTTGTTCACCAGCTCCAAAGACTCATTTCCAAAATTCACAGCCACAGGATCATCACCTAACACAAGCTCGCCTTTGCACACTACGCACTCAAATTTTTCTATTTCTGACTTATCCTTTGGCAGGGGTCCCTTTATTCTACTACAGTTCTTACTCCCATGGTGTACCCAACATCGACAGATGCTACATTGAATTGAGTTAGCGCCCACTCCCTTTCCACACACTGCACATGGATATGCACCGCTCTTTTCCACATTGCCTCGTCTTAATCTACAATGCATAACCTTGGTTTTGTTAATATTGACTCTTAAACCCTTGCTCACCATGCTCTCTCTCCACTCTCTGAATTTGGCCTCAGCATCTTGCACACTGTTAGCTATTAGGACTAAATCGTCTGCATAAAACAGTTCCAACGGGAGTCCGCCTCTAAAAAAAAAAAAAAAATCTTACTGACCTTACAAAATTATCAGCTCCCCCTAATGACAAGAAGTGACCTCCCTGGCTGAATGATGCACATATCAGCTGAGCATTTCCCGGCCTCACTCTCTCGTTGACCTTCAGTGGTTTGGAGCTGGGGAGAAACAAGATAAAAATAGAATTATATAATTGAACATAAAAACAAAATAATAAAAATAATAAACAAAAGTTCACACATTCGCTAGTTAGGCTAACCTCGAGTTATTTGGTGCTGGGGTGTAGGAGGAATACAAGATAATTGATAGAGTACATATAAGAAGAAATCTTTTTCTTTGATATACAGTGTTGTTTGTAGGGCTGATAAGGAGGACATTTGTGTCACTTGACGAAGAAATCTTCAGGAATGTGTATACAGCGCTGGTTAGGCCGCACCTGGAATATGCGAACCAGGTGTGGGCTCCATATATGGTAAAGGATATAGAAGCAGTGGAGAAAGTGCAGAGGAGAGCTAGCAAGCTAGTACCAACGTTGAAGAACGCGGGCTATGAGCAAGAGGTTGAGGACACTGGGGCTTCCGACACTGGCATATAGGAGAAAGAGAGGGGATATGATAGAGACTTTTAAGATAGTGTCAGGAAAGTATGATGAGGATGTGTGTGAAGGTATCTTCTTGATGCGGGAGGGAACGAGAGGACACTCAAAGAAAATTTACAAAGAAAGAAATAGGCTTGAGAAGGCAAAGAACTCATTTTGTGATAGAGTGGTAAATGAGTGGAACGCACTGCCCCAGTATGTAGTCGATTCCGAATCAATAAGGGAGTTTGAAAGTAATCTTGATAAAGCTTGGGGAAGACAAGATTTGAAGTTTGATTATAAAGCAAAAATACAGAATAGTAAAAATGTTGCGTCTGCTACCGCCGCCGCCAACACCGTGAACGACCGCAGTAGTGCAAGTACTGGTACTGAGCTGGATACACAGGCCTAGTTTGCCTTTTTCCAGAGGATCTACTGTAAGAAACTGTAACTTTAATACCGAGGACCGTCGCTTTTTAGTATTTTCAACATTAGGCTAGCCTAACCTAACCTAACTAGCCTAACCTAACCTAGTATTATGGGTGGGGGCGGCATACCCCCGCTAAATCCATTAAGTCCGAGCCAAGAACCTAACCTAACCTATCACGATTGTTTTAACGTGTGAACAGTAGGATAAAACTAACCGGTCTTCCCGCGACGGTCTAAACCCAGCTCACGTTCCCTGTTTAACCCTCCAGCCCCGGCTATGTATTATATATATATTCCTCGAAACCCGGGTGTTTTGGCCGAAAAATATCTAGGCTAGGCTACCGTATATGTGTTAATCTGACTGCTTCCCGCATTCCCGCGCATCCCCAAGCGTAGCTGTGTTATTTACCTGTAGAATGGCATTAAGTAGAGCTCTCTAAGTCAACTGGTTGAGCTGTGATGATGATTTCATTGGAGATAACTTTATGGCCAAAACAGCCACTTTACACTACTTAACAACAACATACAGGCACACACGAACAAGCGACGCTCTCCTTCTTGTGGCTGGAGATGCGGGGCGTCGGTCCAGCCGGCTGTTGTTTACATGCGTCGGACCGACGCCTCGCACACGAAGCTCACAGGCTTTCAACCACTGGGCGTTCAAGAGCCCTTCCGGGCAGCTGTTATATGCTTTTTTATGGGCGTTCAAGAGCCCTTCCGTGGTGAGAGGGTTAAGGGTGCGCGACGGTCTAAACCCAGCTCACGTTCCCTGTTTACGGGTGCGCATCAGTCTAAACCCATCTCACGTTTCCTGTTTATGGGTGAACAGTTTCTCGTATTTCACTTATAGTGAATTTGCGACGGTAATTACATGTACTGTACACCAATAAGTATCGTCCATGAAACTTCTAGAACACGGATAATTATCGATGGGGCTCGTATCCGGGTTGTCTTCAATTTTATCCGAAATACCTGTACTACTATGGTAATATGATAATGATGACACTCTTCCTATTAATGAATAAATAACTTGAGAAAAAAAATACATATAAGATACAGTGCAACTTTACTGATCAATATACTTAAAATTTGTAATAATATAATGTAAAACTTGCAAACTAAACAAACCAAAAACAGGGACGACACAATATAAAGAAAAACAAAATTATCAACATCACTGTGGAAATAACAATTTAGCAAAAAAAAAAAAAAAAAACATCAGATTCCTTCTTTCTTTCCTAGGAATCAAGATTTATACAGTACAGTACAGTACTTTCCTTGACATCAAGTACACTCTGAAATACACTTCCCCATGCTATCTCTACTCCTGCCTGTGCCCAAAATCCTTGAATCACTTCAATAAATGTTGGATGTGTATATTTGGCTTGAAGGCCTATGATACAGTATATACATCCTCAGATAGGGCTACCACAGGCCGTAGCTCGGTTGGTAGAGCTCTCGCCTGCTGACCGTGAGGTTGACGGTTCGAGCCTCGGGCCAGCCAGTGAGCTATTGGCAGATATCAGTGCTGTAGGTGAACGGTGCGGTTTAGCAATCTGTGGCTACTATTCACTGAAGTCCCTGATTCATCAGGGCACCCACCCTAGCATAGCTATTCAGCTGGGAGTGTATGGTGGTAAAAACTGCACCATCATCATCATCACTCGAGTCTAAAATTTTAATTTCTTACAAGGTTTTTAGGTACTGTACATATTCTTCATGAACAACAATGAGACTATGAAACATTAAACCATTCTTCCTTTTATTCTGGCTATCAACAGACAATTATGCTGTAATCAGCTTGTGAAAAAACTGTGAGAGTCAAGAGAGCTAATAAGAGATACTTTTTTCTACTTTGATTACTGGTACTAGAGGTCTTTCCCAAGCTGAATACAATTATCTGATACTAAAAATATCTGGGTGGGTGCCCAACCCCGAAAGGAGTTGAAATAGGGGAGCTATCCCCCCCGCCAAAAGCGTCTTTCTAGGGCCTTTCCTAGCTGATGCTGAGAAGATTGGGTCTAGTCATGTGGTAATGGGCTGGTCTATCAGCGTGAGAGCTGAGCGATCTCTGCCATACCCATAGCTTACTCTGACTGTTCTTTTTACTTATATATTTTCTAAATCTCAAGTGACGGCGTCTCTTCCGTGGATTGACCTCCCTACTGCCAACCCACTGGGAGCCAAAGCGTAACATTATTCTTTGCCCCTCATCTTTCCCTTCTTAAATGCTAAGGGGCACAGGGCCTTGGGTGGGGCTTTGGTTTCCCGGGCGTTTTGCGCACCCTCCTCAGCTCACTGCCTTGGAGTGGCTTCGGTCACCATGGGCTATATTAGTGGTAAGCAGGGAGGGTTTTGTGGGGCTGCTTGGTTATGGCCTTGGCCTTGCTCGGTACCTTGGGGCTGTTCGGCCAGACAGCCTGGGGAACAGCAAAAAAAAAAAAAAAAAAAAAAAAAAAAAAAAATATGTATAATTAGTTGATATGGCAATACCATTATGACATCACAGATGGATAAACAATGATGATATACTCTTAAAACTACTGTATTTCCAGCAAAGCAAAATAAGATAATTTGAAATTTACTCTCTAAACATGTCATCAATGACAAATACCTCTGTTAACCCCTTAAGGGCCTTCACCCTGGGTGACGCCATATGGCGTCACCATGTTTTGCACCAAGCAATCAAAGTTACCATGGTGCAATTGTGGCCCTCAGCCTTGTGAACTCCATCCCCATCCCTTCCTGCACTCCTCCAAGGCTCTCACTACTCCCCCTCACTATCGCCCCCCACCTATCTCCCTGTACCCCCCTACAGTACATACACCTCACGTGGTTTCAACATCCTTCTCAGTTCAGGAGACAGTGAGTGACTGACTCAGTGAGGGGATGTGAGAGGCCTTTGTATGGGCGATCGATGCTTAGTACCACACACATATACGCATGCACATTCAAGGGCTGGATTTCTTGCTGATGCTCAAGCAGTGATAAACAGAGAACAAAGCAACATTTAACAATGGGGTTTTCACCATTCTCAAGATGAATTTATGTATGTAATTATGGTATTTGGTAGATTATTATAAGTTATTTATCAAGCTACAAATGCATGAACAAGGCGTCTGTGCGCCCGTACCCCCGGCAAGGCAGAGTGGCGGGAATATTCAAAGACCGGTCTCTGGGAGATAATTGCTGTGGCATTAGACCAGTTTATATTACGGTAATACTGACTTATGATTATGTTGGTGAAGTCTTGCCTCCAGATTGCCACTACTTAGTCTATTTACCAATCATTAACAAGGAATCTATGGACGATAAAGTACATATCTCTTAGATAATTACTCATCATTCATATACTGTATACATATATTAATCTGACGCCTCTTCTTCCAGAGAAAGAACCCCATACATAAAGGATGGCCACGGCAGAAACTGCTTCCAGGCTCACAGACATGCTCCCACTGACCCACTCCACAGTGCCACTTCCAACAAGTGGATTAAGACCATTAGCAATAAAGAAGCAGACCCAGAGCATCCCCTCACCCGGATGGAAGCTCCACCACTGTTTTGCTATTTTCTTTACCCCCGTGGGGACCCTGGCAGGAAGCATACCAAGCACAAGTGTGTTCTGAAGATAGGAACCAATCGTCCACTACTACAGAACCTAATGATATTGTACCTAATCGATTTATGAAAGATAATACATTTTGAAATCTGAAGTCAGTAGGCCTGTAAGGTTGCACCCCTTCCACCTCCTATCTATACTCACTCAAACTTAACGTCCCCTCCCCTGCGTGTATAAGTCCAGAAGGCCACGCAGCCGTCGCCACCGGTAGAAACAAGAACGCCCTCGTTATCAGCCGCTGGGCAGAACTGTACAGCCGTTACCATACCAGTGTGGCTCGTCAGCACCGCAACCTGCAGAACACATCACCATTATATATCTACTGGTACCCAAATAATACATACTCGTCCACTCGTCACTCACATAAGGCAAAGATGACAGGAAGGAATTATATTAAAAATAATAATGTATGTAATAAATAGGAATGAATGGAGAATGCTAGTAAATAGATAAGTGAAAACGCGGTCGTTCGGGAGAGGGAGTTGGGCGCCAGTTGGACTAGATAATAGTCCGTCAGGCGCCTGGCCCGAGGAGCCGGTATATATGAAGGGTACGCCTGGAGGGCGGGCACTGTGGTATGCTTCGCTGAATGTCTGCCTGCTGAGATCGGAGCTTCTCCAGGAGGGCGGGGGCCGGGGGAGTGCTGGAGTGCCCTTAGTAATCTCTGGTCTCTGGGTCCTCTATTGGGCGACCTAGATGTGTGAATTTGTATTTTGTTTTTTGTGTTGTGTTGTCCCTGTTCGGCCTATGTCTCGAGTCAGCCACCCCCAGCTATGGAGTATGTGATTGAGTATATAAATATATACATGTACTGTATGTATGTATACACTCGGGCACATACCCCATAGATGAGGGAGGCCGACTCGAGACAGAGCCCAAACAGGGACAACACAACTCAACATAAAAAACAAAATAAAAATTCACATACATCTAGGTCGCCCAGAAGAAGACCCAGAGACCAAGGATCCCTAAGGGCACTCCAGCACTCCCACGGCCCCCAACCTCCCGGAGAAGTTCCTGTCTCAGCAGCTTCCCCCAAGGACCCCACCACCTCATCTCTAATTGAATTGCACTGGCTGCCAGTAAAAACCAGGATAGAATTTAAAGGATGTCTTATGACCTTCAAGATTCTAAAATTTGACGAACCAAAGTATCTGGCTGAACTACTTTGGCATCCGTTGGCGTACTCGGCTTCAGCATTGCGAAGTGATGATGATCATTTGCGCCTTGATGAACCTGCAGCCATACACCAGTCATCATTCTCTGATCGTATTTCTCCTACGTGGCCCCTAGATTATATAATAAACTAACGCTTTCCATGAGGCAATTACCTTCCATCGAGTCTTTCAAGAGGGAGCAGAAAACTTTTCTTTTCTTGAAAAGTTATGATCTTCAAAGAGGTGTCATGACTGACAGTTACTGTACAGGGTGTAAATTGGTCCTTTTTAATTAGTGTCTCAAGTACTAGTGAATTCCTGTGTTTTGGAAGAACAGGATTGATTTTGGGCAAAACGGCACGTCTACTTTATTATTATTATTATCAGTAAGGGCCTCCAGGCTCCAGCACTCCCCCAAAGAGGTTCTGGTCTCAGCGGGCAGACACGGAACGGAGCACACCACAATGCCCGCCCACCTCACATCCAGGAATGATCCTTCATATAAACCGGCTTCTTGGGCCAGGCGTCTGACGGAGTATCATCTAGTCCAACTGGCACCCGACCCCCTCTCCCAACAACCGTGTTATCACTCATCTATTCACAAGCATTTTCCATTCATTCTTATGTATTACCACTTTTCTTGACTGTTCTACAGTCATCTCTCTATCTTCCAATGCTTGCACTACACAATCTCTCTATTATAATGTAAAACTTGCAAAATAAACAAACCAAAACTGGGACAACACAAGATAAATGCAACAAAGGTCTTCCTACCCTTCTACCTCCCCTTGTATCTGATTCATATACTCTCTTTAAATGCTTATCATCTCCCATTCGCTCAACAATTTTTTGTTTCTTGGGGGGGGGGGGGGTTCGAAAGCGCCAGTTCTTCCAGAGGAATAAGCTGGCGCTCAGAACGCATTATATCACAATTACGAGCAATGTGGCATTGGTCAGATACAGTATAAGCTGCAACCGTGGAAATTACAACAGCTGAAGCCTGTAATAATTTGTCACTGTGTCACTTGCAAAATCATAACTTTACTGGATGAAAAAGGTTTTAAAATGTCCCTTAAATGATTCAATGGAATTCAACTGTCTTATCAAGCGGCAATTGGTTATACAACCTAGGAGCCACATAAGAAGAGGAACAATTAGAAAAAGAAGACAGCTGAACGGTTTCTCAAGATGCAAAGGATCATCAATGCTTTGCAGGATCACACCCCGGTATGCCAACGGATGTATTAACAGTCAGCAAGGTACTTAGGTTCACCAAACTTAAGAGCCTTAAACGTCATGAGGCTCTACTTAAATTCTATACTAGCTTTAATTGGCAGGCAGCCAGCACTGAAAGCTACCCTTAACATATGACATAAGTCAGTAGCACAAACCATGGATAAACATATGGATCTCTTACATTTCGAATCCCATTACACCACCAGACAGTACACTAGGATCATACGGCTGGGGAAGTGTAGATAGCAGAGGCTGGGTGTTGTAGATAGAGGAAGCTGTTGGAATGGCTTTGGTATGTGTGTTATTAGTCTGTATACGTCGTCGAGGTGTCCCCCGACTGGGTGCGAACCTGATACACATGCTAGGACGTACTACCACACCCACTAAATGTCCACCTTGGCTGGGATCGAACCCAGGTCACACAGATTCACACCCGAGCGTGCTCTCCACTCGACCGCCGCTGCTTAGGAAAAGCATATGTACAATCGGGGGTATTAAGTGTTGTCATAGATTCCAGTAGTTTTCGCTCAAAAAGTGTTAATGGTATCTTTATAGTTACTGGGAAAAGTGTTTATCCCTCAAAGTATTAGTCAGTGTCCGAAACTTTGTGAAATATAGGACAACACTTACTGTACAACACTTACTGTATAAGCACTTACTGTACAACAGTAGTGGTAGACACAACTATCGTGAACCAGTTTCTTCATAATATAGAGATCATTACCTAAAAGATTAAAATACACCCAAATTACAAATTAAATTATAATTCCTATAAAATTGCAATCATATTTAAAATACAAGTGAAAAACTACTGCTAATACAAATTTATATGAACAATACAAAAGTGAAGAATAGTACAGCACCCATACTAGTAGTAATATCTAAATTTGTGGCAATGGTCAGTAGAAACATCTAGAACTCATACAAAACTAAGATTAAAAATACATGTACAGAACACCTAAGACAACTCATGTCTTACAAAAACAAAATTAATAAATATATAAAAAAAAATGCAGTAGCTACAACACACAAATGTGCAGAAAGAAACACACACAGGAGTGTGCAGAGCAATTAGTGGAGCCAGTTAGGGACATAATTCAAGCTTCCTTAGATAAAGGACAGGTTCCTGTCGAGGAAAAGAGCTAATATCATTCTGATATACAAGAATGGAAGCCCTGAGGACCCTTTAAACTATAGACCAGTTTCACTTACTAGTATTGAATGCAAGATTTGTAAAAAGCTAATTAGGAAGAGATGGATGGAAATGTTGGAGAAAAAGAAGATAATAACCCCTAAGCAATTTGGATTCAGATAAGGGACATCTTGTTGTTGTTCCCCAAGCTGCCTGACCGACCAGCCCCAAGGCCCCGAGCAAGGCCAAGGCCATAACTGTACAGAACCCTCCCTGCCGACCACAATAAAGCCTGGGTGACCGAAGCCACTCCATGGCGGGGAGTTGAGGAGGGTGCAGAAACGCCCGGGAAACCAAAGCCCCACCCAGGGCCCTGTGCCCCTCAGCAATTATGAAGAGAAAGTTGAGGGGCAAAGGAAAAATGTGACGCTTTGGCTTCCCATCTTGGTAGATTGGGAGGTCAATCCACGGAAGAGACGCCGTCACTTGAGATCTAGAAAATATATAAGTAAAAGGAACAGTCAGAGTAAGCTATGGGTATGGCAGAGATCGCTCAGTTCTCACTCTGATAGACCAGCCCATCACCGTAGGGACATCTTGTTTTACCAGTCTGCTATGTTACTATAGTAGGGTGATAGATGTACTGCAAGAAAGAGGCGGATGGGTGGACTGCGTCTACTTAGACCTTTCCAAAGCATTCGATAACGTACCACATAAGAGATTGTTATCTAAGCTTGAGACGATAGGATGTGTCTGGGGGAGTTTGCTGAAATGGATGGGGAGCTATTTAACAGATAGAGAAATGAGGACCAACATTAGAGGAACTTACTCATCGTGGCGGAAAGTTGAGAGTGGTGTGCCACAGGGATCTGTGTTGGCACCTCTCATGTTCCTTATGTACAGTATGTGAATGACCTGCCGATAGACATAAACTCCTACATGTCAATGGGTTTTTTTTCAGATGACGTAAAAATTATGAGACAAATAACAAATATAAGTAGTTGTGAGGAGCTGCAAGGGGATTTAGATAAAATATATGAATGGAGCACCAAGTGGAAAATTAAATTTAATATAAGTAAATGTCATGTGTTAAATATGGGAAGAAGTGTGAATAGACCAAATTGGGAGTACAGGATGGGAGACAATATAATTAGCAAGGCCGAAAAAGAAAAAGGATTTAGGGTTGATTATACAAGATAACTTGTCGCCAGAGAAACATATTAACCCTCTCACTACCATATGACGCAGAGGTTGCCAGATTAGCAATATTAAATAGAGTTCTTTCACTCTTATAATTACCTCTCCAAAATTAGTTTTCTGCCCACAGCTAACTCAAAGACAACTGCAAAGGTTGAAGTAACTAAACTAAAGGTTTCTAAATACCTCTGATGGTAACAAAGGCTTTAAAGTATCCCTAATAGGCTCAAAATTGCGTCAAGGACGTGAGAGGGTTAACAAGCTCTTTAGTGGAATGTATGCAATGGCCGGGAATATGAAAGTTGCTCTGAACTACTTGGATGAGAACATGTTAGCGAAAATTATAAAAAGTATGGTTAGACCAAGACTGGAGTATGAAGCAGTGGTGTGGTCCCCGCATCTTAATTTAATAAGCATATTCACAAGTTAGAAAGAATCCAGAGAGCAGTTACTAGATTGGTTCCAAGTCTCAGAGAACTGCCATATGAAGGGAGGCTAGACAAATTAAATCTACCGAGTCTAAAAGAGAGGAGAGAGAGGGGAGACATGATAATGATGTACAAATGCACCCTAGGGCTGGAGAGGCTGGATAGGGAAGATATAATAATTATGGATACAGGAATAACTAGAGGCCACAGCTACAAAGTAAAAAAAACTACCTGCAAGAACGATATCAGGAAGTTTAGCTTCCCCTATAGATGTATTGACAAATGGAATAGGCTGGAGGAGGAGGAGGTAGGGGCAAGGAACATCCATATTTTCAAGACAAAATTGGATGAAAGTAGACTGAGAGACGGGACAACACAAGCTTAGCTCAACTCCTGTAAACTACAATTAGGTAAATACAATTAGGCAAATACACAAAGCCAGAATATAATGTATACTAATAATTAAATCCAAAACTACGCAATCCAGCAATCCATTCTTACCGGTGCCAATGTTTGTAGACTCCACACTCTAATAATTTTATCACACGATCCGGCTGCAATTAATGAATTCTCGCTGTCAATGGCTATGTCGGATATCTCAGCTGAGGCCCCCCGGAGTGTGGCCAATAGTCGGCCATCCAGGGTGCTCCAGATTTTGACTAGGGTGTCGTCTGCTCCAGTGAAGATGTACCTGAGAGAGGAAAGTTGGCAAAGTTTAGATTAGGTACAGTACATAGAGAATAGATTGAGTGGATGACCTCGGAGGAGATGGAGAGATGGTGTAATAGAAGTGTTGGAAGATAGAGAGACGGCAGAAAAACATGCAAGAGAAGTAGTAATGATAAGGAATGAATGGAGAATGCTTGTGAATAGATTAGTGATAACGTGTTCCTTGGATCTGATAATAGTCCGTCAGGCGCCTGGGAGGGCATTGTGGTGTGGTTCCGCTGTGTGTCTGCCTGCTGAGACCGGAACCTCTCCGGGAGGTCTGGGAGGCCCCTAGTGATCCTTGGTCTCAGGGTCTTTCGGGGTCTTCTCCTAGGCGACCTAGATGTGTGCAAGTTATTTGTTGTTTGTGTTCGGGCTCGTCTCGAGTCGGCCACCACCAGCTATGAGGAATGTGCCTGAATATATACATACAGTACATATACTGTTGGCCACCCCCAGCTAAGGGGTATGTGCTGAGTATATACATACATACATATAGGGTTGTTGTTGTTCCCCAGGCTGTCTGACCGAACAGCCCCAAGGTCCTGAACAAGGCTAAGGCCATAACCAAACGCCCCCACTGAACCCTCCCTACTTTACCACTAAGAATGCCCAGGTGACCGAAGCCGCTCCCAGGCAAGGAGCTGAGGAGGGTGAGAAATCGCCCGGGACACCGATGCCCCACCCAAGGCCCTGTGCCCCTTAACAATTATGAAGGGTAAGGGAAATATGCGACGCTTTGGCTCCCAGTCTGCCAACCTCTAGGTTGGCAGACTGGGTTAAGTAAATACAGTGCACTCCCAGTATTCACGCCTAGGTCGTACCAGCCCCCTTCCGCGAATACGTGGTTTCGCGGATACGTGGGCAGTGTTTAACATAGGTTTCAATGGGAAATAAGCTTAGGTCGTACCTGACTCGGCCATCTTGGACCCTCAAACCATTATTTTGACCTACTTTATGACAATGGACCAAATGATTAAACAGATACAGTGACGGACCTGGAAGAATGTGGAACAAAGTGTGGTACCGGTACCACACTTTATTCCACATTCGTCCAGTCACCCATAAAGTACCCATTTTCCCCCAAATATATCCAATAAATACATATTATTTGAGGAGAATACTTATAAATACATATGAGGAGATAACTTACCACACAAACTTTATTTGTAATCAGTCATTAGGCCTAGGCTAGCCTTACGCATTGGCATAATTTGCCCGCTTTCGTCCGACAGCGTCGGTACGCTTGCACTCTGTTTTGATGGTCCCGGGCATTTATTTCCATCATGATTACCATCAGGCCCTCTGTCCCTATCACTGAATGCTCTAAAGGCCCTAATAAATGCGGGAGATAAAAGGTTCGTGCAGAAAAAAGCTTGTAAACAGAGGTGGTTTTGAGCTACTGCCTCAGCTGGGACGCTGTGTTGACGTCACGCAAGAATGCAAGATGGCCGACCAAAGCAAGAATCGGGATGCGCACCGACCCGCCCTATTCAAATCCGTGAATAGCTGGTATTTTGCCTTTTTTTGCGCGGATGACGAGTAATGGGATATTTAGGGGTGTCCGCGAATAGCAAGGATCGCGGATACTTGGAGCACGGATAACCAGAGTGCACTGTATATTAAATTTATCTTAGCTGCTGGTGGGAATTGTCTTGTCTTAATTGCTGAGCTTTTGAAAGTATGTTGGTATGTATGTATGTACTGTATGTACAGTGGGTCTTCTGGATGACCTAGATGTGTGTGAATTTGTATTTTGTTTTTGTATGTTCATTGTTTTCTGTTGTGTTGTCCCTATTCTGGCTGTCTTGAGTCAGCCCCCCCACCACCACCAAAAAAAAATGGAAAAGTGGGGATTGGGCCTGAGTATATAGATAGATAGAACAAATCCTCCATGCCCTTATGTTTACAACAGTATTACACTTTTATGCCAAATATCTAGGATTCACTCCTCTCTACTGATAGAGTATAATACTGTACCTCAATGACCAATCTCACTTCTATATCACTCCTATGTCGTGTAAAATCGAGCACAACAAACGGGTGCATAATATGACCGTCTGCATAACCTATCGGATGACGAATGCATAAGACGTCACATGACGTTATACAGTACAGCCATTATTCATCATCATCATCTCCGACACCTTGTTTCCCCCTGGGAAACCCTCGCTAAAAGATGGCCATGACAGAAATGCCTCCAGGCTACTTTGTCAAGACATGCTTCCTTTGCTCGTGCAACAATGACCATTCCACTATGTGGAAGTTTTTCCTCAATATTCTTTCCCCATACCATAGGTGGTCTTCCACTACTAGCTACTCCACTCACCTGACTTAGTACAGTAGGCTCATATAAGCTGAAAATCGAACTCAAGTATTTCAGTAGTGAAGCTATGTTATATCTTATCAAAGTCAGTGACGATATGCCACTAGAGTGATGACAAGGAGAGTTAATGCACAGGCGGACTGACGGAAGGCATACCATTTACGTTCTGCCATATGACGGCTGTACTATATTTATAAGTACAGTACACACAGGCAAGGTTTTAGAGAGGCTTTATCAGGTAAGGTATACAGGGTGTTCCAGTAATGCTTTTCATAAATTATATGGTGGACTCATCAGACAAAAATAAGAATAAATTACTCTATGAACATGAGGTTGAGTATTTATAATAACAGAGTTATTACACGATTTAAGTTAACGATAGATACAATGCCATTCAGTCCAAGGGGTAATGTTGCCATTTTAGTGGATTATATCCATTTGGCCTTCGCTATCGTTTGATAGCCTCAAGATAGTGAGCAGTAGCGATCTGACTTTTTGGTAGAAAAATATGTCCGGCTTTGCCGGTAGAAAAATCAAATCTGGCAAAGCCGGACATATTTTTCTACCGAAAAGTCAGATCGCTACTGCTCACTATCTTGAGGCTAGCAAGCGATAGCGAAGGCCAAATGGATATAATCCACTAAAATGGCAACATTACCCCTTGGACTGAATGGCATTGTGTCTATCGTTAACTTAAATCGTGTAATAACTCCGTTATTATAAATACTCAACCTCATGTTCATAGAGTAATGTATTCTTATTTTTGTCTGATGAGTCCACCATATAATTTATGAAAAGCATTACTGGAACACCCTGTATACAGTATATTGATATCAATATAGTGATCCCTGGTCTCTGGGTCTTCTCCTGGGCGACCTAGATGTGTGTGAATTTGTGGTTTGTTTTTGTGTGTTCATTATTGTGTGTGTTGTGTTGTCCCTGTTCGGGCTCTGTCTCGAGTCGGCCACCCCCAGCAAAAAATAAAAAATAAATAAATAAATAAATTAAATAAAAAATAATAAAATAGGGAATGTGGCTGAGTAGGTAGATAGATAAATAGATAGAATATAGTAAAGGTTTTACAATAATTATAACTTCACTAATAGTTACTACAGTGCACCCTCCCTATTTCGCGAGAGTAAGACCATGAAATCACGCACTAAAAAGGATCGCACTAAATAAAAATATTAATTCAAATGGAAATAAATAACGAGACTGTAGGCTACAATTACTCACCCAGTATTTCAATCGGATAGGCCTAGGCTATGGAAACTTTGCCAAGAATATTAAAACTGCTTCATTGAACATACTGTATATTAATTTATAAAAGGTAAGACTAATGCACTACAGTAAAAGTCCTGTAATCCGGAAGGCAGGGGACCGCGGGACTTCCGTATTAGCAGATTTTCCGGGGTATCAGATTTATACATAAAAATGGCCCTAAAAAACATACAAATTAATAATTAATTAGAATAGAGGCCGTGCGGTGAAGTTCCGGTGGTGTAGAGGTGTAAATCCAACACTCGATTAATTGACTTAAGATAGACATGAATCTTATTTTATAATCTTATTTTGGGGGAAATATAATATATTTGGGGGGAAAAATAGTATATTTTTGGGGAAAAAATAGTATATTTTGGGGGGAAAAATAGTATATAATAGTATATTACGGTGGAAAATACCTTCCGAGGTATCGGGCATTCCGAGGTTTCAGCCTCCGGATTAGCGGACTTTCACTGTATTCACTTCAAATACACCAGGAGACTTTCAAAATATCCTATATAATCATAAATACAGACTGAGGTCTATCATGTGGTCACGAACATGTGTGGTAAACAATAACATAGACACAGCTGATAGGCATCACCAACGCCATCTATGGAGACGATGGAAAACCACGATTGGAATGCAGCCAGTCATTTACTCAAGAAAAATAACATCCCAGAAAAATTAGCACTTGCTAAATTGTTAAGTAATAAAAGTAGATATATTGATATTCTTGTTTGCAATATGTTAAATTTTAATCAAGTCGCTAAACAAATTTATCCAAATTCCATCCCCCTCACACAAGGTAACGTAAATGATAAAGTTGAAAATTTTCTTGATATAAATATACAGATTGTTAATGAACAGAGCACACTTAAAATATACCACAAAGTTGATAATTTTATTTTTAACGTAATAAACTTTCCTTTCCCTAATAATAATATCGATATAAAATAACTTATAATTGTTTTTATTCCCAGCTAATAAGATTTTGTAAAATTTGTACCAGAGTAGAAGACTTTTGGATAGAGCTAAGTTACTATACAGACTCTTAGTAGACAGAGGTTTTGTTGCAAGTAAATTGTTGAATAAATTTAATCTTTTTAACCCATCAAGTGCGGCAAGATTGATAGAGTTTTACCGGTGCGCTGCGGGAAGACTCTTATAATCCTAGGCCTTAAAAAAAACATTTAAACCAGCCCAGTATCAATTGATATATTTTTTTTTCTATTTTTTTTGTTTGCCCCTTGGCCATGCCAAATATCACTCCTCCACATCCCCTCCTTCCCCCCCTCTTCAATTATCACCTATTTTCCCTGTTATTCCCTTATTCTTAGGTATATTTTCATGCTAACAATAGCGAGTTGCTAGCAGGCTGTGCTCATAATATGAGCACAGCCACAAACACAAATTATGTGTTACCAAGCGAGTGCAAGAGAAAGACAGACGGCATTACACGTCAGTGTCGCTCCAGGCGTTGTTGTTGTTGTTGTTGTTCCCCAAGCTGCCTGGCCGAACAGCCCCAAGACCCCGAGCAAGGCCAAGGCCATAACCGGGCGCCCCCACAGAACCCTCCCCACCGACCACAATAAAGCCTGGGTGACCGAAGCCACTCCATGGCGGGGAGCTTGAGGAGGGTGCGGAAACGCCCGGGAAACCAAAGCCCCACCCAGGGCCCTGTGCCCCTCAGCAATTATGAAGAGAAAGTTGAGGGGCAAGGGAAAAATGTGACGCTTTGGCTTCCAATCTTGGTAGATTGGGAGGTTAATCCACATTAGAGACGCCGTCACTTGAGATCTAGAAAATATATAAGTAAAAGGAACAGTCAGAGTAAGCTATGGGTATGGCAGAGATTACTCAGTTCTCACTCTGATAGACCAGCCCATCACCACATGACTAGAACCCAATCCTCTCAGCATCAGCTAGGAAAGGCCCTAGAAAGCCGCCTTTGGCGGGGGGATAGCTCCCCTATTTCAACCCTTTTCGGGGTTGAGCACCCGCGTTGTGAGAGGTGGATGTTGGTCAAGCTGGCTCACACTTTAGTTATGTAACTCTCGCATTCATTTCGCGATTTTGACCAGCCAAACACTGTTTCCACTTGTTTTATTGTTGTAACAGGTTAATATCTTCATAATCAACGTAAAATAGGCGCATATGGAAGTATTAATGATATTTATGGTAAGATAACGATTTGAGTGACAGGAATCAGTGAAACAGGTACGCACAGGGAGAGGTGGTCACTACCCCCACTGCGCAGCGGAGAGGTTAAAGTCAATTATTGTGACTGTATTTTAAAATTTGATATCAATAATTTTAATCAAGCATTATTAACTTGAAGTTTCTATTATAAACTCTGCTTACTTTTTGTCTGTATGTATTAATGTTTATCTTTTTCTATTGTTAATATTAATTTGTATAATTAATTGTTCTTGTTAAAAGAGTACTCTTTTGTTTAAATCTATTGTGCCTTCTTCATATTTTCAAATATTTATATTTATTGTATCTATTCATTGTCGATAGTATCAATTGCTTGCTTTTGCGATTTCCTTAGTTTATTTGTACAATAAATGTAGGTTATTAGTAGGGTACCGGTAGTAATTGTTAGGGGTCACTTGAAGCATGCTATGCTTACAGGTACAGTAGGGTCCCGCATAAAACGTGTTCGCATAAAACGAGTCTCGATTAAAACGACCGACCTAAAATATTAATATTTAATTTTCGATCAGAACGAATGTGATCACATAAAACGAGTCCGCCGCCAAAGTGGGGCAAATCCGAGGAGTTTTCATATAGAGCGCCGAAATATCGTACAAAACGTACGAAATATCGTTCGCTTTGTACAAAAAATTTCGCTTACAGTGAACATTGACGATATTGCGCCACCAAAATGCTGTGTTCACATAAAACTAAATCGCATAAAACGCCCTCGTTTATCGACCATAAACTCGTTTTATGTGAGACCCTACTGTACCTACCCGATAGCACTATCGTTAGTGATAGCCATTTGTATTTTTTACTATTGTTAATGTCTTGTCAAGTTGCAAATTTGATTTTAATAGAAAATGTTGACACTAATTGTAGTTTCTTTATTCATGCAGAGTTTAGTAAAATTTACCAGAACGTCCCCGACTTCCCAAATTGACTAATTCCTTGAACGTGACGATAGTGCGTTGTTATGTGTGCGATTAGTTTGCTTCGGAAACAGATTAACTTGCTTATGTAGTAATGTACACCCTATGTAGTGGATTGTGTTCTTTTATTTATAAATTATTAATTTTACTTAATGCGTTGTTTCCACATAGCGATTTTGATTAGTTGTTTTGGCTTTTTACTGTGTTCGTATACATTTTGGTTTGTTTATTTTGCAAGTTTTACATTATAATTTATTTGCATCCCTCTCACTTTACCAACACTAATTCTCATTTTTATGATAAATATAATAACTTTTACTCAAGGCTAGAGATCATAAAACATGCATTGTTTCCATAACAAAACTGCATGGACCCCACTATTCTTCGAAAATTTACTTTCACGATTATAATCTGCCAATCTGGTGTCCTTTTCCAAATTGCATTATGTTACTTAGGCTACTTAACCCGGGAACGGCGAGGGGGGGGGGGTAATGAACTAGCTCCCCATGGGCGAGCATATGGGCTCCATTCAGGCCTATAATCGTCATTTTACGATAAATATCGTTATTACCTATTCACATGAGCCTATTTTACCTTCACTATGAAGATAGTAACCTGTAACAACAATCAAAGCAGTGAAAATATCATTTTTCTGGTCAAAATCGCGAATATAGATGAACCAGCCCATTCATGAATTTTGGAGAAAATTGAGGCAACCCCTCCCTCCACGAGGCCTCAAGCCACACTGAGCCTACTCATACACACACTCGCTTGTGTAACACACCTACTAGGCACGTGAGCACATCCCCCACACAGTTTGCTAATGTTAGCACAAAAATATACCAACAAATTAGGGGATAACAGGGAAAATAGGTGATAATTGAAGGGGGAGGGGAAAGGGAGGAAGGAGGGGATGTGGAGGAGTGATATGAGGTATAGGGAAAACAAAACAAATTTTTTTTTTAGTGCTGTTTAAATGGTATTTTTAGGCCTCCCTCTTAAGAGCTTTTCCGCCGTCGCCCAGTAAAACCTCTTAAGAGCTTTTCCGCCATTTACGGGTTAAAGCACTAGTGTTCAGTGTTCCTACATCACTTTCGTTTTCGCCAGTTACAAATGTAGCTATTTAACTCTAGGGTTTTCGCATATTTCATCTAATATTCGTCTGTATCGTAACTCAGCTCTCTACAACTCTGTATTCATGATATTTAGACAATGTCCATATCCAAAAATAAATAATCTGGTCTATTGAAGATTTAAATATATTAGTTTTTTTTTTCTTTCTGGCCTATGACAGAGTGGATAGAGAAGGTTTGTGGAAAGTACTTAGAATATACGGAGTAGAGGGCAAGTTGCTGAAAGCAGTGAAGAGCATGTATGAGGGTGCAAAGGCGGCAGTACGTGTGGAGAGCGAGCAGAGCGAGTTCTTTGACCTGAATGTTGGTTTGAAACAGGGGTGTGTGATGTCCCCGTGGTTGTTTACTGTATATATGGATGGAGTTATGAAAGAAATACTATCAAGAGCAGTGGATGTTGGTGTATCGCTGAAAAGGGAGGGAATTGAGTGGAAGCTACCTATACTGCTGTTTGCGGATGATACAGTTCTGATGAGTGATAATGAATGGGAGTTGCAGGGTCTGGTAAATGAGTTTGGAACAGTGTGCGAAAAACGGAATTTGAAGGTAAATACGGGGAAGAGCAAGGTTATGGTCTTCGAAAGGGGTGAAGTCACAGAGTGTGAGGTGAAGCTGAACGGTCAGGCTATGGAGATCGTCAACTCTTTTAAGTATCTGGGCAGTGTGTTGAGTAAAGATGGGACTATGGATGAAGAGGTGCGGGAGAGGGTACAACAGGGGAAGAGGGTTGTAGGAATGCTAAAAGCAGTAACAAGAAATAGGGTGGTCAGTATGGAAGTGAAGAAGTCCTTGCATGACAGTGTGGTAATCCCGACACTGACTTACGGAAGCGAAGCATGGACGTTGGTTGAGAGACTCAGACCAAGAGTGAGAGCAGTGGAAATGAATTACGTAAGGAGTGCGTGCGGAGTTACATGGAGGGATAGACAGACTAATGAGGAAGTAAGAAGGAGGTGTGGTGTGGAGGTAGATGTGCTGGAAAGTGTGAAAAGGAACAACTTGAGATGGTTCGGCCATATGGAACGTATGGAAAGCAAGAGAATGACTAAGAGGGTGTACGAGAGCGAGGTGGAGGGACAGAGGGGGAGAGGTAGACCGAATATGAGGTGGAAGGATGGAGTGAGGAACTACATGAACGAAGGCGGTGCTGGTTGGGGGGAGGGGCGTCGACTGACTGGGGACAGAGGTGCATGGGGGCGGTTCGTTCGTGGCCACCCCTTCGGGGATCACGGCGTCAGGCAATAGATAGATAGATAGATAGAACCCCTCCTCCCCGGTTGTAATTTTAAAATGACACCGCGGCAGATGGGCAGGAGCCCGGGTGTCATTTTAAAATCCGTAAGCTTGAAAGCCTATTAACCCTTCCTACCCGGGCTGCCTTAGGTAATGACAGCACGAAAGAAGGGCCAATACCTGGTATGCCTTATCTAAGGCATGAGCTTAATAGCCTAATTAAGCTTGGTCCGAACGCCGTGCGTACGACGTACGTCAACAAACCCAAGCGTTCGTCACCGCATCTCCGTAAACAAGAAGGAGAAGACTCCTCAATGTTATTGTTATGACGTCATGACGAAATTAGTGTCTGAAAAGCCCCCATATTGGCAACATCTCTGCAATATTGGCTCCACTGAAATCGTCATCACAACTGAACCAGTTGACTTACAGAGCTCTACTCAATGCCAAAATACAGATTGAAAACCGCACTACGATTATAGATGAGTGGGAAAGTTCTAGCAGTGAAAATAAACATAAATACGGTAGCCTAGGCCTAGACATTTTTCGGCCATATCGCCCGGGTAGGGGCGACCGTCATTGGCTGAGACAGCCCGGGTAGGAAGGGTTAAGCTTGGTTTGATAGCCGTGCGTCGAACCGTATGTAAACAAAGCCTGTCGGAGCAACGCGCACCTTCGAAATCAAGAAGAAGTCCGACTTTTGTTGTTATTGTTTTGGAGAACAAGATTAGTTGTTATTATTGTTAGATATTGCTAAAATCGCGGAAAAATACGCTCCACGGAAATCGTCATCACAACTGAACCAGTTGACCTAGAGAGCTCTACTTAACGCCAATCTACAGATACGAAACACGGCTACGTTTAGAGATGCGTGTGAATTTTCTAGCAGTTAAAATAACAAAGATAGGGCTAGGCCTATTACAAAGTTTTTCGGCCAGATCGCCCGGATCTCAATAATGTCCTTAGGATACCGAGCCCGGGCAAGAAGGGTTAAGAGTGGATTCGATTATGATTTGTGAGAGTTGCGCAATTAATAGGCCTACGATCGAATCTCTCCAGGTCTTCAAATATTTGTGTTTACCTTTAAGCAATATTTATTTAGCAATCTTTATTATCATGTCTTTCTTAGCATTTATACACATCAAATCACATACGAAAACAAAATGAGAAAATACCACTAAGGTTAATCTTTGACTGCCTTAGAAAAAGGGTCACAGGGTACACAAAAACTGAGCCCGGCAAACCGCACCTATAAATGGATGCTGATTGTCTGCACGAAACTTTTTTCCACCACGGTTCGAATCCTGAAAGTACCTTTAGGTACCGCGGTTTTGCTCTAACACGGGTACCCCAAATGTGCCGAGTCAGCATCTAGCACGGTTTTGTTTAGGTAACGCATGTGGCGGGCGGCGGCTGGTCGGCATCTCTCGGCCGGTGACATCAAACTCGGCAGACCCGTATATACCGGCGTATAAGACAAATTTCTAAGCCTTCACAACCATGGGTGGTCTTATACGACAAATATACTTTCAATGCAAGTGAATTTGAAGCGCCGAGATTCATCAGCTGATTTTCCAATTGACCGAAATCGTGTGTTATTGTTGTGTCAGTTTGTGGTGTGTGTGTGTGTGTACTTGTTTCTTGTGTGGCTATGTCGGGGTGACTGGACGACTCGGCCCATGGGACAGCTCGGCCCATGGGACAGCTCGGCCCACTTTTGGACAACTCGGCCACGACGGCGAGACAGCTCGGCCCATTTGAGACAGCTCGGCCCCATGTTATGCTATGGTTAGGTTAGGTTAGGTTAGGTTAGGTTAAGTTATGTTATGTTAGGTTAGGTTAAGTTAGGTTAGGTTAGATAGGGACAGTGATTCCAAAATTATCAATACGAGAAATAAAAGTTAATGAATTGTCACCACTTGTTTGATGAAACGAACAGATAGATACATAGTGATTCCAAAATGATCAATATAGCCATCTATATCGTTTTTATGTTGTCGAAGCAAATAAGGGTTGTGAAAGGCAGAGTTGTCTCGCAATTAACACTGGGCCGAGCTGTCTTGCCGTGGGCCGAGTAGTCTAGCATTCCTATGTCGGCCGTATCAGTAGGGAGTCTCAACCCGAGTTATTTCTGTATGCAGTAAAATGTTATTATAATTATTCTCTATGGAATTGAATTTAATTTTACCAAATAATAATTATAATAGTAAAAGCCAAAGAAAAATCCATTAAACTATAATTCTAATGAAGGCGGTAGATTGTTGGCAAGTTTAGCAAAGCTGCCTCACTTGCAGACGACATGTGGTTTGTTATTGTTGTGTGTCAAATAAATGGCATTTCATAGTACCAATGGTCTTAATTGGATATATTATTGACCCCTAGTATGAAGGTATGTTGCCAACATAATAATACTGACAAATAAAGATAAATCGGGTGGTAAATGGTAAAAAAAAAGGGGACTTTGGGGAAGTGGCCAGAACGAATTGAATCGTTCCCATTTAACCTTTGCTTTATGTAACGCGTCTTTGCGTAACGCTCCCGGTACGGGTATATCGCCGGTACGATATACCCGTGTTACCCGAGGGCGGACTGTATATATTTTTGAGACTTTTTCACGCACTACAGTACTGTATATATAATTTTTCCGCTATATAGAGATAAATAGGGGTAATTTTTTATCATGCAATATTGAGAATCCTTGTTTAGAACCGCGAAATATAGAGGGTGCACTGTATAGGTATACTGTAAGACTTAAACCCAAAGTTATATACTATTCGCAAGATCAGGTAAGGTGCAAGTATCGAGTATTTCCAACTTACTTCCCAGATCTGTCGAACAGCATGCAGTAGACAGCAGAGAGATGGCCAATAGACCGCACCAGCAACTCCATCCGCCCGTGAAATTTGTTGGTAAGTATGTGGTGTTTCCGCAGCGAGCCCGAAAACTCTCGCCCCACCAGTGTGTGCGTCAAGGAGGGGGGGCCACATAGTCGGAGGGGCTCTAGGAGGGGCCGGTTATTGCGGCCCCGGGCCACCACACTCTTAAGGTTATAATACCGTTTCCAGAGGTCTGCAAAGGAAATGTAGTCGCAATTATAATTTTGATAGATTATGAAGCCTAGGAATGATTAAACAAAATGCAAATAACTAGTAGGGATATATTAAGGAGAATTAATTCAGCCGGAGATGGTTTTGAAAACATATAAACAGCACTAATAACTGTGACTGTATCTATTTATTGGTTGGAGTTAACCCACTGAACATAAGAAGCAGACAAAAACTAAGGACTTAGGTGATAAAGTCAGGCTTAGATGATGGAAATAATGACACTTATTCCATCTTACTACTTTACTGTACTATCCTGAGCAAGGAATGGCTCATTAAGTTGAGTATGATACTTGATAGTTCTTGCTTGTCTGTGTGCATATGGATTTACAAGATTTCTCAAAATAAAATAAACAATTGATGTTTAATAAAATTAATTATGTCCTTGCATATAACTGATTAGGCTAGGTAATAATTTGATGAAAATTGGAGGTGAGACTAAAGCAAGGACTAACCATTCTCTGTACGTAGTAAAGATTGTGATCCTGTCCCAAGCAGGGTGTGGGCTGTGGGGTGTGGTAGAGGCACCAGTTGTTTCATGGCCGGCCCCAACCTCGCCACCATACGCGCCAGATGATCGCTGTGTAGGTGCCCATGTTCACTCTCCTGTAATGATTCAATACAGGTTAGCACAGTGTAACAATAATGAATAAAATGGTGCAACATGAAGAAGATACAATTAATAAATCCATAAATTTTCAGCAAAATATAGCGTCTACCTTGCCTGGTTAACTTCAAGGGTGGTCTCTTGTCTTGGAACTTGGTCATGAGGGGATTACATCTGTGGCTGGGATTGTATCAGGACTTTTGGGGAGTTTATTTATATTTTGTATAAATGGTATGTACTGTACAGTTTGTATGAATGTACAGGCACACCTCACTTAAAGTTGCCTTATTTTAAGTGGTTTCATTATTACACTATTCATTAATTAAGGAACATAATTCAAATAAAGTTATGTTTCACTAACAAGTTGTAAAACAGACAAAAACGGTCTAAAATTTCAAGAAAAATGGAAAAATAAAAATCACTGCTACACTTGAAGTTGTATAATTTCATGAGTTGTTGTTGTTGTTCCCTAAGCTGCCTGGCCGAATAGCTCTAGTCCCTAAGGAAGGCCATGATCAGGCTTTTCCACAGGGCTCTCAAGGAGTGTAGATTATGTTGTTGGCATAAGTGATTGTGTGGAATGCAGTCTTCTGTGATGTGTTTAATGGTATGGGGTGCTGCGTTACATCCTGGTCAGGTGTCGTCGACGGAGTCATCCAATCTCTTCTGATAGCTCAGAAGAGCTGGATGGTACCCGCATCTCAACCTGGCCAGTTGGACTCTGTCCTCGCGAGGAAGGGAGGATTCAGAAGGATGTATTAAAATGTAAAACTTGCAAACTAAACAAACCAAAATTGGGACAAGGACAATATAAAGTCAAATTAAATTATCAAAATCGCTATGTGGAAACAACGTTTACTAAAATGAAAATTATTAAATAAAAGAACACAATCCACCACATAGGGTGTACATTACTACATGAGCAAGTTAATCTGTTTCCCAAGCAAACTAATCGCACATATAACAACGCACTATCGTCACGTTAAAGGAAGTAGTCAAGTTTGGGAAGTCCGGGACGTTCTGGCAAATTTAACTAAACTCTGCATGAATAAAGAAACTATATGTTAAATGTCAAAATATTATTTAAAATCAAATTTGCAACATGACAAGACATTAAAATAGTACAAAATACAAATATTGATAAGATATCTATACTATTACAAAATAATATATAAATACAGTACAGCACTCACTAACGATAGTGCTATCGGGTAGGTACCTGTAAGCATAGCATGCCTCAAGTGACCCCTATCAATAACTACCCTACAAATAACCTACATTTATAGCACAAATAAACTAAGGAAATCGCAAAAGTAAGCAATTGATACTATCGACAATGAATACATATAATATAAAGACAAATAATTACAAAATATGAAGTAACAACAGATTTAAACAAAGAGTACTCTTTTAACAAGAACAATAAATTTAAAAAATCATCAATATTAATATAAATAATAATAATAGAAAAAGAAAAAGATAAACAATAAATACAGACAAAAAGTAAGCAGAGGTTATACAAGAAACTTCAAGTTAAAAATGCTTGATTAAAATTATTGATGTCAAATTTTAGAATACAGTCACAATAATTGACCCTAAAAAGATTAAATTTATGGAACAATTTACTTGCCTCAAAACCTCTGTCCACTAAGAGTCTGTATAGTAACCTAGCTCTAGCCCAAAAGTCATCTACTTTAGTGCAGATTTTACAAAATCTTATTAATTGGGAATAAAAACAGTTATAAGTTATTTTACTATCGATATTACTACAGTAAACTTCCGTTAATCCGAAGGGCAGCGGACCGGCCCTCGTTCGGATTAGTGGATTTTTCGGATTATCGGACTTTACCCCTATGAACCTGTGTATGACGAAAACATTGAGGCATTAGGCCACCCAAATGACACAATGGTGCACACACACATATCATATGTTCATGAAATCACTTCAAAAGTTTACCATTGTCATTGTAGCCTATTACCTACTTCAAAACATTCAGATTAATGGTCAAAGGAATCTGCTGCTATAAACGTCTTCTTCTTCTTCTTCCGTCTACTAGCGAGTTTGTCTTGCTCTTTAAGATCAGATCAGATCAGATGTGGTTCGGGAAGTAATGCCTTAACAACGGCACTTCCCTGAGAGGTTCTTGTAATTTTCATTTTGTGATTTTCCTTTTGTGATGTGCTCTGTTATATTATATTGTATTGAAAGCACCCTTGTCTTGTTGTCTTGAAAGCACCCTTGGGACGCTCCGATCACTGAACTATAAATAGTAGCGTATCGGAACATCCAAAGGTGCGTTTTCAAGCTCAAGACTAATATGTCCAAAGGTGCGTTTTCAAGCTCAAGACTGAATGCGCTTGCAGAAAATGCGGTGCAAGTCAGTAGCGCATCGGAGCGTCCCAAGGATGCGTTCAAGAGCAAAACAAACTCTCTAGCAGACGATGTGGAAGAAGAAGAAGAAGAAGGTGTTTACGTTTATATCAGTAGCTTCCTTTGACCATTAATCTGAATGTTTTGAAGTAGGTAATAGGCTACAATGACGATGGTAAACTTTTAAAGTGAATTCATGAACATATGATATGTGTGTGCTCCATTATGTGTCATTTGAGTGGCCTAATGCCTCAAAAAGGGGACTTTGGGACTTCTTGAAATTCGGACCATCGGGTGAATTCGGATTTGGCCTCAAATTGAAAAATTCGGACTATTGGGAGATTCGAATCATCGGTCGTCGGATTAACAGACTTTTACTGTACTAGGGAAAGGAAAGTTTATTACGTTAAAATTAAAATCATCAACTTTGTGATATACTTTAAGTATGCACTGTTCATTAACAATCTCTATATTTATATCAAGAAAATTTTCAACTTTATAATTTACGTTACATTGTGTGAGGGGAATAGAATTAGGGTAAATAAGTTTAGCAACTTGATTAAAATTTAACAAATTGCAAACAAGAATATCATCAATATATCTACTATTATTACTTAACAGTTTAGCAAGTGCTAATTTTTCTGGAATTTTATTTTTTTTGCTACTGTCAACTAAGTCTTTTATATATTTAAATTCTAAAGCAAGCAAGAATAAGTCTGCAATTAAAGGGCTAGCATTTCCACCCATAGGAATTCCTAATATTTGTTTGAAAATGTACGGCCCGAATCTAACATAAGTATTGAAAAGGAGGAATTTAAGGGCATCTTTAAGTTTAGTTCTATCAAAATATACAGAACTAGTGGGAGTAGAGCTAAGTGATGCATTATTAAAATATGTATAAACATTTATGAAATAATTACCATTCCTAACGAACCTGTCAAAGTGCAAATCTATAATAAAGCAAAGCTCTGAATATACTAAATCTAAAGGCAAATTGGTATACAAAGTTGAAAAGTCGAAGCTATGTACCGAGGTAACTTTCGGCATGGTATTTATTTTATCAATAACTTCTAACGAATTGTCAACAGGAAGTCGTGCATGTAGCTGCGTGTTGTCGTTGAGTGATTGGATGGAACGGCGAGAGATATGAGTATGGATGTGCTTCTGGAAGCTGGTTTGGGGTGGGCAGGGAGGGAGATATGACAGTATTTGTGTGTGATATCATGTGCTGGGTGTTGTTTTGATATTCCTTGGTGTCTGTGGGTGTGCTGCCATGTAGTGTAGCGGATGGTGTTGTTTAGTGGAGACTGCAGCCAGGAATTGACCCTACCAAGAATTCTTGAAGTTGCCGCCTGAGACACGTTGTTTTGTACTGTAAGCAACCTGGGCCCTTTAAATGTCGATATCCCGCAGTTCTCCACCCTCCCTCTCCATCCATATTTCTTAATTATAAGCTACATGTCGTACTTTCTATAGCTGACACATATTAGTCATTGCAATATTGATGCTAATTATATTTTAAAGTCACCCATAATATTAAATAACGTATATTTATATGCAAGAAGGTATTTTCCCGCTTTTTTGTTATGATAGGTAATCATCCTTAAAATTTTGCTTTTAGTCATTTCTTGCTACATATGGACATTCTCACGATTACCATATTGTATAAGCACTTAGTGTAGTCATCTAGTATAAAGTAAAAACACACAGAATCGTAAGAAATCGGGATAAATTTTGTATAGCCTAGGTGTTGAATCTTTTTTATGTCTACAGTCGTAGCTCCGGCGCTACTTCGGAAGCGTCCACCAGAGGTCTCCGGTGAATTCTTGGTAGCGAGAATTGAGTGCCTCTGATGGCTAGGTGATCTTTGACTTTGAGGGCACCATGAGTCTAATATAACGGTTACACCATGAGTCTAGTATAAGTTACATCAGGAGTCTAGTATAACAGTTACATCATGAGTCTAATATAAGTTACACCATGAGTCTAATATAACAGTTACATCATGAGTTTAATATAACAGTTACACCATGAGTCTAATATAAGTTACACCATGAGTCTAATATAAGTTACACCATGAGTCTAGTATAAGTTACACCATGAGTCTAATATAACAGTTACATCATGAGTCTAATATAACAGTTACACCATGAGTCTAATATAAGTTACACCATGAGTCTAGTAGGCCTATAACAGTTACACCCTGAGTCTAATATAAGTTACACCATGAGTCTAATAGAACAGTTACACCATGAGTCTAATATAACAGTTACACCATGAGTCTAGTAGGCCTATAACAGTTACACCCTGAGTCTAATATAAGTTATATCATGAGTCTAATATAACAGTTACACCATGAGCCTAATATAAGTTACACCATGAGTCTAATATAAGTTACACCATTAGTCTAGTATAAGTTACTGTACACCATGAGTCTAATATAAGTTACATCATGAGTCTAATATAACAGTTACATTATGAGTCTAATATAAGTTACACCATGAGTCTAATATGTTACACCATGAGTCTAATATGTTACACCATGAGTCTAGTATAACAGTTACACCATGAGTCTAATATAAGTTACACCATGAGTCTAGTAGGCCTATAACAGTTACACCCTGAGTCTAATATAAGTTACACCATGAGTCTAATATAACAGTTACACCATGAGTCTAATATAACAGTTACACCATGAGTCTAGTAGGCCTATAACAGTTACACCCTGAGTCTAATATAAGTTATATCATGAGTCTAATATAACAGTTACACCATGAGCCTAATATAAGTTACACCATGAGTCTAATATAAGTTACACCATTAGTCTAGTATAAGTTACTGTACACCATGAGTCTAATATAAGTTACATCATGAGTCTAATATAACAGTTACATTATGAGTCTAATATAAGTTACACCATGAGTCTAATATGTTACACCATGAGTCTAGTATAACAGTTACACCATGAGTCTAATATAAGTTACATCATAAGTCTAATATAACAGTTACATTATGAGTCTAATATAACAGTTACATTATGAGTCTAATATAACAGTTACATTATGAGTCTAGTATAACAGTTACATCATGAGTCTAGTATAAGTTACATTATGAGTCTAATATAAGTTACATTATGAGTCTAGTATAACAGTTACATCATGAGTCTAATATAACAGTTACATTATGAGTCTAATATAAGTTACATTATTAGTCTAGTATAACAGTTACATCATGAGTCTAGTATAACAGTTACGGTACATCATGAGTCTAATATAACAGTTACATCATGAGTCTAATATAACAGTTACATTATGAGTCTAATATAACAGTTACATCATGAGTCTAATATAAGTTACATTATGAGTCTAGTATAACAGTTACATCATGAGTCTAGTATAACAGTTACAGTACATCATGAGCATAATATAACAGTTACATCATGAGTCTAATATAACAGTTACATCATGAGTCTAATATAACAGTTACATCATGAGTCTAATATAACAGTTACATCATGAGTCTAATATAACAGTTACATCATGAGTCTAATATAAGTTACATCATGAGTCTAGTATAACAGTTACATCATGAGTCTAATAAGTTACATCATGAGTCTAGTATAACAGTTACATCATGAGTCTAATATAAGTTACATCATGTCTAGTATAACAGTTACACCATGAGTCTAATATAACAGTTACATCATAAGTCTAATATGTTATATCAGGAGTCTAATATAAGTTACATCATGAGTCTAGTATAAGTTATATCATGAGTCTAGTATAACAGTTACATCATGAGTCTATCAGAAGTTACAATAAGAGTATAGTAACAGTTTTACCCTGAGTCTAGTGTAACAAGGACAACATAAACAAAGTATAACATCTACTACTATAACTTACACCATGAGTTCATTATAACAGTTACATTATGAGTCTAGTATGCCCAATATGTTACATTATAAGTCTAGTATAACTTAATTAATGAGTCATGTATAAGTATAAGTTACCGGTACATCATGAGTCAAGTGTGAGACGATTCTAGTATAATTCACATCAAGAGTCCAGTGTAACAAGTTACATCTTCAGTCCAGTCACAGCAGTGGTTCCCAACCGATGGGTCATAGGACATATTATCTTAGGGTGGGCCATGGTCACTCCAATATAACAAATATTCATGGAAGATAACAACCTTATACATGCCGAGTGATTATAAAAACCAAGCACTAACTACGAAATGACAATTATTTGCATAATATTCTCCTTACTTGTAACCTTCTCTTTGGTTTATTCATAACTGCCTTTTGTCCGTGTATCCTTTTTAGCCAAATTTATCCACTCTATGTTTTGTCCCTCCTTTTCCTCCTCCTCTTTACTTAGTGTATGAGAGATTGGTCATAGGAAACTATGTGAAAGCTATGACAGGAGTCCATAGTGCATGTCATTGGAGTCTATAACGTAACTCATAGAAGTCTATAGTGTATATAGTGTCAACCAAGAGTCCAATTACCTTGTTTTTAGTCATTATTAATAAATATCAGGGTTGGCATGATTAAAATCAAACAATTTTAATCAAGTGTTTTAATCGATTATAATAAAAGAAAAAAATAATTTATTAAAATCAATTTTTTTTTGTTATTAAAATATCACATTTCAAGTAATTATAAGAAATGTTTCGCTAATCTTAATAGTCTACCAATATTTTTACCCCATTAAACATTATATAGTAACCTATATCAACAATATTTTGCATATTTCTAGTAAACGTTTGCACTAGTTCAAGAATTTTAGAAATTAAATAAATTGTGTTCTTTCATAGAAAATGAATCTTTGCTCCTTAACCCTCCTTGCCCGGCTGGACTCCATAGCTCCATATCTAGTTTGCCCCGTACCGCCCGGCTGGCCTATATAGCTCCATAGCATTATTTCATGGCTTAAAACCACTTAAGAAAGTGTTATTGTCTTAGCGGATGGTCTGTATAACCAACAAGAACAAAAACACATAGCCAGTCATTCAGGTGACTCCTGCTTGCGTGCTGGCCTAACGAAAGCTTCTATTGATTTCCTGAGTCTCAAACCATGCATGAAACCAGTCGATAGTGAAATAGGAATGCTTATAATGGTGAAATATATCGGTAATCAATAATCAATATTAATACAGAATACATAATCAATAATCAATTGTTGAATGAATGTAAATAGACCGTAGCCGTGGCTGCTGATACTGCATCGTCGTATTCGATCAGTTCTCAGTAGCATCACAAAACAGCCGGTCTTATTTCCCACCTCACACAATAACCGCTTAATGTACAGTGCTCTAGTCTTCACCCATCGTAAGTTAACACCGAGTACTGCCTTTAGTATGTATATAACCTAGGTTAAGCTATTTATTGGCAGAGATACGAGTATCTGTAAATGACGAAACTTTAGAATTTACACGGGTCTAGGCTCACAGCGGGCAAAACTGACCTACTAATTTTCACAATAAAAACGGAACTTCTTGGTTTAGAGACTTCTAGTCTTCAATCATAGCAAGGTAACGAGTACTGCCTCTGGATATATATATATATACTGTATATAAAACCTAGGTTAGGCCTATTTTTGGCGTATTTATAAGCACGCCAAAATCCTGAGAATTCAACGATTCATCCAGATTCAGCATTGGCAGGAAGGTTTAACCTGTGGAGCCCCGGCTAGTTTTGTATTGTTTGTTCACCAGAACCCGGCCGGTTTTCAAAAAATGGTTTTATTCCAGAAACAATAGCGAATGGGTTAGGAATGAAGGAAAAACCACGAAAAACCGCTCAAAAAGCTTAAAGAATGGTCCTACAGAGCCCCCAAAAACGTATTTTACAAGAGTAAAAAATTGAAGGCAATTACCCCAAAAAACTAGGTTATTGCGCGCTCACGCGCACGCACATGGACTTTGAGAGTTTTCAACCATCGGCACGGTTGCGTGGGATACGTACACAGTTCCCATACAAATCTGAGCCCTCTCGAGTGGCTACACCTGAGGTTACGGTCGGAGCAATTAGGGTGACTCATCAGACGCGTCGCTGGGGCTGTGCGTTACATACATCGCCAACGCGTCAGACGCGTCGCTGGGGCTGTACGGGTTAAATGGCTGTTCGGCGAGGGTTAAATTACTTTGATTTAATTGTTTTTCTGACATAATCTAATCAAAATAATAGCCTTTAAGATGTAGGAATATATATAGGCCTACTTACAATATTATACATATTTTGTGCAAAATGGAAGTTTGTGTAAAAAAATCGAAAATATCGATTTTAATCAAATAAATCCAATTTTAATAAAAAAAATCTAAGATCTATCCATCTATCTATTGCCTGACGCCGTGATCCCCGAAGGGGTGGCCACGAACGAACCGCCCCCATGCACCTCTGTCCCCAGTCAGTCGACGCCCCTCCCCCCAACCAGCACCACCTTCGTTCATGTAGTTCCTCACTCCATCCTTCCACCTCATATTCGGTCTACCTCTCCCCCTCTGTCCCTCCACCTCGCTCTCATACACCCTCTTAGTCATTCTCTCGCGTTCCATATGGCCGAACCATCTCAAGTTGTTCCTTTTCACACTTTCCAGCACATCTACCTCCACACCACACCTCCTTCTTACTTCCTCATTAGTCTGTCTATCCCTCCATGTAACTCCGCACGCACTCCTTAAGTAATTCATTTCCACTGCTCTCACTCTTGGTCTGAGTCTCTCAACCAACGTCCATGCTTCGCTTCCGTAAGTCAGTGTCGGGATTACCACACTGTCATGCAAGGACTTCTTCACTTCCATACTGACCACCCTATTTCTTGTTACTGCTTTTAGCGTTCCTACAACCCTCTTCCCCTGTTGTACCCTCTCCCGCACCTCTTCATCCATAGTCCCATCTTTACTCAACACACTGCCCAGATACTTAAAAGAGTTGACGATCTCCATAGCCTGACCGTTCAGCTTCACCTCACACTCTGTGACTTCACCCCTTTCGAAGACCATAACCTTGCTCTTCCCCGTATTTACCTTCAAATTCCGTTTTTCGCACACTGTTCCAAACTCATTTACCAGACCCTGCAACTCCCATTCATTATCACTCATCAGAACTGTATCATCCGCAAACAGCAGTATAGGTAGCTTCCACTCAATTCCCTCCCTTTTCAGCGATACACCAACATCCACTGCTCTTGATAGTATTTCTTTCATAACTCCATCCATATATACAGTAAACAACCACAGGGACATCAATCTAAGATGTTGATTTTTATTAAAAAAAATCTGATTTTTTTCCAACCCTGATAAATATATGCTGATTATATGCTTCACAATTCTTATTACCATATGTGTTTCGAAGTATTTATTGGTCAATAGCCTATATAAAATTTCATGAAATTTCCTAGCCTATATTCTTTCTCATTCATCCCAATCTTAACACAAAATCATCCGGGTTTGACACCGAGTGTAAGCAATAGGAGCCTATACAAGTCTAAGAGTAAGTCATAGGAGTCTATACAGTAGTGTAAGTCATAGGAGTCTATAGTGTAAGTCATAGGAGACTATAGTGTAAGTCATAGGAGACTATAGTGTAAGTCATAGGAGTCTATAGTGTAGGCCTAAGTCATAAGTCTATAATGTAAGTCATAGGAGTCTACAGTGTGTGGCAGGAGTATAGTGTCAGGAATCTATAGTGTCTCAGGGGTCCATGTGTCAGGAGTCTATAGTGTGTCAGGGGTCCATAGTGTGTCAGGAGTCTATAGTGTGTCGGGAGTATAGTGTCAGGAGTCTATAGTGTGTCAGGAGTCCATAGTGTGTCAGGGGTCCATAGTGTGTCAGGGGTCCATAGTGTGTCAGGGGTTCATAGTGTGTCAGGAGTCTATAATGTGTCAAGAGTAGGCTATAGTGACAAGTCTATAGTGTGTCAAGAGTAGTGTCAGGAGTCTATAGTGTGTCAGTAGTCCATAGTGTGTCAAGAGTATAGTGTCAGGAGTCTATAGGGTTTCAGGAGTCTATAGGGTTTCAGGAGTCCATAGTGTGTCAGGAGTTTATAGTGTGTTAGGGATGTATAGTGTGTTAGGGATCTATAGTGTGTCAGGAGTCTATGGTGTGTCAGGAGTCCATATGGTGTCAAGATTAGTGTCAGGAGTCTATAGGGTGTCAGGAGTCCATCGTGTGACAGGAGTCCATCGTGTGTCAGGAGTCTATAGTGTGTCAGGGGTCTATAGGCTAGTGTGTCAAGAGTATAGTGTCAGGAGTTTATGGTGTCAGGAGTACATAGTGTCAGGAGTCCATATTGTGTCAAGAGTATAGTGTCAGGAGTCTATAGTGTCAGGAGTCTATAGTGTCAGGAGTCTATAGTGTGTCAGGAGTCTATAGTGTCAGGAGTCTATAGTGTCAAGAGTCTATAGGGTGTCAGGCGTCTATAGGGTTTCAGGAGTCCATAGTGTGTCAGGAGTCCATAGTGTGTCAGGAGTCTATAGTGTGTTAGGGATGTATAGTGTGTTAGGGATCTATAGTGTGTTAGGGATCTATAGTGTGTCAGGAGTCCATATGGTGTCAAGATTAGTGTCAGGAGTCTATAGGGTGTCAGGAGTCCATCGTGTGTCAGGAGTCTATAGTGTGTCAGGGGTCTATAGGCTAGTGTGTCAAGAGTATAGTGTCAGGAGTTTATGGTGTCAGGAGTCCATATTGTGTCAAGAGTATAGTGTCAGGAGTCTATAGGGTGTCAGGAGTCTATAGGGTGTCAGGAGTCCATCGTGTGTCATGAGTCTATAGTGTGACAGGAGTCTATAGTGTCAGGGGTCTATAGGGTCAGGAGTCCATAGTGTGTCAGGAGTCCTTAGTGTGTAAGGAGTGTGTAGTTACTAACCCATCTGTCCTCTACTAACTTCCTAATCCTGCCACGGACATTAGTTCCAGGGCAGTAATTCCCTTTCCAATGTTCCCTTACCCACTCTAAACCACTGTTTGGACACTTGATCCTCAGTGTTTTGGAGGACAAGCAACCTAGAAGGGTCACTAGATCTGTTGTTGCTTGATTTCCTTTGTACTCCTTTGAGTCTATAGTGTGTCGTGAGTCTATGGTGTGTCAGAAGTCCATAGTGTGTCAGGAGTCCATAGTGTGTTCTGGAAACTATAGTGTGTCAGGAACCAGTGTCAGGAGTCCATGTGTGTCAAGAATATAGTGTCAGAAGTCTATAGCATGTAAGGAGTTTATAGCGTGTGTCAGGAGTCTACAGTGTGTATCAGAAGTCTACAGTATAGTGAGTGTATATCAGGAATATAAAGTGCCAGGAGTCGTGTCACAAGAGTCTAATATAAGTCACAACAATCTATAGTGTAGCCTAAGTCACAAGAGTCTAGTGCAAGTCACAAGAGTCTAGTGGAAGTCACAAGTCTAATGTACATCACATTAGTCTAGTGTTTTCAAAGAGTCTGGTGTAAATCAAAATGGTCCAATGTGAGTCATAAGAGTCAGTTAAGTGTAAACCCCTGAGTCGAGTCAAAGGAATACTGCAAAGGAATCTCAAATCAATGCCTTAGGAGTCTGGTGTAGGCTAAACATAAATGTATCCAGTACAGTAGTCAATAAATTGTGGGACCTACAAGAACAATGCGAGGTGTGGCGTTTATTCTTCAACTCGATAACTTCACCTTTAAATGATCTACTCTAAGGAATTATATTGCTATTCATGCACAGATTAAACTAAATTTTATTAAATTTTATAGATATGAAACCACTCCTAAATACTCAAGAACATGCAATATCCTTCCTAAACTGAACATAATCAATTAGAGCTGGAGCTAATAGAACTATGTTTAATGCACTAATAATGTTAGTCAAATTTAATATGTCGGTAAATGATGACACCTTCCTTTCATTCAGGCTATGATTAGAATAGATGATTGCATTAAGCTTAGGAAGAGCCTGTGGGAGATAGATGGTTAACAAAGATAGTTCTTACCCCCTTTGATATCTAGATATATGTCCTAGGCTGCAAACAATCGTCTAATATTAGCCAAAATCTAATGATGAATAACGTTGTCGAATACTGAGTGTTATTGCAATAGCTCACAGAACAAAGCGCATACTGAAGGATATCCTGGAACAAAGAAATATCAGATAACCGCATAAACTGTCAACAACTATGTAGATTTCAGCATTGTGTTAATATTCATTCAGTTTGGAACAATACTAATTATTCATTACATTCAGAATTTTTCAGAAATAATTAACTAAATAAAATCGGCTGGCGGTAACGAGAACGGATCCTCGAATAAACAAAATTAATGTGGAAAATTGTGTTGAACATATGTATACAGGTGACTAACATCGTCTGGCGGTAGATAGTAGGAGAGAGTCCAAGGGAATGAGAAGGTTGAATGCCAATGTACCGAGCACGTCAGTAGCAAGGCATTTCCTCAACATATCAATGACATCTGGATCGAGCAGTTTCGTTTAAAACTCCACGTACATTTAAATCAAACGGATCTCATTCATTTCTTCTCTCTCGGCATTCTAGGCGAAACGGGGAAGAGCTCGACATCTTTATTCTCATCAATATAGCTCTGTAAATTGCAAACTGAATAAATATTATTATTAGTGATTCAGTGAAGAGCTGTCATGTTAGGGTCCGCCCGCGATGCTTCTCTGAGCTCTGCCTCTCTTTGTGTTGTAGCGTAGTTGTCTAAAAGAAGTCTGCGTCCAACCCTTTTACGGTAATCGCCATATTATATAGCTACCATGGTTAGCCTACAGTATATATAATTTAATAAAATTACCGAATAACTAAAGTTTTCCTGTACTCAGGAGCGTCAAACAAAATAAATGAATAGGCCTACAAAAGATACGGTAAATATGAGATTAAAGGCACAACTACTGTAGGTCTAATGTACGCAACATGGCGTCTTTGAAAAGCAAGCTTGACAAAATTATCCTTACAGTCGAATCCGGATTGCAGGGCCTTGTTGCACAATATTGATCCCTACGGCAAAGCTCCGCCCCTTACAATATCCCGACCAATGTAAACCTCGCTCTTCCTCCCCCAGCTTCACTGTTCTGCATTCTGATTGGCTGGCCCAGCACCTCGGCTTCAGCTTCCCTAGCTCCCATTGGCTGAGTGGATACACTGGCAGGCACCCAAGTGGTTGCCAACGCGCATTTTTCTCCTTTAATTTTTTGGGGGGTAGATGATAGCGCTAATTTTTTCTACAAGTGAAGTTTCCGAGTCGAGAGATCACCTGAATTGACAGGCGAGTGAAAATGTTGGTAATTACGAGTGAAAAGTGGAAAGTTAGTAAATAGCATGGACGTTGGCAGTCGCGCGAGCGAGTCAGCCAGCCCCACCGAGGAACGCCGCTAATAAAAGGCTGCCTCACCTAAGAACGTCTGGCCCTCACCTTCACCTAAATGCCCTCGCTTAGCCCATATAATTAATAAAACATTATGAGATGTCTAATTAATTGATGATACTTATAATAAATTATTGGATTGTATAAAACCCATATATCACCTACTCACCAATTCTTCGAATGTCTTCTGCCGTTCATTGCCCAACCAGTCATATCTACTCGGTAACAACTGCAAAAAAATAAGAATGGTTATAAAAATGTGTAATGATGGTTGTGGTGGGGGAGCAGGAGGGGGGGCCGGAGGGATCCCAGCCCCCTCTCTCACCCCCCACTACCGGCATCTCAGTATGTACACAAAACCACGTGTTCCATCAGCTGACAGATACCACAACATCTGAAACTTACCTGGTTAGCCTCTATTTCAGCCTTCAGCACCTGCAAAGACAAAAAATGGGTCAGATCCAGCCACCTCTGGGATGTATATTTCAAGTCGACAGGAAATGAACTTACCTGGTATGCTTTCTTGCAAGGTCCATCCGATAAATACTTGGCGATCAAATAGTACAGCTCTGCAACAGAGAAAGATCACTTAGTTGAACCGCGAAATTCACCTTTCTTTCAAATATCATTTCATATGGATTTATCGAGAATAACTCACCAATTTCCAGGTTACTGCACTGTTTATTCACTGTACTATCACACCGTGAGGTTGAAGGTATCACATCCATAGCAGAATGTCCGTAAAAATCAAGAAAACCGAAGGTCACTCTGTTATTCTTGAAAGCTGCATTTTCGTGTTGTGTGGAGCGTTGGTGAGACCCAGTTACACCAACTCTCACGTCACCCTCCGCGCCGCCAACTAGTTCCCCCCAACACTATTTTACTCATTACACTCTTTTCAATGCACTATTGTTTATAAATAGCTTTATACATGTATAGTTCAAACTATTATTACTGTTTAATACCTCTGTTTAAGCTACTATAGGATAATAATGCGTAAAATTATTTGGATACTTTGCTCTAGAAAATTTAGCATAATTTATTTTCGCGAATAGCTATCGTTATCTTTTTTTATGAATACAATCTATTTATATAGCATTCTTATTCACTTATTATAATAGAAATAACATGCAATCAACAAATATATAGATATGTTGGCTTTATTTGGCACCATAAAATGCAAACATGGTGGTTTATTAAAATATGCGGTCTTTTGGCGTGCGCTATATTTAGCATGTTTTGCTATATGTAGCTAACCCCATAAAGTTGAATGCAGATTGACATTTTATAAAAGAAACCATGTTTTAATACATCTTTATTGTTTAATGCGTCCTAGTATAAAACGGAACAATTATGTAACGCATTTCTGGTGAAACTATAAGTTAGCAAAGAGGTAATAATCGCTATCTACACCTGCACAATGTGACCTCAAAAGTGCTCCTGATCCTTTTTCACATACGGATGTCGTATGGAAGTTAACCAAGTATGCCCACAGTTACGGACATTATGTCCGAATCATGTACAGAAGGAATCAAGCAACAACAACAAAATATTGAAGTTTACAAGGCTAATTGTAGACTTATATGATAAAAAAAAAAAAAATCCTAACAGGACTTACTATTTTTTATTGAATGCATGCATGGTTGTACGGTCGCGCTAATAAGTCATGTCCCAGCTGTCATTACGTTTGCCTTGCTCTAAGCTGTATTAATGTCTGCCAGATGTTGAATAGGGTGGGTAAGTGTAGGAACATGTTTGTATATTTCACTGGATATGAAGAAATGAAGCTTCGATATTGCCGATACCAATTATTGATCAAAACATACTTGGTGCCGAGACATCACTTATTAGCGCGACTGTACATGCTTAGATTGATATGCAGGATTCGAAACTGCATAATAAATCATAGGCTTGTGCAACATTCTTTAACTGTCTTCGTGGTGCAATGCATAAGTGTGTTGATTTTGGGTGTGAGCATCCTGGGTTCGAATTCCCGGACTGCCACGTACATGTGTTTGTTAATTTCATTAATCGAGTTTAGGAGTAAAGTTGGTTAGTGGAGAGAACATAATAATTAATTCTGGTTCAGTAGTAGTTTATCGAGAGGCCTTCCTTAACACTCAAGCCGCGGGTCCCGACAATTGTCGAGTGAGAGAACCATGGCCTATTCAGCGGGTCCCGACAATATTCGGGTGGGATTTTGAGCACATTATCGGCTCTGAGAGAGAGTCCACACATTGGGAGGGCGACACGCGGGCTCTGACCGCTCAGCCTGGGCCTAGCGAGGTAACTGGCGTCCCTACCACACCCCTACACATCCCTCGCCTCGCCAGGACGAGGATATTATGAGGAAAGTACCGTATTTTAGGGTTTTGCCCTCGTGTTGCAACATCGTTGCAAGACAACCCGTGGTCGTAGAAGGATGACTCAGGTGTCATTCGAAAGCTCTATTATCGCCCTTTCACGGATACATAATTGTATTATGCTTTGGCTCTTGTTTATGCATGAAAAAGAGCATGGAATGAAGCTCGTTTAGGGTAAATATGCCCGCCTGCCAGGTAGTAGAAGTTACAAATATGCCCGTTTGACAGGGGTTAAGGTTAAGTACCTCATTAAACTGCGATTGATTGCTATTATCAGGAGGGAGCTGAGGGTTCATTGGGGAGGAAAACAAAGAGACTAACTCCTCTTGTTCTTTAATCAGGAAGTACTTAACCCTCTCACGACCATATGACGCAGAGGTTGCCAGATTAGCAATAATAAATAGAGTTCTCTCACTCTTATAATTACCTCTCCAAGATTAGTTTTCTGCCCACAGCTAACTCAAAGACAACTGCAGATGTTAAAGTAATTAAACTAAAGGTTTCTAAATACCCCTGATGGTAACAAAGGCTTTAAAGTATCCCTAATAGGCTCAAAAGTGCGTCAATAACATGAGAGGGTTAACTTGGGGAACACAGTCTTGGCCTTATATTGGCCTAGGTATGACTAACTTATACGTAAGCCTTTGTCTATATCCATACCGCAGGGGGGGGGGAGGAAGACTACACCAGGGTGCAATTTCCTACCTTGCCCAGACCGATAGTATGTTTTCTGTGAATTAGTTATTTGTGGTACTTTCCACGAATAAACACTTATTTTCCTCCGGCCCAACCTTACCTTTTAATCCAGCTGAAAAAAAACCCAACGGGGACAATACCAGCCCTCTCTTTGTGTACAGACTACGGGCAACCGCAACAATTTCCCACAAAATCTGTTGCGGTTGCCCGCCGAGCTATTGAGAAAAAGATTGGTTGTGTCCCCAGACCAGTTTCATCCATCGAATTACCCGTGTGGGAACGAGGTGCAGTGGCGGATCCAGCTCAGGCTTAAGGGGGGGGGGGGGGGGCTGATATACATGAGGGGCGCCATAATTCACACAATATTCTTTATATGTATTGTATTTCAGATAAAATGCAGTATATATCAGATGTAAGGGCGCAATTTTGGTCACTATGGCCGCCCCCCCCCCCCCCCCCCTGGATCCGCCACTGACGAGGTGAGTCCTATACTAAGCCGACCTCGTCCCCTGGGGATAGTACATGCATTATAATGTTATTTACATGGGAATTGTAGGTGCTGGGATTCAACAAACCTTAATAAACTCTTTGACATGATATTGGTGTTAACAAACGACTCCGCCATTACTCGGCAGTCGACTGAAGTAGCACCAACTACTGATTCCTTTATGGTACCGTTGCCGTAAGCTTGCCAGCCTCCTATTCTTTTGCCAAAATACCCTTTTTGCAGTATAAGCTACTGTATGACCCCTTGAAAACCGTGAAGGATGGAAAAAACGAGACTGTTTTACTCATAATAATAATAATAATAATAATAATTCTTTATTCCAGACACATAAGTGTCATAGTCTCATGTAGGCCTACAGTTGGTCTGGTAGAGACATAAGATAACTGAGGACGTGCCAACATGGTACTTTGGCTCGGGTGGAACAACCTTAGTAAATCTTGTCTTTGGCTAGTGACCCCTTCTAATGAAATGGACGTTGACTAATTCTAATTGACGTCGTTGGGTTCTTTGTTATTCCTGCCCTTCCCGTCCGCCGGGACGTAGCCCGGTGACGACCGTAGGGACCCCTAGTCTTTGCTTGGGTGTATTCTACGGAGTCTACCCTCGGATCCAGATGCCTTCGCAAGGCCCCAGGAGAGAGAGAACATTGGAATCTTAAGATGTCGTGTAGTTTGGGCTAGACGGCTGCCTAGTGATGGCTGGCGTTGTATCCTAACCTGTAAGAATTATACCCTCATCCCTTTACCTTATTCAGCGGCGGTTAACAACTGTCGCCGCATCTGCTGAACTGCTTGCCTAGTCTCAATGTCCATAACTGATGCTGTCAACACCGGAGAAAGGATTACCCGGTGGTAAATATTACCGGGTAAACCTTTCACCATAAAAAGCCTTAGGTGTTGTCTAGCCCGGACTGCTTCAAACAAGGCTGTTTGTATGACTGAGATTGATCTCGCAGGGTGTGGGAGGAGAAGCTGTTGGAATAACCCTATCGTCTCATTTACACCCTGATCTGAATTAGGCTCTACTGGCCGGGAGATGGATTGGGCAGTTTGTCGACTGAGCAAGAATGACGCAAACCGTCTGTGGGCATTATCTCTTAATAGATACTCTCTTTGGAGATCAATTAGGGGAGGGTATTGAAAGGATCTGGAAAATCCTGTTGTGATAACTGTGGGTACACCAAAAATTTAAAAAATAGGGGCGGGGACACCTGGTTGTGGATTCAGCCAATCATACTCAATTTGGTTGGGTAGGGGAACAAGTTGGGAGGGATGTGACGTTAATGCAATAGCAAACTGTTGAATCTCTGTCTCCCAGTCTACCCATGGACCATGATCTACCTGCCCCAGGAGTACTTCTTGCCTGCTTGACTGACTCGACGGCAAGCGCGCCGGAATTGTAACCAACTTGGGTTCGTCTATTTTGAATGAGTCATACCCGTCTACGCCGTAAGGCCGGGAGCATTCAGGACAAATGAGATCTCCTGGGGATGGAGGTTCTTTTTGATCTACAAAAAGCGTTTGATACAGTAGACCATGATATCCTCTGTAATAAACTACAAGCAATGGGCATTGGGTCAGTGAACTGGTTTAAATCTTATCTTTGTGGTAGAACACAAAGAGTCAAAATTGATGATAATATATCTGATCCTATGTCAATTAACTGTGGGGTCCCGCAGGGAAGCATCCTTGGTCCCTTACTCTTTCTCTGTTATGTGAACGACATGGAACTGAGCGTCTCGTGTAAATTATTACTGTATGCTGACGACAGCGTGCTTCTGGTTTCAGGAAAAGACCCAATAAGTATTGCCGCTTCACTTTCCAAAGAACTAGAATCATGTAGTGATTGGCTAGTGGACAACAGACTATCTCTTCACCTGGGCAAGACAGAAGCCATCTTATGTGGAACAAAACGCAAACTGAAAGACATTGTGGGCTTCTCGGTCAACTGTAATGATATTCCTATAACAACAGTGTCACAAGTTAAATATCTCTGACTAAAACTGGACTCAACTTTGTCAGGTGAAACAATTTTGGAATCTATCCTGAGTAAGTGTAGAGCACGTATAAAATACATGTACAGACAGGTGGGATGCTTGCCAGCGGCGACCAAAAAGACCCTTTGCCAAGCGCTTGTTCAATGTAATTTTGACTATTCTGTGTCATCCTGGTACTCTGCATCATCTAAATTAGCACAGCACAAACTTCAGGTCACTCAAAATAAAATGGTTAGGTTCATGCTGAAGTTAGCAGCTGAACCTAGGACCCAGATCGCATGTTGGCCAGGAACAACTTCAGTCACTAGGTTTGCTCAATGTCTCTGACAAGGCCAAACAAATCAGGCTCACTAATGCCTTCAAGATATTCTATGACAGAGCTCCAGAGTATCTAAAGAGTAATAATAATAATAATAATAATAATAATAATAATATTTATTCAGTTAGCAATTTACAGAGTTGGTACCACATAGTTTGTTATAAATATGACATGTACCAGCCTTGCATAATTCCAACTAAGGATAGCCCAATAAGGCCGTTAGGCGTATTTCCATTGGGGTCCTTGTGGGATTAGGTTAGCTGGGGAAATGGGGAGGATAAAGAAATAGATACTTTAGAGAAAGTATTTCTAGGGGGTTATTTTAAGATACCTTACATCCTATAGTAAATATCAGTAATCCGTAATCAGTAATAATTTCAGTTTGGTTTGTCTATCTCTTATGTCATATTTAGTAGTAGACATAAGCTTGGTGCTCCCTTCTCGCAGCTGTCCGGTTCAGGTGTTCCTTCAGGCTACGTCTGAAGGAATACAGTGTTCTCTTTTCATGGACTGACTGGGGTAGGTCGTTCCAGTCTTTGATGGCAGTGAAGAAGAATGTTTGCTTACCCTGTCCTTGGATTCTCGGGATGGACGGGAGTGATTTTGTTAAAGCATATGAGAGGAGTGGACATAATACAAGAAACAGGATGTTTAATTTTACGGTCGCGAGAATCCAAGGACAAGGTAATCAAACATTCTTCTTCACTGCCATCAAAGACTGGAACGACCTACCCCAGTCAGTCCGTGAAAAGAGAGCACTATATTCCTTCAGACGTAGCCTGAAGGAGCACCTGAACCGGACAGCTGCGAGAAGGGAGCACCAAGCTTATATCTACTACTAAATACGACATAAGAGATAGGCAAAACAAACTGAAATTATTACTGATCACGGATTACTAATATATACTATAGGATGTAAGGTATCTTAAAATAACCCCCTAGTAATACTTTCTCTAAAGTATCTATTTCTCTTATCCTCCCCTTTTCCCCAGCTAACCTAATCCCACAAGGACCCCAATGGAAATTCGCCTAACGGCCTTATTGGGCTATCCTTAGTTGGAATTATGCAAGGCTGGTACATGTCATATTTGTAACATATTATGTGGTGCCAACTCTGTAAAATGCTAACTGAATAAATATTATTATTATTATTATTATTAAGTTGAGCAGGTACATAAACGGCGATTGGGAATCGCCGTAATTGGTACCTTTAAAATACTACCCTGTGGATCTTTAGCTCGGAACTCATTATTCTTATTGGTCTCGATTACCAACTCACGAGGGACTGGAATCTCCCCCGCAATTGACCTGTGCTCACTCCCTGATTTAGGTGGCCTTACTGGAAACTAGAAACAATCTGATTCCTGTAAGCCTGGGACAATAGCTCTCCTTTGTAGCTGTTTATCTATGGAGATAGGGTAGAAAGCTGGGTTTGAACAATGATAAGGAGTCGGCCGGGCGGCGGTCACCGTAATGGTATCCGCCGGGGGGTCCGACAGTGTTACTGGTAGTATCTCAACTTTGGGCGGCATGCGCGCCCGAGGAGTATTACTACTGTCAGATGGTGTAAGTGGTACTGTGGGAACCATCGGTAGAGCTCCCATGTAAGCCATGGTAGGGTTTGGAGGGAGGAGGACTTTAATTTTGGCTGGGGTGAGAGGTCGCACAGGGGACCTTGGGGGAGATCCCATCGTCGCTATGGGAGTAATACGAGACCTTTTTGCTTCTGAACATTGTTGTAATACTTTCTGTAAGAAGTTATCTAAATGTTTGGCTGTGACACACTGATTGCGGGGTTTCTTAACCTCTGAAGTGCGCATGGGGGTAATTGGAAACGTCCCCCTGTGCTGACGTATTTGAGGTGTTTCCGTCACTAAAATATTCATTGTGCCATTAATAGCATTAATACTTATCCATATGCGCCTATTATGGGTTGATTATAAAGGTGTTAACCTGAAACAACAATAAAACGAGTGAAAACAGCGTTTGGATGGTCAAAATCGGAGATATAGCCCGCGAGTTGTATAATGTATGGGTGAGGCAATCTGCTTTCCCGCCAATTTCCCCCAAGGCCACTGAGACACAGTCGATCGATACTCTCTCTCTCTCTCTTGCACTCGCTTGCTATCAGTGATGACCACACCCTCCAATCGGATTTCTAATGTTAGCACGAAAATATACCTCAGAATAAGGGAATAACAGGGAAAATAGGTGATAACTGAAGGAGAGGAGGAAAGTGGGGAAGGAGGGGAGGTAGAGGACTGAGATTTTGCATGGCCCAGGGGCCAAAAAAAAAAAATAAAATAAAAAAATAAAAAATAAAAAAAAATATTTTTTTCGATGTCAAAAGTTGATTTTTTTTTTCTCTGACTCTTAAGAGTCTCCCCGCAGTGCGCCGGGGGAACTCTTAAGAGTCTCCCGCAGCTCCCGGGTTAAGAGACGGGTCACAGCCTCTCTCTCTGTTACCCTTATTTTCAACCTTCTCGTCCTGATCCTGAAAATCTATGGCCCTTCCTACTTCCGGTGGGGCCACTGGAGATCCTATCTTCTCCGGCGGTCCCATTACCCTTACTATCACTGGTTTAAGGCTGGTGTTTCAGTTACTTTACGCCTTTTCTCCAGACTGGGACCCAACTTACTAGGTGCAAGGATAGGACTCTTAGGTGAGTTAACAATATTAGAAAAGTAGTTTACCTCAAAGGGGTCGGGGCTACTGGACGTCCCGGGTGTGGCTAGGTCTTGACCTGCCTGAGAACCTATTTTTCTTGTGCCCGTGCATGCCGCTGAACTGCGGTATTGCCCTGTGGCCATAGTTGGTGAATATGAGCGTTCCTCCTTTGAGTAAGGCAGATTAACCCGGGAGCTGCGGGGAGACTCTTAAGAGTTCCCCCGGCGCACTGCGGGAAGACTCTTAAGAGTCAGAGAAAATAAAAATCAACTTTTGACATCGAAAAAAAAAATATTTTTTTATATTTTTTTTTTTTATTTTTTTTTTTTTTTTTGGCCCCTGGGCCATGCAAAATCTCAGTCCTCTACCTCCCCTCCTTCCCCACTTTCCTCCTCTCCTTCAGTTATCACCTATTTTCCCTGTTATTCCCTTATTCTGAGGTATATTTTCGTGCTAACATTAGAAATCCGATTGGAGGGTGTGGTCATCACTGATAGCAAGCGAGTGCAAGAGAGAGAGAGAGAGTATCGATCGACTGTGTCTCAGTGGCCTTGGGGGAAATTGGCGGGAAAGCAGATTGCCTCACCCATACATTATACAACTCGCGGGCTATATCTCCGAATCTGACCATCCAAACGCTGTTTTCACTCGTTTTATTGTTGTTTCAGGTTAATACCTTTATAATCAACCCATAATAGGCGCATATGGATAAATATTAATGCTATTAATGGCACAATGAATATTTTAGTGACGGAAACACCTCAAATACGTCAGCACAGGGGGACGTTTCCAATTACCCCCATGCGCACTTCAGAGGTTAACATGTGGAAGCACTAAATGGGACTTTTGTTGGACCCATTTTACTTTAGACCTATCCTTGGGATCCGACTCCATCCTCCCCGCTACCGTCCCCAGGAGGCCAGGAAAAAGCTCCGGCACCCCCGGGGGGCTAACTGAGGGGAGTGGTCGTGAATCCGGCTTACACCTCTGTTTCGCCGGCGGCTCTGTATGATCGTCCCTAGCGTGAACTTCCGCCGTGACTTCAACTGTTGAGAGCGAGACACACTTTTGTCTTTTAGGAGATCGTGGGTCCTGGACTGAAGACTGTCCGTACTGTCGCCGGGGTGACTTGGATGTTGGTCGTGGTAGGGTGCATGGTGATGCTGAGCGGGTTCTCTTCTGGTGGGGAGGAGGTTTTACCTCTACGGCTTCTGAGTCATATATATATTGTTAGCGGTTAATGGGTCTACCAATTGTTGAGTCCTATCTGTAGCGATGGACTGTGCTTGTAAAACTGGTGAATCCTCATCAAAAGAGTAAAGCCGAATGAGTCGCAGCAGGTTTGCGTCATCGCAAATTAACTCGACGTTTGCTGTCATAGCATAAGAGGTAAATTTAGATCTAATGTCGATCAAGGCCGCTAGGCACGAAAGATCTTGTTTGCTCGTCCATTCTGTATAAAGGTCAGAGCACACCGGGCATTGCCGGGAAGTCCAGAGAAATTTAGACCTATCGATGCAAGTAACACATCGAATGCAAAATTTGTGTGCAATTATCGGTACTCTTGGACATGTAGGTGTGGCACAAATGTTTAACAGAGGCATTATGTGGACTGAACCGCCCTCCCTGCCGAGAACTGTTCATTCCTCTGCTAGTTGTGCTGCTCAAGATGTGATGATCTCTGGAAATAAAATAAATCCAGGAATCAATGCTCATAAGGATAACCTGGGAAGTTTTACACATCCTAACACCTAAATACGCCGGGAAACTAGAATTAGTCCAACCACCCTTCTCATTTCCCTCCGTACTCAGAAAATTTAAGATAACCCCCGTAAGAAGGTGTCTTCGTCTTTGAACTTACCTGTGACATTTGTCACCGGCCCCTAAGACAACCACTTGTCACTATCCGACCGTCTATTAGAATTAGTGGGATAAGAGACTAACCACACTGGACTGTGCCGCTGGGCGTAAAGAGTCTTAGTGTGGGGTTGATTCGGGCGAGTTTGCTCGGACTAGCCGAGGTCCTTCCCGGCGGAAATCGTATTTACGCCGGGGAGGCGCGTGGTACCGCACACCACGCCAGGTAGTTGGAAAATATTCCTATTGCCTGCGAGGCGAGAAAAGGCATCAATACTCAGAAAGATCGCCGGAGGAAAAACCCAACCGAACCAGAGGAGCTGACTTAGAAAGTAAGTCAACCCCTCTAGCACCCACATAGACAGGACGTCTCCGGACCCTCTAGAACATGTAATTTATCACACATGAACCCACGAGGGAAAACTTAGGGCTACACATGTATAAAAAGATTTATCATGAAATATATACCCCTAGCCAACTAAGGAGACCCCTACCGAGGCTGGCCACGAAGCTCGTAGAAAACATGGCTGGAACCCAACAGCTTGAAGATCCAGCAGCAACATATCTAGCGGGGGGGGGGGGGGGCCCATGAGGAGGGGCAGATAAAAGATAATGCAACTGCCTCTTAGCGACGGCCCTGAAGCATATTCCTGCGGAAGTAGTAGCCTCCTAACTATTAGAATATATCAAGAGCTAAGGCGCAGAAAAAACACAAAACATGAGGCGTTGATCCTGATGGACTGAAAGCGCCTGTACAATAGTACCCTATTCTAACACTCCCTGCGGGCATACCAATGGGGCAGCCTGTGCTAGCTAATCTAAAAACCTGTTCAATACAACTCAGATATATACAAATGAGCAAGGACTCACTAGAAGCGAGCGAACGAAGAATAACGCGGAGCACTGGCGGCACACGTCTAGTCAGGTTGGCCGCGGGGAGTGGAAGGAGGAAACATGGCGGCTCAAGGAGCAGCGTTAGGGAGAGAATCCGCAAGAAATCCACCGAGATGGGAAGCATTATAATATAACATATTTTAAGTTTATTTTTCCTTTTTATTTTTCGAAAGTTTTTTTGTAGTGAGTACCCAATCATAAGACGATTCCATAAGAAAATTAGCGTTGCCCTTATGACGTAGAACTCTTTCGCCCCGCAGCGGTTGATTCAAACTGGATACCCGCGGGCGCTTGAAGGGGGACTATTATACTAATAGGCATATCGTCAATAATGGAGGGGCCACTAATAAATAGTAATTTTTACACGTGTTACTTAGTTGAATACTCTCAGATTTTACTCCTATGTCTTATTATTCTTTGTGTATCCAAGTCGAAGTGAAGTGTATAACGTGAATCGATTCCCTTCTTAAATTCAATATACCTAAAACCTACGCCCAATTCAGGATTATCTTATCCGTGTAACTATCGTCAGAGAATACTTATATCGTACTATCCTCCCCCCCCCCCCCCTCGAAAGTAAAGAACCCTTTCCGTTGAGTTAGAATTAATTTCTTGTCAAAATAGCTGATTTCTATTAGTTCTTGTGAATAATCTAATGATATACGTTACCCGGGTCACGTAATTCTTTCAATACCAATCTAAGAATTCAGATTGTACATTCCTTGATCGATTCCGCCTATTGGTTATTTTATTACTTCTAGTAATTCATTCATTATAACCATTGTTTAAGTTATAATACAAAGCTACATAGTTCTGCATTCTTTTAGGAATTTGTTAATTTATTCAAAACTCCTTTCATGCCATCATAATTGGTATTTCCTAAGTGCAACTTCGTCGTGTACTCCCATTCAAGATAGCTCTTTGTTAAGCTATATTACAACGCTCTTTCATTTGCGTTTCTTAACCCGGGAACTGCAGCTGGGAGACTCTTAAGAGTTCCCCCGGCGGACTGCGGGAAGACTTAAGAGTCAGGGGAAAAAAAAAAAATCCATTTAAAACACCCCCCAAAAAAAACACACACTTTTTTTTTGTTTTTATTTTTATTTTGCCCCTGGGCCATGCCAAATATCACTCCTCCACCTCCCCCCCTTCTCCACTTTCCTCCCCTCCTTCAGTTATCACCTATTTTCCCTGTTATTCCCTTATTCTGTGGTCTATTTTCGTGCTAACATTAGCGAGTTGGTAGCAGGGCGTTGTCATCACTGTTACCAAGCGTGGGAAAGAGCGAGAGAGAGACTATTGCGTAACAGTGTCTCTCCAGACAAGGGGAGGGGAGGAGGGCAGGGAGGTTGCCTCAGCCATACATTATGTAACTCCCGGCCTGTATCGCCGATTTTGACCATCCAAACACTGTTTCCACTTGTTTTATTGTTGTAACAGGTTAATACCTTTATAATCAACCTATAATAGGCGCATATGGATAAGTATTAATGCTATTTATGGTAAAATAACGATGTTAGTGATGGGAACAGCTCAAATACGTGTGCACAGGAGTGTGGTGTCTCATACCCCCCATGTGCACGTCTTAGGTTAAGTAGTTGGTTAATTTATTGCAATCTATATTAAATTATATTTTATCTATTCCGATTCAGTCACTATATTTACTGTGAATCTGAGTTCCTCAACCAGTGTAATTTGACCTCATCTATGATCGAATATTATTTTTCGTATCTCGTGTGAGAGATTTTTCGCAATAACTCTTAGATAGTTGAATTCAGATTTAAACTATCTTCCTTCCTAGAGTCACTTAGAATTCATATCTTTAATACTTTATTTTCTATCGCATTAAAGTGAATTGTTATTTTCAAGGATCCCAGTCCATCTGACTTATATAGTAGCCTACCCAGGGCGGTACCTTTTGAAGTCTCACCTGAACGCGACTTAATTTCTTTTGCCCACCGCGCAGACCCACGCGCAACTGAGCGACAAGTTCCATACTTTACATTACCTTTGCCAGAATACTTCGCGTTAGACACTTGGCTCGCATATTTATTATTGTCAATGATTCTTGTTTGTGTATATATAGCCTATTTATCTGCCCATCATTGCATATTTTCTCTCTTCAATTACCATGTAAGTGACAAACTGAAATTCACTAGAGAGTAAAACTTATTCAACTCTCTCCAGTCACATGATACTTACTTATTACTATTCTATATAATAGTGGAGTTTGTACCCCCATACTATGTATTCTATACCCATTTGAATAAATAAGAGTGTAAACTATCCTGTGTGTTTATTGTGTTATTGATTGCCCGATTGAGTAAATACTTATCATATTCACGAAGTTCGATGTGTTCCTGTTGAGCATATTCAAAATCTAAGTATCCGAAACCCGGATTTATAGAGATAATACTGAAGCGAGTTGGATTACATCCCGGCATAAAAAAAAATATATAAAAGTTCCATGAGAATCCTAACCTATAAATTAACCGGTGGTTGTCTAATACCCATGTAACAATAAAAACAATATGCGCTATCTTCATGAGTTGCAGTTGGGATGTGTGTACATGCTTAGATTGATATGCAGGATTCGAAGTTGCATAATAAATCGTAGGCAGTGTCCACCATTCTTTAACTGCCTTCGTGGTGTAATGCATAAGGTGTTGATATTCGGTGTGAGCGTCCTGGGTTCGAATTCACGGACTGCCACATGTGTTTGTAATATTTCATTAATCGATTTTAGGAGTAGAGTTGGTTGTTGGATAGAACATAATAATTGATATTGGTTCAGGAGTAATTTATCGAGAGGCCTTCCCTAGTGGTAAAGGCCCCATTAATTGCTCTTTCCATTCACATATGCATGGCCTACGTGAGTTGCAGTTGGGATGTGTGTACATGCTTAGATTGATATGCAGGATTCGAAGTTGCATAATAAATCGTAGGTAGTGTCCACCATTCTTTAACTGCCTTCGTGGTGTAATGCATAAGGTGTTGATATTCGGTGTGAGCGTCCTGGGTTCGAATCCACGGACTGCCACATGTGTTTGTAATATTTCATTAATCGATTTTAGGAGTAGAGTTGGTTGTTGGATAGAACATAATAATTTATATTGGTTCAGGAGTAATTTATCGAGAGGCCTTCCCTAGTGGTTAAAGCCCCATTAATTGCTCTTTCCATTCACATATGCATGGCCTACGTGAGTTGCAGTTGGGATGTGTGTACATGCTTAGATTGATATGCAGGATTCGAAATTGCATAATAAATCGTAGGCAGTGTCCACCATTCTTTAACTGCCTTCGTGGTGTAATGCATAAGGTGTTTATATTCGGTGTGAGCGTCCTGGGTTCGAATCCACGGACTGCCACATGTGTTTGTAATATTTCATTAATCGATTTTAGGAGTAGAGTTGGTTGTTGGATAGAACATAATAATTGATATTGGTTCAGGAGTAATTTATCGAGAGGCCTTCCCTAGTGGTTAAGGCACCATTAATTGCTCTTTCTATTCACATATGCATGGCCTACGTGAGTTGCAGTTGGGATGTGTGTACATGCTTAGATTGATATGCAGGATTCGAAGTTGCATAATAAATCGTAGGCAGTGTCCACCATTCTTTAACTGCCTTCGTGGTGTAATGCATAAGGTGTTGATATTCGGTGTGAGCGTCCTGGGTTCGAATCCACGGACTGCCACATGTGTTTGTAATATTTCATTAATCGATTTTAGGAGTAGAGTTGGTTGTTGGATAGAACATAATAATTTCATACTCAAATTCGCAGCTTGCCTTGTGTGCACAGGCAGCACAGACAGACGACTGGTGGTTGAGAGAATGGGCCACGAAAGTTTTCATTGTGTACAATGCTTGTTAAACATACTGTACTTTTCACTGGGTTTGCAGGGGATTTGCACCCAACAGGCTGACGAACTCGGTCTAATTCGCGGCTTTTCCACACTGTATCTATAAAGAAAATTCATTATCATATAATTATGATGACCACACTAGATTATTGGTTTTCTAAATAATTGATTAGTGTCCAAGTGATTGTTTTGGTAAGTAGACTATTTCATTATAAACTCCGGTCTTTCACCGACCGTCACTATTATTCCATGTTAGGGCCTATTAGCCTAGGCCCAAAATATACTGTATATTGGTGCATTTTTAAATTTGTAGGCTAGCCTATATATAATTATATGAAATGGTAAATTTGTGACTCTTGAAAGGGGTAAAAGCAGTATATTGTGAACAGAACGCCATATAATATATCTGCCAGAACAGCTGACGTGTGACAGAAGTCGTCCCGATTTCGTCATTTTTGTATATCTGGTCGCCATATTGTTTACCTCCAGCTGTTCTTCTTGCCTTCCATTGTTTTACTAATGCTTCAGCATTTGTTTAGTGTATAGTCTATAACAAAATCAATTATCAAATTACAATAGGCCTAAACTGTATCTGTAACAAATATTTGATCAGATTCGTTGCCCTTGGTAGGATAAATACAATCCCAAATGTAGGCATATAATAGGTAGGCTACCATTACTGTAAAGAAGTTGGGAAAAATGTTATTTTAATACCACGAATTTTCCGAGTGTTTTTTATAAACAAAATAGGTCATTTGCATCAATATATAGTGTTTGTAATTAATTAGAAATCTCGGTAAATTTCTATAATTGCACCTAGGCTATAGCCTACGAGCTAAACAAAATATTATTGTATTTAACAGGAAGGTACAACGAGGTAAGTGATGTGGTATAGGTGGCAATATGCGGAAATGGATTATAAGGGCATTCCGCCCCCCTCTGACAAAAGTCTATCAATCTAGATGTGACACGGATTTACAATGTTTCAGAGAGACATTAGCCTAACCTAACAACCTTACCTAACCTAACCTAGTATTATGGGTGGGGGCTGCTGCCCCCACACCCCCGCTGGTTGGGTAAAACGGTAGAAATCCAGTTGGGGTGGAGTGAATAACCATAGATTTTCGTAAGGGGGTAAGAGGGGGGCAGAATGCCTTTATAATCCATTTCCGCATATTGCCACCTATACCACATCACTTACCTCGCCGTACCTGCCTGTTAAATACAATAATAATTTGTTTAGCTCGTATAGGTGCAATTATAGAATAATACCGAAATCTCGGGAAAACCTACTTTCCCCATTAGGCCTATCGATCGATGTTGAGACACACCCCCCAATAGTGATTTGAAAAGACATTAGCCTAACCGGTTATACTGATGTTTTGGACCGACAGTTAGCCCATCGATCTTTTTAGGCCTAATAGGGCAGGTAGAGCATATACATCATTGCTATATATGTCATTAAGAGCTGAAATGTATTATAAGGGAGAAAAAAAACTCTGCTAAAATACAGTATAGGCTAGGCCTACTGTAAAACAATAGGGTTTTCAGCCAGTACCCAACCAGCGGGGGTGTGGGGGCAGTAGCCCCCACCCATATTCTAGGTTAGGTTAGGTAAGGTTGTTAGGTTAGGCTAATAGCCTAGCACATTAAAAAAAATAAAAAAAATAAAAAATAAGTCTAGGCCTAACCCAACCAGCGGGGATGTGGGGGCGGCAGCCCCCACCCATAATACTAGGATAGGTTAGGTAAGGTTGTTAGGTTAGGCTAATTTCTTCCCAAAGTTGACTATTTTTATAACATAAGATATTAGGCTACCCACTCCACCCCGTGAAATCCGAGCCAGCTTTCGTCAAAAGTTGGCTCGGGTATTCACAAAATTGGGTTTTATGGGTTTGCAATTTGGGAAAACCCGAGCCAAGTTTTGATACAAAACGCTATATTATTGTATTTTTACGCTTTTAACCCCTCATTTTCCCTGAACTTCATAGCCCTCCCCACTAGTGGGGGGCGTGTTTTTAGATTGTTGGATAATGGGTAAATACTCATTTCAGCTCCTCTTCAGTATAAAACAACACTATATCTGAAGGAAAAATTAAAAAATACAAACTAAAACTTACTGAAATTGCTGTCGGTCCAAAAAGTCAGGTTTACCGCCTAACCTAACAACCTTACCTAACCTAACCTAGTATTATGGGTGGGGGCTGCCGCCCCCACACCCCCGCTGGTTGAGTGCTAATCCCTTAATAAAAAAAAATAAAAAAATTGGCTGTCGATTATACGAAGGTGAAAGAAAAGTCGATGAAGTCTATGGTGTTTACTCTGCAATTTTCAGCTTGATTGTACATTGATAACGGGAAAGTACCGTATTGACAACCTTGTTACGAAAATTAAATTTGGTAAAATTCTAGTTTCACGTACACAGCGACGAAAGGGAGGCGCCGTTGTAAAGGCATAGCTTCCCGACCAACTACGAAGATCAGGGAAATTGCTGGGTAAAAGACGTAATATAATTATAATAAACTACATTAACGACATTAGCCTAACCTAACAACCTTACCTAACCTAACCTAGTATTAGTTCAGTTCAGTTGGAATTCGGGAAGTTTAGCCTTAACGTCGGCACTTCCCTAAGAGGTTTTGTTATTTTTCTTTTTGTGACTTTGTGACGTGCTCATTTGTTTAAAAATAAATATATCTCATTTTTCATCCCTTTTTCTGAAATCTTTCTTCAGTCTTGTTTCTTCTCTCGTCTTCCTTCATTCTTGTTTCTTCTCTCTTCAGTCTTCTTATTTCAGTTCTTTCAATTTTTTCTCTCGTACTCTCCACATTTGATAGATTGTCTGTTTCACTCTATCGCTTATTTCTTTGTTAAATAAAAGATGTCCGATGACTTGATTTTCATTTTCAATATAAGGCTGTTGGAACCCTGGATCTTTTATTCTGCATGCTTTATAAAATGAACAGTGTAGTAGAAAATGTTTTAGGTCTTCTGTTCCTTCCTTACACATATCGCATTGTGTCTCTCCTCCCACATGCCTATTTCTATCTTTTAGATTTAAGTTATTTGTCCTACATCTGTAAAATATTATAGATGCCTGTGTGTTGTCATAAATATCTTCCTCGCTCTTAATCTCCTTTTTATAACTCCTATACACTTCTAGGCTACTCTTCTCTGCCAACTCCTCTCGCCATCTTCCCGAATCCCAGTCCAGAACTCTTTTTCTAATGTCGTCCTTCTTAATATTTGCTAAATTTGTTTCTCCTAACTTCAAATTCCCTACATACTTTCTAATTTCTGCAGTCCAGGGATCTTTACTATTTCTAAGTTTTTCCTCTGTGATTCTTCTTAGCAAGTCATTACTTTCCTCTCCTACTAAATATTTAAGATATTTTATGTTACCTTCCATAATTCTTGCCTCCATTGATGAGGCTCCTATTTCACCCCTTAAGGTTACCTTTTGGGCATATCTGGGTGCCCCTAATATGTGTCTAAAAACCCTATTCTCTATATTTTGTAATTTATTTATTTCTGTTTTTGAAAAACCTATAACATTCGAGCCATACAGGACTGCTGGTATCACAATACTTTTCCAATATGTTTTTCCAATAAGTATCTTATTACAACTTTGTGATATTACCGGGTATGTAAGGTTAGCCATTCTATTTGCTTTATCCAAAGCTTCTATTTTCTGGGTTTTAAAACATTTTTTATTATCATTAATTTGTATTCCTAGATATTTAATTTGTTTTACCACTTCTATTTCTCGTATGTTGTTTGGTTTGTTTTTCATATTAAATATTAGGATTTTACTTTTGTCTTTATTTATACTTAAGCCACACTCTCCCCCTATCTCTATTAATTTATCTATTACTCTTTCTGCTTCCTGGATTGTATGAGCCAAGAGTAGCCCGTCATCGGCATAAAACAATGAATTTATTTTGAAACACTCATCTACAAACCCTCTTTTATTTTCTAACTGTTTAATTATCTCATAAGTTATTAATTTAAATAATGTTGTGGACCCCGTACAGCCTTGTCTGATGCCGCTTGTTACCTTAATCTCTGTCTCATTTACTTGCCCCTTATTTATAATTGTACTATCTTCTTTATATATGTTACTTACTATGTCTATAACATTTGAATTTATATTGTAATCTTTTAATACTTTTATCAGTTTCTCCCTTCTGATTGAGTCATAGGCCTTTTTAAAGTCTATTGAGATTACTATGAGTGACCTCTTTTGTTTAAATATTTTATCTATACAGTATTTCAATATAAAAAGATTATTTTCGATATTATATTGGGTTTATTTGTAAACCCACTCTGTGTCTCCCTTACCTCTCCATTCTCCCTAATGTGTTCTTCTATTTTATTTTTAATTGCTGTCGTCATGAAAAGTTTATATGATATGTCTGTCAGAGCGATTGGCCTCAATTCATTTACCTTTGGTTTATTTACTTTTGGTAACATAACAGTTTTTGACTTCTTCCACTCTTCTGGAATTACATTTGTGTCCATAATATTATTAAAGCACATTGCAAGTTTTTCTAAGCACTTATCACTTTGTGACAATGCTTTATATAACTCAGGTTTCATTGCATCAAGGCCTGCTGCTTTTCTATTTTTTAATTTTTTTATATTTTCCTTTAATTCTCCCACTGTAATGTTTGGTTTCTCCATGTAGTTTATGTTTTTATTAACTCTTAAAGCCATTTCCATGTGTTCCCGTAACTCCTCTTTAACTGTGACTGATTGTATGTTATAATTGTGTTCATCATTTACATTCATCCCTATTTTAAATAATTTACCTTCTTGCCTGTCCTCCATTTCTTTCTCTTTTAATTCTCTATATTCCCTATTTATATCCTCATTCCAAACTTCATCGATGTTATTGTCATGCATTTTATATATACCACTCCAAAACATATTTAATTCTTCTACAGCCCTTTTATCTGACAATACTTCTCCTTCATCGTTATAAAGTTTTAATTCTTTTATTTCGTTTTGACTTTTGTTTCTTAGTTTATTTATATATTTCCACATCTTTTTACTCGCATCTCCTCCCTCTATTATCTCTCTAGTCTTTTTCCTCTCATGTATATAAATGGCTTCCCTGATCTCTTTCTGTACTTTACTTTTTTGTTCCAAGAAAAGTATGTTACTTCTCTCCTCTTCCTCTCTATTTTTAGCATTTCTTCTTAATCTATTATAATATCTCCTCTTTTTTATACCTTTTCTAATACTGTCATTCATCCATGGTGCCTCTTGTTTTATTTTGTCTCTTCCTAATCTTCTCCTATAGGTAGTTTTAAGTATATCATCAGCTGTCTCCTTCATTACTCTATTGAAGACTCTTATGTCGTTACTCTCTTCTCTCGTTATTCTATTTTCTAGTTCCCTAATAAATTTGACTATGGTCTCCTCGTTTATTTTATAGTATTCTTTTGTTTCCCATTTCTTCCCTTTAAAGGATTTACTATTTGAATTATTCCACTCAAAATATACCTCAATAAGGTTGTGGTCTGACAGATCATAAACGTCTTGCTTTTCATCTATTTTCATATTTTTAAAATCTTCATACATTTTATCTGAAATTAAAACATAATCTATTACGCTAGATTGCTCGTTTCTTCGCCATGTTATCTCCCCATTACACTCCTGGTCATCATTTAACATATTTAATTTAAATTTATCCATCAAATCTAGTATAATGTGTCCATTATAATTTAGTTTTTGTTTACCTTTGAACCCTACATGGGCATTCATGTCACCTAATATTATAACTCTTTCATCTTCCATTTGGTCTAAATGTCTCTCTATCTCCTTCTTCATTTCATCATTCCTTACCTTATCATTTACAGAAAAGTATAACAAGAACAAGTGTACAAATTTCCCATGTATAGATCCTTTTACATAAAGTAAATCTTTATTTTTACACTCTACCTTGCTTAAACTTACTTTTGTCTGTTGTTTCAAAGAGTAACATTAAACCACCACCCTTCCTATCATTAATATTCCTCATACTATTATGTAATATTATGTAATAGCTATGGTGCTGCATATGGGGAGATTTTTTTTTTTTTTTTTACAGTAGGTATAATTCCTTATAATGCATTTCCGCCGCTTTGGACATATATAGGAATTAAGTATGGTATATGACAACGCTAAAGTAGCCATAGAAATTTATGAGTATGCTGTGAAAGCGAAACTAGAATTAAACCTTAAATTTTAGTACCATACTTTTATATTAGGTTTTTCCGAGGGTTTAACACATTTTCATATGATCTTTAGAGCTATCGATGACTGAAAGTACTGTATTGACAACCTTGTTACGAAAAAGACATTTTAGTACCATACTTTTTTATTATGTTTTGCCGAGGGTTAAAACAAATTTTCTTATGATCTTTAGAGCATATAGATTCAATATTTATCTTCAAATATATCAACAAAATTCATGGTATTAAAATAACATTGAACCAGAAGTTGTTATATTCTCCCTTTGGATAGGCCTAGGTCTAGTAATTTCTAGGGAAGCAGCAGGTGAAACTAGGGTAAATATTGTAATTATCGTGAGTAGGCCTATTGTATTAAAAATTCCAGAGTTTCTAGGCTATCTGTTCCACTTTATGGATGATGGTTTGAGCGTTCTTACCTTAGTTCGGTCAATATTTACAAGCCGCACCACAGCTGGGAATCTCATTTCTAATGGTAGTTTTGGGTTCCTATCATTGGTAAGATCCTGTGTAGCGGGAGGAACTTTTTGAGATGCCTATTTAGTAAGAAACATTGAACAATATCTGGGTAGGATGTAGTGAGCGGGCGTACCGCCATCTTTGTTTACATTAGGCTACGCGTAGTGGCGTCGGACCTTTCCCATCATGTTCCCGTCTATTTTAACCTAACCTAACCTAACCTAGTATTCATGTAGTAGCCAGGGGGCAAATAGCAGGGTAAACCTGACTTCTTGGACCGACAGCGATTTCAGTAAGTTTTATTTTGTTTTTTGTAATTTTTCCTTCAGATATAGTGTTGTTTTATACTGAAGAGGAGCGGAAATGAGTATTTACCCATTATCCAACAATCTAAAAACACGCCCCCCACTAGGCCTAGTGGGGAGGGCTATGAAGTTCAGGGAAAATGAGGGGTTAAAAGGGTAAAAATACAATAATATAGCGCTTTGTATCAAAACTTGGCTCGGGTTTTCCCAAATTGCAAACCCATACAAGTGTACAACCCAATTTTGTGAATACCCGAGCAAACTCTTGACGAAAGCTGGCTCGGATTTCACGGGGTGGAGTGGGTACCCTAATAGTTCATGTTATAAAAATAGTCAACTTTGGGAAGACATTAGCCTAACCCAACAACCTTACCTAGCCTATCCTAGTATTATGGGTGGGGGCTGCTGCCCCCACACCCCCGCTGGTTGGGTTAGACTCTTTTTTATGTTCTAGGCTATTAGCCTAACCTAACAACCTTACCTAACCTAACCTAACCTAGTATATGGGTGGGGGCCGCCCCCACACCCCCGCTGGTTGGGTTACTTTTTTTTTTTTTTTTTTTTGTGCTATTAGGCCCTAGCCTAACTTAACCTAACCTAACTTAACCTAGTATATGGGTGGGGGCTGCCGCCCCCACACCCCCGCTGGTTGCGTACTGGCTGAAAAACTTATTGTTTTACAGTAGCCTAGGCCTATATGTATTTTAGCGTTTTTTTTTTTCTCCCTTATAATACATTTCAGCTCTTAACCCGTGGAGCCCCGGCTAGTTTTGTAATGTTTGTTCACCAGAACCCGGCCGGTTTTCAATTTTTTTTGTTATTCCAGAAACAATAGCGAATGGGTTAGGAATGAAGGAAAAACCACGAAAAACCGCTCAAAAAGCTTAAAGAATGGTCCTACAGAGCCCCCGAAAACTTATTTTACAAGTGTAAAAAATTGAAGGCAATTACCCCCAAAAACCAGGTTATTGCGCGCTCACGCGCACGCACGTGGACTTTGAGAGTTTTCAACCATCGGCACGGTTGCGTGGGATACGTACACAGTTCCCATACAAATCTGAGCCCTCTTGAGTGGCTACACCTGAGGTTATGGTCGGCGCAATTAGGGTGACGCGTCAGACGCGTCGCTGGGGCAGTGTGTTACATACATCGCCGACGCGTCAGACGCGTCGCTGGGGCTGTACGGGTTAATGCCATATATAGCAATGATGTATATGCTCTAACGGACCTATTAGGCCTAAACAGATCGATGAGCTAACTGTCGGTCCAAAACATCAGTATAACCAATAGCAGAAAATATAGCGTCGAAATAGACGGGAACGTAAGTGCGAGCGCGGCAATCGCCCTATGTAAACAATGACGACCGTATGCCCGAACTCTATATCCATCCCCAATATCTTCACTCTAACCTAACCAAAACCTAACCTAACCTAAACTAGTATATTAGTGGACTATTTATGAACGTAAAATTTAAAAATATATTGTAACATTAGGCTAGCCTACCAAATTATTGAGATATATGTACAGGTCATCCCGCTACACAGGATTATAGGCTACCCTATCATTTTATGCTTCATTGCTAGCCTATATAATTTTTATCCACCAGAAAAATAAATGTTCTTGGCTTTTTTTATTTTTTTAGCACTAGCCTAGGCTAACCTAACGGTCCTAACCTAACCTAACCGGTAAATCTACAGTTATACTACCCCTCCCCCAATAACCCCCACCACCTCCTCCCTTCAAAACACCCCTTTTAGCGTGTTTTTTGGATGGTTCAGCAGACGCGGAAACTGGAAAAAAAATTAATTTGATAAAAATTTATCACCAACCAGATACAAGTTTTTCAGGTAATTTGTTGTTGTTTTTTATTTTTTATTTGATAGGCCTATACAGTGTTGTTTAATACCGAGGACCGTCGCATTTTAGTATTTTTAACATTAGCCTAACCTACTGTAACTTAACCCTTAAGCCCCGGCTACGCATTACATAAATATTCCCCGAAATCCGGGTGTTTTGGCCGAAAAACGTCTAGGCTAGGCTACCGTATCATTGTTATGCTGACTGCTTCCCGCATTCCCGCGCATCCCCAAGCGTAGCTGTGTTATTTACCTGTAGAATGGCTTTAAGTAGAGCTCTCTAAGTCAACTGGTTGAGTTGTGATGATGATTTCAGTGGAGATAACTTACGGCAACAACAGCCACTTTACAATACTTTTCGATACTTAACAACAACATACAGGCACACACGAACAAGCGACGCTCTCCTTCTTGTGGCCGGAGATGCGGGGTGTCGGTCCAGCCGGCTGTTGTTTACATGCGTCGGACCGACGCCTCGCACACCAAGCTCACAGGCTTTCAACCACTGGTACAATGTTGTACCACCCGGGTTCCTCGGGGCAAAACATAATGGTACACACGTGTACCATCCGAGTTTGAAGGGTTAAGGGGAGGTATTTAGTTAGTTCCCTAGACCTCCATCAAGCTTAAAATTACACCCCCTTGAGTCCCTTTCAAGATAAATTTGTACATTTTTCGGTAGAAAAATTTCCTGGCCGAAGGCCAGTTCCTCTTAAATTACAGGCTCGCTATCGCTCGCCAGGATAAAATCGACACCTGAATTGCACGAAAGGTCTTAATATGGTGTGAAAGTTCTTAAAATCGCTAAACTAATGGGGCAAACGTTTTATAATATCAAAAGCAATGGGGCTAAACATGAGGGAGAAAGGGGTCAAGAAAAAAATCCCTCAAGTGGAGATCTCCCCTTAACCTAACCTAACCGAAAACTCTCGCGATGGTCTAAATCCAGCTCACGTTCCCTGTTTATGGGTGCGCGACGGTCTAAACCCAGCTCACGTTCCCTGTTTATGGGTTCGCGAAGGTTTGTAATACTTCAAATTATCTATTTCAAGTCAAATATACATTTCCGCACATCAGCAAACCATACTAAGTCTACTACTAATAATATTAACCCATTAGTACCAACAGAATAGCGACAAAATAGGGGTAGTATAACTGTAGATTTATCACCTAACCTAATAGCCCCCAAATACATTTAAGTTAGGTTTTTTGGTTAGGTTAATGCAAAAAAAATAAAGCCAAGAAAAAAAAAAAAGTCCGGTGGATAAAAATTATATAGGCCTAGCAACGAAGCATAAAATGATAGGAACCCAAAACTACCATTAGAAATGAGATCCCAGCTGTGGAGCAGCTCGTGAATATTGATCCTTAGTTCTGTTCAGGAAAGCCTACCGATGCATGCAGCACACATTGCTTGGTTATGGTGGCCTGTGGTGTAGTTCGTAGTCCGCTCGCTTCCTAACCGAGAGGTTTGGGTTAGAATCCCGGCAGGTGGAGATGGTTAGACAATCGGTATGGATGTAGGCTAGTATTCGGGCGTAACGGTACCGCCGGCTTTGTTTACATTACTTGTAAGCCTATGCTCGCGATTACCTTTGATCAATTTTGACTGCTGTGGGATACAATACAGTACTGTAATAGGCTAGGTTCAGGGGGGGGGGCTTTGCCCTCCCTCACGACTTATTGCCATCATCATATATATTGCCAGCAGGGGGCGAATGACAGAACAAAAGTAAAAACAGACAGGACCGTAACCTTGAGCCTCCAAGTAATGTAAACAAAGCTGGCGATACGCCCGGATATTACATCCTTCCCGAATAATCTCCTCAGTTCTAACACCCCTTGCCTCTGTTAAGTCTAACAGTAAAATAGGTCCATGCCAGGGTAAATTGGGTGCCGTGTTTTCTCTCGTCCCTTCAACCGAAGGAAAAAAGATAAGGGAAAGATGTAGTATCCGTGCATAGCCTACGGTCGTCATGTTTACATAGATTGTGTGCTCGCGTTTACGTCTTATTTTTTTCTGTAATTTGCCACCTGCTGGCAATATATATGATGATAATAAGTCCTGGTGGGGTGAGGGGGTCAAAGCCCCCCTCAACCTATTATTGTATTCCATGACAGTCATAATAGACAGGAACGGGATCGCGAACATGCAAGTACAGTAGTGTAAACAAGGCGGGCGATATGCCTGAATACTACATCCTTACCAAAGATTAAATTGCTTGGGCAGGTATTTTGTTTTATTCTGCTGCATTACCATTTGTAGAAATATCTAACATGTATTCATATGTAGGCCTAAAGCATTGCCACTCTCCTTTGTCCTCTCCTCTCCGAGGGTGTCCACCCTCGCCCCCGGCGGGCCGGCCCCCATTCTTCTGTGCCTGTGAGGCTTCCCGACTCCAATTATTGAAGTTTATCAATATCCACTAAACCTACCTAGGGGATAGGGGACGGGGTTACTGCCTTTAGTAGTGCAGCCCTTAACAGGGTTGCCTGGAACGCCGCCATTAGGACAAGAGACTGAAACTGCACTTACTGTATGTGTGGAACACACAGTCTTAAAATTTTATGTATGTGTATGTATGTAGACCCCAGCTTAACAGCTATCCACATAGCAGTAGGGTTTCCAGAGGGCTGAGGAAGCTAATACCCAAAACAACAAAATGTGTAGGCTATGGTAGAAACCTAGCGAGTGTCCTCTTGAAAATCATCATCATCAATTTAAACTGCCTCCAGGCTCCCAGACATGCCTCCAGTGACCCACTCCACAGTGCCATTTCCACAAAGTGGATTATGACCCTTGGCACTGAAGGAGCAGAACCAGAGCAGTCCCTCACCCAAATGGCAGTTCAACCACTGTTTTGCTATTGTATTTACCCCAGTGGGGTCCTGGCTGGAAGCATACCAAGCACAGGAATTTTCTGAAGATAGGAACCATGTTGTCCACTACTCCAGAAGCTGATTGCACTACCAAAGTGGCGGATGGTGGGGTCGCCGCATCCCTATGCCAGAGAGAGAAAGGCCAACTTGTACCAGTGGGCTGTGAGAGTAAGACACTGGGGAATCATGGGGCACGCCATTATGGCCCCACTGCCTTCACAACTCCCAGGAAAAAAGTTAGAAATAAGAATGTTGAAAAAGGTAAAGTCAGAACCGGCTATGGGAAGTAGAGGACACCAACCCTCACTCTGACAGATCCAGTCCACCATAGTTGAAAATTGCCAGAAAAATTAAAAACTACAGTATATACATTATAATTTACTTCCTTGATTTCCAGCTTTAAAATAACCTAAAAACCTAACTTTACCTTTCTTATATAATAGGAGATTAGGAGAGTCTTTAGGAAAGGTTTGGTTAGTTATTTAGGTTACTGATATTCCAAAGATAAAATATATAAAATATACAATTTGAAAATCTATTTTTTAAAGTCTCTCCTCAGCATTTTTATGTATTATATTGATATTTGTTTATTCTGAAAATTTAGGCTGATAATTATCAGTAATAACACTGCGAGTATCTTCTTTAGAATTGTCCTAATACAGTAGGCTACATTGTTTCAAACTTTCAGCATATACTTCTATGTGAGGATTTGGGAAGTATTAGTCCATTAGTGCATTAATTATTATGTTCTCTCCACCAACCAACTTTACTCCTAAACTCGATTAATGAAATTAACAAACACATGTGGCAGTCCGGGGATTCGAACCCAGGACGCTCACACCGAAAATCAACACACTTATGCATTGCGCCACGAAAACAGTTAAAGAATGCTGCACAAGCCTACAATTTATTATGCAGTTTCGAATCCTGCATAGCAATCTTTATAATAGACTTTTGTGAAGACGACTTAGCTTTCTACTCTTTCACATACCAGTAGTTTAGATTAATATTGCAGTGGTGTTGTTTAACTACATTTATATATTTAATGTATAAACTGACTGTTACTGACAATGTTGTGGCATTGATTTCAGATGTAAGATGAAGTTGATAGTTGAAAAGAAGCGGACATGGGCAGAGTGGGTAGTGATGCGGATGCTGCAAGTCGGCCCATTACCAACCCACATGGCTGTCATCATGGACGGGAATCGACGGTTTTCCCGGCGTGAGAACCAGGACACACTGACCGGTCACACACAGGGCTTCCTCAAATTGGCTGACATGTTGAGTTGGTGCCGGGATCTAGGCATCTCGCAAGTCACGGCATACGCCTTCAGCATTGAAAACTTTAAGCGCTCCAAGCAGGAGGTAAATGGCCTTATGGAACTGGCAGCTGAGAAGTTTGAGGAAATCCTAAAGGAGCAAGACAAACTGGCAAAGCATGGAGTGCGTATTAGGTTGATAGGAGATTTAGCACTACTACCTACTCGTACTATGCAAATGGCAGCTCGGGCAGCCCTGGCAACCCGTCACAATACTCGCTGCTGCCTCACCCTCGCCCTGGCTTACACTTCACGACAAGAAATTACAGCAGCCATGGAGGAAATGGTCAAAGGCGTAGAAAGAGGCCAACTAATTTCATCAGATATATCCGATGAGTTGCTTGAAGAGTGCCTGTATACCCACGACATGAAAGACCCCGACTTAGTCATCCGAACATCTGGAGAAGTGCGATTATCTGACTTCCTTTTATGGCAGAGTGGATTTTCTTGCCTTTACTTTACAGACATACTGTGGCCTGAGTTGACCATATGGCATCTGTTTGGAGCCATCTTCTACTACCAGCGTCACCACCACACCCTAGTGGCGGCACGGCGGGAATATCTGACTCAGCGACAGTGTACAGTGGAGGAGCGAGATGTGGAGTGCTGCCGGGCAAAGTTCGGTGATAAGATGACGCAAGAACATATCTCAGAATATACGGCCGCCCGGATAGCACGCATTGTTGAATTTGTAACACAGCTTTCTCAACAAAGAGTCTCTTTCCTCCAGAAATTGGCAGGTGATAGTGATGGGCAGAGCATTGAAGGTTTGGTCTCTTGATAAGAAAAGAATGACGGTAAAATGCTTAAAACATATATAAAAATTGAGAGTAAAAGGAGACAGAGAAAATTGGTCTGTTATGGTGAACTTATGAGTATGCAATTGCAATAGGAGACTGGAATAATGTATAAAATTTGTCAGTTTTGTAATTTTATTTTGAACGTATGAAAGCTTGTGCTTGGTGCTAATTTACCTTGAAAACTTGAGAAGGATATTCACCTCATTGCCCACAAAGCCAGTAAAATAGAGTACTAATGGACAGTAGTTTTAAATATTCGGATTTGGGAAGAAGTGTTAGTATCAATGAGGGATTAGCAGATATGTCCCATTCCAAAAATGTTCAAGATGTGAATGATAGGTGTGGCATAATTTGTAAGCTGTTCTGTTATTATCAAATTCATATTTGCTCTGTTATTGTCTACTTTTTGGGGTTGGTTATTGTCTCCAAAATCATAGCATGCGATGGTTGAAGTGTTTTGTATTAAATTGGTCAGACTAGCCAATTTGTGTGCAGTGATTGAGTTTGTACACAGTATGGATTAATAAAATAATAATAATTATAACTTGTTAGAATAATATAGTGTCATAATGTAGTTTAACTATCATATATTTGATACTACTGTATATTTATTTATCTAAGCTACCGGTACCGGTATTAATTTTTGTGGATAGTAATTTTATCCATTTTTCATACTGTACTGATTGAACCACCACATATTAATTGACAAGTGTAACCTATATTAATGTTAGTAAGGATTTAGTATTCAGGCGTATCGCTAGCTTTGTTTACATTACTCGTATGCTCGCAATCACGTTTCCGTCTATTTTGACTGCCGTGGGATGCGATAATAGGTCAAGGGGAGGGCTTTTCCCCCTATCACTTCCCCCCCCCCCCCATGACTTATTGTCATCATAATATATATTGCCAGCAGGGGGACAAATAACAGATTAAAATAAGCCGTCAAAATAGACGGTAATGTAACCGCAAGTGTTCGAGTAACGCAAACAAAGCTGACGATATGCCCGGATACATCCTTCCTTTAATGTTTTGTAGTTTTATTATAAATGCAGCACAACAATGCCTTCTTATTCATAATAAATAACATGTTATGCATACACTGTAGGTTACTGTATTTATATTTTTGGTATTAAAACATCAAATCTACAAAATTACAGTCCATTTTATCCTGCCTATCCATGCCTCGAGGCAAAAGGAGCAACATATTCCACTAGGCTAAGCTGGAGATCATCAACAGAATTAAGAGAGGAGAATGTCTGTGGCATGGTCAGTAACGCGTCTGACTGCTGTTTTTTGCACACTGTTCCAAAAACATTTACCAGACCCTGCAACTCCCATTCATTATCGCTCATCAGAACTGTATCATCAGCAAACAGCAGTACAGGTAGCTTCCACTCATTTCCCTCCCTTATCAGCGATACACCAACATCCACTGCTCTTCCTTGTATTTCTTTCATGACTCAATCCATATACAGTATACAGTAAACAACCACAGGGACATCACACACCCCTGTTTCAACCCAACATTCAGATCAAAGTACTCGCTCTGCTAATTTTCCACACATACTGCCGCCTTTGCACCCTCATACATGCTCTTCACTGCTTTCAGTAACTTGCCATCTTCTCCGTATATTTTAAGTACTTTCCACATACCTTCTCTATCCACTCTGTCGTAGGCCTTCTCTAAGTCCATAAAGGCAACATACAGCTTTTGTTGCTTCTCCAGATATTCTCCACAACACATTTCACGGTAAAATTCTGATCTACACATCCTCTTCCCTTCCTAACACCGCCCTGCTCGTCACCTATCCATTTCTCTGTTCTCGCTCTCACTCTCTCAATCACTACCCTACTGTACACCTTCCCTACTACAACATTTCCAACAATGGCATTAATTCTGTTAACTTAGCCACAGTAGGCTCAGCTACAACAACGTCTTGAGTCTCGACTACTACAACATTTCCAACAATGGCATTAATTCTGTTAACTTAGCCACAGTAGGCTCAGCTACAACAACGTCTTGAGTCTCGAGACATATTCCTCGGTGGTTACCACACACTCCTCTTTCCCCTTTACCCTTATATAGGGGGACTATTATGTCTGTCTTCCAGTCATCAGGTGCACTCCCCTTCTCCCATGCTAGTTTGCACATTTTCCATACCCATTCGATCACTATCTCACCACCATACCTCAGCATTTCCCCACACACCCCATCTATTCCTGGTGCTTTCCCCAACTTCACTCTTTTCATGGCTTCACACACTTCTGACCTTCTGATCCCCACCTTCTCCTCCACTACTTTTTTTCTCCCTCCCATACCCCATCCAACTATGTTTGCTGGCGCTTCATTCCTTACATTCCGCAATTTGTTGTAGTACTCTCTCTTGCTTCTCGGCTAGCACTCGCCCATTCTTATCTTTCACACCCTTATGTTTCCCTTGCTACCTTCCTTAACTTTCTTGACTTCTTTCCAGAACAGTTTCTTACACTCCCTCCATTTTACACTCAGATTCCTTCCAAATTCCTCATCTACTCTTCTCTTACTTTCCTTCACTACTCTCTTCACCACTTTCATTTTCTCCACGTACCTCGCTCGTTTTTGTCTCTCCAAATCTTCATTCCCTCCACTACCCAACCACTTTCTATACGCTTTCTTCTTGTCTTCCATAGCTATTTTTACCTTTTCTGTCCACCTTGCTGTACCCTTCACTCCCCTCCCTCTTCTCCTTACTCCACACACCTCCTCACATGCTGCACAGATATCTTCCTTAAACACTTTGCTCATCTCCTCCACTTCCTCCATACCTTCCAGGTCAAACCTACCTAGTCGTCTTTCTATTGCTCTCTTGAACTCTTCCTTGATTTCCTCCTGCAACCTCTCCATCCTCCTCGCCATTCCACTTTCCTCTCGCCTCCCTTCAGCTCTCCTCACCCACTTCTTTTGTATCCTAATTTTAGCTACTACAGTAATAATAAATAATAATAAGCATGTTACTTATTTCTCATAAGCGCCAATTTTTCCGAAGAATTCACTAGCGCTCGGAAAGAGAAAGAAAAAAGAACAAAATCAATGCATCAAAAGAAGGCTTATATACAACACACATTTAACAATCACTAGCAGTGGCAAAATAGCCTAAACTCTATAGCCATCTGTCATGACACCTCTCTCAAGATCATAGCTTCTCTCAAAGAGAAAAGTCTTAAGTTGTCTCTTGAAGCATTCAACAGAACTCGGTTGTCTCATGGACAGCGGCAACCTGTTATACAACCTCAGAGCCATGTAGGAGAATGACCTCTCAAAGAAAGAAGACTGCTGGAAAGCCCTTGGTTCATCAAGACGAAAAGGGTCATTGTCATGACGCACAACTACACCATGGTGTGCCGGTGGGCGCCTGAGCAGCTCCGCAAGGTACCTAGGCTCACCAAATTTGAGAACCTTAAAAGTCACCAAACACAACTTAAATTCTATTCTTGCTCTTACTGGCAGCCAGTGCAGTTCTATGTGAAGAGATGTAGTAGGAGTTCTAGGTGGAACACCAAAATGAGTCTTGCGGCCCTGTTAAGAACAGACTGAACTTTCTTTAAAATATAATTTGGAAGACCCACCAACAGGGCATTGCAATAATCAACACGAGAGAAGACCAATGAGTGAACCAACGTCAGGAGGCAACGTCTGGTTATAAACGGCTTCACCAAATAGAGATTTCTGATGTGCAAGTAACAACTTTTAACTATCTGGTTTACATGCTCTTTGAAATCTAATCGGGAGTTCACAAATACACCCAGATTTCGAACAGAGTTGGCCGGTCGCAGCTGAGATCCACCCACATTGATGGAGAGGGCACCTACTATATCATCAGCTCTTCTATTTCCTCGGATGATGAGAATATCAGTTTTACCATCATTTAGTTTAGGTTTTCTCGCTCTCATCCACTTCTTGATATCAGACATCAACAATTCCATCTTACTCCGTATATCAACTATATTTGTGATTCTCACATAAATCTGGGTGTCATCTGCATAAAAGTGAAAGGTGACATTATGTGCACGAAGCAGAAGAGACAAACTGCTGATATAAATTATAAATAGGATAGGACCTAAAACTGATCCCTGCGGAACACCATACTGCATAACTACTGCATACTACATAATGGTCAGACAGACCCCCTCCAATACCCCTATACACCCTAGCATCTAGCACAAATGTCTCCATTCGTTCATCCACACATATAATCAATCAGTGCCTTTCGTTCCACCACTGTCTCATCCTTCTTATTCCACACCACTTTCCATGTGTACCTGTGTATCATTCTGTGTCGGAAGAAGGTGTTGGCTATCCACAGCCTCCTCCCCACACATACATCCACAAGTGCACTACCATTCCCATTCACCTCTGATGGTACACCCCACCCTCCCACCACTCAATCAACTTTCTTATCACCCACCTTCCCATTCATATCCCCAATCAGAAATATTCTTTCGCTCTTGCCAAACTTATCCAGGCACGCCTCCACATTCACCCAGAACTTCTCTTTCTCTCTTACAGGTTTATCCTCTGTCGGAGCATACACACACACAACCACCCACGTTTGTATTCCTACTTTCATTCTCACCCACACTATCCTTGAACCCACAGACTCATAGTCTCTTACACGCTCCTTCCATTTGTTACCGGTACTTACAAACAAACATGCACTTTCTCTCGCTATTCCCTCACTCACTCCAGCACACACACCCATTCCACACTCCCACTCTCTCACATCTGTACCCCTCCATTTGGTCTCGGTCATTCCACATACATCCAGCCTGGCATTCACTAACACACACACACACACATATATATATATATATATATATATATATATATATATATATCTATCTATCTATCTATTGCCTGACGCCGTGATCCCCGAAGGGGTGGCCACGAACGAACCGCCCCCATGCACCTCTGTCCCCAGTCAGTCAACGCCCCTCCCCCCAACCAGCACCGCCCTCGTTCATGTACTTCCTCACTCCATCCTTCCACCTCATTTTCGGTCTACCTCTCCCTCTCTGTCCCTCCACCTCGCTCTCGTACACCCTCTTAGCCATTCTCTCGCTTTCCATACGTTCCATATGGCCGAACCATCTCAAGTTGTTCCTTTTCACACTTTCCAAAATCTGGGTCAATATGCAGGACACGCAACAATATAGGTAACAAATTTCTAATGGTAGTTGTTGTTGTTGTTGTTGTTCCCCAAGCTGCCTGGCCGAACAGCCCCAAGGCCCCGAGCAAGGCCAAGGCCATAACCGAGCGCCCCCACAGAACCCTCCCCGCCGACCACAATAAAGCCTGGGTGACCGAAGCCACTCCATGGCGGGGAGCTTGAGGAGGGTGCGGAAACGCCAGGGAAACCAAAGCCCCACCCAGGGCCCTGTGCCCCTCAGCAATTATGAAGAGAAAGTTGAGGGGCAAGGGAAAAATGTGACGCTTTGGCTTCCAATCTTGGTAGATTGGGAGGTCAATCCACGTTAGAGACGCCGTCACTTGAGATCTAGAAAATATATAAGTAAAAGGAACAGTCAGAGTAAGCTATGGGTATGGCAGAGATTGCTCAGTTCTCACTCTGATAGACCAGCCCATCACCACATGACTAGAACCCAATCCTCTCAGCATCAGCTAGGAAAGGCCCTAGAAAGCCACCTTTAGCGGGGGGATAGCTCCCCTATTTCAACCCTTTTCGGGGTTGGGCACCCGCCAGCTAGAAAATGGTAGTTTTCACCCCTTGCATGTCGATAGGCCATTGAAGGTATTTCTAGCACTTGCAGTCGATCAGGGTAACCGAGAGATTTTAGCCCTGGTACCAGCTTTGAGGGTCTTCGGAGAACATTTTAAATTTTTTTTTTTTTTTTTTCTTATATGGAGACCATACTGACTGGGCATACTCCAAATTGGGTCTAACTATCGTTTTAAAAAGGCTTCTCAATGTAGGAATATCTAGAGCCACAAATGTTCGTCATATCATTCCCATGATCTGGTTAGCCTTATTCACCTTTTCATGCATATGTTTTTCAAAAGTTAAGTAGGCCTAGCTATCTGTTATAATTCCTAAATCCTTCTCGCAATTTACCTTCATAATTTCTGTTCTTTCATTGTTATGTTTCTCAATTTAGTAGCCAGTAACCTCCGGTGTTCTGTAGCTGCTACAAATTTTTAGATGCTTACATTTTTCTGGGTGGAAAGGGAGGAGACTGTCTTCTGACCATTTTTGGGAGTTTATTTAAGCCCTCTTGTAATAATACTTGATCTTGTTGAGACTCAATCCTTCAAAATATTTTGGTGTCGTCAGCAAATAGGTAAATGATTGACTTTACACATTCGGGAAGGTCGTTGATAAATAATACAAAAAAAGAATTAGTCCTAGCACACTACCTTGAGGAATTCCACTTAGCACATCAGCCCAGTCAGAGTATACACCTTTAACCCTTTATTGGCGGCGCGCAACTTATGTCGTGTTAAATAAATTTGGACTAAGTGGCGGTTCACAACTTATGTCGTGTGCCATTTTCAGCACGTAATGTTGCAGAGAGAGAGAGCTGAGCGGTGTGAGGAGCGTAGTAAGGCTATGACTGCCGCACACCACCGCGGTGGGCCAACTAAAGAGAAAACCACCCTTCCATCCCCCCTCACACTCGCTACACAGGGAATTATGTAGGGAAAGTACCTAATTACATTGTTTTTGCACTCGTGTTGTGCGATCGTTGCAAGAAAACCAGTGGTCGTACAAGGATGGTTGGGATGTCATTGGAAAGCTCTGTTTATGCCCTTTCAGGGATAGATACTTGTTTTACGCTCTGGGTCTTATTTAGGCATGAAAATGATCACGTAAACAACCCTATTTAGGGTAAAAACACCCCGCTGGGCGGTACATATAAATTACCGCCTAGGCCGCTCGTAAGGTGTTAATATGGACTCTTTGTTTTGTATACCCGTTAGGAATGACACTATCCAATTGGAAATTATTCCTGGGACACCATATCCTGCTAGTCTGCGCAAGTCATTGATGTGGAACTTTATCAAATGCCTTTTGGAAATCCATATAAATAACATCCACTTTTCCCCCCTCGTCAAGTATTCTGGTCCATTCATCCATTACATGTAACATTTGAAGTACAGTTGACCTACCCTTTATGAACCCAAATTGCTTTGCAGATAAAACACCATTTTCTATCACATGTTTCATTATATGCTCACGTAATATCGTTTCCATGATTTTACACACTATACTAGTCAAGCTAACTGGGCGATAATTACAGACTTCAGATTTGTCTCCTTTCTTAAATATTGCGCTCATATTAGCTGTGTTCCAGTCCGTGGGTAATTTTATAGCCCCCAAATACACTTAGATTAGGTTAGGTTAGGTTTTTTGGTTAGGTTAATGAAAAAAAAAAAAAAAATCCAAGAAACAAATAAAAAATCCCAAGATTTTTTGTTTGTTTTCCCGTGGATAAAAATTATATAGCAATGAAGCATATGATGATAGGAACTCAAAACTACCATTAGAAATGAGGGTAAAAAATTATCACCAAGCAGATAAGAGTTTTCAGGTAATTTTTTTTTCTTTGATAGGCCTATACAGTGTTGTTTAATACCGAGGACCGTCACATTTTAGTACTGTATTTTCAACATTAGCCTAACCTAACCTAACCCAAAAGAGAGTTGGCTGGGCTGTGGTCGTGGTCGGACGTCTTCGGTGTCCGTCGAATCTACGGCATTAACCTCTCGGCTGCGCAGCCCCTGTAGTATACACCATACCCCTGTGCGTAGGTATTAGGATTCTTTCCTCACTAAAATCGTTAATTTACCATAAATATAATTAATACTTATCCATATGTGCCTATTTTACATTTAATATGAAGATAGTAACATGTGACAAAAATAAAACAAGTGGGAATAGTGTTTAGATGGTCAAAATCGTGAATAAATACGGAGCGGCCCATTCATGAAATGTGGAGCAGAGCGAGGCAACCCCACCTCTCGCGAGGCCTGGAGTATGACTGAGAGTCTCACCCCACCCTCCTCTACCTCTGCCAACACACTCGCTAGTCACATAACCACACCCTGCAACCGGCTTGCAGATATTAGCACAAAAATATACCAATGAATAAGGGAATAACAGGGAAAATAGGTGATAATTGAAGGGGGGGGGGAAGGAGGGGTCTTTGACAGATGTGGAGAAGTGATATGAGGTATGGAGGGGAAAAACAAAAAACAAGTTTCAAGTGCTACTGCATGGGGCCTTTTAAAAGTATTTTTTTAGGCCTAGGATCTTGAGAGTCTCCCCGCAGTCGCCCGGTAAAACCTCTTAACCTAAGAAGTGCGCATGGGGGTAATTAGAAACGTCCCCCTGTGCTGACGTATTTGAGGTGTATCCATCACTAAAATATTAATTTTACCATAAATAGCATTACTACTTATCCATACACGCCTATTATGGGTTGATTATAAAGGTATTAACCTGAAACAACAATAAAACGAGTGAAAACAGCGTTTGGATGGTCAAAATCGGAGATATAGGCCGCGAGTTATAGAATGTATGGGTGAGGCAACCTGCTTTCCCGCCAATTTCCCCCAAGGCCACTGAGACACAGTCGATCGATACTCTCTCTCTTGCACTCGCTTTCTATCAGTGATGACAACGCCCTGCTTGCAACTCGCTAATGTTAGCACGAAAATATACCTCAGAATAAGGGAATGACAGGGAAAATAGGTGATAACTGAGGGAGGGGAGGTAGAGGACTGAGATTTTGCATGGCCCAGGGGCCAAAAAAAAATAAAAAAATAAAAAAATAAAAATATATATATTTTTTTTTTTCGATGTTTTAAGTTGATTTTTTTCTTTTCTCTGACTCTTAAGAGTCTTCCCGCAGTCCGCCGGGGGAACTCTTAAGAGTCTCCCCGCAGTTCCCGGGTTAAGAGTCCCGGCAGCTGCCGGGTTAACCCTCCAGCCCCGGCTATGTATTATATATATATTTCCCAAAACCCGGGTGTTTTGGCCGAAAAACGTCTAGGCTAGGCTGCCGTATATTTGTTAATCTGACTGCTTCCCGCATTCCCACGCATCCCCAAGCATAGCTGTGTTATTTACCTGTAGAATGGCATTAAGTAGAGCTCTCTAAGTCAACTGGTTGATTTGTGATGATGATTTCATTGGAGATAACTTTATGGCAAAAACAGCCACTTTACACTACTTTTCGATACTTAACAACAACATACAGGCACACACGAACAAGCGATGCTCTCCTTCTTGTGGCCGGAGATGCGGGGCGTCGGTCCAGCCGGCTGTTGTTTACATGCGTCGGACCGACGCCTCGCACAAGAAGCTCACAGGCTTTCAACCACTGGGCGTTCAAGAGCCCTTCCGGATACCTGTTATATGCTTTTTTATGGGCGTTCAAGAGCCCTTCCGTGGTGAGAGGGTTAAGGAGCAACTCTACATAGTCGGTCCCGGTGATTGCGGTTCAGCAGAATCTCCCCCCGGCTTCATCCCCTTCCTCCATGCTGCCCTGCTCTGCCTTCGTCGTCCTCTGATCATCATCTGTGCCGGCTTTGCTCTGCGCCATCTTCGTCCTTCTGGTTGGTGGGAGCCGGCGCTTTTCTGGACTTGTGACCCGTGGCTTGCCCGCTGGAGGGACGCGGCACCCATGGTGGTCGGCTCTGGTATCGGCACAATCCTCGGCTTTCTTCGGGGTTCCTTAGAGGACCCCACCTCCCCGTCGGTGTCATGGCCGCCTTCAGCTTCTGGGGATTGTGTTGGCCCCTCTGTCCTCGTCTCTTCACTTCGCCACGTACGTGTCTTCTTTCTGCCGGGTGCCATCGTTCATCGCTGCATCATCCCTTTCATCCTTGTGTCCTGGGAGTGTTTTTGCCCTTCTGCAGCCCCCCGTGGGTCCCTGACGGTTGGGCCTCCTTCCAGGGAGGCCGCTGTGGCCTTGACCTACTCCCTAACAGGGTTAATAGGGTAACCTTACAGCCCTTAAATCAAGAATCAAGATCATGAAGACCTAACCTAAAACTAACCTGTCTCGCCAACAGTAAACCCAGCTCACGTTCCCTGTTTATGGGTGCGCGACGGTCTAAACCCAGCTCACGTTCCCTGTTTATGGGTTCGCGACGGTCTAAACCCAGCTCATGTTTCCTGTTTATGGGTGAACAATCCAACTTTCTCGTATTTCATATATGGTGAATTTTCGACGGTAATTACATGTAGTCGCGCTAATAAGTCATGTCCCAGCTGTCATTACGTTTGGCTTGCTCTGTGCTGTATTAATGTCCTTCAGATGTGAGTTTGCTTCAAGGAGATGTGGAGGGCATGAAGGGATGGTCTGAGCATTGGTTAATGCCTTTTCATCCAAAAAAATGCAAGTACATGCGGATTGGGACAAGCAAGATAGACAAGGTAGGATACAGTATGTATGAAGCGATGGAGGAAGTGAATGCAGAAAAGGATATAGGAGTAGTGATAGACAATTAGTTAAATTTCTCAGAACATTTAGCGGAAAAGATAAACAAAGCCAATAGAATTGTAGGGCTGATAAGGACATTTGTGTCACTTGACGAAGAAATCTTCAGGAATCTCTATACAGCGCTGGTTAGGCCGCACCTGGAATATGCGAACCAGGTGTGGGCTCCATATATGGTAAAGGATATAGAAGCAGTGGAGAAAGTGCAGAGGAGAGCTAGCAAGCTAGTACCAATGTTGAAGAATGCGGGCTATGAGCAGAGGTTGAGGACACTGGCATATAGGAGAGAGGGGATATGATAGACTTTTAAGATAGTGTCAGGAAAGTATGATGAGGATGTGTGTGAAGGTATCTTCTTGATGCGGGAGGGAACAAGAACGAGAGGACACTCAAAGAAAGAAATAGGCTTGAGAAGGCAAAGAACTCATTTTGTGATAGAGTGGTAAATGAGTGGAACGCACTGCCCCAGTATGTAGTCAATTCCGAATCAATAAGGGAGTTTGAAAGTAATCTTGATAAAGCATGGGGAAGACAAGATTTGAAGTTTGATTATAAAGCAAAAATACAGAATAGTAAAAATGTGTCTGCTACCGCCGCCGCCAACACCGTGAACGACCGCAGCAGTGCAAGTACTGGTACTGAGCTGGATACACAGGCCTAGTTTGCCTTTTTCCAGAGGATCTACTGTAAGAAACTGTAAGAAACTGTTCCCTGATTAAAATAGCACTGTATGAATATTCCCATATTCAAAATATGCTATAGGGGTGCAATGCCTGGTGAGTTATCTGCTCAACAGGTGGCGTTGTGTGTGTGTAAGTGTGAGAGTCTGAGTGTAGGGGATGAGACAGTGAAGCACGGGAACGAGGTGGCTTCAGAGATGGGGTCGTTTCGGGCCATGAGTGAGCACCGTGCCTCATGTGAAGGCAAGATGGCAGGTGCTCGTTGTACTCTACGTGCTTCACATGTCTCACTCCCTAGACTGGAACAAGACCTCACGGGCTTCACTGTTCATTGTAAAGCGGTGAATGTTAAGGCTCTCAGCCTATGCCCGAGAGGAAGTAAGTTGGAATATAGAAGAAAAAAAAAAAAAAAAAAAAAAAAATAGGGTGGGTAGCCTAAGTGTATAGGAACATGTTTGTATATTTCACTCGATATGAAGAAATGCAGCTTAGATATTGTTGATACCAATTATTGATCAAAATATACCTGGTGCCGAGACATCACTTATTATCTCGACTGTACACCAACAAAGTAAAGTTCATGAAAGTGATAAAACACTAATAATCATCAGGTTGGTCATAAACTAATACCGAAATGTGTTACCTGTATTGTTGCGTCTCTTGCATATTTACATAAATCTAAATAATTACCAAGAAGTTTGCAACTCTGTTTAGGCCTATTAGTCATCTTAAAAAAAAATGGGTACCTGTCAAATAGGTGTCCAGTAACTAAAATCGTACCAAAAAATAGCGTAATTGTTTAATCGAAGTCCTCTTTTTCTAGTTATTAAAAACGGATTCTATGGTGTATTATATGATATATAGAAGCAATAGAACTGTTCAAATGACCTGGGAAGTGTATATTAAACCAAATACAAAACTTTGAATAATGAGGTAAGAGAATTTTTTTTTATAACTTTTCAACCCAAGACCAGCGGGGGTCTGGGGGCAGCAGCCCCCAGGATGCCCAGGTTACCTTAGGTTAGGTTAGGTTAGGTTAATGACCAGCTATGTAAATACAGTAGTGAACATTTGGTTCAGTCTGTGCTCAAAAATCCATTTTCTTTAGGAGGAGGCCATACACTAAACAATTACCAAAAATAGTAGGGTTTATTGGGCAGTTGAACTACACAGGTGAGAAATTTGTAGACCCCAAATTTGCCAAAAGTTAACACTCTTGTGTAGACTACCATATGACCATGTAAGTTATACTATATATTAAATAGGTTTATAGGTGTTTGTTCAGCTAATTTAGAACTAGCTTAGGCCTATAGTGCTACTGTGTGTACTGTACATGTCTGTCGTCACAGTGCATAGGGTTAGGCTAGGCTAGTCACTATGTTTTTCTGAAAGTTTGAAACTGCTATTATGAGTACAGAGTAGGCTACTTTAGGCAAGAAAGTAGAATTCCTTGCCCGAGTGGGTGATTGTGTCGGACAATATTTCAAATTTCAAGAAAAACTATGACAAATAGCCTATACCCTAGGCGGCCTATGGGATAATGGGAATTCACTAATTTGAAATAGCCTACATAAATAGAGGTGAGGGTCCATACTGTAAAGTCGGTAAAGAGGAATTCTTCTTACTCTCCCACTAAATACGATTAGGTAAGCACGATTAGGTAAGCACCGGGTGTACCGCCCGTCTTGTTTATACTACGCGGACGTTCACCATCATGTTCTCGTCTATTTTGACTAGGCCTACGGTACCTTTGGATACAAAAATACATTACCCTAACCAAACAACCTTTAGGTTGTTTGGTTAGGTTAGGTTAGGCTAGGCTAGAACCTAACCTAACCTAGTAGCCTATTAGGCCTATAGATTTAGGCAAGAATGTAGTTACCGGGTGTAGGCCTACCGCCCTTCTTGTTTACACTACGCGGACGCTCACAGCCTCACCATCATCTGGTCTGGTCTGGTCTGGTCTGGTGATTGTTCGGGGAGATCACCTTTTCCACGGCCCCCCCTAGGCCTATTTGTTATTGATTTAGTTTTAGGGTATTTACTGATTTTTCAACTTCTTTTGCCTTTTTATCCACATTCTATGTATAGTTCTTTTTATTCTTACAGTTTCTTACAGTAGATCCTCTGGAAAAAGGCATATATTTTATATCTTCTCTGTTTTCTTCTTCTCTGAATAAAATATCAGCTAGGCCTATTTTATTATTTGTGTACACTGTACGGCCTAGGCCTATCAAATATTTTGCTGGTGTTTCTAATGTCTTGGTAATGTTCACAATACAGTAGAATTGTTGAAATAACAACCTTCCCACCATTCCCACGCTGTGGTCACGCTCTCCTCTACTTCACTTACCTGTTCCAAGATGAGCGACCCTTAACCCGTAAACGGCGGCAAAGCTCTTAAGAGGTTTTACTGGGCGACGGCGGCAAAGCTCTTAACCCGGGAACTGCGGGAAGACTCTTAAGAGTTCCCCCGGCGGACTGCGGGAAGACTCTTAAGAGTCAGAGAAAAAAAAAATCAAATTTAAACATCGAAAAAAAAAAAAAATTGCCCTTGGGCCATGCAAAATATCAGTCTACCTCCCCTCCTTCAGTTATCACCTATTTTCCCTGTTATTCCCTTATTCTGAGGTATATTTTCGTGCTAACATTAGCGAGTTGCAAGCAGGGCATTGTCATCACTGTTAGCAAGCGAGTGCAAGAGAGAGAGAGAGAGTATCGATCGACAGTGTCTCAGTAGCCTTGGGGGAAATTGGCGGGAAAGCAGGTTGCCTCACCCATACATTATGTAACTCGCGGCCTGTATCGCCGATTTTGACCATCCAAACGCTGTTTTCACTCGTTTTATTGTTGTAACAGGTTAATACCTTTATAATCAACCTATAATAGGTGCATATGGATAAGTATTAATGCTATTTATGGTAAAATGAATATTTTAGTGATGGAAACAGCTCAAATACGTCAGCACAGGCAGACGTTTCTAATTACCCACATGCGCAGTTCAGAGGTTAAGAGGGAGGCCTAAAAAAAACATTTAAACAGCACTAAACAATTTTTTTTTGTTTTTTTTCCCTATACCTCATATCACTCCTCCACATCCCCTCCTTCCTCCCTTTCCCCTCCCCCTTCAATTATCACCTATTTTCCCTGTTATTCCCTAATTTGTTGGTATATTTTTGTGCTAACATTAGCAAACTGTGTGGGGAATGTGCTTATGTGCCTAGCGGGTGTGTTACACAACCAAGTGTGTGTATGAGTAGGCTCAGTGTGGCTTGAGGCCTCGTGGAGGGAGGGGTTGCCTCAATTTTCTCCATAATTCATGAATGGGCTGGTCCATCTATATTCACGATTTTGACCAGAAAACTTATATTTTCGCTTGTTTTATTGTTGTTACAGGTTACTATCTTCATAGTGAAGGTAAAATAGGCTCATATGAATAGGTAATAACGATATTTATCGTAAAATGACGATTATAGGCCTGAATGGAGCCAATATGCTCGCCCATGGGGAGCTAGTTCATTACCCCCCCCCTCGCCGTTACCTGGTTAAACAATGCAAACCTCTACAGACGACTAAACTGGGCTCGTGGAGACTATCGATCCATCAACTCTGCCCTGGGATCCTATGATTGGGATCTCGAATTTAGCCATCTCGACCCAAGCCAAACAGCGGTTCATCTAACCACAATCCTGTCAAGCCTAGCCCAATGCTACATCCCAGAAAAAACTCCCCAAAATCATGTTCCATCCTGGCACAAAAAAGTTCCCCTGCACTTGCACAGGAAAAAGTCCAAGTGTTGGGCAGAGTATGTAAGATTTAGACAGACATATGGTCGTAGATCTCATTTGACTCTCCAGAAGCTTTTTCTCTTCCAATCTGCCAATATAACCCTAAGACAATCCGTTATTTCCCAGCAGTGTGAATATGAGCAATACCTCATCTCACAACGAAAAGTCAAGCCAAAGCTATTCCACTCCTATATCAGACACAAGAAGATCGCCCACCCTTCTGTTGGCCCTCTTCTCATAAACAATCAACTTTCGGATGACCCACAAGACATGTCGAACAAGTTTGTTAGCGCTTTTGCCTCGGTTTATGTTAATGAAGTCCTAGACAACCCTAGCCCCCACCAACAGAGCCTGGCCAATATCTCGCAGGTAAACTTCTCAGTAGAAGACGTTGAATGTCAACTCAAATCTCTAAACCCCGATAGTGCTATGGGTCCAGACAACCTCCATCCTGTTCTCCTAAGACAATGCGCCCCAACTCTTGCCCGTCCATTTTATGACTTGTTCAAAAAATCACTTGACCCTGGCGTCATACCTGATATCTGGAAACACTCCCATGTCACGCCTATTGACCCTCCCGTACTGACCCTCTCAATTACAGGCCAATCAGTCTCACCCCTGTTCCATGCAAGTCCCGTGAGCGCATCATAACCAAAACTCTGTATGGCTTTCTCGATGATCATCTGCTCCTTGATGATGCGCAGTTTGGGTTCCGTGCCAACAGGTCAGTGACTGATCAACTTCTGCTCTCATATGACAAAATCACAAAATGGTATGACTCTGGTCTCACTGTTGATCTGATCCTTTTTGACTTTGTCAAAGCCTTTGACAGAGTTCATCACAAGACCCTACTGACCAAGCTGTCCTCCATTGGCATCTCAGGTAATTTGTTTTTGTGGATTAAGAGTTTCCTTACCAGCCGAACGATGAGTGTGTTCATCAGTGGCATCCATAGCAGAGCCCTACCTGTTACAAGTGGTGTTCCACAGGGTTCAGTCCTTGGACCACTGTTGTTTCTCCTATTTGTTAATTACCTTGGAGCCCTCCTCACCTGTTACTACAAGTTGTTTGCTGACGACCTCAAACTCTACATCCAGCATCCAAGCAATTCACCACAATCAAGCTCTCAAAATCTCCGACAAAATATCAACATTCTAGCATCTACCGCCTCCTCTTGGGGTCTAAAGTTCGCACCCAACAAGTGTGTCCATCTCCGATTTAAGACTGGACTCGCGCTACAAAACAATGCTATCTATCATCTAGATGGAAATGTTTTAAGTACAGTATCTTCACACAAAGACCTAGGGGTTACCATAGACACTAAATTAAGATTCCATTCACACATTCGAGAAACTGTGGCTAAAGCTGGAGGAGTAGCTACAAACCTACTAAAATCTACCATATGCCGGTCACCTTCCTTTATGATCTCCCTCCTCATCTCCGACATCAGACCCTTGCTTGACTTTGCTTCTCCTGTTTGGAATACTGGATTTCAAGGCGATCTTAATCTTCTAGAGTCTGTTCAACGTCGATGGTCGAAACAAGTAACCAACCACTCAAGTCTCACTTATCATGATCGTCTCTCTACCTTAAACCTGTTTTCAATTAAAGGCAGATTGTTGAGGACCGACCTTATTCAGTGTTACAAAATATTCTATAATCTCTCGCCCATTAAACCCCATGACCTGTTCACTATGTCACCCCACCAAGGAGTAAGAGGTCATAAATACAAGATATTTGTTCCCCACACAGAAACCGAAGCAAGAAAAAGGTTTTTCTCCTGTCGTATAATCCATCAGTGGAACTCACTACCAGCTGAAATAGTTAAGTCCCCCTCCCTTGCTCAATTCAAATCTAAATTGACCCAACACCTCCACAACTCACTCTTCAACCCATAAAATCCCCCTTCCCATTTTTTAGCAACATCTCAACCCCTGATAAACTACCCCATCATATTATTGGTCCGACACACACTACCAGTCACCCCATAGTCAAGCATCCCCAGTACATTCAAATGTTGCATCTGACTGGCGTGTCATGCTATCCTTAGTTGGAATTATGCAAGGCTGGTACATGTCATATTTGTAACAAACTATGTGGTACCAACTCTGTAAATTGCTAACTGAATAAATATTATTATTATTATTATTATCTCCTGGGCTGCCTAATCCTTGGCCTGTCATGCGCTACCGATTGGCGGCCCTACCAGGTGAGTTAACCAGGTGAGTACAAAATTATCAAGATTTTCAACTTCTTCTTCACAGGCGATGCATTTAATGTCTTTATTAACAAATCTATTCCGGTCGTTTAGTTTCAGTGTATTACTTCTACACCTGAAAAAGGTTATTGATGCTGGGGTATTATAACACTGCTCTTCCCTTATCTCACTTTTATTTTCTTTATATAATTTAACACTGGATTTGGTTTCAAGGTCTTGTTTCCATCTTTCTATCTATCTATCTATCTATTGCCTGACGCCGTGATCCCCGAAGGGGTGGCCACGAACGAACCGCCCCCATGCACCTCTGTCCCCAGTCAGTCGACGCCCCTCCCCCCAACCAGCACCGCCTTCGTTCATGCACTTCCTCACTCCATCCTTCCACCTCATATTCGGTCTACCTCTCCCCCTCTGTCCCTCCACCTCGCTCTCGTACACCCTCTTAGTCATTCTCTCGCTTTCCATACGTTCCATATGGCCGAACCATCTCAAGTTGTTCCTTTTCACACTTTCCAGCACATCTACCTCCACACCACACCTCCTTCTTACTTCCTCATTAGTCTGTCTATCCCTCCATGTAACTCCATCTTTCTGTGTCGATCTTATTTACGATATCTTTTATTTTCGGTTTGTTCCTGTCTATTTTGACTGCCTTTGGATACAAAAATACATTACCCTAACCAAACAACCTAACCTAACCTAGGCTAGTATTATAGATTTATAAGTATTTATTTAATATAAGTATTTATAGATGATTTATGTTGTACTGTATGTCGGTAGTGGTACACCCGGTAACTACATCCATCCCGAACACCGAACACCTGGACCTGTTTCTCATGCCCCTCACATTTCACATGCATTTCACACTGCTCATCCCTTATCTCACTTTTATTTTCTTTATATAATTTAACACTGGATTTGGTTTCAAGGTCTTGTTTCCATCTTTCTGTGTCGATCTTATTTACGATATCTTTTATTTTCGGTTTGTTCCTGTCTATTTTGACTGCCTTTGGATACAAAAATACATTACCCTAACCAAACAACCTAACCTAACCTAGGCTAGTATTATAGATTTATAAGTATTTATTTAATATAAGTATTTATAGATGATTTATGTTGTATGTCGGTAGTGGTACACCCGGTAACTACATCCATCCCGAACACCGAACACCTGGACCTGTTTCTCATGCCCCTCCCTCTCCCAGTCAAATTCTTCACCTAAAACCCGTCCACCTCTCCTCCCCAACCCACCTAACCTTCCCATATCATCCACTCCCCCCCCCTAAAACCCGTCCACCTCTCCTCCCTAACCCACCTAACCTTCCCATACCATCCACACCCTCAACTCAACACACCACACCCCATCCTAATCCATTCCATCCCCCATCTCCTGCACCCCAATCCCCACCACCACCTCACCCATCCCAACCCCCACCACCACCTCACCCATCCCAACCCCATCCTCGTGCAGCAGCACCCAACATACATCGTGCACATAACATTAACATTCTCCAATTGAACATAGATGGCATCAACACAAAGAAACACAAACTCTCACACTTCATCAAACAATACAACATACACATTGCCATCTTACAAGAAACAAAACTTCGCACAACACAAAAAACACCTACATTTCATGATTTCACCACCATCAGACAAGACCGGGCCGTTGGCGGCGGCGGTGGACTCATCACCCTGGTACACAAAGAAATATCATACATAGTTACCAGTGTACAAACCAAATCCCTCCTCCCCCCAAATGATAACACAAAAAAAAATACAACCAATTAAAATATGCACTGGCAACAACTCCAACATAACCATCATAAACACATACATCCCTCCCCAAACATCCCCTACAGTACCAAATGAATACAGACCACACTTACAACACATTACAAACACCCTACACATCATCCTGGGTGGTGACTTCAACGCCAAGACGTCGGCCTGGTTTATCGACAACCCCGACACAGACAGAGGGCTGGTACTACAAAACCAAACTGATAACCTCATCATCCTTAATGATATCCATCAACATACCCATGTATTCCTCACCAAGCCCTCTATAACCCATCATCTCCAGACATCACCTTTTGCTCCCCAGAACTCGCCCCCACAACATCCTGGAGGGTGGTCAGAACCTTAGGCTCTGACCACCTCCCGATCATTATCACCACCAAAACCAGACTCACCCCAGCTAGCCACAAACACACATACACCAATTATAAAAGAGCTAACTGGGAAGCATTCACAAATGAGACAGAACAACACTTCACAACTCTAAACAGTACACCCATCACTAACATCAACAATGCTGTACACACTCAATAAAACTATCCAAAACGCTGACAAGAAACACATTCCAAGAGGTAACAGAAAAAGACACAACCCCAACTTCACACCAGAAATTCAAAACCTCATCAGACAACGCGACATACTGAAACACTCCCCAGCATCCCACACACAAGACATCACACAACAAATCCAAGCACTCAACACCCAGACTAACAACAAAATACAAGAACAACAAAAACTAAATTGGAATAACTTTCTACAAACATTTGATCACAAAACAAACCCCAAAAAACTCTACAAAACACTAAACAGCATCACACTTTCCAACAGCAACACAACACAATCACATGCTGCGATCACAACAACAGACTACTCCTTCATGTAAACAACAAGCAAACACTCTCATCAATCACTTCTCACATGTCAGCCACTTAAAACCTCACAAAGACGACCGACGTGTCATCCGACGTAAGAGACAATTTCCCACAGACCCTGACTATACACCCTTCACCAATCACCAGACAAAGCATATCATCAACAATCTCAAGCACTCACCCGCCTATGGCCTAGACAACATAAGCAACATACACCTCAGACACCTGGGACCACAAGGCATACAAGCACTCACTAACATATCAAACTACAGTTATTCATGCAATACAATACCAGACATTTGGAAGCATGGTATCATCATCACATTCCCTAAACCCAACAAAGACCCCACGCTACCCTCCTCGCACCGCCCAATCACACTCCTTTGCACCCCCTCCAAAGTCATGGAACGCCTAGTATTACAACTAATTACACCCGACGTACCCCTAGCTCCAACACAACATGGCTTTAGGCCACTGCACTCCACAAATACTCTTCTCACAGACCTTACACAAAGAGCTTTTGACAGCATCAACTCAGCTAGACCACCACACAGATCACTATTAGCCACACTCGACATTAGTAAAGCCTTCGATGCCATCCGCCGCCACAACCTAACAAACAAAATCTACAACACAAACATGCACAACAACACAAAAAGGTGGCTGGCCAACTTCCTAGCAGGCAGATGTACACACGTATCTTTTGCCGGTCAGTCATCTAGAATCAAAAACTTTCCAAACGGAGTCCCACAAGGATCCGTCCTATCGCCCGCACTCTTCAATCTGTACATGCACGATATAACTACACCCAACTCGCCCCAAATAAACTTAGCCTCCTATGCAGATGACATAACACTCACATGCACACACCATGACCCAAAAAGAGCAACAGATCTCCTTCAACCCTATCTCAACACAATACATGGCTGGTGCACTACAAACAGACTTAATCTAGCCCCAGCCAAATCCACCGCAACCCTGCTCACAAGCTGGACAGGAGAACACGAATACATCCCTCAACTCACCATAAACAACACACCCTAAAATAAATAGTAAAATGAAGGTAAGGGATAGAATAGTCAGGTTGAAGGTTGAGGGGACCACTTATGATGACGACCAGAATATGTGTGAAATTATGAACAATACACTACACTCAGTATATACTAAAGATGATAACTTTGAAGAAGTACCGGTAGGTGAAATTGGTGATAAACTGGGAGAGATTAATTTTCTCCCAGAGGAGCTAGTAGAAATAATGAAAGGACTAGATGTGAAAAAAGCAGTGGGACCTGACAATGTAGCGGGATGGATTTTGAAAGAATGTGCTGACGAACTAGTGAAACCCTTATATGAGATAATGAAATACTCTCTGGAAGTGGGAAAATTACCAATGGACTGGAAGAGAGCCAACATTGTACCGATTTATAAAGGTGGGAACAGGGAACATCCATTGAATTATCGACCTGTGTCACTTACTAGTATAGTGTGCAAAATCTGTGAGAAAATAATTAAGAAAAGATGGATGATTTACTTGGAAAAGAATAATCTACTATCTAACAGGCAATTTGGATTCAGGGAGGGTACCTCATGTGTTACAAATCTACTCAGTTTTTATGACAGAGTGGTTGACATATTACAAGAGAGAGATGGATGGGTGGATTGCGTATATATTGACATGAAGAAAGCTTTTGACAGAGTATCGCATAGCAGGCTGAAGTGGAAATTAAAAGAGTATGGAGGGATTCAGGGTAGTTTGTTAAATTGGATGGAGGACTATCTTTCAGGGAGACAGATGAGGACTACTATCAGAGATAAATTTTCTACGTGGAAAGATGTCACAAGTGGAGTTCCGCAGGGAGCGGTGCTGGCTCCCATAATGTTTCTAATATACATTAACGACATGCCAAAGGATATAAATGCATATATGAATATGTTTGCAGATGATGCCAAGATCATGAAGCGTATAGAAGATGAAAACAGTGGTAGGGAATTACAGAGGGATTTGGATAGGATAGATCAATGGAGCAAGAAGTGGAAAATGGAATTTAATACAAATAAATGTCATGTAGTGGAAATGGGAGTAAGTAAAAGAAGGCCTCATACGGAATATAAGTTAGGAGAAAACACTATTAACCCATCAGAGAAAGAAAAGGACTTAGGGATAACTGTTAGGAGTGATCTTTCACCTGAGAATCATATTAATAAGATAGTGGGAGAAACATATGGACTGCTAAACAGAATAAAAATAGCCTTTAACTATATAAACGAGGAGATGCTGGAGAAAATAATAAAAACATTGGTGAGACCAAGACTGGAGTATGCGGCAGTGGTGTGGGCACCACATCTAAAAAAGCATATAAAGAAGCTGGAGAAGGTTCAGAGAGCTGCAACTAGGATGATACCAGAACTGAGAGAATTACCATATGAGGAGAGATTAAAGAAATTAGATTTACCATCTCTAATGGATAGGAGGGAGAGAGGCGATATGATTATGATGTACAAATGTGTGAGAGGACTCGAAAAGGTGGACAAGAAGGGTTATATTGTGAAAGATAATGGTAGAACTAGGGGGCATAGATATAAACTAATGAAAGGAAGATGTAAAGGAGATGTGAGAAAGTATAGTTTCCCTTACAGAAGTATAAGTAAGTGGAATCAGTTGGAAGAGGAAGTGGTGTGTGCCAAAAACATTCATATTTTTAAGGCAAAGTTAGATAATTGTAACTCAGGAAGCGGGACAATACGAGCCTAAAAAGCTCAACTCCTGTATACTACAAATAGGTAAACAAATAGGTAAATACCCCTAACACATACACACACACCCAAAATCCTAGGAGTAACATATGATACTCATATGACATTCAAACAGCACACCACAAACATTAAAAAGAAACTGACACCCAAACTTAACGCCCTCAGGTCACTTGCTCACACAAAATTTGGACACAACAAAGAAACCACCACCACAGTATATAAACAATACATAAGATCAGTGATGGAATACGCAAGCCCAGCCTGGGCTTCTAACCTAGCTGAAACACATCATAAGACCTTACAGACTATTCAAAACAAAGCCCTAAAGATCATTACAGGCTGCTCAGCTACTGCACCCACAGATCACCTACATTAAGAAACCAAAATCCTCAAAGTCAAAGACCATCTGGACATGAGAGGCACTCAATTCCTGGCAGCAGCCTCCACAAACCAGGACCACCCAGTACCCACTAAACTACATGGCAACACACCCACAGACACCAAGAAATATCAAAATAACACCCAGCACACGGTATCACACACAATTACTGTCATCTCTCCCTCCCTGCCCACCCCTAACCAACTTCCAGAAGCACATCCATACTCATAGCTCTCGCCGATCCATCCACTCACTCACAGACAACACGCAGCTGCAAGCACGACCTCCCGAAATCCATCCTTCCGAATCCTCCCTTCCTCGCGAGGACAGAGTCCACCTGGCCAGGCTGAGATGCGGACACCATCTAGCTCTCCTGAGCTATCAGAAGAGACTGGATGACTCCGTTGTCGACACCTGCCCGGGATGTAACACAGCACCCCATACCATTAAACACATCATAGAAGACTGCATTTCACACAACCACTTACGCCAACAACACAATCTACGCTCAATGAGAGCTCTGTTGGAAAGCCCGATCATGGCCATGGCCTTCCTCAGGGACTCGGGGCTGTTCGGCCAGGCAGCTTAGGGAACAACAACAACAACAACTACATCCATCCCGAAAGGAGTTGAAATAGGGGAGCTATCCCCCCGCCAAAGGCGGCTTTCTAGGGCCTTTCCTAGCTAATGCTGAGAGGATTGGGTTCTAGTCATGTGGTGATGGGCTGGTCTATCCGAGTGAGAACTGAGCGATCTCTGCCATATCCATAGCTTACTCTGACTGTTCCTTTTACTTATATATCTTCAAGATCTCAAGTGGCGGCGTCTTTTCCGTGGATTGTCCTCCCTACTGCCAACCTAGAAGTTGGCAGATTGGGAGCCAAAGCGTCACATTTTTCCCTTACCCCTCAACTTTCCCTTCATAATTGCTGAGGGGCACAGGGCCTTAGGTGGGGCTTTGGTTTCCCGAGCGTTTCCGCACCCTCCTCAGCTCCCTGCCTTGGAGTGGCTTCGGTCACCCGGGCTTTGTTAGTGGTAAGCAGGGAGGATTTTGTCGGGGCGCTCATTTATGGCCTTGGCCTTGCTTGAGACCTTGGGGCTGTTCGGCCAGACAGCCTGGGGAACAACAACAACAACAACATCCATCCCTAGATGTATACTGTAAGTATTTATTTTATTGTAAGTATTTATAGATGATTTATGTTGTATGTCGGTAGTGGTACACCCGGTAACCGTAACTACATCCATCCCGTACTTTATAATATAGCCTAAACCATACCAGGACTAGGATATGGTAACGTTCAACAAGAATACATCGGTCTTATTTACCATGTTTTTTGTCTTAGTCTATTCTTCAAGGAATAGGCCTAGGCTATAAGCCTATGTTTCATTGCTGTTGTTCATGGTTTGAGTGAAGGATTTGCATTAATTTACCCATTATCCATCAATCTGAAGATACAGCGTCAAATTTCGCCGATAAATCTACAGTTATACTACCCCTATTTTGTCGCTATTCTGTTGGTACTAATGGGTTAATATTATTAGTATGCTAGTAGACTTAGTATGGTTTGATGATGCGCGGAAATGTATATTTGACTTGAAATAGATACATTGAAGTATTACAAACCTTCGCGAACCCATAAACAGGGAACGTGAGCTGGGTTTAGACCGTCGCGCACCCATAAACAGGGAACGTGAGCTGGGTTTAGACCGTCGGCGAGACAGGTTAGTTTTCGGTTAGGTTAGGTTAGGTTAGGTTAGGCTAATGTTAAAAATACTAAAATGCGACGGTCCTCGGTATTAAACAACACTGTATATCAAAGAAAAAATTTAACAACAAAAAATTACCTGAAAAACTCTTATCTGGTTGGTGATAAAATGTTATCAAAATACAGTACGTTTTTTTCAGTTTCCGCGTCTGCTGAACCATCCAAAAACACGCTAAAAGGCGTGTTTTGAAGGGGGGGGGGGGGTAGTATAACTGTAAATTTACCATCTCGCCATTTATTGGGTGAATCGCGCTTTTAAGTAGGTGAGGGAAATTGTGGGGTAATTTGGATACATGATGGGTTCAGGGGAGGCACTGCCCCCCTCACCCCCCCTTGACTTATTGTCATCCTTGTTCTTGTTCTTGTGGGGTTGGGACTTGGGAGGGCTCTCGGGTGATAGACACTCGCTTGGCCCTGTAAGACGAGCCGTCAGTGACTCAGTGGGGTCGTAAACTAGGCCTATAGAATATTGACTATTCCTGTGGCCAGGAGGTATGTGCACAAACACCTTGATAGCTCAAGCTTAAAGCTTCCTGCCCTCATCAATATCCGTACCACCCAGGAGCAATCTCAAACCAACCCCTCCGTTATCCAGCCTCCTAAACCGGTCACGCAGTGTCATCCGATAGCTGTAGAACCGGGGACACTCTTCCACAAGATGGTCTGGGGTCTCAGGGAGGTTACACCAGCGGCAGGAGGAGCTGGCAACCATACGCAGGCAATGGAGGTGATGGGACAAAGCTGAGTGGCCGATCCGCAGCCTCGTGAGAGCCACGTCTAGTCGTCGGAGGGGGTGGCGACTCCAAGATTGCGGGCACGAGGTGTCCCGGTATCTGCCCAGAGTTGTGAGTTGCAGCAGGAGACGAAGCTCCCGATCCCACTGGCATCTACAAGCCCTTCTGACGATGGTATCATGGGTATGTTGATCCGCTTCCAGTCGTTCCAGGGGTACCGAAGAGTGTGCCAACGCCGCCGCCCTGTCAGCCACTTCGTTGCCTCGGATACCAGTATGTGATGGCACCCATTGGAGCATAACTAACCAAGGGGAGGCCTAGCATTGTAGCAGAAGATCTAAAATTTCATATACCAACATAATACGTATAGGATGACGGGGCGCTCGACTGGAGGAGATGGAGGAAGGAAAGGGAATCCGTATACATGACCACACGCTGTGGCTGGAGATTGATCCTTATGAAGACCAGTGCTCGATGTATGGCGAAGAGTTTTACCGCTATGACCGGGTGTTCGGCGAGTCTCCATGTCTGACAGAGGGATAGGTCCTCATAGTAGACTGCTGCTGTGGCCAAAGATGGCGGTATCACTGACCCGTCCGTGAAGATACTGAAGGAGCTCTCATAATGGGAAGCCGCCAGCTCCGCAAAGTAAATCCTGGCTTGCCCAGCATCCATAGTCTAATTGTAACCCTTGTTGAAAGTGCTCCTGACGAAAGAAGAGAGATCCTTTCAGGGTGGCACTGGCGACACTGACGGGACTGGCGAAGGAGACAGTGGCGCAACACTCAGACTGCGATAGTGAAGGAGGCTTCTCACTATGAAGGGTCGACGGCTCTTCAAGGGCCACAACGGCGCCACCAGTGATACCCCTGAGGAAGCATGTGATGCCGCTAGCGGATGAGTACTGGGGAAGGCTGCCACACGTCGTGCCCACTTACAGTCTGCCATTACCCTGACCCAGGACAGTGGCAACAGCCCAGATTCTGCCATGAGGGATGTCGTTGGCAAAGAGCAGAAGGCACCCAGGGCGATCCGCATAGCCGCGTTGTGGATGGGGTCCAATTTCCGTAGGACAGAGGGTGATGCAGACCCATACACTGCACTACCATATGTCAACTTTCCCTGGATGAATGCCACATAAAACCGAAGGAGGTCGTCCCTCGCTGCCCCCCACTTGGAACTGGCAATACACTTAATGAGGCCTAGAAATTTCACACACGCTGACCTCAGATAGTCGATATGGGCTCGCCATGTCAGGATCGGCCCATCCAAACGTAGGCCCAAGAAGGTATGGCGGTTCCGATAAGCGAGTGATTCTCCCCCCATCATCACATGTGGTATCCCCGGGAGCTTGGTTTTCAGAGTGAAACACATCAAGGCACTCTTCTGGGTATTCAGCCGGAATCCCCATGCCGATGCCCATGCATAAAACTCCTCAACCGCCGCCTGTAGGGAATCTTGCGCCTGCTGTAAGGAATCGGCGGGGAACACTATTGTAATATCATCCACGTAGGCCAGCGTGCATGTAGACTGTGAGCGGGGCATATCAGACAGCAGGGCATTAAACAAGGGAGGGCTGAGGCTTGAACCCTGAATAACCCCTCGGCGGACACGGAAGGGCTTCGACTCTGACGTTCCAACTGACACGCTGATAGTCCTGCCCTGAAGAAAGCTGCGGAACCATGACAGTACTGTACCACATATCCCCATCTTACCCAGCTTATAGAGAATATTGGTATGGGATGCCGAATCAAAAGCGCCTGCGATGTCAATGAAGGCGGCCAACAGGACCCGCTTGCCACGATAAGTATCTTGTATCAGGTATTCCAACCTCAGCAGCACATCTATCGTACCCCGGCCGGGACGGAAGCCGCACATGTCCGCTGGTAATAGAGCCCTCGATTCCAGCCACCACAGGAGTCGTGATGACACCATCCTTTCCATGACCTTACCCACCACCGATAGTAAGCAGATTCCTCTCCGAGAAGTGGGGAGTGCGGGGTCTTTCCCCGGCTTCGGGAACGACAACAATAGAGCATGCTTCCATGGATCAGGACAGACTCCGGCACACCAGGCGCTGTTGAAGAAGGCCAGCAGCGAATCCAGGGCTGTCTGCAGTAAATGGACCAGCATCTCATATGGTACATCATCGTACCCCATCGCCTTGCCTTTGGGAAGGGAATGTAGCGTACGGTGTAGTTTTTTGTGTGGTCAGTGGGCCGGCCAGACCTTCCGGGGCGGGGGATTCCAACCGAGACAAGATATCCGATTCCCATGTGTCGGCATCTGGTAGGGGGGCTGGCACTCCGAACACTCCCTGAAAATGGTCGGCCAAATGGTCAGCCTTCTCCTGAAGATCACTGACCAAGGATCCAACAATACTGAGAGGGAATGATGGGTCCACTCTCTGACAAACGTCCAAGCCCTCTTGCAGGACCTGTCGAAGCGGAGCGTGGGACAGGCGGCGGGCCACGACTTCCTCTTGGCCAATAAGATGATCCTGGCACATCACGCTTCCATGCGACGCGCCTCCTTCTTCGCATCAACACAGGGATGCCGTCGCCAATGGTTCAAGGAACAATGACGGGTCCGGACTGCCTCAGTACAGTTACTGTTCCACCAAACTGCAGGCCTGGAAGTTAGGGGACCTCCTGAAAACCCCCTTAGCTGCCACCACCAGAGCCACTGATATGCCTGCCAGAGAATCCACAGCCGGGGCAGGGAGAGATCGGACTGCCGTTTGATACGAAGACCAGCCCTCCTCATGGAACGCCCATCTGGGGCGAGCGTGCCGAGTCGCTGGGGATGGAAAGTCTGGCACCTCGATGATTATAGGGAGGTGGTCACTACCCATGTAGGGACCCGTGGATACCTCCGCCTCCAGAAAGAGGCCATCCCCAAAACAGAGATTTAGGGTGGAAGACCTCGCTCTATGGGGGTCGATGCGGGTAGGGAGGCCTGGGGGAGTGAGTAGATGTAGATTGGGGCCGTCGAAGAGTGACGTCCCTGACTGATTGCGAGACGTCTGGCGGACTCCTGGATCTCAATGACAATGCCTGGCATTAAAATCCCCCAACACCAGACAGGGAGAAGGCATCTGGCCGAAATAATTATTAAATTCATCACTGGACACATTACGGCACGGGTTATAACAGAGGAGGATCGTCGCCCAGCCCGTCCTCAATGCCACACTCACCGCCAAGACTTCCATCACTCCCCTATCATAACACTGGAGGTGTAGCATTTTACTGGGCATCGATTCTCGTACAGCTAACGTCAGTCCACCACCCCGGTTATCCCTGTCCCTCTGGTGAACTAGGAACCCGGGAATCCGGAGCATCAGCGAAGGTGATAGCCACGTCTCACAGACCCCCACCACGATCGGAGCTTCCCTTTCAATTAATAATTTCAAATCCTGCGTTTTCCTGTGTAGTGAACGGGCGTTCCATAAGACTAATTTTACTGGTAATCGTGGCGGTACTACTGACCTATCAGTAGGGCAAGCAGTCTGGGCATCAGGGCAATGCATATCTCGTGGAGTCAGGTCCTACATGAAACACTCCTATAAATCCGTAAACAAACGTCCATATGTGTCCCCACTCCCTGATGACGTGGGACCAAAGCCAGACGCGGGGTGCTCCCTGGAGTCAGCAACAACAGCAGCAGGGTGGGCAGAACCTGGGGGGCGTACTGGACGTAGATTAGGGCAAGATGCATGCACCGAAACCGGGTCAGGACGGAAGTCAGGGGGAGGCGGTGCATCCTGTGAGGGAATGTTGCGTCGGAGTCGCTCTGCACGACGACGCGGCTGCGGTGACCTGGGGGACGCCGGGTGGTGGATAACCACTCCTGCACTGGAAGTGGGCTGGTCCGAAACACCCACCATCGGCCGAACACCATCCCCAAAATCCACCTCTTCCTCAGCATATTCTTCATCCTGTTCATCCATCAGATTCCCTAGGGTCGCATACCTGTTGGAGGCCGCCACCGCTGCGTATGTAGCGGTACCACTGGTAGAACGAGATACCCGGCGAGGAGGACCAATTGCCGATCTAGTGGGCAGTGGATTGATCGGAGCCGATGATGCAAGTCGTCGCTGGGTAGGATTGAGGCCTCTGAGGAGCCCGTTTAGGGGTTTAGGTCTGTCACACTCATCTCCCCGGCCTTATACTCCTCATGATAGGCAATCGCACGGGCAAACATCGGGCACGAGCGGGACGTCACTCTGTGCGCCCCCCCCCACAAAAATAGCAGCTGGGTGAGTTGCTACAGGCCTGACCTTAACTTAGCATGCCATGAAAGCCACTGCAATTACAGCACCTCACCTTATTTCTGCAGGACACTGTACCATGGCCAAAATAGTGGCAGTTGAAGCACCTCAGCATGCAGAATGAGTACCGTGTCACCTGGTAACAAACACGCCCCAAGGCCACCTTGGCAGGTAAAGGCCCCTCAACCGCAGCCTGACTACCCGGGCATCGACCTGGGACTGGGCCGCATCCCCATCTCCACCCGCTGCGGGTCCACACTTTGACAGGCGCGTGACCTCCAGGACGGTAATATCCCCAGCACCCGACATAATTTTTAGCCCTTCCTCCCCGGGCTCGCCTTCTAAATGACAGCACTGAGAGCCCCGGGGATATGGCTGAAAAACGTTGTAATAGGCTAGCCCTATCTTTGTTATTTGCTAGAGAATTCAAACACATCTCAAAACGTAGCCCTGTTTCGTATCTGTAGACTGGCGTTGAGTAGAGCTCTCTAGGTCAACTGGTTCAGTTGTGATGACGATTTCCGTGGAGAGAGTTTTGAGGCGATGTTAACAATAATCGAACAATAACAAGACTAATTCTTGTTCTCAAAAACAATAACAACAAAAGTGCAACTTCTCCTTGTTCTTGACGGTGCGCGTCGCTCCGACCGGCTTGTTTACATGCGTCGGACGCACAGCTTTCAAAACACGCTTAATAGACTTTCAAGCTTACGGATTTTAAAATGACACCCGGGCTCCTGCCCATCTGCCGCGGTGTCATTTTAAATTGACAACCTGGCAGGAGGGGTTAATGACTCTAAAATGACACTGTCTGATATGTCCGGGTGCACTGGGCCAATCTTGCCCCATGAGTATCTGTCGTCTTCCGGGGAGATAGATGCCCTGCATGCCACCGTCCACTCCCCAAATTTGGTAAGGGCATCAAGCGGCGCCACCGAGTCCTCAATTAGGTCCCTGGCCAGATGGACACTTAACCTATAAAAAGCGAATTGTGTGTAGTTCTGGGCGGCAATATTAGGCTTCATTCCTGCCTATAATCGTCATTTTACGATAAATATCGTTATTACTTATTCATATGCGCCTATTTTACCTTCACTGTGAAGATAATAACCTGTAACAACAATAAAATAAGTGGGAATATAATTTTTCTGGTCAAAATCGCGAATAAACATGGAGCGGCCCATTCATGAAATGTGGAGCAATGTGAGGCAGCCCCTCCCCTCGCGAGCTCTGGAGCTTGACCGACAGTCCCACCCCACCATCTACCTCAGCTAACACACTCGCTAGGCACATAAGCACACCCTCCAACCAGTTTGCTAATGTTAGCACAAAAATATACCAACGAATTAGGGAATAACAGGGAAAATAGGTGATAATTGAAGGGGGGAGGGGAAAGGGGGGAAGGAGGGGATGTGGAGGTATGAGGAAAACAAAAAATTGTATTAAGTGCTACTGGGGCCTTTTAAAATGTTTTTTTTAGGCCTTCCCTCTTAACCCTCGGAATCCGGGAGGCTCATATGAGGCAAAATGCGCGGCTAAAAATTGCCGCTATAATCATCAGAACTCGGCAACCACGCGTTGTAGCGACGTCATCCCCACGGCATTCTACAGACATAAAAAAGTTCTACAATTTGCAAAAATATTGACTGCTCTAGGTGGTCTCAATCAGTAGCTACTGAATTATGAAATTTGATTGTACCAAAATTTATATGAGGCCCCCCCCGGATCCCATGGGTTAAGAGCTTTTCCGCCATTGCCCAGTAAAACCTCTTAAGAGCTTTCTCGCCGTTCCCGGGTAACGTCTCACCTTTACCCAACACACTAACATCCTCAGGTCTGACACAATCCCCGAAAGGAGACCCATTCACTGCCTCTGTGACCTTCGCCGAGTTATCAAACACTGTGGTGATGATATAAGTGACCCTCTCCAACACTGGGGTAGGCCTATTCGTCACAGTCTCCTTTACTCCATCACTGGTACTGTACTACCATCACCCACCGACACTTTCAAGAACCCCACTCACATCACACCCTTTTTTTTTTTTTTTTTTTTTTAAGAGACAATGAACGGAGGAAGGAAAAACACAGATAAAACAAAAAGGTCCATGTGCCTAAAGGCATCCTCCATTCATAAAATGTTTGTAACAACTGGATTTAAACATTTGTAGATTGTAAGTTTGCCCCTGGGGGTTAGGGAATAGAATATGCCCCACGTGCCTTCTGCGTGTCGTAAGAGGCGACTAAAGAGGTTGGGTCGGTGGGCTTGCGACCCCCACCCGGAAAAAATATCTAAGCAAAGAAAAACGAACGAACAGCCTCGGATGCGGACGGAACCAACGTTGACGAACCACGACCGACTAAGGACATGCCTTCGGACATTCTGAGAATGGCTACGTGGAATGTTAGTGGCATGAATGATGGCACAAAAGAGAGAGAGGTTCTGGAAGTGTTAGTGAATGCCAGGCTGGATGTATGTGGAATGACAGACCAAATGGAAAGGTTCAGATGTGAGAGAGTGGGAGTGTGGAATGGGTGTGTGTGCTGGAGTGAGTGAAGGAACAGCGAGAGAAGGTGCATGTTTGTTTGTAAGTAGCAAATGGAAGGAATGTGTAAGAGAGTATGGGTCTGTGGGTTCAAGGATTGTGTGGGTGAGAATGAAAGTAGGAATACAAACGTGGGTGATTGTATGCGTGTATGCCCCGACAGAGGATATACTTGAAAGAAAGAAAGAGGAGTTCTGGATGAATGTGGAGGCGTGCCTGGAGAAGTTTGACAAGAACGAAAGAATATTTCTGATTGGGGATATGAATGGTAAGGTGGGTGATAGGAAAGTTGAGGGAGTGGTGGGAGGGTGGGGGGTACCATCAGAGGTGAATGGGAATGGTAGTGCACTTGTGGACGTATGTGTGGGGAGGAGGCTGTGGATAGCCAACACCTTCTTCCGACACAGAATGATCCACAGGTACACGTGGAAACGGATGTTGACGATGCAGGATAAGACAGTGGTGGAACGAAAGTCATTGATTGATTATGTATGTGTGGATGAACGAATGAAGAAATCTGTGATGGATGCTAGGGTGTATAGGGGTATTGGAGGGGGTCTGTCTGATCATTATGTAGTGGTTGCTAAGGTTAGGATACAAAAGAAGTGGGTGAGGAGAGCGGGAGGGAGGCGAGAGGAGGGTGGAGAGGTTGCAGGAGGAGGAAGTCAGGGAGGAGTACAGGAGAGCAGTGGAAAGACGACTAGGTGGGTTCGACCTGGAAGTTATGGAGGAAGTGGAGGAGATGAGCAAGGTGTTTAAGGATGAGATCTGTGCAGCATGTGAGGAGGTGTGTGGAGTGAGGAGAAGAGGGAGGGGAGTGAAAGGTACAGCATGGTGGACAGAAGAGGTAAGAATAGCTGTGGAAGAAAAGAAGAAAGCATATAGAGAGTGGTTGGGTAGTAGAGGGAATGAAGATTCCGAGAGACAGAAACGAGCGAGGTACGTGGAGAGTAAGAGGGTGGTGAAGAGAGTAGTGAAGGAAAGTAAGAGAAGAGTAGATGAGGAATTTGGAAGGAATCTGAGTGTAAAATGGAGGGAGAGTAAGAAACTGTTCTGGAAAGAAGTTAGGGAAGGTAGCAAGGGAAACAGTAAGGGTGTGAAAGATAAGAATGGGAGAATGCTAGCCGAGAAGCAAGAGAGAGTCGAAAGATGGAGGGAGTACTTCAGTGAGTTGCTAAATGAAAGGAATGAAGAGCCAGCAAACATAGCTGGATATGGTATGGGAGGGAGAAGAAGAGAAGTAGTGGAGGAGGAGGTGGGGATCAGGAGGTCAGAAGTGTGGGAAGCCATGAAAAGAGTGAAGTTGGGGAAAGCACCAGGAACAGATGGAGTGTGTGGGGAAATGTTGAGGTATGGTGGTGAGATAGTGATAGAATGGGTATGGAAAATGTGCAAACTAGCATGGGAGAAGGGGAGTGCACCCGATGACTGGAAGACTGGCATAATAGTCCCCCTATATAAGGGCAAAGGGGAAAGAGGAGTGTGTGGTAACCACCGAGGAATATGTCTTCTAAGCGTAGTAGGGAAGGTATACAGTAGGGTAGTGATTGAGAGAGTGAGAGTGAGAAGGAGAAATGGATAGGCGACGAGCAGGGAGGTTTTAGGAAGGGAAGAGGATGTGTAGATCAGATTTTTACCCTGAATTGTGTTGTGGAGAAGTATCTGGAGAAGAAACAAAAGGTGTATGTTGCCTTTATGGACTTGGAGAAGGCCTATGACAGAGTGGATAGAGAAGGTTTGTGGAAAGTACTTAGAATATACGGAGTAGAGGGCAAGTTGCTGAAAGCAGTGAAGAGCATGTATGAGGGTGCAAAGGCGGCAGTACGTGTGGAGAGTGAGCAGAGCGAGTTCTTTGACCTGAATGTTGGTTTGAAACAGGGGTGTGTGATGTCCCCGTGGTTGTTTACTGTATATATGGATGGAGTTATGAAAGAAATACTATCAAGAGCAGTGGATGTTGGTGTATCGCTGAAAAGGGAGGGAATTGAGTGGAAGCTACCTATACTGCTGTTTGCGGATGATACAGTTCTGATGAATGATAATGAATGGGAGTTGCAGGGTCTGGTAAATGAGTTTGGAACAGTGTGCGAAAAACGGAATTTGAAGGTAAATACGGGGAAGAGCAAGGTTATGGTCTTCGAAAGGGGTGAAGTCACAGAGTGTGAGGTGAAGCTGAACGGTCAGGCTATGGAGATCGTCAACTCTTTTAAGTATCTGGGCAGTGTGTTGAGTAAAGATGGGACTATGGATGAAGAGGTGCGGGAGAGGGTACAACAGGGGAAGAGGGTTGTAGGAACGCTAAAAGCAGTAACAAGAAATAGGGTGGTCAGTATGGAAGTGAAGAAGTCCTTGCATGACAGTGTGGTAATCCCGACACTGACTTACGGAAGCGAAGCATGGACGTTGGTTGAGAGACTCAGACCAAGAGTGAGAGCAGTGGAAATGAATTACTTAAGGAGTGCGTGCGGAGTTACATGGAGGGATAGACAGACTAATGAGGAAGTAAGGAGGTGGTGTGGTGTGGAGGTAGATGTGCTGGAAAGTATGAAAAGGAACAACTTGAGATGGTTCGGCCATATGGAACGTATGGAAAGCGAGAGAATGACTAAGAGGGTGTACGAGAGCGAGGTGGAGGGACAGAGGTAGACCGAATATGAGGTGGAAGGATGGAGTGAGGAACTACATGAACGAAGGCGGTGCTGGTTGGGGGGAGGGGCGTCGACTGACTGGGGACAGAGGTGCATGGGGGCGGTTCGTTCGTGGCCACCCCTTCGGGGATCACGGCGTCAGGCAATAGATTGATAGATAGAAGTTTGTGGAAAGCAATTCGAGGGAAGTGAATTCCAAAGAGTAGTAGCTCTGGGGATAAATGAATTCTGATAAGCAGAAGTTCTGCATTGTGGAGGAGAAAGTGTAAATTCATGGGCGCTCTCAGCTGCCCTAGTTCTACGGGGAAAGATGTGGAGAGGCGGCACAATTGAAGCAAGTTCCTCGGAACAATTGCTGTGAAAATATCTGTAGAATAATGCAAGGGATGCAACGTTTCTTCGTATGGATAATGTAGGAAGGTCCTGTGTGATTGCAGGGTTATTGATTAATCTAATAGCTTTATTTTGAATTTTGTCCAACTGCCTCAATGCAACCACTCCACTTCCACCCCACAGAGGTGAACAGTAATCCATCTGAGAACGCACATGACTTTTATATATCACGGCCAACTGCTCGTCAGTGAAGAATTCTCGAACTCTGTACAGGAGTCCCAGTTTTTTAGAGGCATTCTTAGCAATGCTTCTAACATAATGTGTCCAGCTCAAGTTAGTAGTTAATGTTACACCGAGAATGTCAATACTAGGGGAAGTGGGAATATTTACATCATTAAAAAATATATGGGAGTCAGTGAGATTCTGTCGGTTAGATTGAATGTACTTGGTTTTCTGTGCATTAAAGGAAACTAGATTCTTTCGTCCCCATCCATTAATTCTAGAAAGGTCCTGGTTCAGAGAAATTGCAGTGTTTATTTTTGAATTTATAAGATCGGGTTGGGTGAAAGAATTGGTAAATGTGAAGGAACTGTGGAGTGTTGAGTCATCTGCGTAGGAATGTATTGGATTATGAGTGGTAGATACGAGATCATTGATATGAATGAGGAACAGAATTGGGTCCAAAACTGATCCCTGGGGAACACCAGCATTTATTGAGTGAAATTGAGAATAAAGGCCATCTACCATTACACGTATTTTTCTGTTATGAAGATAAGAAGAAATTAGTGGAACTAATGATGCAAGGCCGTAGTGTGACATCTTCGACAATAAGGATTGATGCCAGACTCCATCAAATGCCTTTGATATATCCAGTGCTATTGTATGTGTTTCACCATGTTGGTCTGTAGCTTGGTTGATTTGATGCGTAAGAAGGCAAAGCATGTCTGCAGTTGATCGACATCGTCTAAAACCATATTGCCTATCCCTGATTAATTTATTATCTCAAGATGCTTAATTATGTGATTATTTAATATAATTTCAAAGACTTTACCAAGAGTGGAAGTTATAGCTATTGGTCTGTAGTTTGATGGATCTGAAGAGGCACCTTTTTTAGGAACTGGATGGATGTTTGCTTCTTTCCAGGGTACTGGGAAGCATGAGGTATGAGTACACAGACGGAAAAATTTTGCCAATACAGGAGCGAGCACCAAGGAGCAATTCTTAAGTACTATTGGAGGAATTTCATCTGGACCAGGAGCCTTATCTACTGAGAGATTCTGCAAAATAGTTTTGACATGTCTGGTGGATCTTAAGTGAGGGAATTTCAGGCGAATTATAATTAAGTACAGGGACATCTTGATTTATTTCATCTAAGTTGAGTTGGTGGAGAAAATATCTGCAAGAAGGTTAGCTTTACCTCGTGGGTCACTTACAAGATTGCCAGTCGGAGATTTTAATGGTGGAATGGATGAAGCAGTAGTGAAGTTGGATTTAAATGAGTTAAGAGTAGACCAAAATATTTTGTTATCATTTGGATTATTTAGAAGTTTATTTGCCTGCTTGTGGAGAAAGTTTGATTTAGTTAGGTTTAATACAGTTTTGGCATGATTTCTGATGTTTCTAAAGTAATTAAAGGCTTCATGTGTTTTTTATCTTGTGTATGCATTGTAGGCTATTGCTTTTTGTTCAGTTACTCTAGCACAATTATGGTCAAACCATTTAGGTGAATTAGATCTTTTACTGTACCCTACGGCATGCCGCGATAGTTTCTGCGCATTGCCGGCACATTCCTTATCATTACCGAGGTCACTCTCATCCCCGGTCTCAAGGCTCCGTTTCTGGGACAAAGAGGGGCTATCTTCCATGGCGGCACTCGACTGTCCCTCCATGTTGTCGGCTACCGGCACAAGCCAGACTCCCCCAGTGGCCATATAATTCCAAGTGTGGCCTGGGTCTATCCCACTGAACGCCAATGTTCAGCGTGCCCAGCCCAAGGGCCGACAAAGGGATTATTTACAACACCAGAAGCACAGACTAAACACGTCTTTACCGTACGGTGCCGCGATCTGAATCTATTGTCATCCTCATAATATGTTGATCTGTAAGGGGGCAAAAACAGGTTGCTAAGCTCAAGCCATTTATTGGGTGAATCGCGATTTTGCCGCACCCTACAAAACACGGTAAAGGAAGTTTTGAGTCAAACTGGAGGATGTTATATCCAAATGTGTACCAGTAAGGGAATATAAGGATAAAACAAAATTGAGGAAAAGAACGAACCCAGAATTACCAATGAAAAGAAAGCTGTGGACTTTGATAAGAAGAAAGAAATGATTGTGGGATAGATTAAAAGTGTTAAAAAAGAACAGGGGGTCTAGTATAGAAGCTAAAGTAGTGGATTTGGAACGTAGACAGATAAACAATAAAATAAGGTGGGAGACAAGGAGGGGGTAAAGGAAAGGGAGAGAGAGATTGCAAGAAACGTGAAGGATAATCCAAAAATATTCTGGAAGTACATTCAGGAAAAGTTAACGAGAAGAGTAGGGATCCCGGAGCTGGTAGGGGGGTTGGATGATGGGAGTAGAGCGGAGACGGATAAGGATAAAGCAGAGGTGCTGGGGAAATACTTTGGTGGGGTACTAACAGTAGAGTCGGATGATGCAGTGCCAAATATTCCCATCAAACAGGCACCTGCACTAGAACTAATAGAGTTTTCCCATGCTAGAATAAGAAGGGCTATAGAAAAAATGAACAGAAGTAAGTCCCCGGGACCGGATGGGATACACCCAAGAATCATAAAGGAAGGAGGTGAGATGTTAGTAGAGCCATTGAAAATTTTATTTGAGGTATCGTTTAATACAGGACAAATCCCGATGGACTGGAGAGAGGCGAACATAACAGCTATATTTAAGAAGGGAAAGAGAAATGACCCAGGAAATTATAGACCAGTCAGTTTGACAAGTGTTGTGTGTAAACTAATGGAAACGGTAATTAGAGAAGGAATAATGGAGCATATGAAATCAAACCAACTTTTCAGTGGGAGACAGTTCGGATTCTTGCCGGGGAGGTCGACGGTACTACAGCTAATTAAGGTGGTAGATGATTGGATGCAAATTCTAGAGGATGGTGATGTAGTAGACATGGTATATTGTGATTTTATGAAGGCCTTCGATAAGGTCCCACATAAAAGGTTAACCTCTGAAGTGCGCATGGGGGGTATGAGACACCACACCCCTGTGCTGACGTATTTGAGCTGTTCCCATCACTAAAATATTTATTTTACCATAAATAGCATTAATACTTATCCATATGCACCTATTATAGGTTGATTATAAAGGTATTAACCTGTTACAACAATAAAACAAGTGGAAACAGCGTTTGGATGGTCAAAATCGGCGATACAGGCCGGGAGTTACACAATGTATGGCTGAGGCAACCTCCCAGCCCACCACTTTCCTCCACCTCTGGAGAGAAACTGTCGATCGATACTCTCTCTCTCTCTCTTGCACTCGCTTGCTAACAGTGATGAAAACGCCCTGCTACCAACTCGCTAATGTTAGCACGAAAATAGACCACAGGAAAAGGGAATAACAGGGAAAATAGGTGATAACTGAAGGAGGGGAGGTGGAGGAGTGATATTTGGCATAGCCCAGGGGCAAAAAAAAAAATAAAAACAAAACAAATATTTGTTTTTCGGTGTTTTAAATTGATTTTTTTTCCCCCTGACTCTTAAGAGTCTTCCCGCAGTCCGCCGGGGGAACTCTTAAGAGTCTTCCCGCAGTTCCCGGGTTAATAGAGAAAGTTAGAAGCTATAATATAGGGGAGAAATGTGTGAAATGGATAGAAGCCTTCCTGAAAGATCGGAGACAGAGGGTGCTGGTGAATGGAATAGGCTCGGGGTGGAGGGAAATCACAAGTGGGGTTCCTCAGGGATCTGTGTTGGGACCACTACTGTTCGTTATATTTATCAACGACTTACCTGAAGTTATAACTAATGGAAGTGAGGTATACCTGTATGCGGATGACACTAAGCTGTATAGAAGAATGAGGAGTAAGGCAGATGTGGGTTTGCTTCAAGGAGATGTGGATGGCATGAAGGGATGGTCTGAGCATTGGTTAATGCCTTTTCATCCAAAAAAATGCAAGTACATGCGGATTGGGACAAGCAAGATAGACAAGGTAGGATACAGTGTGTATGAAGCGATGGAGGAAGTGAATGCAGAAAAGGATATAGGAGTAGTGATAGACAATAAGTCTATCCCAGGCATTTAGCGGAAAAGATAAACAAAGCCAATAGAATTGTAGGGCTGATAAGGAGGACATTTGTGTCACTTGACGAAGAAATCTTCAGGAATTTCTATACAGCGCTGGTTAGGCCGCACCTGGAATATGCAAACCAGGTGTGGGCTCCATATATGGTAAAGGATATAGAAGCAGTGGAGAAAGTGCAGAGGAGAGCTAGCAAGCTAGTACCAATGTTGAAGAACGCGGGCTATGAGCAGAGGTTGAGGACACTGGCATATAGGAGAAAGAGAGGGGATATGATAGAGACTTTTAAGATAGTGTCAGGAAAGTATGATGAGGATGTGTGTGAAGGTATCTTCTTGATGCGGGAGGGAACAAGAACGAGAGGACACTCAAAGAAAATTTACAAAGAAAGAAATAGGCTTGAGAAGGCAAAGAACTCATTTTGTGATAGAGTGGTAAATTAGTGGAACGCACTGCCCCAGTATGTAGTCGATTCCGAATCAATAAGGGAGTTTGAAAGTAATCTTGATAAAGCATGGGGAAGACAAGATTTGAAGTTTGATTATACTGTAAAGCAAAAATACAGAATAGTAAAAATGTTGCGTCTGCTACCGCCGCCGCCAACACCGTGAACGATCGCAGCAGTGCAAGTACTGGTACTGAGCTGGATACACAGGCCTAGTTTGCCTTTTTCCAGAGGATCTACTGTAAGAAACTGTAAGAAACTGTAAGAAAGAAAACAAGAAGGAGAAGGAGGTCAAGTCGACGGAATGCTTTGTTTACGGTCGGGACTTTGACAATTTTCAGGGTTTTTTTCATCGTTAACGAAATTCCTCCATGCGGACTATAATGAGAACAATATGACGAGTCTATTGGTCCCTATTTTCCCTGATAAATTGTTTCTAATAGCGCCGATGTAGTGTCCTTGAATATTATCTAGGATATTACAGTCCTGGTATGGTTTAATCATATAGGAATAATAGGGCATACTGTACTGGCAGTCACCTCCACCAGCTTCCTCAAAATGAAAAAAAAGGCCTAGGGCCTTTTATATAATATTATATAATATTATATAATATTATATTAAGGATATTAACCCTTGTCTAGCGGGGTGTTTTGGGCTATTTTGGGCATAATCAGGCTCTCCTGAATGATCAATCAAGTATCTGCATGAAACAAAATTATTTAGCAAAAAACTAGGCGCTAAAAGCTTCAAAATGAGACCAGAACGAGCTACGTAGCACTCGTGGTTCTCATACAGTGATACTGGTCAGTAACATGGGAGTTTAGCGTATTTCGGCATATTTTTCCCAGCTATGCTCACTACTGGCTACACTGCCGGCCACTTGAGAACACAGGGAATATGAGTTAATGGGCGGCGGTAAGCCCTGGATACCTTTGGATATGTTCGCCGCTCCTCTAGCGGCACCAAGGAGCGCGACGCCCCTCGTTATGGGTGGTGATTTGGTGCAGTAGACTGTTTGAAGCGACAGCTCGCTCCCTTGCGAGGATGGGCTCGTCTGGCACTTTTTGCAGTTCGACATCTAGGGCTCTCTTGAAGTTGTCTAACGAGATGTCCCTCATGTCTCTTACTCGCCGTGGGAGTTTGTTGAAGAGACGTGGGCCTCTGTGTGATAACCAGCCCTCTCGCAGAGAGCCCATAGCACCCCTGTTTTACTATCGGGGGATTTCGCATTCCCAGCCTCTCCTATCACTGAATTTCATGACTATCGGAGTATGTAGGTTTGGTACTAAACCCTCTGCGATTTTCCACGTGTATATTATTAGGTAACGTTCTTGTCTACGTTCCAGTGAGTACAGATTCAGTGCTCTTAAACGCTCCCAATAGTGTAGATGTTTTATCGAACTTATATGCGAAGTGAAATTTCTTTGTACACTCTCTACGTCATTTATTTCACCTGCTTTGTATGGGGATGTTAATACGCTACAGTATTGGGAGTCGGCTGTCTGGCCCGCTGCGCTCCCGGCCATTTGCACTCGATTTTAACCCTTTAAAAGCCTTAATAATGCTCCTAACTTGCTGCAAATTGGTGCACGACTTAAGTCGAGCGCCGCTCTTTAAGGGTTAAAGACGTTTTGCGGTGCACTATTAGAAACAATTCATGGTATGGGTTATCTGTATACTGTAACAACAACTCCTCGATTACGGGATTCCTGTCTTATGTACTTATTATTTTTTGCTCTTCCCTTACTCAGGGGACCTTACAGATGCGTGGATATATTTATGTACAGCCAGTCCAGGACACTTTGTTTACATTCCTTGGAGGCTCCTCCCCGATGTTCAGTAGCCAATCAGAGTGAAGCTTCACCTACAAGACGTCAGTACGTTTTTATTGGTACTTTCCTGTTATCGACAGCCAAAGCTGAAGATTGCAGAGTAAACACCGTAGACTTCATTGACTTTTCTTTCAGCGCCCGTCAATCTTTTATTGTTTTATTAATACACAACCAGCGTGGGTCTGGGGGCGGGAGCCCCCACCCATAATAATAGGATAGGTTAGGTAAGGTTGTTAGGTTAGGCTAATGTCTTTTCAAAGTCCCTAGATTGTTGGGGTATCAGAATTACAATTAACCCTCTCACGTTCTTGACGCAATTTTGAGCCTATTAGGGATACTTTAAAGCCTTTGTTACCATCAGGGGTATTTAGAAACCTTTAGTTTAGTTACTTCAACCTCTGCAGTTGTCTTTGACTTAGCTGTGGGCAGAAAACTAATTTTGGAGAGGTAATTATATGAGTGAGAGAACTCTATTTAGTATTGCTAATCTGGCAACCTCTGCATCATATGGTCGTGAGAGGGTTAACAATGCAAATGCTAATAAAAAAAATTCTTTCCACACTTTCCAACAATAAAATACACACTTACAAACCATTATTCTACTAAAGGGACCCTGCCGAAGGATAAGTCAGAAATAGAGAAATTTGAGTGCGTAGTGTGCAAAGGCGAGCTTTTGTTAAGTGATGATCCTGTGGCTGTGAATTTTGGAAATGAGTCATTGGAGCTGGTGGACAAGTTTTGTTACCTAAGATATACCATCTCTGCTGGTGGTGTGGCCGAGGATGCCACTGTCGCTAGAATTAGATGTGGCTGGGGGAAGTTCAGAGAACTGCTGCCAATTCTGACCATGAAAAGAATGCCTCACCCCCTGAAGGGAATGGTGTATGCCTCATGTGTTAGAAGTGCAATGACGTATGCCTCAGAAACATGGGCCGTTAAAGTAGAGGATGTCAACAGAATCGAACGTAATGAGATGAGAATGGTGAGATGGATGTGTGGGGCCAGGCTGCAGAATAGAATAACAAATGATGAGCTGAGGAGACGTTTAGGTATGAAGAGTATTAGCGAGGTGATGCATACAAGTAAACTGGGATGGTATGGACATGTAGAGAGAATGGATGAACAAAATTGGGTGAAAAAATGCAGGTCTGTGATTGTGGAGGGAGCTGCACCAAGGGGTGGACCGAGGAAGACCTGGGATCGGACTATACGTGCCGATCTCAAATCCAAAAACTTGACAAGTGAAGCAGCCCTTAACCCTCCAGCCCCGGGGGCTATAGCTTGCGACTGTGCTCCGGTACCGGGTGTTTTGACGATCTTTGGCCTATGTTAACTACTCTGTAAGTCAATGAATATGTCCTGTAATGTTGTAAATAAAAAAGAATAATGTTCCACAAACCTTCCTCTGTCGAATGGCGTTGAGTAGAGGTCTCTAGCCCCTCTGGTTGCATAATGGTGAGCGCGGGAAGACGAGTGCTTTTCGGCGGCAAATTCTTCCCGCGTTCGGACGCGTCGCCTCGGCCATGGCTACGACGCACCTAGCCGCTCGCCGCGCCAAAGTATTTATCTCCCTTAGACGATTTTAGTGTTTGATATTGAGAATGTGATGTTTATTTGATATTTTCTAGTTATTTTGAGGCCAATTATATAAAATATGTTTATTAGGGTATCACGGTCACTGATATTGCTAATTTTCACTCGATACCGTACATTTTATTAGTAATTGAGGTAGCTTATTGTTGTATTAGGCACTGATTATTCGTTATCACAGGTGTTTATTATACTTTGGCCATCAAATATTAGGTCTTGTGTCACTTTCACTTTGACAAATATGCTTTAGAGTGTCACTGTCACTGATAATGCTCATTTTCACTCGATACCGTACATTTTATTAGTAATTGAGGTAGGTTATTGTTGTATTAGGCACTGATTATTCGTTATCACAGGTGTTTATTATACTTTGGCCATCAAATATTAGGTCTTGTGTCACTTTCACTTTGACAAATATGCTTTAGAGAGTGTCACTGTCACTGATAATGCTCATTTTCACTCGATACCGTACATTTTATTAGTAATTGAGGTAGGTTATTGTTGTATTAGGCACTGATTATTCGTTATCACAGGTGTTTATTATACTTTGGCCATCAAATATTAGGTCTTGTGTCACTTTCACTTTGACAAATATGCTTTAGAGAGTGTCACTGTCACTGATAATGCTCATTTTCACTCGATACCGTACATTTTATTAGTAATTGAGGTAGGTTATTGTTGTATTAGGCACTGATTATTCGTTATCACAGGTGTTTATTATACTTTGGCCATCAAATATTAGGTCTTGTGTCACTTTCACTTAGTTATATGATTTGTAAACGATTTATATACAATTTATTGTGTCTTTTTTCACTGATTTCTATATTTCTATAGGTTCTAATCATATGAATGTCACTTGGTATATACATATGTGTCACTTTCACATATTATTATGGTGTAATTGTATTTGTATCAATGTTCTCATAATACATGACTTTTGTATTACAATACATTGGTTTTCTTCCACTTTTTGCCTATATATAATTATAGTGTACATATTGTCATTTTATTTGGCAATTTCAGTATGATTATTAGAACTCCAGCTTGGAGTGGTAATCAAAGAAGCAATCTACAGCACAGAGTGCCACCTTGCACTCCACACACTCCAGGGTTGACTTTTTACCTGACCTCGGCTTCACCCTGCTGTTGTAGCAGACATGGCACCGCTTCTGCTGTGTTCTTCCGGATTCATTCTGAGGCAGGGAACCAAGTCTGTGCCTAGTCAAGTATTGAGCAGACTGCAAGCGGTCAATAACGGCGGGCCCAGGATGTGCCACTGCCCTCTGTGGCATAGCATACTTCTCCAGGAGCTCCGTCAACACCTGCTTTTGGAACCTCCGCAGGCTATTGAACTTCATGGGTGTGTTCACATTCCGAAGCTTGTATATGTTGTAGGCATTCAGAACTGACATGTCCACCATATGCAGAAAGAACTTTTTGTACCATCTGCACGAGGTACGCAGGCAGTCAATGAAGCCTATCTGCATGTCGGACTTGTCCACCAGCCTCATGTTGATGTTGTAGTCCAGGACAGCATCGGGCTTGGTCACCCTGGCCTGGGTGCGGCGATCCACCTTGCCAGTCTCCACCATTTCCCCCTTGTGGATGGTGGTCAGGAGGTTGACCTTCCGCTGGTCGTGCCAGTGGATAGCCAGAATGGGCCCCGACTTCTTGAACACATCACCTTTTTTGGTCTTTGGAGGGAAAGGTGGCATGCCCTTCCTTTTCCCTCGTACTGTGCCTACAGTCCCCGTCTTGCGCTCATGCAGGTACTGTGAGAGAGTGGGGGACGTGTAATAATTGTCCGTGTAGAGGACGTGATTCTTATGAAAGTAGCGGTCCATCATGGCTTGCACCACTGCTCCGCCAAAGCCAATGAGGGGGTCCACAAGCAAGTCCCCTTCCTTCCCGCTGTAGACCAGGAAGTCCAGGACATAGCCAGTTTGGCAGTCGCACAGCACAAAGAATTTTATGCCAAAGCGATGTCTTTTTGAGGGGATGTACTGCCGGAAGCTGAGTTTTCCCCGGAACAGCACAAGAGACTCGTCAATGACGACCTTGCGGAAGGGCTTGAAGTAGGAGGTGAAGCGTTCTCGCATCATCTCATACAACGTCCTAATCTTCCACAGCTTGTCTGGGAGGTGGACGTCAAGGTTGGTGACAAGATGGAGCGCTGCGAGGATATCAAGGTACCGGTCGCGAGACATATATTTCCCGAAGGCAGGGGTGGATATCAGATCATTGGTGATCCAATAGTCAGGCAACCTATGCTTCTTGACATGAGGCATTAGCATGGTGAGTGCCAGGAACACCATGAACTCTTTATGAGTCACTGGGGTCCACTGCCTCATGTGGCCCTTGGTCACCTTTCCCAAAAAGTGGACCTGGAATTGGTGCTGCTTATTTGTCTCTTTGACAACATAGCCTACCACCTCCTCATCAAAGAAGGCCTCAAACAGTTCGTGTGGTGGAGCATTGGGGCCTGCAGGAAAATTGGGGGTAACGCCTGAACCCTCCAGTACCTCATCAAAAGCTGGCACATCAGGGTTGTATGCATCCTCATCAACTACGTCTTGCCACTGAAAAACGTAGAATGGGTCTTGTCTACGCTGACGAGGAGCTCCAGCTGGTGGCCCAGCACGCCCACGGCCAACTCGGGAGGCGCGCGCCCTAGGGCGGCGAGGGCGGCGGCCAGGGCGGTGGGCAGCACGACGGGCAGCACGACGCCGGGCCAAGCGGATGGGTCGAGGGTCGTCGATGTCCATATAGTCATCGTCAGAGTGGTCATCTTGCCCTGACGGTGGACCTATGTAATCATGGCCAGAGTCTTCAGAGAGGTGCCCTTCATCATCAGTGGCCCCCACATAATCTGGCGGGGAACCAGTGATGCGTGGGCGGCGTGCGGGTGGGCGAGGTGGGGAAGGAGTGGCAGGTGAGGCTGTGTCCCCCCGAGGTCCCGGGCTCCTTGGCCTGCGACGAGTGACAGAAAGCAATGTTTCACTGTCACTAGGGCCAGGTATTGGTGATGCGAGCTCAAAGACTTCTTCAGGAAGACATGTTGAAGGCGGGAGAGGTGGGGAGGACCGTGGGGAAAGTTGCGGGGACGTATGGCTGGGGCCGGCCGGGGTGGACGCCGCGGGAGCCTCGAACAAAACTCTCTTACTTTTCTTAATTTTCTTGGTATATTTCCTACCTTTCCCCTTTTCGGCAGCAGTATGTCTCCTGTCGGGGGACCTAGGAGGCAAATAGGCCGAAAGTGTGGGGTCCTCAACCCTTGGCAATGGTGGGGGTGGTGGGGAAGAATGCGGGGCATCCGGGTCATCTTGGGTGGCGTGGGTAGATAAGGGAGACAATGGCGGACGAGAAGGGTCACCACGCTGACCCTCACTCACAGCCTCATCCTCACCAAGTAGTTTTGCTTGTTCCCTAGCTGCCGCGGCCGCCTTCTCAAGTATTTTCTGCTTATACAAATGTAGCTTGAAAGGCGATTTACCAGGGGAAGGGCTTGGCGTCGTGTCACTTAAGCGAAATTTGGTGAGTGACCTTGAACTCTCCCACTCGCTCACTCTCTCAAGTTCACTGTCTTTAGGTAAACCAGCTTCCTCAACAACTGGTACATCACCTTCATCACTCTCATCACTGTCATGTTCTCTCGCAAATCCCAGGAATTGCTCTTCTTTATCACTCTCATGGCCATAATCACTCGACTTATAATTACTGGAGTCGTCACTGACTTCATCATCAACATTATGCTTGGCATCAGCTCGCTCATAAAGTCTCAATGTCGTCTCAATACCTCCGGGAGATAACACATTTAGGCGATGGCGTCGGGGTAAGGCGCGACGAACAAGCAAGGGCGTCGTAGGAAGCACGGTATCGGACACAGCGGAATCACTATTTGGCGTACTGTCCATGATGGCGTCGGGGTAGATACTGTTGCTGTGGCGGAGTTTACGCCTGGTGGAGCCACCTACCGTCCCACGATACCGAAAATGTACGCGCGGCATTCGAAAGCACGCATGCAAGCAATGGGCGTTCAAGAGCCCTTCCGGGTTGCGCGGGCCGAGGTTGTTATGGGCGTTCAAGAGCCCATCCGGGTTGGAGGGGTTAAGGGGACCGACCGGTTATTTACTAATTTCCAGGCCTTACTTCCAATGTAAATGCAATTTGGCACAGGTGTACGAGACCATAAAACTAGGTAAAAAAAAATTTTTTTTTTTTTTTTTTTTGCTTTTTTCCTACAATTTAGGTAAAAAAAGGTTGCAAACTATAGCACTACTACGACCCATTCTACTCATACATAAATCCCTATAACACGTGCTGTATGTGATCAAACAACTCACAATAGGTGTGTGTAGTTGCTATAAAGAACATTTTATATATTTTGTGTATTTTTGGATTTAGGTGATTATGAATTAAGGTGAAATTATTTTGTAGAATTTTACGACTGACAACATGCTGCAACCAAACAAAGTTGGCTAGAATAAATTGGTTTTATAGGACTTGTAGTGTTTTTAACCTCTGAACTGCGCATGGGGGTAATTAGAAACGTCTGCCTGTGCTGACGTATTTGAGCTGTTTCCATCACTAAAATATTAATTTTACCATAAATAGCATTAATACTTATCCATATGCGCCTATTATAGGTTGATTATAAAGGTATTAACCTGTTACAACAATAAAACGAGTGAAAACAGCGTTTGGATGGTCAAAATCGGCGATACAGGCCGCGAGTTACATAATGTATGGGTGAGGCAACCTCCTTTCCTGCCAATTTCCCCCAAGGCCACTGAGACACTGTCGATCGATACTCTCTCTCTCTCTCTCTCTTGCACTCGCTTGCTAACAGTGATGACAATGCCCTGCTTGCAACTCGCTAATGTTAGCACAAAAATATACCTCAGAATAAGGGAATATAGGTGATAACTGAAGGAGGGGAGGTAGAGGAGTGATATTTTGCATGGCCCAGGGGCAATTTTTTTTTTTTTCGATGTTTAAAATTGATTTTTTTTTTCTCTGACTCTTAAGAGTCTTCCCGCAGTGCGCCGGGGGAACTCTTAAGAGTCTTCCCGCAGTTCCCGGGTTAATTACCTTTCCAATGTTATATACACCATTCCTATAGGTCCAATAAACATTTTAGAGTAACATCCGAAAGTGCGACAATATAGGTTCTGAGAAAAACATGTGAAAGTCTAAGGTAATTAGGTGAACATTTTTACTTTGTTTTTTTAGTTTTACAATATTTTACCCAGGAACACGGCAAAGTAGAAGATAAAGCGTATGGGAGGTTGTAGAGTAGCTTACGCTCTTTCCATTTATATAGGTATGCTCCTCGTACGACCAGTAGTTACTGAGCATGTTAATTTCAAAGTTCGCTATACAGTACAGTACAGTACAGTACAGTAAACCCCCGCTCTTTCGGACTTCAATCTTTCGGAATTCTCAGACTTTCGGACTCATGATTCAGCCTTTCGGATTTGTCTGAAAGGCTGAGAAAATACCTCCGTCCTTTTCGGACTACATATAACTTCGGACTCATAGTTCAGCCTTTCAGATTTGTCTGAAAGGCTGAGAAAAATTAAATCGCATTCGGACCAAAGAGCCGAGTTTCGGACTTGTCTGGTTAGGTGAATGTGTATTCGGACTTATAAACTTCGGACATTATTTCAGCCTTTCGGATTTGTCTGAAAAGCTGAGAAAAATTATTTCGCATTCGGACCGAAAAGCCGAGTTTCGGACATTATTTCAGCCATTCGGACAAGTCTGAATGGCTGAAGTGTGAGTTCGGACTCGGCCCTTTCGGACTTTTGACACTTTCGGACAGGGGTCTCCCCCAATTAGTCCGAAAGAGCGAGGTTCTACTGTATAAAATTTTTAGAATTACAGGAAAAGTTTGGAAAACATAAAAAAAAAAAAAAATTCCAATGGGTTTTCACTAATAACATTTCACTGGCTTATGAAGGGATGTTTACTCTTGTTGAGTAAACACCTATTGGTATTTCAGGATTTCGAGTTTTTTAAGTCTAAATTAACCGGTCGGTCCCCTTAACCCGGGAACTGCGGGAAGACTCTTAAGAGTTCCCCCGGCGGACTGCGGGAAGACTCTTAAGAGTCAGAAAAAAAAAATCAACTTTAACCCTTCCTACCCGGGCTGTCTTACCCAATGACGGTCGCCCCTACCCGGGCGAAATGGCTGAAAAACGTCTAGGCCTAGGCTACCGTATTTATGTTTATTTTCACTGCTAGAACTTTCCCACTCATCTATAATCGTAGTGCAGTTTTCAATCTGTATTTTGGCATTTAGTAGAGCTCTGTAAGTCAACTGGTTCAGTTGTGATGACGATTTCAGTGGAGCCAATATTGGAGAGATGTTGCCAATATGGGGGCTTTTCAGACACTAATTTTGTCTGACGTCAGAACAATAACATTGAAGAGTCTTCTCCTTCTTGTTTTCGGAGGTGCGGTGACGCAACGCTTGGGTTTGTTGACATACGTCGTACGCACGGCGTTCAGACCAAGCTTAATTAGGCTATTAAGCTGCTGCCTTAGGTAAGGCATACCGGGTAGCGGCCCTTCTTTCGAGCTGTCCTTACCTAAGGCAGACCGGGTAGGAAGGGTAAACATCGAAAAAAAGAAAAACAAAAACAAAAAATTTGTTTTGCCCCTGGGCCATGCAAAATATCACTCCTCTACCTCCCCTCCTTCCCCACTTTCCTCCCCTCCTTCAGTTATCACCTATTTTCCCTGTTATTCCCTTATTCTGAGGTATATTTTCGTGCTAACATTAGCGAGTTGCAAGCAGGGCATTGTCATCACTGTTAGCAAGCGAGTGCAAGAGAGAGAGAGAGAGTATTGATCGACAGTGTCTCTCCAGCCTTGGGGGAAATTGGCGGGAAAGGAGATTGCCTCACCCATACATTATGTAACTCCCGCCCTGTATCGCCGATTTTGACCATCCAAACGCTGTTTTCACTTGTTTTATTGTTGTAACAGGCTGTTAATACCTTTATAATCAACCTATAATAGGCGCATATGGATAAGTATTAATGCTATTTATGGTAAAATGAATATTTTAGTGATGGAAACAGCTCAAATACATGCGCACAGGCAGAGGTGTCTAATTACCCCCATGCGCACTTCTGAGGTTAACAGGGTTGCCTGGAACGCCGCCATTAGGACAAGAGACTGAAACTGCGCGTATGAGTGGAGCACTCGGTCTTAAAATGTTATGATGTACTGTATGTATTATTATGTACTACAGCGCTTACTCCCATGGTGCACCCAACATCGACAGACGCTGCACCGAATCCAGTTAGCGCCCACACCCTTTCCACACACTGCACATGGGTAGCCTACCGCTCTTTTCCACATTGCCTTGTCTCAATCTACAATGCATAACCTTGGTTTTGTTAATGTTGACTCTTAAACCCTTGCTCGCCATGCCCTCTCTCCATCTTCTGAATTTGGCCTCAGCATCTTGCACATTGTCAGCTATTATGACTAAATCGTCTGCATAAAACAGTTCCCATGGGAGTCCGGATCTAAAATCTCTAGACAGTGCCTCGAGGACCATAATAAAGAGGGGACTTAACACTGAACCCTGATGAACTCCAACACCGACTGTGAACTCCTCACTCAGTACACCTTTCACCCTCACCGCAGTTCACGAATCCTCATACATCTTCATTATCACACGCACCAGCCACTCTTCCACACCAAGTTTCCTCATAGCCCACTGCACAACATCTCTAGGCACCCTGTCAAAGGCCTTCTCCAGGTCTACAAACACAAAGTAGAGATCCCTGCCTTTTATTAAGTATCTTTCCTGTATCTGCCTGACTATGAAGATAGCATCGGTTGTACCACGTCCTGGCATAAAACCAAACTGCATATCATCAATGGAGATGCTCTGCCTGATCATGATGCCTAATCACATATTACTTCCATTTACAGTAAGTGCCTCATGCTTTTTTATTTTATTTTCAAGGGCTTTGTTCCATTAGGCCTACCGCATCTGCTATACAGACACTTCTGTGAGGCCTATTGTGCTCCTCGGGTTAATAAGAAAAAAAATGAATGCATAACCACAAGAAAATTTATGTTGCTTCAATTATAGGTTTATTTTTTAAGAATTCAACTATAACTGAAGTGAGAGTTTAGGTAGTGAACTGTACTTTAGGGTCTTCTTTAAAATGTTTCCCTTTTCAGATGGTTGGTGTGGGATGGAGTGAGCAGGAGAGGGGGCTGGCACTGGGGGTGACTGCTGCTGTAGTTGGGGGCGTGTCAGGGGCGCTCCTGGTGTACAGTCGCTGCCACAGCATTGCCAGAAGGCTCTTGGCGTGGCGAGCTCGGCGCCTCCTGGAGACAGCTGATACTAGAATCCGTGTCATCAATAGCAGTAGAGACTGGAATAAATTTCTACCACAGCTTCTCAGGTATCGTGGGTATTTTGGGTGTGGGAATGTTCCATCATCTTTAATATAGCCTACTGCTATACTGTCCAGTACTGTATTAGGTTTAATGTCTGTTGCATCTTTCCTTCTTGACAGTGAGTTGGATGACCTCAACATTCTCTAGGGAATTCTTGTCACCTGTAATTATCCTTTGTTATTGTTATGTTATAACTACAGTATATCTTTTGTGTCATTCAATCTTTCCAGCGAGGCTCGGCGTGAGGGAGCTGTGGGTCTGGACTGTGAGTGGTGTCATAGGGGTGGGAAGGCTCGACCAGTAGCCATACTCCAGCTGGCCACGGTCTCTGGACTGTGTCTCCTCTTGCGTTTGCCCCTCCTCCACCCAGATATTCCACAGTCACTTAAGGTGGGTATCTTGGTTAATGAACATCATTTTCAAACTTGGGAATGACATTCATAGCCAAGGGTTTCCAATCTATCTCTAGTACCAGTGCCTAAATCCTTCAATATGATGGTAGATGCTTTGTTTTCTTGTATTCTGGATAACTAGATAATTTCATAAGTTTAAGATAGGCCTCTTCCATAAAGTAGTATAATTTTTGGCAATATTAACAAAACCAAGGTTATGCATTGTAGATTGAGACGAGGCAATGTGGAAAAGAGCGGTGCATACCCATGTGCAGTGTGTGGAAAGGGAGTGGGCGTTAACTCAATTCAATGTAGCATCTGTCGATGTTGGGTACACCATGGGAGTAAGCGCTGTAGTAGAATAAAGGGGCCCCTGCCGAAAGATAAGTCAGAAATAGAGAAATTTGAGTGCGTAGTGTGCAAAGGCGAGCTTGTGTTAAGTGATGATCCTGTGGCTGTGAATTTTGGAAATGAGTCTTTGGAGCTGGTGAACAAGTTTTGTTACCTAGGAGATACCATCTCTGCCGGTGGTGGGGCCGAGGCTGCCACTGTTGCTAGAATTAGGTGTGGCTGGGGGAAGTTCAGAGAATTGATGCCAATCCTGACCATGAAAAGAATGCCTCTCCCCCTGAAGGGAAAGGTGTATGCCTCATGTGTTAGAAGTGCAATGACATATGCCTCAGAAACATGGGCCATTAAAGTAGAGGATGTCAACAGAATGGAGCGTAATGAGATGAGAATGGTGAGATGGATGTGTGGGGCCAGGCTACAGGATAAAATAACAAATGTTGAGCTGAGGAGACGTTTAGGTATAAAGAGTATTAGCGAGGTGATGCGTACAAGTAGACTGGGATGGTATGGACATGTGGAGAGAATGGATGAACAAAATTGGGTGACAAAATGCAGGTCTATGATTGTGGAGGGAGCTGCACCAAGGGGTGGACCGAGGAAGACCTGGGATCGGACTATACGCGCCGATCTCAAATCCAAGAACTTGACAAGTGAAGCAGCCCTTAACAGGGTTGCCTGGAACACCGCCATTAGGACAAGAGACTGAAACTGCACTTATGTGTGGAACACTCAGTCTTAAAATGTTATGTATGTATGTATGTATACATTTCAGTTATGCTGTCCAGTTTCTTAAAATGAATTAAACCATTGCAGCTGCTTCTGGAAGACAAGAGCATCCTGAAAGTGGGTGTGGCGACAGTGGAGGACTCCCTTCGTCTCACAGCAGACTACTCCCTTAAGGTACAACTGAATTCAAAAGTTCTACAGCAGCTTTGATAAGAAACTGTGTAAATCCCAGAGAAAAACTCATTAAGCTGACAATATTGCAAGCGAAAACAGAGAGGAATAGGCCTAGTTAAAGAGTGACTAATATAAATGTTATCTTCAAACTACTGTACAAGTTGTTGGCGACCTATTGAATTGAGCTTACTGTTATATATTGTCTAGTGTGCCATTTTCCAAGTACAGTACTGTACATTACAGTGTTGTAGTTTATATCTAGTATTAATGAAATTTTTCACTCTGGATACACCATTTTTGATTGGTACAAGCAAATAAAATAACTGAAAGTTACTACTGTGTGAAATTGATGCATCATCTTCTTGCTAGTCCTACGAAATTAGTGAGGAGTAAGTTGAAACATCTATTTTAATACCTCATATGCATAATAGAATAACTATTTTTTTTTTTTATACAATGCCAAACACAAAAATAGGCCAATGTAGGCCAATGGGTGCTGCAGTGAAAGGAATAAGTTATACAGTTGTTGTTCCCCAGGCTGCCTGGCCGAACAGCCCCAAGGCCCCGAGCAAGGCCAAGGCCATAACCGAGCACCCCCACAGAACCCTCCCTGCCTACCACAATAAAGCCTGGGTGACCGAAGCCACTCCATGGCGGGGAGCTGAGGAGGGTGCGGAAACGCCCGGGAAACCAAAGCCCCACGAAGGGCCCTGTGCCCCTCAGCAATTATGAAGAGAAAGTTGAGGGGCAAAGGAAAAATGTGACGCTTTGGCTTGCAATCTGCCAACCTCTAGGTAGGCAGATTGGGAGGTCAATCCACGGAAGAGACGCCGTCACTTGAGATCTAGAAAATATATAAGTAAAAGGAACAGTCAGAGTAAGCTATGGGTATGGCAGAGATTGCTCCGTTCTCACTCTGATAGACCAGCCCATCACCACTGTCTCAATGGTTGAAATGTGTACCGCTTTCATTGTGGCTAACTGTACTGTAGCAACTCAATGTTCACAAAATGCTTCCACAAATTTGGCTATAATGAAGTTTCTTACAACTCGAGACAAAATGTCTTGGCAATTCACTTTTATTAAGGATATTACAAAATATTTGCTTTATGTATATTGAGGAGTAACTTTGCCAAACAAAAATAAAAATTATGGATATGTCTCGGCAATTGGCAACCAGTGTGTGCATTGGAACAGTTAAATAAAAACCCCATTCATATGTACAATTAATCTACAACGGTGATATCTCAAAAGTCCCCCCTCTAATATCCATACTTATATACAGTACAGGGAAGAGCAAGGTTATGGTCTTCGAAAGGGGTGAAGTCACAGAGTGTGAGGTGAAGCTGAACGGTCAGGCTATGGAGATAGTCAGCTCTTTTAATTATCTGGGCAGTGTGTTGAGTAAAGATGGGACTATGGATGAAGAAGTGCGGGAGAGGGTACAACAGGGGAAGAGGGTTGTAGGAACACTGAAAGCAGTAACAAGAAATAGGGTGGTCAGTATGGAAGTGAAGAAGTCCTTGCATGACAGTGTGGTAATCCCGACACTGACTTACGGAAGTGAAGCATGGACGTTGGTCGAGAGACTCAGACCAAGAGTGAGAGCAGTGGAAATAAATTACTTAAGAAGTGCGTGCGGAGTTACATGGAGGGATAGACAGACGAATGAAGAAGTAAGAAGGAGGTGTGGTGTGGAGGTAGATGTGCTGGAAAGTGTGAAAAGGAACAACTTGAGATGGTTCGGCCATATGGAACGTATGGAAAGCGAGAGAATGACTAAGAGGGTGTACGAGAGCGAGGTGGAAGGACAGAGAGGGAGAGGTGGAAGGATGGCGGTGCTGGTTGGGGGGATGGGCGTCGACTGACTGGGGACAGAGATGCATGGAGGCGGTTCGTTCGTGGCCACCCCTTCAGGGATCACGGCGTCGGGCAATAGATAGATAGATATATATACAGTATATTGTATCAGTTGTAATATGTGAATGAGACTAAAAATATTTATAGCCAAAGTAGTTGGCTGACTTCCTTAAAAATATATAACTATGCAAATAAAAAATAAAAAAATTCTAGGTCTGTGGCAGTCTTGACCTTAGATACCTCGCCTACGGAATCGAGGAAAGACGGAGGGAGGCCGAGGAGAATCAAAGAGAGATTGAGGAAAAACAGTTTGGCAATGAGGACGAACCAGCGAGAAGAAACAACGTACTACGCTTGGGTTTAAATGCTCTCTCCACGCAGCACTTGGGGCGACCGCTAGATAAGAGCTTCAGAGTGTCCGCTAGCAATTGGGAGGCTGAACGACTGAGCAGAAGACAGGTGAGATGATGTTACTATTGCCCATAATCTTAGACAAATGTCATCATTGTTGGTGGTATTTACTATAATTTGTCATATTGCTAGCCAGTCAATATAATACTCTAATTGATGTAATTGCAATGAGAGCACAGTACCTGTACTACATTAATGTTCCCGTACTTCTTGCAATTACAACAATTAGCGGCTTATTAACTATGGTGGTAGAGATTCGCTGCATGTTTGCTTGCTGAGACCGGAACCTCTCTGGGAGGTGTGGGACCTGGGAATCTTGCTGGGGACCCCAAATGGGCCTGGGTCTCTGGGTCTTCTCCTGGGCGACCTAGATGTGTGTGAATTTGTGTGTGTGTTTTTTTTTTTTTTTTTTTTTTTTTTTCCCTGTTCGGGCTCTGTCTCGAGTCAGCCACCCCCAGCTATGTGCCTGAGTACTGTATATAAATAGATAGATAGCCTATTATATTGATGAGTTAGGAATATGGCAAACCTATAGAAATCACCACCAATGATGGGGTTTGTCTAGGAAAATGTTACTTGGACTTGTACCTCAGATAGGGGTGTTCATATTACTTTGACAATTATTTCAGATACTGTAAGTTCAGAAGGTACTTAGGTGTTGAATGTGTGGTATAATTTTTAATATGTATAAGGAGAGCTTGAGATAGTTTGGTCATGTAATGAGGATGAATGAGGACAATTGAGTGAAGAGATGAGTTTGGATGTGGGGTTGTTGTGTGGTGGGAAGTGGGGGAGACTGGAGCTTGGGGTGAGGAAAAATGGTACTGAATGCTATACAATATAAGCACTCGTCCATCTCAGGGGAGACTGGTGTCCACTTAGTCACTGAGTTGATAAACACCATTATAAAAGATGAGAAAATCCCTGAGGATTGGCACAAAAGTGTAATAGTAAATACTGTATATACAAAAGGAAAAGGGGATACGCTAGATAGAGGTAATTATAGGGGCCTGAAAATGCTTGACCAAATCATGAAGGTCTGTGAGAGAGTCTTTGAGGGTTTGATCAGGCAAAGCATCTCCATTGATGATATGCAGTTTGGTTTTATGCCAGGACGTGGTACAACCGATGCTATCTTCATAGTCAGGCAGATACAGGAAAGATACTTACTAAAAGGCAGGGATCTTTACTTTGTGTTTGTAGACCTGGGGAAGGCCTTTGACAGGGTGCCTAGAGATGTTGTGCAGTGGGCTATGAGGAAACTTGGTGTGGAAGAGTGGCTGGTGCGTGTGATAATGAAGATGTATGAGGATTCGCGAAGTACGGTGAGGGTGATGGGTGTACTGAGTGATAAGTTCGCAGTCCGTGTTGGAATTCATCAGGGTTCAGTATTAAGCCCCCTCCTCTTTATTATGGTCCTGGAGGCACTGTCTAGAGTTTTTAGAGGTGGACTTCCGTTGGAACTGTTTTATGCAGACGATTTGGTCCTAATAGCTGACAATATGTAAGATGCTGAGGCCAAATTCAGAAGATGGAGAGGGCATGCCGAGCAAGGGTTTAAGAGTCAATATTAACAAAACCAAGGTTATGCATTGTAGATTGAGACGAGGCATTGTGGAAAAGAGCGGTGCATACCCATGGTCAGTGTGTGGAAAGGGTGTGGGCGCTAACTCGATTCGATGTAGCATCTGTCGATTTTGGGTGCACCACGGGAGTAAGCGCTGTAGTAGATTTAAAATGTAAAACTTGCAAACTAAACAAACCAAAATTGGGACAAGGACAATATAAAGTCAAATTAAAGGGATTAAGGGACCCCTGCCGAAGGATAAGTCAGAAATAGAGAAATTTGAGTGCGTAGTGTGCAAAGGCGAGCTTGTGTTAAGTGATGATCCTGTGGCTATGAATTTTGGAAATGAGTCATTGGAGCTGGTGGACAAGTTTTGTTACCTAGAAGATACCATCTCTGCCGGTGGTGGGGCCGAGGCTGCCACTGTCGCTAGAATTAGATGTGGCTGGGGGAAGTTCAGAGAACTGCTGCCAATTCTGACCATGATAAGAATGCCTCTCCCCCTGAAGGGAAAGGTGTATGCCTCATGTGTTAGAAGTGCAATGACGTATGCCTCAGAAACATGGGCCGTTAAAGTAGAGGATGTCACCAGAATGGAACTTAATGAGATGAGAATGGTGAGATGGATGTGAGGTGTCAGGCTGCAGGATAGAATAACAAATGATTAGCTGAGGAGACGTTTAGGTATAAAGAGTATTAGCGAGGTGATGCGTACAAGTAGACTGGGATGGTATGGACATGTGGAGAATGGATGAAAACAAATTGGGTGAAAAAATGCAGGTCTGTGATTGTGGAGGGAGCTGCACCAAGGGGTGGACCGAGGAAGACCTGGGATCGGAGTATACGTGCCGATCTCAAATCCAAAAACTTGACAAGTGAAGCAGCCCTTAACACTTTAACGTGCCGATGACGTTATTTTCGTCATCCGATTCCCGACCGTAGACGTACCGATGACGTTATTTTCGTCATCCGCTTCCTAACCGTAGCCGTGCCGATGACGTTATTTTCGTCATGCACATAGAACGAAGCCATACACCTATTATATAATTGTTATTGTTACTATTGGCATTATAAATATATATATTATATGTTTTTTTTTTCTTCTATCTATCTATCTATTGCCGGACGCCTTACTCCCCTTACGAGGGTGGCCATACACAGAATGCCCCCAAGCGGACCCATTCCCTGTGAGAGGGACAACCCGAGCCAGTTTAGTGAAGAACTTACAGGATTGACCACTCAATTTAGGATCCGTCCGACTCCGAGGCCCCTGTGTATCTTGTTAGCACTATTTTTCTACAGTGGTGTTCGGCTAATCCATCCACTAACCTGCCTTACCCTTAGGTAAGCAGTACGGGTTTGTATCAGGTTTACTCCCCTAGACAGGTTGCCAACCAAGGCTGACGAGTCCCATCCACCCGGATTTGTATAAGGTTGTCTCCCCTAGATGAGTTGCCTACCAAGGCTAACGAGTCCCATCCACCCTGTTTTTCTAATTATTATTATTATCATTAAATATTATTTCTACTAATAATATTATTGTTACCATAATTATAAGCTATAATTATTGTATAGTTTTATATGCTGTATATTAATATTTCATTATAAGGTATAGGCATATGAAAATATTTACCGTATATAAAATCAAGTTTTGGTCGTAGAGAGCTGGTTCTTTGAAAATAACAATCTGTATTCATTGCCGATATACGAAATTAATATCTAAAAACTGTATCGATCGTTAAATTATATGAAAAAGGACCATGAAGTGAAGCGAAAATATTTACCAGTCAATGACAGCGGTCGACGGACAAAAAATATTAAGGAAAAATAGAAGTTTTGATCGTACATTGGTCATATAGGTACCATTAGAAAGCTAATGAAAAATCCTAAATAGCGCTCGCTTACAGAATATGCATTGTCCCACATTTTATCGGTGAAAATGGGGAGGGAAAGTACCGGCGGACTTCACCTATGGTGAAATTTCACATATTATTTGTTTTGTTTATTTTGTTGATGAAATCTTATATAATAACCTTTCCTCTTGCTGTTCATAAATAATTTTTTTTTTTTTTTTTTTTTATTATGGGTGAAAACCAACTGAGAGTGAATATTTTGGTGCGGCAGGAATTATATAAAAGCGAAAACTATCGTTATTCATTTATTTCTATAAAATCCAAGATTGATGATAGCATATTCTAAACACCGCCATCATGTTTAGCGGAAAAACTAGCTGTGATTTAGTATGAAAATAAAAATAAGTTATTTTGTAAGTTTTGGAAATATCTTGAAGTAAAGTGACAAATATCACAATTTGCAGCAGAATATTTACGAATATTAATTTTACGAGATAACCATTATAGATACACTATTATTTGTTGATAGAAATGTTGTTGTATAGACTTCCCTCTATCTTGTGAAGTGTATTTAACCTGAAAACGGCGAGGGGGGGGTATTGCACTAGCTCCCCATGGGCGAGCATATTGGCTCCATTCAGGCCTATAATCGTCATTTTACGATAAATATCGTTATTACTTATTCATATGAGCCTATTTTACCTTCACTATGAAGATAGTAACCTGTAACAACAATAAAACAAGTGAAAATATAATTTTTCTGGTCAAAATCGCGAATATAGATGGACCAGCCCATTCATGAAGTATGGAGAAAATTGAGGCAACCTCTCCCTCCACGAGGCCTCAAGCCACACTGAGCCTACTCATACACACACTCGGTCATGTAACACACCCGCTAGGCACGTAAGCACATCCTCCACACAGTTTGCTAATGTTAGCACAAAAATATACCAACGAATTAGGGAATAACAGGGAAAATAGGTGATAATAGAAGGGGGAGAGGAAAGGAAGGAAGGAGGGGATGTGGAGGAGTGATATGAGGTAGGCCTATAGGGAAAAAACAAAAAACAAAAACATTGTTTAGTGCTACTGGGTCTGTTTAACCCTCCAGCCCCGGCTACGCATTACATAAATATTCCCCGAAACCCGGGTGTTTTGGCCGAAAAATGTCTAGGCTAGGCTACCGTATATTTGTTATTCTGACTGCTTCCCGCATTCCCGCGCATCCCCAAGCGTAGCTGTGTTATTTACCTGTAGAATGGCGTTAAGTAGAGCTCTCTAAGTCAACTGGTTGAGTTGTGATGATGATTTCATTGGAGATAACTTTATGGCAAAAACAGCCACTTTACACTACTTTTCGATACTTAACAACAACATACAGGCACACACGAACAAGCGACGCTCTCCTTCTTGTGGCCGGAGATGCGGGGCGTCGGTCCAGCCGGCTTTTGTTTACATGCGTCGGACCGACGCCTCGCACACGAAGCTCACAGGCTTTCAACCACTGGGCGTTCAAGAGCCCTTCCGGGTACCTGTTATATGCTTTTTTATGGGCGTTCAAGAGCCCTTCCGTGGTGTAGGGGTTAAATGTTTTTTTTAGGCCTCCCTCTTAAGAGCTTTGCCGCCATCGCCCAGTAAAACCTCTTAAGAGCTTTGCAGCCGTTTACGGGTTAAATGCAGTTGGGGTGATATTTGTGGGTGAAAAATGAGCGATAAGATATGTTGGCCGCGCCTAGAAGCTTTTTGGGCTGGAATAATGAATTTCAGTGTCGGCATGGAATGTCTGTCCACAGATCAATAAGTAATGCTGATCAGACTGAGGGGGTTATTAGACAATAATTTACAAACATTTATACACATTCATACAACTTATAGGCCAATATGAACAAATGTGAGTTTAAATTTTAAGATGATTAAAGAAAATAAATATGTACACGCACGTTCCACTTTCCCTCTTCTTCCTCGATATATCAGTTATAGTCAGTGTACAATGCACATATTATTATCAAACAATCATACCTTAATATTTATAGAGTAAAATTAATGATATATGACCAAAACAAAAATCACAAAAGAAAATAACTGTAAACATTTATACAAGGTCACTATGAAAGGTAACCAGCCCAAGCTGGAGTAGTAGGTTGGGCGAGCGTTTTACTATACTGCGCGGCTTAGTACTGAGTAGGTGGGAGGTGGAAAGCGCGGCTCACTTCCTAGGTAGGCGGGAGAGGGTTGGCCAGGCACGCGAAAGTGTTAACTCTTGGGCGCACGATGACTCCATGTGAGTCATTAGGGTAGTATATCCCCAAGTGCAAGATGACTCGTTCAGCGTCCTTAAACTTAAAAATATTCGCCAAAAATAAAGTTTTCGTCTGACGCGCGTCATATTTGGTATAGATACTCGGTATCAAGTCAAGTTCAATGGAAATTCTTGGCAACCCCCTGGGTTTACGCGCGGCGGCTTGGAAGTGGGCAGAGAACGCCTCAGTCTTGCCTCACCCATTGTCAATACTTTCACTTTTATTCGTTTATCTCAGTAACTATTTGGTTTATCGTAATTCTGAAGTTATCGGTGGAATCCTCATAAAATTCCGCTTCCATATATATATGCAAATAAAAAATGCAAATAAATAAAAAAATCTGAGATATAATTTGGGAGTTGGGAAAAATACTTATCAATACCCAAAGAGTACCCAAAGGTGTACCCAAGAGTTAACAGGGTTGCCTGGAACGCCGCCATTAGGACAAGAGATTGAAAATGCACGTATGTGTGGAGCACTTAGTCTTAAAATGTTATGTATGTAGTGAGGGTTCGATCACGGGCTTCCAGCATTTGAGTTTAGAATACTACCTCCGTTCCATGCAGGCTCCAAAGAGTTCTGTGTATTCATGGAAATAATCTATTGAACGCAGCAAAATCCAGCTGCTTGCTTAAGAAATTAAGAAGAAATACAAATTAGAGCAAGTTATGTAGGGTGTATAGCTTATAGGTAGTTGGGCTTAAGCGACCCTCTCCCGTGAACAAGAACAAGCTAGATAATCAAAGGAGTTGCCATGGCATATGAAGGTGGTTCATTCGTGGCCATCCCCTCGGGGATTAGGGTGTCTGGCAATAGATAGATAGATTGATAGGCTAGTATAGCATATATAGCTTTATGTAAGAAAGCAAGAATGTGTGTATCTTATAGATGGAATTGCTTTGTACAAACTCCTCTTAATACTGTAGTGTTAATGTTACCGTACAATATTGTTTTAATTTTGTTATCATGGATAAAATATTTTCAATTGGATTTCTATTATAAATCTATCTATCTATTGCCTGACGCCGTGATCCCCGAAGGGGTGGCCACGAACGAACCGCCCCCATGCACCTCTGTCCCCAGTTAGTCGACGCCCTTCCTCCCAACCAGCACCGCCTTCATCCATATACTTCCTCACTCCATCCTTCCACCTCTCTTTCGGTATACCTCTCCCTCTGTCCTTCCACCTCGCTCTCGTACACCTTCTTAGTCATTCTCTCGCTTCCCATACGTTCCATATGGCCGAACCATCTCATGGTGTTCCTTTTCACACTTTCCAGCACATCTAGCTCTACACCACACCTTCTTAATTCCTCATTCGTCTGTCATCCCTCCATGTAACTCCGCACGCACTTCTCAAGTAACTAATTTCCACCCCTCTCACTCTTGGTCTGAGTCTCTTCTCAAACGTCCATGCTTCGCTTCCGTAAGTCAGTATCGGGATTACCACACTGTCATGCAAGGACTTCTTCACTTACATACTGACCACCCTATTTCTTGTTACTGCTTTCAACGTTCCTACAACCTTCTTCCCTTGTTGTACCCTCTCCCGCACTTCTTCATCCATAGTCCCAACTTTACTCAACACACTGCCCAGATACTTAAAAGAGCTGACGATCTCCATAGCCTGACCGTTCAACTTCACCTCACACTCTGTGACTTCACCCTTTTTGAAGGCCATAACCTTGCTCTTCCCCGCATTTACCTTCAAATTCCGTTTTTCGCACCCTGTTCCAAACTCATTTAACAGACCCTGCAACTCCCATTCATTATCGCTCATCAGAACTGTATCATCCGCAAACAGCAGTACAGTATAGGCAGCTTCCACTCATTTCCCTTCCTTTTCAGCGATACACCAACATCCACTGCTCTTCCTAGTATTTCTTTCATGACTCCATCCATATATACAGTAAACAACCACAGGGACATCACACACACTTGTTTCAACCCAACATTCAGGTCAAAGAACTCGCTCTGCTCATTCTCCACACGTACTGCCGCCTCATACATGCTCTTCACTGCTTTCAGCAACTTGCTATCTACTCCGTATATTCTAAGTACTTTGGACGTACCTTCTCTATCCACTCTGTCATAGGTCTTCTCCAAGTCCATAAAGGCAACATACACCTTTTGTTGCTTCTCCAGATATTTCTCCACAACACAATTCAGGGTAAATATCTGATCTACACATCCTCTTCCCTTCCTAAAACCTCCTTGCTCGTCGCCTATCCATTTCTCCATTCTCACTCTCTCAACCACTACCCTACTGTACACCTTCCCTACTACGCTTAGAAGACATATTACTCGGTGGTTACCACACTCCTCTTTCCCCTTTGCCCTTATATAGGGGAACTATTATGTCAGTCTTCCAGTCATCGGGTGCACTCCCCTTCTCCCATGCTAGTTTGCACATTTTCCATACCCATCACTATCTCACCACCATACCTCAACATTTCCCCACACACTCCATCTGTTCCTGGTGCTTTCCCCGACTTCACTCTTTTCATGGCTTCCCACACCTCCTCCTCCACTACTTCTCTTCTTCTCCCTCCCATACCATATCCAACTATGTTTGCTGGCTCTTCATTCCTTACATTTAGCAACTCATTGAAGTACTCCTTCCATCTTTCGACTCTCTCTTGCTTCTCGGCTAGCATTCTCCCATTCTTATCTTTCACACCCTTACTGTTTCCCTTGCTACCTTCCCTAACTTTCTTGACTTCTTTCCAGAACAGTTTCTTACACTCCCTCCATTTTACACTCAGATTCCTTCTTAATTCCTCATCTACTCTCTTCACAACTCTCTTTCTCTCCATGTACCTCGCTCATTTCTGACTCTCCAAATCTTCATTCCCTCTACTACCCAACCACTCTCTATACGCTTTCTTCTTGTCTTCGACAGCTATTTTTACCTCTTCTGTCTACCATGCTGTACCTTTCACTCCCCTCCCTCTACACACCTCCTCACATGCTGCACAGATCTCTTCCTTAAACATCTTGCTAATTTCCTCCACTTCCTCCATATCTCCCAGGTCGAACCCACCTAGTCGTCTTTCTACTGCTCTCCTGTACTCTTCCCTGATTTCCTCATGTAGCCTCTCCACCCTCCTCACCATTCCACCTTCCTCTCGCCTCCCTCCAGCTCTCCTCACCCACTTATTTTGTATCCTAATTTTAGCTACTATTACATAATGATCAGACAGACCCCCTCCAATACCCCTATAGATTTCTTCATTCGTTCATCCACACATATATAATCAATCAGTGACTTTCGTTCCACCACTGTCTTATCCTTCATCTCCCACACCACTTTCCATGTGTACCTATGTATCATTCTGTGTCGGAAGAAGGTGTTGGCTATCCACAGCCTCCTCTTCACACATACGTCCACAAGTGCACTACCATTCCCATTCACCTCTGACGGTGATGGGCTGGTCTATCAGAGTGAGAACTGAGCGATCTCTGCCATACCCATAGCTTACTCTGACTGTTCCTTTTACTTACATATTTTCTGGATCTCAAGTGACGGCGTCTCTTCCGTGGATTGACCTCCCAATCTGCCAAACTAGAAGTTGGCAGATTGGAAGCCAAGGCGTCACATTTTTCCTTTGCCCCTCAGCTTCCTCTTCATAATTGCTTAGGGGCACAGGGCCCTGGGTGGGGCTTTGGTTTCCTGGGCGTTTCCGCACCCTCCTCAGCTCCCCGCCATGGAGTGGCTTCGGTCACCCAGGCTTTATTGTGGTAGGCAGGGAGGGTTCTGTGGGGGCGCTCGGTTATGGCCTTGGCCTTGCTTGGGGCCTTGGGGCTGTTCGGCCAGGCAGCCTGGGGAACAACAACAACAATCTCTGACGGTACACCCCACCCTCCCATCACTCCATCAACTTTCCCATCACCCACCTTACCATTCATATCCCCAATCAGATATATTCTTTTGTTCTTGTCAAACTTATCCAGGCATGCCTCCACATTCACCCAGAACTCTCTCTCTCTTACAAGTTTATCCTCTGTCGGAGCATACACACACACACACACAGTGTGTGTGTGTAGTAGTAAAAGCTATGAGGAGAAACGAACAGGTCCTGCGTGAAACAATAGATAGAAAAAAGTGTATAATTGTATTTGGGGATATAGAGGAGCACATTATTGAGAGGAAAGCTAGGGATAAGGAAGAAATTAACAAGGTAAAAACATTCGTAACTCAATCAAGCATGTCGATGAAGAAGGAAACAACTGGAGAGATGATATTGAAGAAGTTAGGAGAATGGGTAAATATAGTAAGGGAAACACAAGGCCTTGCAATAATGAACGTAACATGGAGACTTAACTTGACCAGCAAGTTTAAGAAAATTACAATTAGAAAAGACATGAGTATTGAGGATCGAAACATAAGAAAAGAATTGCAAACCGAGGCAAATGAAAAGAATGGAGAAAGGACGAAAGAAGAAATTTTTCTGGAGAGTGTGGGAGGGAAAAGTCAAGAAATGGTATATAAAGCGAAGGGACGAAGTAGGGAGGGAAAGGGAGATGGTGAGGGTGACGGAGGAGAAGGCAGAGAAAGGGGAGGTGGAAATAGAAAGAGAAACAGTCCAAGTGGAGGCAAAGGGAGGGGAGGTGGAAACGGAGTGAGAAACAGTCCAGGTGGAGACAAGAGAAGAGGAAACAAGCTAGGAAATAAATTGGGAGGGGTACGTACAAAAAAGAAAGGAACGGGCAGGGACGAGAAAAATAGGGAAAATACTGGTAACGCTAAGTTCATGTATACAAATATTGATGGGTTAATTTCCAAAAAGATTGAGTTTGACGAATATGTAAAGAGAGAGAGGCCCGGGGTAGTATGTTTGACTGAAACTAAGCTTAGCCAGGAGGTAGACACAAATATAATTAGTTGTGCGGGGATACAGTACATGGAGAAGAGACAGGTTAGGAAAGCCAGGAGGAGGAGTGTTGATCATGGTAGATAATAAAATTACTGCTAAAGAATTAAAACTTGGTGATAGCATTGCTGAAGTGGTAGCAGTTGAAATTGAGGATAATGATAGCTCAAAATTAGACATTGTATCAATGTATTTACCTCCTAAGACTAAATCTTGGAGCAACGATGAATATAATGAATTAATTTTGGAAACCTTGCGAATGTTAGAAATGATTTGTAAAAGGAAAAATAGGCTTATTCTTGCAGGGGACTTTAATTGCAGGGAGGTGGATTGCGAATGTTTGGATGCGCGTTCAAATGAAAATACTTGGGGTAGCAAATTTCTTGAACTAACAATGGGGTATCTACTAACACAACACGTTACGGAAAATACAAGATTTAGAGGAGGTGATGAACCATCAAGACTTGACTTATTATTCACCAAAGACCCCCAAGAAATAAAGAACCTAGCATATTTTGAGTCCCATGGGAAAAAGCGATCATGCTGTGATTGAATTTGAATTGACAGTGGAATTTCTGGAAGGCAGAGAGGAGGAACATAGGGAATATAGACTAAATTATAGTAAGGCGGATTATGAATCATTACGAGGATACTTTGCAAATATAGATTGGTCATTTATTGAGCAAGAACAGAATATTCAGGTAAAATACACCATGTTACTAGATATTTACAGGGAGGGGGTAGATAAATATGTACCAACATTTAAGGATAGAAAGCTGGCTAAGGAGAAAGAGTGGTTTAACATGCGATGTCACATTGCCCAGAACAAAAAGGACTCTGCATGGAATAAAGTGAGAAGGAGACACACTGAGGAAAAATGGAATGAGTATAAGAATGCTAGAAACAACTATGTCAAAACTATAAGAGGAGAAAAAGAACTTTGAAAAAGATATAGTAAACAAATGTAATAAAGAACCCAAACTGTTCTATAGTTATATCAACGGCAAAACAAAAATAAAGGACAAAATAACAAAGCTTAGGGTAGAGGGTCAATTATATGAAGACACAGTGGGTATGTGTGAAATTATGAATGATACATTAACATCCGTGTTTGTGGAGGAGGATGACTATGTAGAACCTGTGGTGGAATTGAACGAGATACAGGGACTAGAGTCGATAGAAGTCAACAAGGATGAACTAAAATCATTGTTGGAAGAATTGGATGTGAGAAAATCTATGGGCCCAGATAACATTGCTGGATGGGTATTAAGAGAATGTTCTGAACAACTAGTGAGACCTATTTTTAATATTGTTCAACACTCATCAAACAAGGGGGAACTTCCCTTAGAATGGAAACAAGCAAATATAACTCAAATATATAAAAGTGGAAATAAAGAAGACCCGCTAAATTATCGCCCGGTATCCTTAACGAGTGTTATATGCAAGCTTTGTGAAAAGATTATTAGAAAAAGATGGGTGGGTATGTTGGAGGAGAGGGAAATAATTTCAAGCAAGCAGTTCGGGTTCAGAAAAGGTCATTCGTGTACCACAAATTTGTTGAGTTACTATGATAGGGTAATTGACATTGTACAAGGGAGGGAGGGGTGGGTAGATTGTATTTACTTAGATTTCAAGAAGGCATTTGATAAGGTGCCTCATAAGAGATTATTGTGGAAGCTCAGGACTGTGGGGCAGGTTGACGGAGTATTATTAAAGTGGATGGAAAACTATTTAATTGGGAGGGAAATGCAAACAGTAATAAAAGGAAAGTTTTCGTGGAAAAGGGTAAAAAGCGGAGTGCCTCAAGGATCGGTGTTGGCCCCAATCATGTTTTTGGTTTTCATCAACGACCTTCAAATGGGAATAGGCTCATATATATCTATGTTTGCTGATGATGCAAAATTAATGAAGCATATTACAAGTAGGAGTAGTTGTCAAGAATTACAGAGAGACCTAGATAAATTATATGAGTGGAGTCAAACTTGGAAAATGGAATTCAACACGAGTAAGTGTCAGGTTCTTGAGATGGGAAAAAGTAAATATAGACCTTGGGGATATAAAATAGGAGATGAAATAATTAGTAAAGCTGGAAAGCAAAAGACCTAGGGGTAGTTATGGCAGACAGCTTGTCACCTGAACAGCATATAAATAAAATAACTGGTGAAACCTATGCAGTGTTGACATGAGAATAGCTCTGAATTATTTAGATGAAGAGATGTTAGCAAAATTAATAGGGACAATAATACGACCAAAACTGGAGTATGCAGCAGTGGTGTGGTCTCCACACCTTATAAAACATAATAAAAAACTGGAAAGAGTTCAGAGAGTTGCCACTAAGATGATAGCTAGCCTTAGAGACCTGCCATATGAGGAGAGATTGGAGAGGCTAAAGCTGTCAATGCTGAGGGAGAGGAGAGAGAGAGTTGACATGATCATGATGTTTAAGTGTGTGAAAGGTTTTGAGAAGATCGACAAGGGAGATTTTGTGGTGAGGGACGAGGGAAGAACCAGGGGTCATGAATGTAAGTTGAGGAAAGTTGTATGTAAGTCTGATGTAAGAAAGTTCAGCTTCCCGTATAGAAGCATTGATTGTTGGAATAAGTTGGATGGGGAGGTGGTGGGAGCAAGAAATATCCAAACTTTTAAAGCATAATTGGATAAATGTAGAGAGAGAGACAGGACAACACGAGCTTAGGCTCAAATCCTGTATACTACAATTAGGTGAGTACACACTATCACCCACATTTGTATTCCTACTTTCATTCTCACCCACAGACCCAGTCTCTTACACGCTCCTTCCATTTGTTACTTACAAACAAACACGCACCTTCTCTCGCTGCTCCCTCACTCACTCCAGCACACACACACCCATTCCACACTCCCACATCTGTACCCCTCCATTTGACCTCTCTCTCTTTTGTATCATAATTCATGCCACTCACGTTCCTTGTAGCTATTCTAAGATTGTCCATAGTCGGTCGGGGTTCGTCAACACAGGGTCCATCCGCATCCGAGGCTGATCGTTCGTTTTTCGTTGCTTCATTATTTTTCACGGGTGGGGGTCGCAAGCCCATCGACCCAACCTCTTTAGTCGCCTTTTACGATACGCAGAAGGCACGTGGGGCACTTTATAATCCCTTACCCCCAGGGTAATTATAAATACTGTAGAATATTATTTCAGTTATTTAATTATCTTTAATAATAATAATAATAATAATCTGGTTACTTATATAGCGCCCGTATCTCCTCCTTCGAGGATTCACAAGCGCTTGGCTTTCTTTAGTCTACCAGAGACCATTACCCATCCCCCTTGCTCATGGGAAGATGGTAACCGCCGGCTATGCCCCAGAAAAACTTTTCAATCTGAGCGGGGATTGAACGCGAGACCTTCAAGATGGGAGTCAGGCACGCTATCAACTGAGCCAGCCGGACGGCTGGCATAATCTTGTTTCAATATACAGTAATATGTTCTTTAGTGGATATAATATTGATTCAGTTAGTTTTGTCTTTAATATCTTGTCAAATTGCAAATTTGCTTTAATAGAAAATTTTGACATAAATTGTAATTTCTTTATTCATACAGAATTTAATAGAGTTTGCCAAAATGTCCTGAACTTGACTAATGCCTTGAACATGACGAGAGTGCGTTATATGTGAAATTAATTTGCTTGGGAAACAGATTAACTTACTCATGTAGTGATGTACACCCTATGTGGTGGTTTTGTGTTCTTATATTTCAAAATTATATTTTGCTAAAGCGTTATTCCCACATAACGATTTTAAAGTTCTTTTGTCTTTATATTGTGTCGTCCCTGTTTTGGTATGTTTATTTTGCAAGTTTTACATTATAATTTGGTACAGTTTTTTGGGGGATAAAAAAAAAAAACCTGCCTGTAAGTATAGTTTTTTTCCCAGGTAAAATATGCAGCAGAGGATGCCTTGGCTGGTGCTCACCTGCTAGTGGCCCTCGGGCTAGAACTCTTGGAGGACAACACAAGTAATGGTGAATCTTCCTTATTGCTGCCTCCACCCCTGCTGCCTCTCCTCCTACCTTTCTCATCACTATGGCGGCCTCACCTCGCTTCACACCTACGCTCTTTATGCCTCCCCTACCTTAACACACACTTCAGATATCCCAAGAACAAAGGTCAGTACAGATTAAAGTTAGTTACACAAGAATGTACTTGGAGTCACAGACTGTATGTGAACCAGTATGTATATTGTATGGTTTTAAGTCCTTCATCCATGCGAATATAGCTTAAACTGTGTGTACTGTACTGTACCCCATAAGTTCTACAGGGGCAAAGTCAGTGGAATGAGAGCCTTGAGGCAGGATGCATTTCCTGTTGCCAGTTCATACGGAAAGATGAGCTTGAAGTGTTCCACCTACCCTGGTTAACCTCCCAGCAGGGTCAAACAGGTTGATGTTTCGGGCAGGCCAGTGGAGTACCTAAAATGCTGCAACTGAGAGGCATATTCTCAACTAAAATTAAAAGTCAAACGGTTGACCTTAGCTCAACAATTGGGTTATCAATTTTTTTTTTTTAATGAAAGATGTTCACTATAAATGCTTCCATGACCAGTTGCGTTCATACAGTGGACTTTCATTACAGAAAAATGGTTCTTAACCCAATTGTTGAGCTGACGTGGGTATAGTTTGAATTATAATTTTAGTTGAGAACTTATCCGACATCTGGAACATTTGAGGTACAGTACTGTACTCCACTGAACTGCCCAATACTAGACCCAAGGATAATACAAACTGGGCATGAAATGTGGAGGGCTGCATTAAAGTGAGTGAATGATAGGTATCCTCCACCTACCAATACAGATAGGATGATAAATACATTATGTAGTCCTTGTAACAAGGGCACGCCCTAGCCATGCTAATCAATGGAGTGCACGGCATTAAAAATTGCCTGTCAGTCAGTGTAGTATATTACCTGATTATTTTCATATCCACCCTGAATGAGTATTGAATATTTCATTAATATTTATCATACACTTACATGTCAAATAAATCCTTAAACAATGCTAACAAATTTTCAAAATCTGAATATTTTTAGGTACGTACCGGTATGTACCAGATATCAATAAAGTCAGCGTTAAAATTGTCTACAACACACTACCACCTAATTATAATGTAAAACTTGAAAAACTAGAGATGCGAGGAAAGAAGAATATAACGATACAAGACGCTAAAAGGAAGGCAGATGAGGAATATGGGAAAAAGATTAGTGAACAGTTTCTGAATGACAAGAAAGCATACTAAAAAGCTGTTAAAGAAGCCAGAGGGAAGAAGACTGAGAGTGTATCAGGTGGTAGGATGAGGGACATGAATGGGAAGGTGGTGGAGGGTGATGGTGTGGTGAAAGTATGGAAAGATAATTTTAGTAGCTTAGCTGTAAATAGTAGGGGGAAGGCAAAGATCTCATCCATGGGAATGGAGAGAGGTAGAATAAACAGGGTAGTTGAAAGCCAGATAAGCAGAGAAGAAGTAAAAGAAGCAATCAATAGACTTAAAATGGGCAAAGCTGCTGGAGTAGATAACATCCCAGGTGAAATGCTGAGATATGGGGGAGAAGAAGCTGTTGACATAATGCACAGGATATGTAAATTAGCATGGGAAATGGAAAGTGTACCAGAGGACTGGAGGAAAGCAGTGATAGTACCCTTGTACAAAGGGAAGGGTAGTAAAGAGGAGTGTAAGAGTAATAGGGGAATTAGCTTGCTTAGCATACCTGGAAAGGTATATGCAAGAGTAGTAACAGAGAGACTGCAGAAGATAACGGATGACAAAATAGGCGAGGAACAGGGAGGTTTCAGAAAGGGCAGGGGCTGCGTTGACCAGATAGCTTCAATGCGTTTGTTAGTAGAGAAGTATCTGGCCAAGAACAGAAAACTATGCAGCATTCATGGATTTAGAAAAAGCCTATGACAAAGTAGACTGGGGAAGGTCTATGGGATGTGTTAACAGTATATGATGTGGGAGGAAAGTTGCTATGATGCAGTTTTTACCACCATACACTCCCTGCTGAATAGCAAGGGTAGGGTGGGTGCCCTGATGAATCAGGGACTTAGTGAATAGTGCCACAGATTGCTAGACCGCACCGTTCACCAACAGCACTGACGTCTGCCAATAACACACTGGCTGGCCCGAGGCTCGAACCGTCAACCTCACGGTTAGCAGGCGAACGCTCTACCAATCGAGCTACGGCCTGTGGCTAATGGCAGTAAAATCTTTTTATAGGAATGCAATGGCAAATGTGAAGGTAGGCGATAAGTTAAGTGAAAGTTTTGAGGTCAATGTAGGAGGAAGACAGGGATGTGTCATGTCAGCTTGGTTGTTCAATATACACATGGATGGAGTGATTAGAGAATGTAGGGCGGGATCAATGGGTGTAGGAGCTAGACTGGAATCAGAGGGAAGAGCGTGGAAGATTTTAACATGCCTATATGCGGACGATGCAGTCCTGTTGGCGGAAAATGTAGAAGAACTTCAGAAATTGGTCACAGACTTTGACAGGGTATGCGAAAAGAGAAAGTTAAAGGTCAATGTAGGGAAATGTAAGGTAATGGTGTTTGAGAGAAGAATGCATGAAACCATAGATTTTAAGGCAAAATATAGAATTAAGAAAGAACATGAGAAAAGTTGTAAAATGAAGTAATGGAAGAGGTTGAAAGTTTCAAGTATTTGGGAGCTGTACTATGCAAATATGGTAAAATTGAGAGTGAGATAAAAGAGAGAAAAATGCAAGGGAGAAAGGTGATTGGAGAACTTGATAGTATTCTCAAAGGAATAATGGTTAGTCAGGAAGTTAAAAAGTCACTGAGAAACAGTGTGCTGCTCCCAACACTCTCGTATGGAAGTGAGACATGGACAGCAAGTGACGAGGACCTCTCCGAGCTGTGGAGATGAGCTTTTTCAGAATGGCAGCTGGTGTGAATAGGCTAGATGGGCCAAGTAATAGGGAAGTGTATGAGTCCTTTGGAATGGAAGAGCAAGCTTTAGGCATTGATTGTGGAGTGGTTGAGTGGATAAAGAGAAGTACTGTACTTTGAGGTGGTATGGTCATGTTCAGAGAATGGATGAAGACAGAATGCCAAGAAAGATATATGGGAGTCAGGTGAGTGGAACAGCTAGTAGTGGAAGACCACCTATGGTATGGGAAAAGAAAGTGGAAAAATATATTTAAGAAAAACTTCCACGTAGTGGAAGGGGCATTGTGGCACGGGCAAAGGAGGCATGTCTTGACAAAGTAGCCTGGAGACGTTTCTGTCATGGCCATCCTTTAGCGGGGGTTTCCCAGGGGGAAACAAGGCGTCGGAGATGATGATGATGAACTTTAAAAATATACAAGCCAAAACAGGGACAACACGATATAAAGACAAACTATCAAAATCACTATGTGGAAATAACGATTTAGCAAAATAATGTTTTAAAATAAAAGAACACAAAACACCACATAGAATGTACATCACTACACTATATGAGTAAGTGAATTTGGGTCCCAATCAAATTAAGTCGCACATACCTGTATTAACGTACTCTCATCATAGTCCAGGGTGTCAAACCAACGCGGAGTACTTTCTTTTTAGTCTATATTATTGTCTATGCCAAGAAATGAATATGGTTTATAGTTCCAATTATGTATTTGGAAGGGATAAAATGGCCAAAACAATGCTATTTCATTTTAATTTGCTTGTATTCCTTCTGATAATCATTCAAGTCTTTAAACAAAATTGCTCCGGTTTGACACCCTGCATCATACTCAAGGAATTAGTCAATTTGGGAAGTTTAGGACGTTCTAGTAAATACTGTTAAGAAACTACAAATAATGTCTAAATATTCTATTCAAACAAATTTGCAATTTGACATGATATCAACAATAGTACAAAATACATACTGTATAGCACTCACAATGGATAGTGCCATCGGGTAATTACCTGTGAGCATAGCATGGACACATGACCCCTAAGGGAGTTAGGCAGAGTGAAGTGAAGTCACAATTAGAGTAGGTACACTGAAATAAATAACTAAATTAGTAATATACTGTAAGTATAAGACTAGATTATCACATTCATAAACCTATTTCAGTATTAAGGTTCTATGAATAACAATAATAATGTGTAAGAATATCCCTAACTATTTACCATATTATGTGATAATGGAAGATAATTATAACCTTATAACTAATAAGTGACATACCAGCCTCTAGCTATTTTTGATATATTTGTGAATGGGGATGCTGATAATGTGATGATGAAATTCCTCACCTAGTACCTTATTGTGAGTTACAGGTGAACCTCCAAGTGGACAGTCTTCTACAGCAGCTTTGAGACTGGAGAGAGGGTCAAGCATGGGAGGAGGGGGTGAGGGTGGCTCTAAGGCTTCCAGTCGAAAACACCCCACCCTGCAGCGACCCCTATATAACAATTGCTGGCTGGAGGCGCCCGACGGAGCTCGACTTTGCACATGTGACACCAAGAAAGCCAAGTGGTATGTGTCTCGAGGTCTGGGGCAAGAAGTGTGTACGGATCCACTAGTGGTACGCCTTAACTTTGAACCTTCAGGACGACCAGGATCAGGGCCGGGAGATCATCAGTACTACCAACAGGTTAGGGACAATGCTTGCGTGGTGTGTGGGACTGACGGAGAGCTGGCTAGGAAGAGTGTCATGCCACATGAGTATCGTTGTCATTTTCCTGCATTACTGAAGAACCACTCGAGTCATGACTTGGTGCTCTTGTGTCCCGGTTGCCACCACTTTTCTGCTCTGGCTGACAATGCCTTACATCGCACCTTGGAACGCGAGTGTTCTCTCTCTGGTCCAGCATCCAAGCCTCGTGTGAAAGTGGACCGAGAACTTAAGAAAGTGAAGAATGCTGCGGGTGCTCTGCTGCGATCTCGGGCACAACTGCCTGAAGATAGAGTAAACCAACTGGAGGAGGTGGTACGTAGCCACTTTGGGACAGTCACACCTGAAACCATACAAGCCGGGTCTGAGCTTTATGTCCAGGTGGTAAATGATGACCACGTCCCACACGGCTTGACAGTGGTGCAGTATTATGAACGGAACAGCGGATTACTGGCCCTTCTAAAGCGATGGCGATTACATTTCCTGGCCACGTCCCGTCCCCGCCACCTGCCCCCTCACTGGTCCCCTTCACACGGTCTGGCTTCCCTTACTGCCGCCGCCTCTGCCTTGCCACCACAACACCCAGATACTCAAATTTATGCTGCTATACTCACTGGCACACAGGCTACTCTCACTCACCATCTATTCACTCCTGCCAATCCTCAAATAGATGATGATATTACTACTAATCCTGAAGCACATAATACTACTAATCATGAGACAGAACTGAACAAACAGTGTAATAATCACAACATTAATGAGCCCATTGATGATCCACAGTTTAGCACGTTAGTACCGATACAAGTTTAATAGATACACTAGATGCTTGTTCCTCTACTGAATCCTCAAGAAAAAATCCTGAACTTGAGAATATAACTTTCAACAGTGATTCTGGCTCCTCAGGTGTTCATGTCAATAACAATGATGGCCTAATAACTGTTCAACTCCATAGATAAATATTATGACCTTTTAAGTTATCATTGGTAGCAGGTGTAGGTTTCAATTATGTAATAAAGTTTGTGCCTCTGGGTTGGGTTTTTGCATTTCCATCTATGGCAGAGCTTTTAGGAGCTTTAAGTTAGCATGATGTTAACTTTATTTTGGTTAAGAATGCACCTGAAGTATGTTCAGTAATAAGATTATAATTTAGTACCAGAATTGTGTTAGATTTGATAGCAAGGGCAGTAAATGGATGCAGCTGTATTTCCAGAGTACTGTACCGTTCAATTATTATGTTCTATCCAACAACCAACTCTACTCCTAAAATCGATTAATGAAATATTACAAACACATGTTTTAGAAGTCATGTACATACAGTAAGAGCTCTCTTATCCGGATCACAACTATCCAGATCATTATGTATCCAGTTTGGGGAACTTTCATTCTTTATATCCTTATATAGTACCTTACATTCTTAATAAGTTAATATCAAAAGTTTGCAAGCTATTTGTAACAGTTAATAATTGTGCACAGTATGCACTGCAATGATAGCGATAATATCCTTAGCCTCATCATACAGTATCTGACAACCTTTTCAACCAGACAACGATGTTTTGTGGATTCAACTGTGTTGAGTGCCTGCCCATGTGGGCATTAAAGGTAATGAAGAAGCTGATCAAGCTGTGATTGTCAAGCATGCTGTTTCTACGACTCTCCGTCAACTACATCTGCTATCTGGATTGTGTTCTTTTATTTCATAACATTTTTATTTTAGTAAGCGTTATTTCCACATAGCGATTTTGATAAGTTATTTTGCCTTTATTTTGTCGACGTTTTGATTTGTTTAGTTTACAAGTTTTACATTTTAATTAACCTAAGAAGTGCGCATTGGGGGTAATTAGAAACGTCCCCCTGTGCTGACGTATTTGAGCTGTTTCCATCACTAAAATATTAATTTTACCATAAATAGCATTAATACTTATCCATACGCGCCTATTATGGGTTGATTATAAAGGTATTAACCTGAAACAACAATAAAACGAGTGAAAACAGCGTTTGGATGGTCAAAATCGGAGATATAGGCTGCGAGTTATATAATGTATGGGTGAGGCAACCTCCTTTCCCGCCAATTTCCCCCAAGACCACTGAGACACAGTCGATCGATATTCTCTCTCTCTCTCTCTTGCACTCGCTTGCTAACACTGATGACAATGCCCTGCTTGCAACTCGCTAATGTTAGCACGAAAATATACCTCAGAATAAGGGAATAACAGGGAAAATAGGTGATAACTGAAGGAGGGGAGGAAAGTGGGGAAGGAGGGGAGGTAGAGGAGTGATATTTTGCATGGCCCAGGGGCAAAACAAAAATAAAAAAATAAAAAAATATATATATATATATTTTTTTTTTCGATGTTTAAAGTAGTTTTTTTTTTTCTCTGACTCTTAAGAGTCTTCCCGCAGTCCGCCGGGGGAACTCTTAAGAGTCATTAACACAATCATTGTGGCAATTGTTATATGACAAATGCTTGGTCTGCACTGTACCATAAGGGGCTTTTGGACTAAAAGTGACCTTCATTCCCTGCACATTCTCATGTACAAACAAGAGCTAGACCGTATTTCAATGGTATATCCCTGAAAGTAGAGGAATAGACCTTTCCAATGACACCTGAATTATGTCTGTACGACCACTGGTTGCCGTGCACACGTGAGGCTAAATCAGTAAAAATTAAAGATTTTCAGCAGTTTTTGCTAGGACCATATGCTTTCATTAGTTTATTCAAGTACATTTGGGTTTGTAATTGATGATTAATGTTAAGAACGGGGGGTGTTACTTATTGATTCCCAAGTCTATAGGAGAGCTGGAGATGTCTCCTGTTTACGCTAGTGTTCGCCCAGACACGGCTGGCGATGGATAGGACGGACCCGCACTTATTAGACTCGCTTGCCTGCCTCACAGGCCTTGTACTACGTAGATTATCGGCAATAGTCGTATGACAATTGCCACAGTGATGTCCATATTTTTTATAAAGTAGCCCGCAGTCATTGAGTTAAAACTGTGAGTACAGGTAACTTCAGAAAGAAAAACCTTCTACAGTAGTTTTAACCCTTCAAGTATGAGTGACATTAATTTATATTTCGGTGTGAGTATCCTAGGTTCGAATCCTTGGAGTACCACATGTACAGTAAACCCTCGCTATCTCGGACTAATTGGGGGGAGACCACTTCCGAGAAGCCTGATTTTCCGAGATGTCCGAAGTCCGACTTAAGAGGGAAAAGTCTGAATTAGAAGAGGAAAGTCCGCGCCACCAGAGATGTCTATCTATCTATCTATTGCCGGACGCCTTACTCCCCTTACGAGGGTGGCCATACACAGAATGCCCCCAAGCGGATCTATTCCCTGTGAGAGGGACAACCCGAGCCAGTTTAGTGAAGGACTTACAGGATTGACCACTCAATTTAGGATCCGTCCAACTCCGAGGCCCTCTTGTGTATCTTGTTAGCACTATTTTTCTACAGTGGTGTTCGGCTAATCCATCCACTAACCTGCCTTACCCTTAGGTAAGCAGTACGGATTTGTATCAGGTTTACTCCCCTAGACAGGTTGCCAACCAAGGCTGACGAGTCCCATCCACCCGGATTTGTATAAGGTTGTCTCCCCTAGATAAGTTGCCGACCAAGGCTAACGAGTCCCATCCACCCGGGTGGATATCTATCTGTCTATCTATTTAATGCATCTATCTCCCTTATACATAAATATATCTATGTCTTATTTGGTCTTTTTTTAATCTATGAATCATTTCTAATACGATGGAATTGAAAACAATATTACCCTTCCAACACACAAATAATAAACTGAAAACGAGAGTAAATAAAAATGTCTCGTTTGTCTTTCAGAAACTTAAGTCCGTCTCATATATGTTGGCATTTTATCGCTCGCTCGCCCCTAGCCACTCTCTCTCTCTATCTACTTATCTCTCTAATGCATCTATCTAACTCCCTTATACATTAACATAACTATGTCTTATTTGGACTTTTTGTAATCTATGAATCATTTCTAATGCGATGGAATTGAAAACAATATTATCCTCGGCGGGTGCCCAACCCCGAAAGGGGTTGAAATAGGGGAGCTATCCCCCCGCCAAAGGCGGCTTTCTAGGGCCTTTCCTACCTGATGCTGAGAGGATTGGGTTCTAGTCATGTGGTGATGGGCTGGTCTATCAGAGTGAGAACTGAGTGATCTCTGCCATACCCATAGCTTACTCTGACCAAACCGATAACCTCATCATCCTTAACCCGGCAAGCGCGATAGGCCTAACGGAAGGCTTCCTATAGGGAACGCGATAGGCCTCACGGAAGCAAGACCATAAAAAAACCTTCCAAAAAAAAAAAAGGCCTATCAAAACAAAGGAATTTGTCTCTAGGTGAGATAATTTCCCTCCAGTACTCATCCATGTAAATCTCACCCACCCCCCTCCCTCCCCTCCTCAATTATCACCTATTTTTCCTCTTATTATCATAATTTATCGGTTATTTTTCTCTCCCGCGATAATGTAGCACAAGTGGGTTGCAGAAAAGATCGTTATGTAACACCCAGACACCGGCCCACACCGCCCCGCTCGTCTCAGTTACCTCACAGACAGCGAGAGAGGAGGGTTGCCTGTGGCTCTCTCTCGCCTGAGATTATGACCGGGTGGCCAATATCTTCGTTTTTCACCACCCAAATGCTTTTCCCACTTATTTTAGCACTCTTGAAGGTTCATATATACATCATATATGTAAAATAAAAGCATACCGAAAACAAATAATGCTCTATATTGTAAATATAACGAATTCTGTTAGAATCCAAGGCTAGAAATGCACAAATAACTACCCTAGCCCCTAGGTCTATTTCGCGCTTGTCAGGTTAACGACATCCATCAACATACCCATATTCCTCACCAAGCCCTCTATAACCCATCATCTCCTGACATCACCTTTTGCTCCCCAGAACTCGCCCCCACAACATCCTGGAGGGTGGTCAGAACCTTAGGCTCTGACCACCTCCCGATCATTATCACCACCAAAACCAGACTCACCCCAGCTAGCCACAAACACACATACACCAATTATAAAAGAGCTAACTGGGAAGCATTCACAAATGAGACAGAACAACACTTCACAACTCTAAACAGTACACCCATCACTAACATCAACAATGCTGTACACATACTCAATAAAACTATCCAAAACACTGACAAGAAACACATTCCAAGAGGTAACAGGAAAAGACACAACCCCAACTTCACACCAGAAATTCAAAACCTCATCAGACAACGCGACATACTGAAACACTCCCCAGCACCCCACACACAAGACATCACACAACAAATTCAAGCACTCAACACCCAAACTAATAACAAAATACAAGAACAACAAAAACTAAATTGGAATAACTTCCTACAAACACTTGATCACAAAACAAACCCCAAAAAACTATACAAAACACTAAACAGCATCACACTTTCCAACAGCAACACAACACAATCACATGCTGCAATCACAACAACAGACTCTACTCCTTCATGTAAACAACAAGCAAACACTCTCATCAATCACTTTTCACATGTCAGCCACCTAAAACCTCACAAAGACGACCGACGTGTCATCCGACGTAAGAGACAATTCCCCACAGACCCTGACTATACACCCTTCACCAATCACCAGACAAAGCATATCATCAACAATCTCAAGCACTCACCCGCCTGTGGCCTAGACAACATAAGCAACATACACCTCAGACACCTGGGACCACAAGGCATACAAGCACTCACTAACATATCAAACTACAGCTATTCACACAACACAATACCAGACATTTGGAAGCATGGTATCATCATCACATTCCCCAAACCCAACAAAGACCCCACGCTACCCTCTTCGCACCGCCCCATCACACTTCTTTGCTCCCCCTCCAAAGTCATGGAACGCCTAGTATTACAACTAATTACACCTGACCTACCCCTAGCTCAAACACAACATGGCTTTAGGCCACTGCACTCCACAAACACTCTTCTCACAGACCTTACCCAAAGAGCTTTCGACGGCATCAACTCAGCTAGACCACCACACAGATCACTATTAGCCACACTCGACATTAGTAAAGCCTTCGATGCCATCCCCCGCCACAACCTAACAAACAAAATCTACAACACAAACATGCACAACAACACAAAAAGGTGGCTGGCCAACTTCCTAGCAGGCAGATGTGCACACGTATCTTTTGCCGGTCAGTCATCTAAAATCAGAAACTTTCCAAATGGAGTCCCACAAGGATCCGTCCTATCGCCCGCACTCTTCAATCTGTACATGCACGATATAACTACACCCAATACGCCCCAAATAAACTTAGCCTCCTATGCAGATGACATAACACTCACATGCACACACCATGACCCAAAAGATCAACAGATCTCCTTCAACCCTATCTCAACACACTACATGGTTGGTGCACTACAAACAGACTTAATCTAGCCCCAGCCAAATCCACCGCAACCCTGCTCACAAGTTGGACAGGAGAACACGAATACATCCCTCAACTCACCATAAACAACACACCCCTAACACATACACACACACCCAAAATCCTAGGAGTAACATATGATACTCATAATGACATTCAAACAGCACACCACAAACATTATAAAGAAACTGACACCCAGACTTAACGCCCTCAGGTCACTTGCTCACACAAAATTTGGACACAACAAAGAAACTACCACCACAGTATATAAACAATACATAAGATCAGTGATGGAATACGCAAGCCCAGCCTGGGCTTCTAACCTAGCTGAAACACATCATAAGACCTTACAGACTATTCAAAACAAAGCCCTGTAGATCATTACAGGCTGCACAGCTACTTCACCCACAGATCACCTACATCAAGAAACCAAAATTCTCAAAGTCAAAGACCATCTGGACATGAGAGGCACTCAATTCCTGGCAGCAGCCTCCACGAACCAAGACCACCCACTAAACTACATGGCAACACACCCACAGACACCAAGAAATATCAAAACAACACCCAGCACACGCTATCACACACAATTATTGTCCTCTCTCCCTCCCTGCCCACCCCGAACCAACTTCCAGAAGCACATCCATACTCATATCTCTCACCGATCCATCCACTCACTCACAGACAACACGCAGCTGCATGCACGACCTCCCGAAATCCATCCTTCCGAATCCTCCCTTCCTCGCGAGGACAGAGTCCACCTGGCCAGGCTGAGATGCGGACACCATCCAGCTCTCCTGAGCTATCAGAAGAGACTGGATGACTCCGTTGTCGACGCCTGCCCGGGATGTAACACAGCACCCCATACCATTAAACACATCATAGAAGACTGCATTTCACACAACCACTTACGCCAACAACACAATCTACACTCAATGAGAGCTCTGTGGGAAAGCCCGATCGTGGCCATGGCCTTTCTCAGGGACTCGGGGCTGTTCGGCCAGGCAGCTTAGGGAACAACAACAACAACTCTGACTGTTCCTTTTACTTATATAATTTCTAGATCTCAAGTGACGGCGTCTCTTCCGTGGATTGACCTCCCAATCTACAAAGATTGGAAGCCAAAGCGTCACATTTTTCCTTTGCCCCTCAACTTTCTCTTCATAATTGCTGAGGGGCACAGGGCCCTGGGTGGGCTTTGGTTTCCCGGGCATTTCTGCACCCTCCTCAGCTCCCTGCCATGGGGTGGTTTCGGTCACCCAGGCTTTATTGTGGTCGGCAGGGAGGGTTCTGTGGGGGCGCTCGGTTATGGCCTTGGCCTTGCTCGGGGCCTTGGGGCTGTTCGGCCAGGCAGCTTGGGGAGCAACAACAACAACAATTTTATCCTTCCAGCACACAAATAACATGAAAAAGTCAATAAAAATGTCTTCTTTGTCTTTTCAGAACCAATTAAGTCCGTCTCACAATAGTTCGTTTATTGCTCACTTCCCCCTCTGCAACTCTCTCTCTCTCTATCTATCTCTCTAATGCATCTATCTAACTCCTTTATACATTAACATATCTATGTCTTATTAGGACTTTTTGTAATCTATGAATAATTTCTAATGCGATGGAATTGAAAAATATAATATCCTTCCAGCACATAGAAAAACAATAAATAAGATAGTCAACAAAAGATTTTCACCCTCCGTCTTGTCTAGACAACGAGGCGCCGAGCTTCCGAGACGGAACATTTACGTTTGATAGATGTTATGTTTCACCACGGTATACACAAAATGATGGAGAAATATTGTAACATGTTTTTAATTGACATGTGGGTCGTTTTTGCTGATTATGAGTTGGTGGAATTTTTGTTTTCTTTAATTCCATCATATTTGAAATGATTCACAGATTATAATAGAGACCAAATAACATACACTTTTAAGTGTGTTCAATAGTTTTGGATTATCAATAGGGTGTAGCACAAAGCTTATCAACATCATCACAGTAACAGGGTCGGGGTTGAGGCTGGGACGGGGAAGGGAGGGAGTAGGCCTACAGCGGCGGGGATATCATACATATATATATATATATATATATATATATATATATATATATATATATATATACAGTAGGGTCTCACATAAAACGAGTTTATGGTCGATAAACGAGGGCGTTTTATGTGAATTCGTTTTATGTGAACACAGCATTTTGGTGGCGCAATATCGTCAATGTTCACTGTAAGCGAAAATTTTCGTACAAAGCGAACGATATTTCGTACGTTTTGTACGATATTTCGGCGTTTTATATGAAAGCGTACGATATTTTGTACGATATTTCGGCGCTCTATATGAAAACTCCTTGTATTTGCCCCACTTTGGCGGCGGACTCGTTTTATGTGATCACATTCGTTCTGATCGAAAATTAAATATTAATATTTTAGGTCGGTCGTTTTAATCGAGACTCGTTTTATGCGAACACGTTTTATGCGGGACCCTACTGTATATATATATATATATATATATATATATATATATATATATATATATATATATTATATATATTATATATATATATATATATATATATAATATATATATATATATATATATATATATATATATATATATATATATATATATATATATATATTTTTTTTTTTTTTTCCCCCCCCCCCATGTGAAATTTATCATATTAATGACGAATATGACCCTTATTATGTTTTCAGGGACAGTACAGTACATAGTAATTAATATTAACACAATAATTAAAAGGAACAAGCTTCAATTCATCCTAAAATCACTTAAAACCGAGTGAGACAACATAGTAAACCGGACACAAATCCCGTCCAACTCGGAAACTTCCGAGATATACAGGGACATCTCCGAGAAGCCGATGCCATTCCGAGAAGTGCGGGTTTCCGAATAAAAAAAAAAAAAAGAGTCCGAAATATCGGGGATTTACTGTATTCATTAGTTTCATTGATTTCATTGAATAGGTTTCTTTGGAAGTTAATTGGTGGGTTGGTGATAATATGAATTTAGAAAGATAATCAGAGTTTATTAGCATAGATTGTACCTATTTGATTACTAGACACCATTCCTAACATACATGCAAGTTTAAATACTGTTTTGTCCACAGAGAATGTGGTTACAGTCTCACGTCCTAAATGGCGGCTTTCCATCGGCCCTGCCAAGGGCTGCCTCTGTTGTCAAGTTCTTTATTTTGAGATCGGACCGGAGTACCTGATCCCACATCATTCTAGGTCTACCCCTACTTGCAGCTCCCCCCACGTTCACAGTCCGGCATTTCTTTACCCTAAGATTAACACTGTATAATCATTTAATGTTAAGTCAGAATATAATAGAAGTGTTACCATTGTATTGAAAAGGGTTAAGGGATCTGTCAAACTAAAATGTTACATTAAAAATTGTACAGGCCTCCAATGTTTAATAGAACCATTTGTAAATGTCTGTATCAATTTTGCAACATTATCTGATATTATTATATTTACATAAAATTGGTATTTAAGATAAATAGCGAAACAAAAGTTACTTGTGAATAAAGAGGGGCGAGGTAAAATACGGTACTAAGATGCACCTGCAATCGTTACAGGTAGGCTAAGGCTATAAGGTAACTAAATATATAACGAGATGGTGGACCCTGGAATGCAGACATGAGCTAAACTTCTACTTACACTCAATGATATAGGCAAAGCCACACAAAATGTATGACAAGGAAATACTACATATACCATTCAGTATTGTATTTCATATGAGCTATTCTTATCACAACCCAGCTCTTATCCATAAAGGCTTTGGTAAAGGTCTTAAAAGGTAATCTTGAGGTACAATTGTGGTAATTAGTTCATGAGCACTAATATGGTGTGGATCTAGGGGAAAATAACTCACTTAAAATTAGCAAGGTTCTAGATTAACAATAATATCAGGTACAGTAGATCCAATGGGGGACGAAAACATCGTCTGCTACTAGCGCATTTTTCAAAGACACTGTGGACCATAGAGCTTTTATGTTTTGAAAAACTGGCAAGTTGCTCATGGCAGACCTATAATTGTTAAATATTTATAATAAAAAAGCATAATTCAGAGAAAAAGTTGTTAATTAAACAATAATATTACTTCCCAACTCTATAGGAATGCAAAGGACTCTAATTCATTCAAAATAATAATTTTAAGTATATGAAGGATAACATATTTACAACACTCACCCCTGTCAGTTGTCTAACATTTGAATCATGCCTTGTAACGAAGGCTGTGAGTGGCTGAAACTGTCACCAGAGTCCTGCCTCCCGGCTGATGGCCACACCCCTAGAGTCCGTTAATCTTTGGTCTTGGCCGAATTGACCAGACACTACCAAAGAATCTCGGGAGGCTGTCTACTTCTGTCTGGTAAAATCACCAAACATTACCATAGATTACCAGACATTCGCCTCTTTGTGCCTTTGAAAAACGTGCTTTACATTTCAAATACACCCAAAACAAATCAGTTGCCATCCAGTAAATCGTAATTTATATATCACAGTCATCAAAATACCACTCATTTCTATAGTCATTAATGTTACAGACATATTACTCTCAAATTCTATTAAGTACATTGTCAAATATACAAAGTATTTATGATGAATAAAACAGAATATATTAGGCCTACAGAGACATATGGCAAGCTACCTAAAAGTAGTCCTACCTTTCGGTTGATTGCCATATGTCTCTTTAGGCTTAATATATCTGTTTTATTCATCATAAATACTTTGTATATTTGACAATGTACTGAATAGAATTTGAGAGTAATATGTCTGTAACATTAATGACTATAGAAATGAGTGATATTTTGAGGACTGTGATATATAAGTTATGACTTATGGATGGCAACTGATTTGTTTTGGGTGTACAGTATTTGAAACATAGCAGACGATGTGTTCCTGTCTCCCATTGAATCTACAGCATTATAAAACTGATCTAATCTAATATAATGAAAAGGGCTGCTTCTGCCATGGTACACACAGGCAAAGTCATACAACAGTATCATGGCTATACAGTGGTCCCATAGAGAGATTACTACAGGCCTTTAGACCTAAACCTTTTATAATAGACATAATAGTATGGAGTGTTATTGTATTGGACAAATAAGCAATTGACAGTGTAAAGGTCTTCTAAAAACTGAACCGATATTCTAAATAGGCCCTACTGCCTTTTTTTCATCTTTAAATAAGTTATGGTATCATGAACCGAGCAAGTTAAATATTAATGTCCAAGTTTTATGTTGGTAATTAATTTGAAGCATAATACAGCATTGTTGTACTATGGTATAGGACATATATTGTCCTTCTACAATGATTGTACTGGTCTCTCAATAACATTAAACCTTGGTTTCTAGTTTGGACTAATTAATTAATTAAGATTATAAACAAACTCCAATAAATGCTCACAAAGTTTAGAGGTAAAAAGCAGAAGAAAGCACTTTAACTGTAAAATGTTCACCTTATTTCTGGCAACATTCTGGGGCTCTTATTGGATTGCTATCAGCAAAAAAACAAAAAAACAAGGATAAATTAGTGAAGGGGACAAAAATCTAAAACAAAACTGAATTCAGAAACTGTCAGACCAAAACTGATGAAAAACTTTGTCTACCTTACCTGTACAGTCATGACCCTTAACATTATGTACCTATTTTAATCTGGAGCAAACCCTGAGGCAACACAATGCTTTAATCAATCCCAGATACTTCATAACATGGCAATAAAGGTTAAGATTAATTTGTGAGTACAGTATATTTATTATGGCTCACTGTACAGACTAAATCAATAGTTTGCCAAAAACCATAATGGTAATTTGTGTGAAATTTAGAGACAGGAATACTAACTCAACACTTCTATGACGTGAAACAAATTATAATAGTCACAGGTTATTAGAAACACATAAAGAGTGTCAAGGAATACTCGGTACTGACAGCAACTTATAATTATACAGTATAAAAGCAAGGTTGTCGGCAAACTATATATTTTTACTGTACATTTTCCCCGCGAGGTCACCCCCAGGCCTGCGTGCGACAGTAGTGAAGGACCAACTTGCCGTCTGAGCCGAAGCACTGGTACAGATTTCTTACCAGCTGGTCAGGGGCCGGTGCAAAGCTCTGGTTCACATACACAAACTTGTCAGAGGGAAAAGGAACAAAAGAAAGGTTGTTAGTGCAGAATGAGCAACTTAACACTATCTAATCCATGGGTGCACCTCCTTTACCTCAACACTGCATTACCCCAGAGCAGAACAGAGCAGAGGCGTCTTATCCCCCAGGGAATATGTCAACAACATGCAATCTTTGTACAGGTGCTCAACCACAAATCTGGAATCCTTGGGACCAAAGAGTTTCCGGTTTGGTCTTTTTGTAATCTATGAATCATTTCAAATGCGATGGAATTGAAAAATATAATATCCTTCCAGCACATAGATAAACAAGAAATAAAAATGTCAACAACAAATATTCCCCCGTCTTCTATGTACTGTAGACAGGCTGGCGCCGAGCTTTGAGCATCGGAAGTTTGCGTTTTATTTATTTATTGTTTTTTCCCACGGTATATTTTTGCCTTGTTTTTTATTGACATTTGTGTCATTTTTGCTGATTATGAGTTGGTGGATTTTTGTTCTTTAATTCGATCATATTGGAAATGATTCACAAATTATATAGAGACCAAATAACATACACTTTTAAGTGTGTTCAATAGTTTTGCATTATCAATAGGGTAATTAATTCTTCTCTACTTTCTGGTCTATTGAACCATAAGAGAGGGGGAGGGAGGGAGCACCCCCGACAGTGACAACCAGTCTGATGATGATAATGATATGATGGACAATATTTCTGTGTTCTCTGGTTTCGATGAGGACGATGAACATGTCAGGGAACCTGGAGGGCCAATGTACGAGCTGTAGCTCAAGGCTTATCAATTTCATCACAGTAACAGGGTCGGGGTTGGGGGCGGGACGGGGCGGGGAGGGAGTAGCCTACAGCGGCGGGGATATCTACCGAACGTCAACACATGTATCCACACAAATAGGTCAGTAACATGTCCATAACAGTTCTTATTGATGCTTAATGTATTCTATGTTATGACATATATGATGTTGGTGGTATAATGTAATATAGTCGGCTGAAGGTAGGCCAAAAGGGGGACTTTGGGAAAGTGGCTGGAACGAATTAATTAATTCCCATAAGGCCTGTTATTTTTAAAACACGGTTTTGATATAAACGGTACGAATTAACCGTGTATATCAAGACCTGACTGTACGTCGGCTGCAGTGTAGGCCTTTTTTTTTACATAGGACGTAAATGTACGTCATCCGCAGTGAAAAGGTTAAAGCAGATAAAATAGGCTAAAGTATTGATCAATATTATTATAATGTAAAACTTGCAAAACAAAATTGTACAAAAATAGAGTGTAGGATTACATTATGCACTACAGGCTACAATATAATTCTTTCATCATTCACTTGCACCGCATTGGCAATATCAAGCAGTTTTACAGTAACTTATTTTTGTGCAATTATACATTGGCAGACAATATTCATTAAGGATTTTTCCATCTAGTTTCTACTCCACTTCGTTGAATGAGAGGCAATTTAGTTCATTATTATACAGTACTTGGTTATTAGGGGTAGGGATGTGGTGACCCCACCCCTCACCGCCCACCTTGTTGGTGGTAGGGATGTGGCAACCCCACCGTCCTCCACGTTCGTGGCGCAGGTAGCCCCGTAATCCCCTGACGATACAGAGGTTTGGGTAGAGGGCTCTACCATCCCCAATCCAATGAAAATTACTTTGCTACTAATCAAACGAACAGACCTCGGAATGGGAAGGTCCTTACATTGACGACCTCGGACCGCCAGTTAAGGGAAATGAGATTGGCCACATGGAATGTAAGAGGTGTGAATGATGAAACAAAATAGAAGGAAGTAGTGAAGGTGTTAGAGGATGCAAAAGTAGATGTATGTGGACTGATTGAGACTAATAGAGCAGCACATGTATGAGAGAGTGGGAGTATGGTGTGGGTATATGTGTTGGAGTGAATAAGAATGAAAGAGCCAAAGAAAGTGTATGCCTGGAGATTAGAAAAGGTTGGAAGGAGAAGATAAAAGAGCATAAAATAGTTGGGTCTATGATTGTTTGGGTGAGACTGAAGTACAGTAGGTATTCATATGTGGGCGATTGTGTTTGTGTATGTCCTGACTGAGGATAAAAATGTGAGTTAGAGCGGAGTTCTGGGAGAAGGTGGAAGAGGAGAAATGTGATAGAAGCAAAAGAGTTATGCTGATTGGTGATATGAATGGTAAGGTAGGGAGTGAAAAGTGGATGGGGTGATTGGAAACTACAGAGGAACATGCCTCCTTAGCATACTACAAAAGGTGTATGGTAGGATTAATAGAGTGAGAGGAGTGAAGGAGGGATTGGTGGGCGAGGAACAAGGTGGCTTCAGGAGAGGAAGATAATGTGTGGATCAGATTTTCTTTCTGAGATGTATAGTAGAGAAGTATCTGGAGAAGGGTAAAACAAAAAAGTATAGTATATGCAGCTTCCATGGATCTAGAAAAGGCATTTGACAGAGTAGAGAGACAAGGAATGTGGAAAATCTTAACGACATACTGTATGGAGTAGGTGGCAAGTTGCTGAGAGCAGTACAGAGTAAGCATGAGGGTTCGAAGGTGGCAGTGAGCGTGGAGGGTGAGGTGAGCGAGATCTTTGATTTGAAATTTGGGTTGAAGCAGGCCTGTATCATATCTCCATGGTTGTTCAATTTATTTATGGATGGAGTAACTAAAGAGGTTCTACGGAGAGCAGTGGATACTGGAGTGACATTGATAAGAGAGGGAAATGAGTGGAAGCTGCAAGGCTTAGTAAGTGGGTTCGGAATGGTGTGTGAGAAGCGGAGTTTGAAGGTGAATGTGGATAAGAGCAAAGTTATCATCTTTGAGAGGAATGAGATAACCAATAATGATATACGGCTCAATGGTCAGGAGATGGAGAATGTAAGATCCCTTTAAGTATCTAGGTACAGTAGTGTGTTAAGAAAGGATGAAAGTCTGGAGAGTGAGCTACAGGACAGAGTGCAACAGGGCAGGAGGGTTGTAGGCGCATTGAGGAAGGAGATAAATATTTTAAATAGTAGATAGGTTAGCATAGTATGGAAGTAAAGAGGTCATTGCATGATAGTGTTATAGTCCCCACCTTGATATATGGAAGTGATTCAAGTGAAGCATGGATGTTGCTAGAGGGACATAAGTTGAGAGTGAGAGCAGTCAAAATTATTAATCTAAGAAAAGCTTGTGGAGTTATGTGGATGGATAGACTGACGAACCAGGTGTGGTGTTGAAGTGTTATGGGCACATAAAACACATGGAGAGCGTTCGGATGACAAAGAGGGTATATGAGAGTGAGGTGGAAGGGGTCAGAGGGAGGGGTAGACCGAGAATGAGGTGGAGGCATGGAGTAGAGAGATGTATGGGGGAGAGGAGGATAGGCTGGGAGGAGGGATCAGTGTTGTCGGGGGACAGGGCGGTCTGGAAAAAGGGTTTGTTTGTGGCCACTCCATCAGAGATTAGGGTGTCTGGCAATAGATAGATTATACTTCCAATTATCTATCTATCTATCTATTGCTGGACGCCGTGATCCCCGAAGGGGTGCCCACGAATGAAACGCCCCCATGCACCTTTGTCCATACATACAAGTTTAAAGACCGTTTGTCCACAGAGACTGTGGTTACAGTCTCACGTCCTAAATGGCAGCTTTCCAGGCGGCCCTGTCAAGGGCTGCCTCTGTTGTCAAGTTCTTTATTTTGAGATTGGACCGGAGTACCCGAGCCCACGTCATTCTAGGCCCACCCCTACGCACAGCTCCCCCCAAGTTCACAGTCTGACATTTCTTCACCCAGTTCTGATCATCCATTCTCTCCACATGTCCAAACCAACCAAGTCGGCTCGTGTGCATCACTTCACTGATACTCCTACTGCCCAGATGCCTTCTCAATTCCTCGCTCGATACCCTGTCCCTAAGATTAACCCCACACATCCATCTCACCATTCTCTTCTCATTCCGTTCCATTCTATTGACATCCTCCGCTTTAACCGGCCATGTCTCAGAGGCATAGGTCATCGCGCTCCTAACACACGAGGTATACACCTTCCCTTTAAGGTGGGGTGGGAGCCCTCTCATGGTCAGGAGTGGGAACAGCTCTCTAAATTTTCCCCAGCCACTTCTGACTCTAGCAATGGAGATCAGCGCCACCTCCAGCAGAAACTGTATCGCCCAGGTAGCAGAACTTATTCACACACTCCAGCGTTACACTGTCGAAATCAACACTGACAGGCGGGTCATTTAATACAAGATCTCTCTTGCACACTGCACATTCAAAGTCTATGATTCTTGTCAAAGGTCCTCTAGCTCCACTACATCTCGTGTGTACCCAGTCACTACAGACACAACGTTGAATTGAATTACTTCCCACCCCCTTCCCACATACTGCGCATGGATAGTCACTGCTTCTTTCCATAGCTCCACGCCCTACTCCACTAATCATGACCTTTGTTTTATCTATGTTAACTCTTAGACCCTTATTTGCCATACCTTCCCTCCATCTTTTGAACTTCGCCTCTGCTTCCTGCGCACTATCTGCGATAAGAACTAGATCATCTGCATATAACATCTCCCATGGGAGTCCTGTCCTAAATTTCCTTGACAGAGCCTCCAGGACTAAAACAGTCAGTTGACGCCCCTCCTACCATCCAGCATCTGTCGATGCTGGGTGCACCATGGGAGTAAGCGCTGTAGTAGAATAAAGGGACCCCTGCCGAAGGAGAAGTCAGATATAGAGAAATTTGAGTGCGTAGCGTGCAAAGGCGAGCTTGTGTTAAGTGATGATCCTGTGGCTGTGAATTTTGGAAACGAGTCATTGGAGCTGGTGAACAAGTTTTGTTACCTAGGAGATACCATCTCTGCCGGTGGTGGGGCCGAGGCTGCCAGTCGCTAGAATTAGATGTGGCTGAGGGAAGTTCAGAGAACTGCTGCCAATCCAGACCATGAAAAGAATGCCTCTCCCCCTGAAGGGAAAGGCGTATGCCTCATGTGTTAGAAGTGCAATGACGTATGCCTCAGAAACATGGGCCGTTAAAATAGAGGATGTCAACAGAATGGAACGTAATGAGATGAGAATGGTGAGATGGATGTGTGGGGCCAGATTACAGGATAGAATAACAAAGGTTGAGCTGAGGAGACGTTAGGTATAAAGAGTATTAGCGAGGTGATGCGTACAAGTAGACTGGGATGGTATGGACATGTGGAGAGAATGGATGAAAAAAATTGGGTGAAAAAATGCAGGTCTGTGATTGTGGAGGGAGCTGCACCAAGGGGTGGACCGAGGAAGACCTGGGATCGGACTATACGTGCCGATCTCAAATCCAAAAACTTGACAAGTGAAGCAGCCCTTAACAGGGTTGCCTGGAACGCCGCCATTAGGACAAGAGACTGAAACTGCACGTATGTGTGGAGCACTCAGTCTTAAAATGTTATGTATGTATGTATGTACCTCCTTGACTCGTATACTTCTTCACTCCATCCTTCCACCTTTCTCTCGGTTTACCTCTCCCTCTCTGTCCTTCCACCTTGCTATCGTACACCCTCTTAGTCATTCTCTCGCTTCCCATATGTTCCACATGGCCGAACCATCTCAAGGTGTTCCTTTTCACACTTTCCAACACATATACATCTACACCACACATCTCTCTTACTTCCTCATTCGTCTATCTATCCCTCCATGTAACTCTGCACGCACTTCGCAAGTAACTTATATCCACCCCTATCACTCTTGGTCTGAGTCTCTCCAGCAACGTCCATGCTTCACTTTCGTCCCTCTCACTCTTGGTCTGTGTCTCTCCAACAACGTCCATGCTTCACTTCCGTAAGTCAATGTCGGGATTACCACACTGTCATGCAAGGACTTCGTTACTTCCATGCTGACCACCCTATTTCTTTCAGCATTCCTACAACCCTCTTCTCCTGTTTTTTTCTATGTGAATGAGGGAGACAAAAGGCAGAACTGCCTAAGACGAGTGCCTCCCCAGAGTTGAAAGAGTGACAGGGCCGTAATCAAGGGACGTTCGAGCCAAAATGCCTGGACACACGGAGTTTGAAGCACTTCTTTATATCCATACTCCCATCTTTACTCAGCACAGTGCCGAGATATTTAAATGAGCTGACATTCTCTATAACCTGACCGTTCAACCTCACCTAACACTTTGTGGCTGTACCCCTTTCAAAGACCAAAACTTTGCTCTTCCCCGCATTTACCTTCAGATTCCGTTTTTCACACACTGTTCTAAACATATTTACCAGACCCTGCAACTCCCATTCACTATCGCTCATCAGAACTGTATCATCGGCAAACAGCAGTACAGGTAGCTTCCACACGTTTCCCTCCCTTATCAGCGGTACACCAAAATCCACTGCTCTTCCTTGTATTTCTTTCATGACTCCATCCATATATATATATTGAACAGCCATGGGGACATCACACACCCTTGCTTTAACCCAACATTCAGATCAAAGAACTCGCTCTGCTCATTCTCCACACGTACTGACGCCTTTGCACCCTCATACATGCTCTTCACTTGCTTTCAGCAACTTTCCATCTACTCCGTATAATCTCGGTACTTTCCACATACCTTCTCTATCCACTCTGTCATAGGCATTCTCTAAGTCCATAAAGGCAACATAGTTTTTGTTGCTTCTCCAGATATTTCTCCACAACACATTTCAGGGCAAAAATCTGGTCTACACATCTTCTTCCCTTCCTAAACCCGCCCTGCTCGTCGCCTATCCATTTCTCCGTTCTCGCTCTCACTCTCTCAATCACTACCCTACTGTACACCTTCCCTACTACGCTTAGAAGACATATTCCCCGGTGGTTACCACACACTCCTCTTTCCCCTTATACAGGGGGACTATTATGCCTGTCTTCCAGTCATCAGGTGCACTCCCCTTTTCCCATGCTAGTTTACACATTTTCCATACCCATTTGATCACTATCTCACCACCATACCTCAGTATTTCCCTACACACTCCATCTATTTGTGATGCTCTCCCCATTGTCACTCTTTTCATGGCTTCACACACTTCTGACCTCCTCATCCCCACCTCCTCCCTCCCATAACCCATCCAACTATGTTTGCTGGCACTTCATTCCTTACATTCAGCAATTATACAGTACAGGTATAAACTAAATATGACACTGAAAAAAATCAACAACTACCAATTTTCCCTATGTAAAGATTCTCTCTAAAGATAGCTGGCCCCTCTCCCTTCCATACATGCATACATACATAAAATTTTAAGACCGAGTGTTCCACACATCAGTGCAGTTTCAGTCTCTTGTCCTAATGGCGGCGTTCCAGGCAACCCTGTTAAGGGCTGCTTCACTTGTCAAGTTCTTGGATTTGAGATCGGCGCGTATAGTCCGATCTCAGGTCTTCCTTGGTCCACCCCTTGGTGCAGCTCCCTCCACAATCACAGACCTGCATTTTTTCACCCAATTTTGTTCATCCATTCTCTCCACATGTCCATACCATCCCAGTCTACTTGTACGCATCACCTCGCTAATACTCTTTATACCTAAACGTCTCCTCAGCTCAACATTTGTTATTTTATCCTGTAGCCTGGCCCCACACATCCATCTCACCATTCTCATCTCATTACGCTCCATTCTGTTGACATCCTCTACTTTAACGGCCCATGTTTCTGAGGCATACGTCATTGCACTTCTAACACATGAGGCATACACCTTTCCCTTCAGGGGGAGAGGCATTCTTTTCATGGTTAGGATTGGCATCAATTCTCTGAACTTCCCCCAGCCACACCTAATTCTAGCAACAGTGGCAGCCTCGGCCCCACCACCGGCAGAGATGGTATCTCCTAGGTAACAAAACTTGTTCACCAGCTCCAAAGACTCATTTCCAAAATTCACAGCCACAGGATCATCACTTAACACAAGCTCGCCTTTGCACACTACGCACTCAAATTTCTCTATTTCTGACTTATCCTTCGGCAGGGGCCCCTTTATTCTACTACAGCGCTTACTCCCATGGTGTACCCAACATCGACAGATGCTACATTGAATTGAGTTAACGCCCACTCCCTTTCCACACACTGCACATGGGTATGCACCGCTCTTTTCCACATTGCCTCGTCTCAATCTACAATGCATAACCTTGGTTTTGTTAATATTGACTCTTAAACCCTTGCTCGCCATGCCCTCTCTCCACTCTCTGAATTTGGCCTCAGCATCCTGCATACTGTCAGCTATTAGGACTAAATCGTCTGCATAAAACAGTTCCAACGGGAGTCCGCCTCTAAAAACTCTAGACAGCGCCTCCAAGACCATAATAAAGAGGAGGGGGCTTAACACTGAACCCTGATGGACTCCAACACGGACTGCGAACTCATCACTCAGTACACCCTTCACCCTCACCGAACTTCGCGAATCCTCAATACATCTTCATTATCACACGCACCAGCCACTCTTCCACACCAAGTTTCCTCATAGCCCACTGCACAACATCTCTAGGTACCCTATCAAAGGCCTTCTCCAGGTCCACAAACACAAAGTAAATATCCCTGCCTTTTAGTAAGTATCTTTCCTGTATCTGCCTGACTATGAAGATAGCATCGGTTGTACCACGTCCTGGCATAAAACCAAACTGCATATCATCAATAGAGATGCTTTGCCTGATCAAACCCTCAAGGACTCTCTCACAGACCTTCATGATTTGGTCAAGCATTTTCAGGCCCCTATAATTTCCTCTATCTAGCGCATCCCCTTTTCCTTTGTATATATTTACTATTACACTTTTGAGCCAATCCTCTGGGATTTTCTCATCTTTAATAATGGTGTTTATCAACTCAGTGACAAAGTTTACACCAATCTCCCCTGAGGCTTTTATCATCTCAGCGACAATGTCGGAGCAACCTGGAGCTTTACCGTCCTTCATTTTATTGATTGCGTCGCTCACTACAGCTGGTGCTATCAAAGGAGGGGGCCCAGATATTGGTTTTTCGATACTAAGCTGTTCCTTATCCCATTCAAACTCTACATTTAGCAATCGTTCATAGTGTACCTTCCATGCTTCTCTGATTTCATTTTCTGCATACACAATCTTCCCATTATCATCTCTAACACACTGTTCACCTATAATATCCCTACTGTCATTTTTAACTCGCCTAGCTAGGTTGAAGATCCCATTGGGATTGTCAGTGTTACACACTTGTTCGAGGACCAGGTCCTTAATGCGATTTTTAGCATTGTAAATAACTCTTTTGGCAGTTCGTTTAGCTGACTTGCCAACTTATTTTTGCTTGTTGGTATTTCACCTTCCCTAATTAGCCATATTCCACTTACTGTACAACTAACGGCTAATAGCACCTGGATCCTATTGTGTTACCGTACTAAGTAGAAAGGTACAAACAATTATAGTCTATAGGCAATTTTATCACTGCTTATCTGGTATTTCACACTGTAGGCAAACTTAATTGGGAATGTTAGAATTTGTTCATCTTTAGCAACTCATTTTATGACGATTCTCACAATCATCTGGTACTGTATATGATACAGATAAAAGAATGACTAATTAGTTGCTGCACAAAGAGGCACAAAATTATTTTTCTATATACGAATGCAGCAACGCCGACTAGAACTATCTATCTATTGCCATATGCCATGATCCCCGAAGGGGTGGCCACAAATGAATTGCCCCCTGCACCTCTGTCAGCCAGCACCCTTCCCCCAAACAACACCGCTTTCACTCACATACCTCTCAACTCCATCCTTCCACCTCACTCTCGGTCTGCCTCTACCTCTCTGTCCCTTCACTTCACTCTTGTACACTCTCTTGGTCATTCTCTCGCTTCCCATACATTCCACATGGCTGAACCATCTCAAGGTGTTCCCTTTCACACTTTCCAGCACATCCACACCACTCTCATACTTTCTCATATAACTCCACATGCACTTCTCAAGTAACTCATCTCCAACCCCTCTCACTCTAGATTAGAGCAACAAGAACTATGAACTGCAAAATCGTGTAATTTCTTACAGAGCAATTCTAATCAATAGTTTGTTTGAGTCATCGTGGTTGTACAACGATCTATGGCTATCTTTACATATATACTTACCATTAGTTAGTACCTGTATAGTAAACCCATAATTACATCAAAATTTGTTTGTAAAACTTTCTGTAATGACAAAATTTTAATCGCATGAGCACAATAGTGGCTCATGTTATCTCTAATTTCTGAGTATTCTTATTATATTTGCATTTATTACAATAATAGATTTGTACTACAATATGTAATGTAATAATTCCTAGAAATGTACATCCTTGTGGAGTTTAAAATGCGAAATATTAAGACTACTGTACCTATATCAGCCGGCTCTTCTTCTTTTGCCTTTGATTGGCTGTTGGAATAAAGCTAGACTTAACGCCCTCAGGTCACTTGCCCACACAAAATTTGGACACACCAAAGAAACCACCACCACAGTTTACAAACAATACATAAGATCAGTGATGGAATACGCAAGCCCGGCCTGGGCTTCTAACTTAGCTGAAACACATCATAAGATCTTACAGACTATTAAAATAAAGCCCTAAAAATTATCACAGGCTGCACAGCTACTTCACCTACAGATCACCTACATCAAGAAACCAAAGTCCTCAAAGTCAAAGACCATCTGGACATGAGAGGCGCTCAATTCCTGGCAGCAGCCTCTACGAACCAACACCATTCACTACACTACATGGCAACACATCCACAGACACCAAGAAATGTTAAAACAACACCCAGCACACGCTATCACACATAAGTACAAATACTATCTTCTCTCCCTCCCTGCCCACCCCAAACCAGCTTCCAGAAGCACATCCATACTCATATCTCTCGCCGTTCCATCCACTCACTCATAAACAACACGCAGCTGCAGGCACGACCTCCCAAAATTCATCCTTCTGAATCCTCCCTTCCTCGCGAGGACAGAGTCCACCTGGCCAGGCTGAGATGCGGACACCATCCAGCCCTTCTGAGCTATCAGAAGAGACTGTATGACTCCGTCGTCGACTCCTGCTCAGGTTGTAACACAGCACCCCATACTATTAAACACATCATAGAAGACTGCATTTCACACAACCACTTACGCCAACAACACAATCTACACTCCTTGAGAGCTCTGTGGGAAAGCCCGACTGTGGCCATGGCCTTCCTTAGGGACTCAGGACTGTTCGGCCAGGCAGCTTAGGGAACAACAACAACAACAACCAATCACTGTTGTTGCTAATAATTGCCCTTACTGCCTAGTACTAACCTACAACATATAATATCTTAGCAGATTATGGTAAAAGAAAACAATAGTGGCCACACTGAACATGTGACCACGTGTTTGCTTGCGGACTGGAAGGGAGGAAGGTGGATGAGCGTCCCACAGTTCCACTCACACTGATCGAGTTAAGCAAACAAAAATAATGCAGTACTTAATCTGGAAATCATTCGAGTGGCAGGAGTTTATTTGTTTTACTCTAAGCTTAATGATACATTCTTGCTGTTAAAAAATTGCTAATTTTTTGGTACCGGTAAATCCAGTTTTAGAAAACCGGATTTATGGTTGAGTACCTGTAGCATATACTGTACAATGATGCCAATTATCATATTTTTCAAAATTATAATTTGAGGGCAACTGAACTTGTAAAATCATTATTATAGCTAAACTTAGTTTCTAACTGTGATATAAGACAATCACCAGATTTTCTGTTGGATCCAATTTGAGGTATTTGCGTATAAACTCGGCCACCCAGCCGACCTGCTTCTCTCCCTCTACGGCCCATTTCTTCTTCTTCATTATGGGGGCATCTCCTGTCGCCTTCAGTAGCACATCAACTGAAATATTGTATAATATCAACTCCTAAGCTATCAACCAATTACACCACACTTACGTTCTGATATTAGAAGAGGTACAGTTGCCAAGACATAGATCTGGGACAAGTGCTGTGAATGAGTGACTGGATTTGATGCTCTTATTAGTTTATTTAATAGTTAAATGGCGAGTTTATGAGTTTACCCTTTTTGTAATACTATTAAAAGTGGTTCCTCGAAGTATTCTCATTAATACCATACAGACCACTTGTTATGGCTGCTAAACACAGTCAGCTCTTCACATCATTGGTCCAATGTGCATGTCTTGGGAACTGTCTACTCACAAGTCCTAATACAAATACAGTATTTATTTAGCCTATCTATCTATCAAACTATCCACATCTCTCCTTTCCCCCAATACATACACACATGCATATATATATATATATATATACGGTATATACCTGTATATATTTTTTTGTCTACTGTATGTGGGTGAGGGAGACAAAAGGCAGAACTGCCTGTGACTAGTGCCTCCCCAAGAGTTGAAAGAGTGACAGGGCCAAAATCAAGGGACGTTTGAGCCAAAATGCCATGGACACACAGAGTTTGAAGCAATTTAAGTCAAAGTCATAGGAAGAGGAAAAGACTGATTCTGGGAGAGTTCCAGAGCTCAGCTGTTGAATAGAAGAAAGATTGAAAATAATGTCTGAATCTTGGGTTGGAGAGTTGCACAGAGTAGGGGTGGGATTGTGTTGCAAGACGGGTGCTACGTGCTCTACGATGAGGTGGTGGTATACACAGAGAGCTCTGAGGAACACTGATTATTGTAATAGCGGTAGAATAGTGAGAGAGATGCAACATTGCTGCGAAGAGACAGACTGTAGAGACCTGAGTTAACTCATAAGCTGCACACCTATGGTATTTGAAAGTGCACGCCATGCGAAGGTATTTTGATTAATTCCTGATGAAAATTGTCAATTAACATATATATAATTATTACCGGTACTTATCCATATGCGCCTATTTAACTTTTAATATGAACATTGGAAAGCAATAAAACAAGTGGTAACACCAATTGGCTGGTGAAAATCATAAATTTTAGCCCCACGGTCGTAATCTGACCTTGTCCGGCGAGAGAGAAACACCATTTTCTTACAGTTTCTTACAGTAGATCCTCTGGAAAAAGGCAAACTATGCCTGTGTATCCAGCTCAGTACCAGTACTTGCACTGCTGCGGTCGTTCACGGTGTTGGCGGCGGCGGTAGCAGACGCAACATTTTTACTATTCTGTATTTTTGTTTTATAATCAAACTTCAAATCTTGTCTTCCCCATGCTTTATCAAGATTACTTTCAAACTCCCTTATTGATTCGGAATCGACTACATACTGGGGCAGTGCGTTCCACTCATTTACCACTCTATCACAAAATGAGTTCTTTGCCTTCTCAAGCCTATTTCTTTCTTTGTAAATTTTCTTAGAGTGTCCTCTCGTTCTTGTTCCCTCCCGCATCAAGAAGATACCTTCACACACATCCTCATCGTACTTTCCTGACACTATCTTAAAAGTCTCTATCATATCCCCTCTCTTTCTCCTATATGCCAGTGTCGGAAGCCCCAGTGTCCTCAACCTCTGCTCATAGCCCGCGTTCTTCAACGTTGGTACCAGCTTGCTAGCTCTCCTCTGCACTTTCTCCACTGCTTCTATATCCTTTACCATATATGGAGCCCACACCTGGTTCGCATATTCCAGGTGCGGCCTAACCAGCGCTGTATAGAGATTCCTGAAGATTTCTTCGTCAAGTGACACAAATGTCCTCCTTATCAGCCCTACAATTCTATTGGCTTTGTTTATCTTTTCCGCTAAATGTTCTGAGAAATTTAACTTATTGTCTATCACTACTCCTATATCCTTTTCTGCATTCACTTCCTCCATCGCTTCATACATACTTTATCCTACCTTGTCTATCTTGCTGGTCCCAATCCGAATGTACTTGCATTTTTTTGGATGAAAAGGCATTAACCAATGCTCAGACCATCCCTTCATGCCCTCCACATCTCCTTGAAGCAAACCCATATCTTCCTTACTCCTCACTCTTCTATACAGCTTAGTGTCATCCGCATACAGGTATACCTCACTTCCATTAGTTATAACTTCAGGCAAGTCGTTGATAAATATAACGAACAGCAGTGGTCCCAACACAGATTCCTGAGGTACCCCACTTGTAATTTCCCTCCACCCCGAGCCTATTCCATTCACCAGTACCCTCTGTCTCCGATCTTTCAGGAAGGCTTCTATCCATTTCACACATTTCTCCCCTATATTATAGCTTCTAACTTTCTCTATTAACCTTTTATGTGGGACCTTATCGAAGGCCTTCATAAAATCGCAATATACCACGTCTATTACATCACCATCTTCTAGAATTTGCATCCAATCATCTACCACCTTAATTAGCTGTAGTACCGTCGACCTCCCCGGCAAGAATCCGAACTGTCTCCCACTGAAAAGTTGGTTTGACTTCATATGATCCATTATTCCTTCTCTAATTACCGTTTCCATTAGTTTACACACAACACTTGTCAAACTGACTGGTCTATAATTCCCTGGGTCATTTCTCTTTCCCTTCTTAAATATAGCTGTTATGTTCGCCTCTCTCCAGTCCATCGGGATTTGTCCTGTATTAAACGATACCTCAAATAACATTTTCAATGGCTCTACTAACATCTCCCCTCCTTCCTTTATGATTCTTGGGTGTATCCCATCCGGTCCCGGTGACTTACTTCTGTTCATTTTTTCTATAGCCCTTCTTATTCTAACATGGGAAAACTCTATTAGTTCTAGTGCCGGTGCCTGTTTGATGGGAATAGTAGGCACTGCATCCTCCGACTCCACTGTTAGTACCCCCCCAAAGTATTTCCCCAGCACCTCTGCTTTCTCCTTATCAGTCTCCGCTCTACTCCCATCATTCAACCCCCCTACCAGCTCTGGGATCCCTACTCTTCTTGTTAACTTTTCCTGAATGTACTTCCAGAATATTTTTGGATTATCCTTCACATTTCTAGCTATCTCTCTCTCCCCCTCCTTGTTTCCCACCTTATTTTATTGTTTATTTGTCTGCGTTCCAGATCCACTTCCTTAGCCTCTATACTAGACCCCCTGTTCTTTTTTAACAATTTTAATCTTTCCCACAATCGTTTCTTTCTTCTAATCAATATCCAAAGCTTTCTTTTCATTGGCAATTCTGGGTTAGTTCTTTTCCTCAATTTTGTTTTATCCTTATATTCCCTTACTGGTACACTTTTGGATACAGCATTCTCCATCTCTCTCTCTTGCCTCACATGGTACTGAGAGACAAGGGGAGCTCTCAAACTGGCTTAGAGGATCGGAGATACACTCCTCCGAGTCCATCCACCCCCCTCTCTCCCAGACGTCCTCGCACGAAATTACTCGATAAATATCGGGAATAATAGGAAAAATACCGGATAATTGAGGAGGGGGGAAGAGGAAAAAAAAGGGGGGATGGATGTAGTGTCCGGGCGTACGGTCGTCATGTTTACATAGGTCGATCGCCGCGGTTAAGTTCGAGTCTATTTTGACGGCGATTTTATTTTTTATTTGCGCCCTGCTGGCAATATATATGATGATGACAATATGTCATGGGGGGGGGGTGAGGGGGATATATTATTATATCCAATGGCAGTCAAAATAGACAGGAACATGATCGCAAGCGTCCGCCACCGCCGTCATATTTACATAGGTCGATCGCCGATAGCGCGGCTGTAGTGTTCTTTAACCCTTGTCTAGCGGGGTGTTTTGGGCTCATTTGGGCATATTCAGGCCCTCCTGCATGATAAATCAAGCATCTGCATGAAAAAATATATATTTAGCAAAAACCTAGGCACTAAAAGCTTCAAAATGAGACCAGAACGAGCTACGTAGCACTCGTGGTTCTCTTGCAGTGAGGCCACGAACATGGGAGTTTAGCATATATCGGTATATTTTTCCCAGCTATGCTCACTAGTGGCTACACTGCCGGCCTCTCGAGAACACAGGGAACATGAGTTAATGGGCGGCGGTAAGCCCTGGGAGTCGGCTGTCTGGCCCGCTGTGGCCATTTGCAGTCGATTTTAAACCTTTAAAAGCCTTAATAATGCTCCTAACTTGCTGCAAATTGGTGCACGACTTAAGTCGAGCGCCGCCAATAAGGGGTTAAGAGTAGCTTATAAAAATATGGAGGTAATAAATCGGCACCAACAGGCAACAGTTCTAGACTAGCCTAGGCTAGTACGAATGTTTTTTACCATAAAAATATAATGCAATTTCCAGAAAATATTACCAAAATTACCACTAATTTTACCATGGTTTTTCTTTTTGGTTTTTAGGTAGTTTTCATCATTATACAGTAGTTGAAATTAGTTACACTCTCCGGAAAATGTTATTTCTCCCATTATCCAACATCTTAAAACACTTAGATGTAAGTCATTTTCAGAGTAAATAGCCTATACCATTTGTTTAGCCTTTAGATACAGGATGGGTTGAGGGGAGGCTTACGTAGCTACGTAGCACTCGTGGTTCTCTTGCAGTGAGGCCACGAACATGGGAGTTTAGCATATATCGGTATATTTTTCCCAGCTATGCTCACTACTGGCTACACTGCCGGCCTCTCGAGAACACAGGGAATATGAGTTAATGGGCGGCGGTAAGCCCTGGGAGTCGGCTGTCTGGCCCGCTGTGCTCCCGGCCATTTGCAGTCGATTTTAAACCTTTAATAGCCTTAATAATGCTCCTAACTTGCTGCAAATTGGTGCACGACTTAAGTCGAGCGCCGCCAATAAGGGGTTAAGAGTAGCTTATAAAAATATGGAGGTAATAAATCGGCACCAACAGGCAACAGTTCTAGACTAGCCTAGGCTAGTACAAATGTTTTTTACCATAAAAATATAATGCAATTTCCAGAAAATATTACCAAAATTACCACTAATTTTACCATGGTTTTTCTTTTTGGTTTTTAGGTAGTTTTCATCATTATACAGTAGTTGAAATTAGTTACACTCTCCGGAAAATGTTATTTCTCCCATTATCCAACATCTTAAAACACTTAGATGTAAGTCATTTTCAGAGTAAATAGCCTATACCATTTGTTTAGCCTTTAGATACAGGATGGGTTGAGGGGAGACTTTGCCGCCCCCCCCCCCCCCCCCCCTCACCCATACATTATATAACTCGCGGCCTGTATCTCCGATTTTGACCATCCAAACGCTGTTTTCACTCGTTTTATTGTTGTTTCAGGTTAATACCTTTATAATCAACCCATAATAGGCGCGTATGGATAAGTATTAATGCTATTTATGGTAAAATGAATATTTTAGTGATGGAAACAGCTCAAATACGTCAGCACAGGGGGACGTTTCTAATTACCCCCATGCGCACTTCTTAGGTTAATAAGAATTTCACTGCCATCAATAGGGAGAATTATAGGGCGAATATTTTCGTCTGTACAGTAGCTTATATAGGCCTAGTGTGCATAAAATGTATCTCTGGAAGTTGAAACATATTTTAATATGATCTTTGCAACATCCTTATTCTATAATAGCCTTCAAATATTAAGAAATAATTAGGGTCAATATACAGGAGACGCAACAATATAGATAACAAATGGGATAGATGTAGTTACCGGGTGTACGGTCGTCATGTTTACATAGGGCGATCGCCGCGGTTAACTTCGCGTCTATTTTGACAGCGATTTTTTTTCGGTTATTTGCCCCCTGCTGGCAACATATATGATGATGACAATATGTCATGCGGGGGATGAGGGGGGCAAACCCCCCCCCCCCCCCCCCACAACATATTATTGTATCCAAAGGCAGTCAAAATAAACGGGAACATGATGGTGAAGGTCCGACGCCACTACGCGTAGTGTAAACAAGGGTGGCGGTACACCCGCTCTTAACATTCTTGCCCAGCAAATTTCTAATGGTAGTTTTGGGGGTTCCTATCATCATATGCTTCATTTATATATACTTTTTATCCCCGGGGAAAAAAAAAAAAAAATCTTGGGATTTAGTCTAGGCCTAGGCCTATAGGTTATTTTTTTTTTGGTCATTAACCTAACCAAAAAACCTAACCTAATAGCCCCCAAATACATTTAGGTTAGGTTAGGTTAATGAAAAAAAATGAAAAATCCCAAGAAAAAAATGAAAAATCCAAAGATTTTTTTTTTCCGGGGATAAAAAGTATATAGCCTAGGCCTAGAATTTGCTAGAAATGAAGCACATGATGATAGGAACCCAAAACTACCATTAGAAATTTGTTACCTACTGTATATTGTTGCGTCTCCTGTATATTTACCATAATTAGTGGTAGTTTCGGTAAGTAATAAGTACCGTAAAGTGGGGTAACTTCGTACTGCGGTGATAACTTCGGACATCGGCGATAATAAGTAATTAGACATTTTCATTATATAATGGAAACGCTTTTTATTGGATTTTTTTGTGGGGTCCGTTTAGAGAAATGGCAAAGGAAGAGCATGTAAAAGTCCTAGGAAACTGATATGAGTATATGTACACTAAAAAAATATTCTTTAACTGCCTTCGTGGTGTATTTACCTAATTGCCTAATTGTAGTTTACAGGAGTTGAGCTAAGCTCGTGTTGTCCCGTCTCTCAGTCTACTTTTTATCCAATTTTTTCTTGAAAATATGGATATTCCTTGCCCCTACCACCTCCTCCTCCAGCCCATTCCATTTGTCAATACATCTATAGGGGAAGCTAAACTTCCTGATATCATTCTTGCAGGTAGGTCTTTTTACTTTGTAGCTGTGGCCTCTAGTTATTCCTGTATCCATAATTAATATATCCTCCCTATCCAGCCTCTCCAGCCCCCGGGTGCATTTGTACATCATTATCATGTCTCCCCTCTCTCTCCTCTCTTTTAGGCTCGGTAGATTTAATTTGTCTAGCCTCCCTTCATATGGCAGTTCTCTGAGACTTGGAACCAATCTAGTAACTGCTCTCTGGATTCTTTCTAACTTGTGAATATGCTTCTTTAGATGCGGGGACCACACCACTGCTGCATACTCCAATCTTGGTCTAATCATACTCTTCATAATTTTCGCTACCATGGTCTCATCCAAGTAGTTCAGAGCAACTTTCATATTCCCGGCCATTGCATACATTCCGCTAAAGAGCTTGTTAATATGTTTCTCTGGCGACAAATTATCTTGTATAATCAACCCTAAATCCTTTTCTTTTTCGGCCTTGCTAATTATATTATCTCCCATCCTGTACTCCCAATTTGGTCTATTCACACTTCTTCCCATATTTAACACATGGCATTTACTTATATTAAATTTCATTTTCCACTTGGTGCTCCATTCGTATATTTTATCTAAATCCCCTTGCAGCTCCTCACAACTACTTTTATTTGTTATTTGTCTCATAATTTTTACGTCATCTGCAAACATTGACATGTAGGAGTTTATGCCTATCGGCAGGTCATTCACGTACATAAGGAACATGAGAGGTGCCAACACAGATCCCTGCGGCACACCACTCTCAACTTTCCGCCACGATGAGTAAGTTCCTCTAATGTTGGTCCTCATTTCCCTATCTGTTAAATAGCTCTCCATCCATTTCAGCAAACTCCCCCTGACACATCCTAGCGTCTCAAGCTTAGATAACAATCTCTTATGTGGTACCTTATCGAATGCTTTGGAAATGTCTAAGTAGACACAGTCCACCCATCTGCCTCTTTCTTGGAGTACATCTATCACCCTACTGTAATAACATAGCAAACTGGTAACACAAGATGTCCCTTCTCTGAATCCAAATTGCTTTGGGGTTATTATCTTCTTTCTCTCCAACATTTTCATCCATCTCTTCCTAATTAGCTTTTCACAAATCTTGCATACAATACTAGTAAGTGAAACTGGTCTATAGTTTAGAGGGTCCTCAGGGTTTCCATTCTTGTATATCGGAATGATATTAGCTCTTTTCCATTCCACAGGAACCTGTCCTTTATCTAAGGAAGCTTGAATTATGTCCCTCACTGGCTCCACTAATTGCTCTGCACACTCCTTTAAAAACCAGGCAGACACTTCATCCGGTCCCATAGCTTTCCTTACTTCAAGTCCTCTCATCGCAGATAACAGCTCATCTCTAGTTATTTCAATCTTACTAAGACCACTCTCCAGTACTCCCGCCTGTGGTTCGTCAAAACTTTCCTCTCTAGTAAAAACCGACCCCAATTTGTTATTCATTACCTCGCACATGTCCGATACATTTTCATACGTCCTAGCATCTACTCTTAATTTAGTAATTTGTTTCTTTACCTTCAACTTACTGTTTATATATTTATAAAACAATTTAGGGTCACTTTCACATTTATTTACTATGTTCTTCTCATAGTTCATTTTAACTTGCCTAATTATGTTAACATATCTATTCCTCTCCTGTTTATATTTATTCCGATTACTCTCAGTGTTCCTTCTTCTTAATCTAGCCCAAGCTGCATCACGCCTACCCAAAGCTCTTTTGCATTTCAAATTAAACCAATCTTTCTGCTTAGTAAAATTTCCAGTTTTATATCTTGGGACAAACAGATTGGTTCCTTCTCTATAAATTTCGAGGAATCTACTATATTTACCTTGTACATCTTGTTCCTTCAAAATAAGATCCCAATCTACTCCCTCTAAATATCTTTTCAAGGATACATAATCAGCTTTACTATAATTTAATCTGTCATTTATGTAGCTATTGTCTAATCTATTGGCATTACTCGAGGTCAACTTCCATTTTAGTAATAGGTGATCACTTTTACCTACAGGACATAGATAGTTTATATCACTAATTTCGTGAGAATCTTTTGTAAAAATCAGATCGAGTTTAGAAGGTTCGTTATTACCCCTCATTCTTGTATTTTCCTTCACATGTTGTGCAAGTACATTTTCCGTAACCAACTCCACTAGCCGACTTCCCCAAGATCTCTGATTTGGCCCTGCATCTCCCGATTCCCAATCAACCTCACTACAGTTGAAATCTCCTACCAAGATCAATCGATTCTTCCTTAAAAGCAATCTTCTCAACGACTGAATCATATCCTCGACCATCTCCTCAAACTCCAACTCCCTCCATGCTCTGGTCTTTGGTGGCATGTACAGGTAAGCTACTGCTATATCTAGCTTTTTTCCTTCTATATCATTGAGTTCAACTGCCATTATTTCTGCCTTGTCATTATTTAACTCCACTTGCTTTGCTGTCATAGGGTTCTTAACTAATACTGCCACTCCACCTCCCCTTTTTCCCTTTCTATCTTATCTCCATATATTATATCCTTCACTAAACACTATATTGCTGTCAAAGTCCTGGTTCAGCTTTGTCTCCGTCAAACAGACTATCTGTGGTTGATCCTTTCTTAATATATCATCCAATTCTACCTTTTTACTGTTTATTCCATCTATATTAGTGTAGTAGCACAGTATATTGGAATCCTCCTCCTTGTTTCTCTTCCCTCCCTGCCCCCTATCAGGTTCACCTCCTCCTCCATCCCTTCCCTGACCTACCTCCACATTCCCTGCTAGTTCTATTCTCCCCCCCCTCCCTCACCATCTCTCCGTCCTCGGGCTGATCCACTACCTGACTCACTGTCTCCATCCCCTGCTCCTCCCTCATCATCTCTCTGTCTTCGGTTTGATCCACTACCTGACTCACTGTCTCCTTGTTCATTTCTCCTCGTATTTTCCGTTCTTTCTGACTCCGAGTGTACCACTTCTTTAGTTTCCCTTCCTTTACTCTCCAAAAAAAAATCCTTTTCTCCTCATCTGACAATTTTCGATTTTCATCGTCAGCCCTTGCTTGAACTTCTCTCAACTTTTCCCTTTCCTCTATGCTTAAGTCCTTTTTCACCCTAATATGTTTCATTCCAGTACAACTATTTAGCCTCCAGCTTACAATGGTTAATGCTTCAACCACTGACCTAGATAGTAGACCTAGACCTTGTAGTAATGCATAAGGTGTTGATATTCGGTGTGAGCGTCCTGGGTTCGAATCCACGGACTGCCACATGTGTTTGTAATATTTCATTAATCGATTTTAGGAGTAGAGTTGGTTGTTGGATAGAACATAATAATATATGACGTAAATATGTACATTTTTCGCTACCTTGCCAAACTTCTATCACCCTGAAGAAATTTGGGGTAGGATGTAGTGACCGGGCGTACCGCCATCTTGGTTTACATTACGCGTAGTGGCGTCGGACCTTTCCCATCATGTTCCCGTCTATTTTAACCTAACCTAACCAAACCTAGTATTCATGTAGTAATGACAGGGGGCAAATAGCAGAAAATATAGCGTCGAAATAGACGGGAACGTAAGTGCGAGCGCGGCGATCGCCCTATGTAAACAATGACGACCGTACGCCCGAACTCTACATCCATCCCGAAATTTGTTTGTATGAATGATGTTCTATCTATCTATCTATTGCCTGACGCCGTGATCCCCGAAGGGGTGGCCACAAACGAACCGCCCCCACGCACCTCTGTCCCCAGTCAGTCGACGCCCCTCCCCCCAACCAGCACCGCCTTCGTTCATGTAGTTCCTCACTCCATCCTTCCACCTCATATTCGGTCTACCTCTCCCCCTCTGTCCCTCCACCTCGCTCTCGTACACCCTCTTAGTCATTCTCTCGCTTTCCATACGTTCCATATGGCCGAACCATCTCAAGTTGTTCCTTTTCACACTTTCCAGCACATCTACCTCCACACCACACCTCCTTCTTACTTCCTCATTACAGTAGTCTGTCTATCCCTCCATGTAAATCCGCACGCACTCCTTAAGTACTGTAATTCATTTCCACTGCTCTCACTCTTGGTCCGAGTCTCTCAACCAACGTCCATGCTTCGCTTCCGTAAGTCAGTGTCGGGATTACCACACTGTCATGCAAGGACTTCTTCACTTCCATACTGACCACCCTATTTCTTGTTACTGCTTTTAGCGTTCCTACAACCCTCTTCCCCTGTTGTACCCGCACCTCTTCATCCATAGTCCCATCTTTACTCAACACACTGCCCAGATACTTAAAAGAGTTGACGATCTCCATAGCCTGACCGTTCAGCTTCACCTCACACTCTGTGACTTCACCCCTTTCGAAGACCATAACCTTGCTCTTCCCCGTATTTACCTTCAAATTCCGTTTTTCGCACACTGTTCCAAACTCATTTACCAGACCCTGCAAGTCCCATTCATTATCACTCATCAGAACTGTATCATCCGCAAACAGCAGTATAGGTAGCTTCCACTCAATTCCCTCCCTTTTCAGCGATACACCAACATCCACTGCTCTTGATAGTATTTCTTTCATGACTCCATCCATATATACAGTAAACAACCACGGGGACATCACACACCCCTGTTTCAAACCAACATTCAGGTCAAAGAACTCGCTCTGCTCACTCTCCACACGTACTGCCGCCTTTGCACCCTCATACATGCTCTTCACTGCTTTCAGCAACTTGCCCTCTACTCCGTATATTCTAAGTACTTTCCACAAACCTTCTTATATGTTGTGACTGATATAATTTTTGTAGTAACATTACCAGAGACAACATCCACAAAAGGAAATTTGGGTAAGATTAAGAGTAGTGGGCGTACCACTACCAACATACAGCATAACTCATCTATAAAACATTAACCTAACCAAACAACCTAACCTAACCTAACCTAGTATTCATGTAGTACTAGGTTAGGTTAGGTTAGGTTAATGTTTTATAGATGATTTATGCTGTATGTCGGTAGTGGTACGCCCACTACTCCTAACTAATCTTACCAAAATTTGTTACACTTGTATAACGCTCTAGCTAGAACACTATCATTTAACCGATTGCATTTAAAAAAAAAAACGTGCTAACTTCGGACATGGAACAAAACAATCGTTTGTTATTATTTGCCCTATGAAAATAATTCATAATACTTGTCCATCATTAACATGGTGGTAAAAGATCAAATAATCATTCTCTGAGTCCAAAAACCCATAAAAATATGATAATATGCTAACCGATTTATGTATTTCGGATAATTCTGAATATAATTATAATATATATAAATTAGGAGAGGCATATATCTTGTCCAAAAAATGTTTTATCTGCCGAAAGAAACACCAACAAATGTTATACGGCGATCGACCATTCGACCTATGTAGCCTAAACATAACAGCGGCGGCCACTTGAGCCTTGTGATCATGTTCCCATTTATTTTGACTGCCATTGGATACAATAATATGTTGAGGGGGCCTCCCCCCCCATCAAAATATTGTCATCTGTCATCATCATAATTATATAGCATGTAGGCTATTGCCAGCAGGGGGCAAATGGCCTAGGCTAACCGAAAAAATCGCCGTCAAAATAAACGCGAATTTAACCGCGGCCGCGCGGAGATCGACGGTCGACCTATGTAAACATGATGATGAATGATGATTGATGACCGTACGCCCGGACACTAGGACATCCATCCCGTGTAGGCTAATCACTGTTAACAAGACCTTCCCTCAATTTATTCTGTAGACTAGGCCTATCCGGAAAATATCAAGGAAACTGGCCAACTTTTATTTCGTGATTTTTTTGTTTGGTTTTAGCTAGTTTTCATCATTAGGCCTATACAGTGGTTGTCATTAATTAGAATCTCCAGAAAAAACGTTTTCCCCATAATCCCCATTATCCAACAATCTTAAGATACGGCCCCCGATAGTGGGGAGGGCTATGAAGTACAGGGAAATTGAGGGGTAAAAGGCGAAAATAAGGGGTAGGCTAATATTGGAAGAACTCTTAGGCCTAATTTAAAATATTGAAAATTTAAAAAACTTTAAAATGGAAAAACCCGAGCCAAGTTTTGGCGAAAGTTGGCTCGGGTTTTTGCATTTTGCAAAAGAAAAAAAGGTCAATATACAGGAGACGCAACAATATAGGTAGCAAATTTCTAATGGTAGTTTTGGGTTCCTATCATCATATGCTTCATTTCTATATACTTTTTATCCCCGGGAAAAAAAAAAAAAATCTTGGGTTTTTTATTTTTATTTTTTGTATTAACCTAACCTAACCTAACCTAAATGTATTTGGGGGCTATTAGGTTAGGTTAGGTTAATGACAAATAAAAAAAAAAATCCCATGAAAAAAATTGAAAAATCCCAAGATTTCTATTTTTTTTTACCGAAAAAGGCAGTAGGCCTTGGATTTCGAAAGTTGGCTCGGGGTTTCATGTTTTTTAAACCCATAAAAGCCGAAATGTGCAAAACCCGAGCCAATAATTGTCGAAACCTAACCTAACTAGCCTAAACAACAAACTAAAAAAAAAACGTAACCTAATTAAGCTATCGTATGGCTGAAAAAACCCTGTGCCGTCTAGGCCTATAGGAGTCTTGACAACATTTTAAAGGTAGGACCGTAGGAAGACATGTTGTTACCGCTTTTTAAATAGGTTTTACCGAAGGTTGAAACATAGGCCTAGGCTATATTAATATGAAGTAGGCCTAGGCTAGGTTAGCCTATGTTCATTCGATGGGCGACTTCCAAATTTCCAGGAAAATTTGTGGCCGGTTTCCTTGAATCCTTGATAAATAGCCTACCGCCTATCCTATTAAACTGATGGAAATAGCCTAGGCTTCAAATCTGTAAACAGCATCGACTATGGTAGGTTTAGCCTAGCAAGCGTTGTAATGACCAATGCGGTCATATTTTTAGGGATTTTAGCGAGTTAGGCTATCTTAGCTCCTTCTTCTTCTTGTGGAGTTGCTGTCCCTTGTTCTGAGCCAGCTCACCTATGCACCGGTGATCTCTTTTCCAGAAATAGCTAGAGCTTGATTAAGATTTAGTTTAGCCTAGAATATAAATCCCGATGGACTGGCGAGAGGCGAACATAACAGCTATATTTAAGAAGGGAAAGAGAAATGACCCAGGGAATTATAGACCAGTCAGTTTGACAAGTGTTGTGTGTAAACTAATGGAAACGGTAATTAGAGAAGGAATAATGGATCATATGAAGTCAAACCAACTTTTCAGTGGGAGACAGTTCGGATTCTTGCCGGGGAGGTCGACGGTACTACAGCTAATTAAGGTGGTAGATGATTGGATGCAAATTCTAGAAGATGGTGATGTAATAGACGTGGTATATTGCGATTTTATGAAGGCCTTCGATAAGGTCCCACATAAAAGGTTAATAGAGAAAGTTAGAAGCTATAATATAGGGGAGAAATGTGTGAAATGGATAGAAGCCTTCCTGAAAGATCGGAGACAGAGGGTACTGGTGAATGGAATAGGCTCGGGGTGGAGGGAAATTACAAATGGGGTACCTCAGGGATCTGTGTTGGGACCACTGCTGTTCGTTATATTTATCAACGACTTGCCTGAAGTTATAACTAATGGAAGTGAGGTATACCTGTATGCGGATGACACTAAGCTGTATAGAAGAGTGAGGAGTAAGGAAGATATGGGTTTGCTTCAAGGAGATGTGGAGGGCATGAAGGGATGGTCTGAACATTGGTTAATGCCTTTTCATCCAAAAAAATGCAAGTACATGCAGATTGGGACCAGCAAGATAGACAAGGATACAGTATGTATGAAGCGATGGAGGAAGTGAATGCAGAAAAGGATATAGGAGTAGTGATAGACAATAAGTTAAATTTCTCAGAACATTTAGCGGAAAAGATAAACAAAGCCAATAGAATTGTAGGGCTGATAAGGAGGACATTTGTGTCACTTGACGAAGAAATCTTCAGGAATCTCTATACAGCGCTGGTTAGGCCGCACCTGGAATATGCGAACCAGGTGTGGGCTCCATATATGGTAAAGGATATAGAAGCAGTGGAGAAAGTGCAGAGGAGAGCTAGCAAGCTGGTACCAACGTTGAAGAACATGGGCTATGAGCAGAGGTTGAGGACACTGGGGCTTCCGACACTGGCATATAGGAGAAAGAGAGGGGATATGATAGAGACTTTTAAGATAGTGTCAGGAAAGTACGATGAGGATGTGTGTGAAGGTATCTTCTTGATGCGGGAGGGAACAAGAACGAGAGGACACTCTAAGAAAATTTACAAAGAAAGAAATAGGCTTGAGAAGGCAAAGAACTCATTTTGTGATAGAGTATTTACCTAATTGTAGTTTACAGGAGTTGAGCTAAGCTCGTGTTGTCCCGTCTCTCAGTCTACTTTTTATCCAATTTCTTGAAAATATGGATATTCCTTGCCCCTACCACCTCCTCCTCCAGCCCATTCCATTTGTCAATACATCTATAGGGGAAGCTAAACTTCCTGATATCGTTCTTGCAGGTAGGTCTTTTTACTTTGTAGCTGTGGCCTCTAGTTATTCCTGTACCCATAATTAATATATCCTCCCTATCCAGCCTCTCCAGCCCCCGGGTGCATTTGTACATCATTATCATGTCTCCCCTCTCTCTCCTCTCTTTTAGACTCGGTAGATTTAATTTGTCTAGCCTCCCTTCATATGGCAGTTCTCTGAGACTTGGAACCAATCTAGTAACTGCTCTCTGGATTCTTTCTAACTTGTGAATATGCTTCTTTAGATGCGGGGACCACACCACTGCTGCATACTCCAATCTTGGTCTAATCATACTTCATAATTTTCGCTACCATGGTCTCATCCAAGTAGTTCAGAGCAACTTTCATATTCCCGGCCATTGCATACATTCCGCTAAAGAGCTTGTTAATATGTTTCTCTGGCGACAAATTATCTTGTATAATCAACCCTAAATCCTTTTCTTTTTCGGCCTTACTAATTATATTATCTCCCATCCTGTACTCCCAATTTGGTCTATTCACACTTCTTCCCATATTTAACACATGGCATTTACTTATATTAAATTTCATTTTCCACTAGGTGCTCCATTCATATATTTTATCTAAATCCCCTTGCAGCTCCTCACAATTCCTCACATTCCAAGAGGTAACAGAAAAAGACACAACCCCAACTTCACACCAGAAATTCAAAACCTCATCAGACAACGCGACATACTGAAACACTCCCCAGCACCCCACACACAAGACATCACACAACAAATTCAAGCACTCAACACCCAAACTAACAACAAAATACAAGAACAACAAAAACTAAATTGGAATAACTTCCTACAAACACTTGATCACAAAACAAACCCCAAAAAACTCTACAAAACACTAAACAGCATCATACTTTCCAACAGCAACACAATCACATGCTGCAATCACAACAACAGACTCTACTCCTTCATGTAAACAACAAGCAAACACTCTCATCAATCACTTTTCACATGTCAGCCACCTAAAACCTCACAAAGACGACCGACGTGTCATCCGACGTAAGAGACAATTCCCCACAGACCCTGACTATGCACCCTTCACCAATCACCAGACAAAGCATATCATCAACAATCTCAAGCACTCACCCGCCTGTGGCCTAGACAACATAAGCAACATACACCTCAGACACCACAAGGCATACAAGCACTCACTAACATATCAAACTACAGCTATTCACACAACACAATACCAGACATTTGGAAGCATGGTATCATCATCACATTCCCCAAACCCAACAAAGACCACACGCTACCCTCCTCGCACCGCCCCATCACACTCCTTTGCTCCCCCTCCAAAGTCATGGAACGCCTAGTATTACAACTAATTACACCTGACCTACCCCTAGCTCCAACACAACATGGCTTTAGGCCACTGCACTCCACAAACACACTTCTCACAGACCTTACACAAAGAGCTTTCGACGGCATCAACTCAGCTAGACCACCACACAGATCACTATTAGCCACACTCGACATTAGTAAAGCCTTCGATGCCATCCCCCGCCACAACCTAACAAACAAAATCTACAACACAAACATGCACAACAACACAAAAGGTGGCTGGCCAACTTCCTAGCAGGCAGATGTGCACACGTATCTTTGCCAGTCAGTCATCTAAAATCAGAAACTTTCCAAACGGAGTCCCACAAGGATCCGTCCTATCGCCCGCACTCTTCAATCTGTACATGCACGATATAACTACACCCAATACGCCCCAAATAAACTTAGCCTCCTATGCAGATGACATAACACTCACATGCACACACCATGACCCAAAAAGAGCAACAGATCTCCTTCAACCCTATCTCAACACACTACATGGCTGGTGCACTACAAACAGACTTAATCTAGCCCCAGCCAAATCCACCGCAACCCTGCTCACAAGTTGGACAGGAGAACATGAATACATCCCTCAACTCACCATAAACAACACACCCCTAACACATACACACACACCCAAAATCCTAGGAGTAACATATGATACTCATATGACATTCAAACAGCACACCACAAACATTAAAAAGAAACTGACACCCAGACTTAACGCCCTCAGGTCACTTGCTCACACAAAATTTGGACACAACAAAGAAACTACCACCACAGTATATAAACAATACATAAGATCAGTGATGGAATACGCAAGCCCAGCCTGGGCTTCTAACCTAGCTGAAACACATCATAAGACCTTACAGACTATTCAAAACAAAGCCCTGAAGATCATTACAGGCTGCACAGCTACTGCACCCACAGATCACCTACATCAAGAAACCCAAATCCTCAAAGTCAAAGACCATCTGGACATGAGAGGCACTCAATTCCTGGCAGCAGCCTCCACGAACCAAGACCACCCACTAAACTACATGGCAACACACCCACAGACACCAAGAAATATCAAAACAACATCCAGCACACGGTATCACACACAATTATTGTCCTCTCTCCCTCCCTGCCCACCCCGAACCAACTTCCAGAAGCACATCCATACTCATATCTCTCACCGATCCATCCACTCACTCACAGACAACACGCAGCTGCATGCACGACCTCCCGAAATCCATCCTTCCGAATCCTCCCTTCCTCGCGAGGACAGAGTCCACCTGGCCAGGCTGAGATGAGGACACCATCCAGCTCTCCTGAGCTATCAGAAGAGACTGGATGACTCCGTTGTCGACGCCTGCCCGGGATGTAACACAGCACCCCATACCATTAAACACATCATAGAAGACTGCATTTCACACAACCACTTACACCAACAACACAATCTACACTCAATGAGAGCTCTGTGGGAAAGCCCGATCGTAGCCATGGCCTTTCTCAGGGACTCGGGGCTGTTCGGCCAGGCAGCTTAGGGAACAAGAACAACAACAACAACAACTTTTATTTGTTATTTGTCTCATAATTTTTACGTCATCTGCAAACATTGACATGTAGGAGTTTATGCCTATCGGCAGGTCATTCACGTACATAAGGAACATGAGAGGTGCCAACACAGATCCCTGCGGCACACCACTCTCAACTTTCCGCCACGATGAGTAAGTTCCTCTAATGTTAGTCCTCATTTCCCTATCTGTTAACCCGGGAACTGCGGGGAGACTCTTAAGAGTTCCCCCGGCGGACTGCGGGGAGACTCTTATGAGTGAGTGAAAAAAAAAATCAACTTTTGACATCGAAAAAAAAAAAAATTATATTTTTTTTATTTTTATTTTTTTATTTTTTTTTGGCCCCTGGGCCATGCAAAATCTCGGTCCTCTACCTCCCCTCCTTTCCTTCAGTTATCACCTATTTTCCCTGTTATTCCCTTATTCTGAGGTATATTTTCGTGCTAACATTAGCGAGTTGCAAGCAGGGTGTTGTCATCACTGATGGCAAGCGAGTGCAAGAGAGAGAGAGAGAGTATCGATCGACTGTGTCTCAGTGGCCTTGGGGGAAATTGGCGGGAAAGTAGCTTGCCTCACCCATACATTATACAACTCGCGGGCTATATCTCCGATTTTGACCATCCAAACGCTGTTTTCACTCGTTTTATTGCTGTTTCAGGTTAATACCTTTATAATCAACCCATAATAGGCGCATATGTATAAGTATTAATGCTATTAATGGCACAATGAATATTTAAGTGACGGAAACACCTCAAATACGTCAGCACAGGGGGACGTTTCCAATTACCCCCATGCGCACTTCAGAGGTTAAATAGCTCTCCATCCATTTCAGCAAACTCCCCCTGACACATCCTAGTGTCTCAAGCTTAGATAACAATCTCTTATGTGGTACCTTATCGAATGCTTTGGAAAGGTCTAAGTAGACGCAGTCCACCCATCCGCCTCTTTCTTGGAGTACATCTATCACCCTACTGTAACAACATAGCAAACTGGTAACACAAGATGTCCCTTCTCTGAATCCAAATTGCTTTGGGGTTATTATCTTCTTTCTCTCCAACATTTTCATCCATCTCTTCCTAATTAGCTTTTCACAAATCTTGCATACAATACTAGTAAGTGAAACTGGTCTATAGTTTAGAGGGTCCTCAGGGTTTCCATTCTTGTATATCGGAATGAAATTAGCTCTTTTCCATTCAACAGGAACCTGTCCTTTATCTAAGGAAGCTTGAATTATGTCCCTCACTGGCTCCACTAATTGCTCTGCACACTCCTTTAAAACCCAGGAAGACACTTCATCCAGTCCCATAGCTTTCCTTACTTCAAGTCCTCTCATCGCAGATAACAGCTCATCTCTAGTTATTTCAATCTTACTAAGACCACTCTCCAGTACTCCCGCCTGTGGTTCGTCAAAACCTTCCTCTCTAGTAAAAACTGACCCCAATTTGTTATTCATTACCTCGCACATGTCCGATACATTTTCATACGTCCTAGCATCAACTCTTAATTTAGTCATTTGTTTCTTTACCTTCAACTTACTGTTTATATATTTATAAAATAATCTAGGGTCACTTTCACATTTATTTACTATGTTCTTCTCATAGTTCATTTTAACTTGCCTAATTATGTTAACATATCTATTCCTCTCCTGTTTATATTTATTCCGATTACTCTCAGTGTTCCTTCTTCTTAATCTAGCCCAAGCTGCATCACGCCTACCCAAAGCTCTTTTGCATTTCAAATTAAACCAATCTTTCTGCTTAGTAAAATTTCCAGTTTTATATCTTGGGACAAACAGATTGGTTCCTACTCTATAAATTTCGAGGAATCTACTATATTTACCTTGTACGTCCTGTTCCTTCAAAATAAGATCCCAATCTACTCCCTCTAAATATCTTTTCAAGGATACATAATCAGCTTTACTATAATTTAATCTGTCATTTATGTAGCTATTGTCTAATCTATTGGCATTACTCGAGGTCAACTTCCATTTTAGTAATAGGTGATCACTTTTACCTACAGGACATAGATAGTTTATATCACTAATTTCGTGAGGATCTTTTGTAAAAATCAGATCGAGTTTAGAAGGTTCGTTATTACCCCTCATTCTTGTATTTTCCCTCACATGTTGTGCAAGTACATTTTCCGTAACCAACTCCACTAGCCGACTTCCCCAAGATCTCTGATTTGGCCCTGCATCTCCCGATTCCCAATCAACCTCACTACAGTTAAAATCTCCTACCAAGATCAATCGATTCTTCCTTAAAAGCAATCTTCTCAACGACTGAATCATATTCTCGACCATCTCCTCAAACTCCAACTCCCTCCATGCTCTGGTCTTTGGTGGCATGTAAGCTACTGCTATGTCTAGCTTTTTTCCTTCTATATCATTGAGTTCAACTGCCATTATTTCTGCCTTGTCATTATTTAACTCCACTTGCTTTGCTGTCATAGGGTTCTTAACTAATACTGCCACTCCACCTCCCCTTTTTCCCTTTCTATCATATCTCCATATATTATATCCTTCACTAAACACTATATTGCTGTCAAAGTCCTGGTTCAGCTTTGTCTCCGTCAAACAGACTATCTGTGGTTGACCCTTTCTTAATATATCATCCAATTCTACCTTTTTACTGTTTATTCCATCTATATTAGTGTAGTAGCACAGTATATTGGAATCCTCCTCCTTGTTTCTCTTCCCTCCCTGCCTCCTATTAGGTTCACCTCCTCCTCCATCCCTTCCCTGACCTACCTCCACATTCCCTGCTAGTTCTATTCTCCCCCCCCCCCCCCCCCTCACCATCTCTCCGTCCTCGGTCTGATCCACTACCTGACTCACCGTCTCCATCCCCTGCTCCTCCCTCACCATCTCTCTGTCTTCGGTTTGATCCACTACCTGACTCACTGTCTCTATCTCCTGCTCCTCCCTCACTATCTCCTTGTCCCCGATTTGATCCACTACCTGACTCACTGTCTCCTTGTTCATTTCTCCTCGTATTTTCCGTTCTTTCTGACTCTGAGTGTACCACTTCTTTCTTCTTTAGTTTCCCTTCCTTTACTCTCCAAAAAAAAAAATCCTTTTCTCCTCATCTGACAATTTTCGATTTTCATCGTCAGCCCTTGCTTGAACTTCTCTCAACTTTTCCCTTTCCTCTATGCTTAAGTCCTTTTTCACCCTAATATGTTTCATTCCAGTACAACTATTTAGCCTCCAGCTTACAATGGTTAATGCTTCAACCACTGACCTAGATTTAAACTCTGCTTTTATCGGTCTCATCTCACCCTTTTTATATCTTCCTAGCCGTCTTACTTCGTCCAGTTCTTTCACCCAATCACAGCCTTCGTCTAGACACTCCAATATTTTCTTTACTTTGTCCTCATCCCTTCCCCTTCTTTCCCTCATATCTTCTAAATGTTCTTCAATCATTCAATGTCTCCAAAAATTATTATGCTTTTACCTCTATCTACTGTTTCCCTCACTACCTTCTCCTTGCTCTTCAAAACCTGCAGTACATTCTTCTCAAACTCTCTTTTCTCTCTCTTCCACCTGCTCCTTCATGATTTGTTCCAATGCATCCACCTTAGCTTTCCCCACCCTTGTCCACTCATTTTTCTCCTCACTTATTACTCCTTTTACTTGTCCACTCATTTTTCTCCTCACTTATTACTCCTTTTACTTTCTCACTTAAATGGCCCTCATACTCCTTTAGCTGCTCCTTGAGTGCCATGTTCTCTGCCTCCAGCTCATCTACTTTCCTTATCACAGCATCTAGGTTAGCAATTAATGGCCCATCTGCAGTTGCCACTGAACTGGCTCCACATATTTCTGTCAGTGACTCCACCTTCACACCTATATCTCTCCTCCAATTCTCCATAACTCCCTTCCATCTTAACAGACAGTGGTAAATGAGTGGAACGCACTGCCCCAGTATGTAGTCGATTCCGAATCAATAAGGGAGTTTGAAAGTAATCTTGATAAAGCATGGGGAAGATAAGATTTGAAGTTTGATTATAAAACAAAAATACAGAATAGTAAAAATGTTGCGTCGATAAATCTACAGTTATACTACCCCTATTTTGTCGCTATTCTGTTGGTACTAATAGGTTAATATTATTAGTAGTAGACTTAGTATGGTTTGATGATGCGCGGAAATATATATTTGACTTAAAATAGATACATTGAAGTATTACAATTCAAACCTTCGCGAACCCATAAACAGGGAACGTGAGCTGGGTTTAGACCGTCGCGCACCTATAAACAGGGAACGTGAGCTGGGTTTAGACCGTCGGCGAGACAGGATAGTTTTCGGTTAGGTTAGGCTAATGTTAAAAATACTAAAATGCGACGGTCCTCTGTATTAAACAACACTGAATATCAAATAAAAAATAAAAAAACAACAAATTAGGCCTACCTGAAAAAACTCTTATCTGGTTGGTGATAAATTTGTATCAAAATACGTTTTTTTTTTCAGTTTCCGCGTCTGCTGAACCATCCAAAAACATGCTAAAAGGCGTGTTTTAAAGGGGGGCGGTGGGGGGGGAGGGGTAGTATAACTGTAGATTTACCGTTGCGTCTGCTACCTCCGCCGCCAACACCGTGAACGACCGCAGCAGTGCAAGTACTGGTACTGAGCTGGATACACAGGCATAGTTTGCCTTTTTCCAGAGGATCTACTGTAAGAAACTGTAAGAATAAGTAGGCCTAGTCGTAGAAAGGATAGTTAAAGAAAAGTATTGAAGTAGGCCTAGCCTATATAGCTTAAGCAGAACTCTCCTCGGTTATACTGATGTTTTGGACCGACAGTTAGCCTATCGATCTTTTTAGGCCTAATAGGTCCGGTAGAGCATATACATCATTGCTATATATGTCATTAAGAGCTGAAATGTATTATAAGGGAGAAAAAAACAAAAACGCTAAAATACATATACAGTATACTGTAAAACAATAAGTTTTCAGCCAGTACCCAACCAGCGGGGGCGGCAGCCCCCACCCATATACTAGGTTAGGTTTGGTTGTTAAGTTAGACTAATAGCACATACAAAAAAAAAAAAGTAACCCAACCAGCGGGGAGCGGCAACCCCCACCCATATACTAGGTTAGGTTAGGTAAGGTTTTTAGGTTAGGCTAATAGCCTATAGGCCTAACATTAAAAAAAAAAAAAAAAAAAATAGTCTAACCCAACCAGCGGGGGTGTGGAGGCGGCAGCCCCCACCCATAATACTAGGATAGGTTAGGTAAGGTTGTTGGGTTAGGCTAATGTCTTCCCAAAGTTCACTATTTTTAGAACATAAGATATTAGGCTACCCACTCCACCCCCGTGAAATCCGAGCCAGCTTTCGTCAAAAGTTGGCTCGGGTATTCATAAAATTGGGGGTAATTTTTTTGAAAAGACTCGCAGCGTTATTATACATAATTTATTAGGGAAAGTGAAGCTCTATGGAATCCTTATAATATACTCACATAGATTCCACTGTGGCAGAATAGTTTTGATAGTTAACTATAGTTTTGATGTAAATACTACCGCAACTACGAATCTTGTTTCCGAGACCTAGTATATTAACCTAACCATACAACCTAACCTAACCTAACCCTAGAGTGCCCTAGACCCAGTAAGTGGGATACAACACTAGCCCTTGCAAGTTGCATGCCAGCTACTGTGGGTTCATATATTAGACATACAATAACATCTTTGTAGAACATAACACTTAACCATAGCGAGTGTACTCCATTTCGAACACTTTTTGTAAACATGAACACGTCCGTAGCAGAGCTCTCAAGATTGCGAGACTGAGTTTGTTTACGCGCGGGACTATTTATATCGACAAAATCGAGTTACAAAACTATTCTACCACAACGGAATCTATGTGAGTATATTATAAGGATTCCATAGAGCTTCACTTTCCCTAATAAATTATGTATAATAACGCTGCGAGTCTATTCGCGATAATTATCTAAAACAACACTAGGCTATATCTGAAGGAAAAATTACAAAAAACAAAATAAAACTTACTGAAATCGCTGTCGGTCCAAAAAGTCAGGTTTACCCTCTCCTCTCCCTATTTACCCCCTCCTCCACCCCCCAATATCTTGTTCTCTCCTTAACTTAATTTAACTTTTCCCCTCTCCGGGCTCTCCCCCTCTCTACTATCAAGAACTAAACTGTCTTCACATACTCTTTTTGAGCTGTGCAGCTTTATTTTGGTGATCTGACTGCTCCTGAGAAGGCTGAGAAGACTCAGATGGAGGGTCTGAAGGCGGTGGGCTCCTTTCTTCCTCCATGTTTGTTTACTTTTTCACGAGTGACGACTGTCTGACGGGAATGACGTCACTTAACTATACACTCCGGAGTCCGCTCTGGCTGCTCGCACAGGCACTGTTCTTCTTCTTCTTCTTATTGTTTAAATGTGAAGTTTGCTTGGAGGGTTGTCTCCAGCTTACTGCACAGGCGTTTCTTCTTCTTCTTATTGTTTAAATGTGCAGTTTGCTTGGAGGCGTTTAGATGGGACAGAATAAGAATTGGCAGCGATTATTGTTGATTGTAGAGCTGTATGGGCAGGTCCAATTAACCCTGCCACAGACTATCACAGGGAAGGAATTACAGGCGGCCGAGACGGCCTGAACGCCGCAGAAAGATCTTCAGGTGCTGGAGTACCCAATCACGGACGGCTAGTACGTCCCAGGCCACAGCCCCCCAACAGGACGGGGAGCGTGAAGGCAGAGAACCCAAAGCAGCGGAGGCTGCAGTGAAGGAAGGTCCTATGGGAGTAGAAGCGAGGGCAGTGGAGAAGGAAGTGCTCTATCTTCTCAATCACCGTCCGGCACCACGGGCAGCAGGGGTCAGGAACAAAGCGAAGGCGGAAGAGGTGGGAGGCCAGACCAACATGGCCAATGCAGAGGTGGACCAGGGCAGTGTCAAGGGAGCGGAGGAGGTTTTTACTGGGGTTGATTGGTTTAAATAAGTGGATTCTTCCTGACTGGAGAAGTTGAAATCGCTTTAACACAGACACGGAAAGTAATAGAGGATAATTATAACAAGATGTATATTCATACTCTAATTATTGGCACAAGAATATTGCATACGTAAATACTAGAATAATGGTAAAGAACACAATATAAGACGCACGAACGAGGCTCCACAACTTCTTACTCGTAAGACGGTTAATTCCTTCTATTGAAAATCCAGGTGCCTATTATTGATTGTCTACAAATCGAAGTATTCACTAGCCTATAGTCTTACATCTATGGATAGCAAAATTCACTAGTAGAGGTCCTTCTCACAGGTGTCGCTCCTGTGTATTGATAGCAGTATATTATTGTTTTACCTTTTTATTCGTAGAACAGGTAATCCGGTCTTCAGCAGTAGAATCGTTGATCGTGGGTTGTCCTGACGTGGCTTGGGTTGACAACAGTTGTACTCGAACTCTTGGTGTGGGACCTTAAATACTATCTACTATTACTATGGCACAAGTAAGATAGAATCGAGTTAACGCAGGAGAGAGCTCCCGACATATTCTGGTCTTTATAAGAGTCTTTCAGAACTGAGGATTGATGGGTATGTTTTAAGCTTTTTTGGTCTATCCCGGATATAGCTACTTGCCTATGGGTAGCGTACTTTATGCACAATAGCACCAGCTGGGGTAGGGGAAGGATATATTAGTTAGCCTCTATGGAGGAGTCTAATAACCAGCCTTGTTGATACCTACTCCAAACAATTTACCAGTTAGTATCGATATTCGAACAGTCTTACGTCTATGGATAGCAAGAACCATTGTCCTATTGAACCCCCAGTCTTTCGACTGTCTCACATCTATGGATAGCGAGAACAGTCTTCCAACTGAGTTATTGATCCTAAAATCTCCCGCACTAGTCATACCGTTTCTCAGTGTCCTGGCGGTGGTGTGGTTGGGCGGTAGAAAGGCGACTGGACTTAGGATGTTTGTGGTGGTATCACTGAATGGTAGCCTACTTCTTAATTTTCTTCTTCAGGGTGGTGGTGAGGTTGAGGGGCAGAAGGACGCCTAGATTTCTGGTGTTTATGGTGCCTTTTCTTGTGTCGTCTTTCCTTTCTACTTTTCGTATTATTCTGTACTTCAGGATTGTTCATGTTGATGAATAAATTCTTTCCTGGGGTTGGAGAATGCGTTACTTCGATGGTAATGACTTCTTGTGCTTCTTGATAGATTGGTGGTTGTTCCCTTTTGTTTGGCTTGGAGGTGTGGTGGGCAGAGAAAAGGAAACAGACTTGCATGTTGGGGGGAGTTGTTTTTCTGCTGTCTTGGCCTTGCGTGGTTTACATGGGCTTCATGAAGGAAGGGGTGCATTAATTGTTATTATTATGATTATAAGTGTGCGGCTGGACGAAGGTGGTCCTCAACAGCCTGTAGCCTAGTAGGTAGAGCTCTCGTCTCACACACGAGGGGTCGGGGGTTCAATCCCCGGCCGGGCGGAGACAAATTGGGCTTGTCTCCTTTCATGTGTTAGCCTCAGTTCACCTAGCTGTAAATAGGTACCTGGTATAAGTGGACGACGTTGTGACGTCCCATCTGGGGTTGGCAAAAATGTTACAAGGCAAGATGGGTATCATATGGTTCACCTAAGCTGATGGCTACCTAAGCCTTCGGGCGAGACGGTACCGTCTATAGTGAGAATGGTACCATACAGATCCACCCTAAGCCTTCGTTTCCAATGTCGCCAATTGGCTAAAATACAGACTACACACACATCCATAGCCATTCCAACAGTACATAAAACACTTAACATGCATTTCACGCAATACATTCCCAGTTAGGGAGGCGCGATAATAATGAGGTTAGCTCGCATTGCGTGGATTCCCCTTGACGAACAAGTAACTGAGTAAAGATCCTCAAGATTGAAGGTGAAAGTGAATTACCCGTGCTCGGGGCTTTGTCCTTGATATTGGGCCTTCGGGTTTGTTCTGGGGGCTGCTTATGTGGTTTGTAGGCTGGAGGTAAATGGAGTGGACAGTGTTTGCAAGTTTGTAGGTTTGGGATGTTGCAAGAGATGTGAAATCGGCGAGGAAAGTGGTCACACGTATTCTAGCTTGCAGGGGCATATAATTGTCTGCCCTTGAGTCGTTTTCTGTGGTGGCGGTACGTTCTCCCTGATGCCAGGATAGATGGCAAGCTGTTTTTCTGTCTTTCCTGTTTACTTCGCTTATTTCTCTGGACTTCGGGATTATTTATGATGATGAATAAATCCTTTCCTGGTGTTGGAGAATTTAGGCGGACGTGTTATCTTGAGGTTGGGAACTTGTGTTTCGACTTTTGCGGGAGATAGGCCTACAGTTGGCTATCCTGCTAGATGACCTTGAGTGGGGGTGGAGATAGTGGTGGTGGTGGTGGTCCTTTCGTTCCGGCCTTTCGCCACCCGGTCGCTGCTGTGTGGCGGTGCAGGCGTGGTGAGTTGCTTTTCTAATATTTCAAAGTCCCTTCCTGGCGTTGGAGGACGTGCCATCTTGATGGTGGCAACTCGTGTTTCGATTTGCGGGGTAGCCTATACAATTGTCAAGCTCCGCCAGTTTGAATGTGGGCGCGGACCGTTACGTTGGTGGTGGAGGTGGTTAGTCTTTTCGCTCTCGGTTCCCTTCGCCACGGGAATGAATGATCGATGTTTGCTGGCAGTGGATGTTGAGCAAAACTGTTTTTTCGTTATTTCATATATAATGACCAATTAAGGTTGGTGCGGGATAGATTCACCCGTAGGAGGTATCACACTGGGTGAGAGCTATCCTAGAAACAGAGGAGGACAGGGGATGAGTGTGCCAGAGAAGTCCACTACCACATTATCTCTGATGCCCACATGTAGGATTTGGCTTTTACACCATGCCCGTAAGGAGGGTTATGGAGCTCCGATCTTACTTTCAACCATCTTGACAATTTTACCAACACACCTAAACTTCGTGGAAACAGCCTCCCGAAAATCTGCACCCAGAGCGGGAATTGAACCCGGGACCCTTGGTATACGAGGCAGACACCTTACCATGAGACTATATAGCTAATAAAGGTACCTCACTTAGCCTGGTAGTCTATTTCCTTATCTTGTTCAGTTTACTCTAACCTATTTTCACTGACTTTACACACATTGGAGGGAACCCACTGAAGATGGAGGGAAAAGCTGGACTGCCCAACTGCACAAGGGAAATCGCAGATCAAATGCAAAGCCTGGAGGATGGCAAACAATTCAGATTGGCAAGAACTGAGTGGGAACCGGACAGCTGCCAGGTCTGATAAAGGGAAAGGTGTTCAACATAAATAGCGACAGAAGAGGACTGAGGGGAATAGGTATGGGAGCCATCCATGAAAATAAGAAAGTGAATACCATAACAGAGGGAAACAAGTTCTAGGAAAAGGGAGGGGGCACGGGAGCTCTCCTGAGGCTTTACAAATGGAACATGAAGGGAGAGATGGAACACAGACGAGAGGTCAGACCAAGGGGAGAAAGGGGAGATGGAGGGGGTGGGAGAAGGGGACGGAGGGTCGGGGTAAGGAAATAGCTAGAGGAGTAGGACAAGAGGGCAAGGACCAGGAAAGGGGACTAGGAGTGGACAAACCAGGAAGGTACTTTCGTATCACACAGGATTGATCCTTTGGGACCAATGGATTAATCATTTGGGATCACTGAATTGATCCATTGGAATCACTTGATTGATCCTTTGGGATCACTGGATTGATCCTTTGGGATCACTTTATTTGATACTTTGGAATTACTGGATTGATGTTTTTGGATCACTGGATTGATTGATTACTGGATTGATCCTCTGGGATCACCGGATCTATCCTTTGAGAACACTGTAATGATATTTGCTATCACTGTATTGATCCATTGAGATAATTGGATTGATGGTTAACTGGATTGATCCTGTGAGATCACTGGATTGATCCTTTGGTATCACTGAATAAATCCCTTGGGTTCACAGGATTAATCCTTTGGGATAATTGAATTGATCCTTTGGGATCACTGAATTAATCCTTTGGGATCCCTAGATTGATGAATAACTGAATTAATCATTTAATATTACTGGATTGATCCTTTGAGATCACTGGATAAATCCTTTGGAATCACTGAAATGCTACTTTGGGATTACTGGATTGATGGATAACTTGATTAATCATTTGGGATGACTGGATAGATCCTTTAGGATCAGTGGATTGATCCTTTGGAATCAATTGATTGATCATTTGGGATCACTGGATTGACGTATAACTGGATTTATCCTTTAGGATTACTGGATTGATCATTTGGGATCACTAGATTGATCCTTTGGGATCATTGGGTTGATCCTCTGGGGTCACTGGATTGATCCTTTGGGATCACTGTATTGATCATTTGGGATCACTGGATTGATCCTTTGGGGATCACTGGATTGATCCTTTGGGGATCACTGGATTGATTCTGTGGGATCACTGGATTGGTCATTTGGGGATCACTGGATTGATTCTTTGGGATCACTGGATTGGTCATTTGGGGATCACTGGATTGATCCTTTGGGATAACTGGATTGATCCTTTGGAATTACTGGATTGATCCTTTTGGGACAACTGGAGTGATCCTTTGGGATCACTGGATTGATCTTTTGGGATCACTGGATTGATCCTTTAGGGATCACTGGTTCGATTCTTAGGGAATCACTAGCTCAATCATTTGAAGATCATTCGTTCAATCCTTTCGTGATCACTGGATTGATCCTTTGGGATAATTGGATTGATCCTTAGGGATCAAGGATTGATACTTTGGGATCACTGGATTGATCCTTTGGTATCAATGGAGTGATCCTTTGGTATCAATGGAGTGATCCTTTGGGATAACTGGATTGATCCTTATGGGATTACTGAATCGATCCTTTGGGGATCACTAGATTGATACTTTTATTGAAGAGAAAAATAAATAAGGGGCAACAGAAACGAGCGAGGTACATGGAGAGAAAGAGAGTGGTGAAGAGAGTAGTGAAGGAAAGTAAGAGAAGAGTAGATGAGGAATTTGAAAGGAATCTGAGTGTAAAATGGAGGGAGTATAAGAAACTGTTCTGGAAAGAAGTCAAGAAAGTTAGGGAAGGTAGCAAGGGAAACAGTAAGGGTGTGAAAGATAAGAATGGGAGAATGCTAGCCGAGAAGCAAGAGAGTCGAAAGATGGAGGGAGTACTTCAACGAGTTGCTAAATGTAAGGAATGAAGAGCCAGCAAACATAGTTGGATATGGTATGGGAGGGAGAAGAAGAGATCGAAGTAGTGGAGGAGGTGGGGATCAGGAGGTCAGAAGTGTGGGAAGACATGAAAAGAGTGAAGTTGGGGAAAGCACCAGGAGCAGATGGAGTGTGTGGGGAAATGTTGAGGTATGGTGGTGAGATAGTGATCGAATGGGTATGGAAAATGTGCAAACTAGCATGGGAGAAGGGGAGTGCACCCGATGACTGGAAGACTGGCATAATAGTCCCCCTATATAAGGGCAAAGGGGAAAGAGGAGTGTGTGGTAACCACTGAGGAATATGTCTTCTAAGCATAGTAGGGAAGGTGTACAGTAGGGTAGTGATTGAGAGAGTGAGAGTGAGAACGAAAAAATGGATAGGAGACAAGCAGGGAGGTTTTAGGAAGGGAAGAGGATGTGTAGAACTGTAGATCAGATTTTTACCCTGAATTGTGTTGTGGAGAAATATCAGGAGAAGCAACAAAGGTGTATGTTGCCTTTATGGACTTGGAGAAGGCCTATGACAGAGTGGCTAGAGAGGGTATATGGAAAGTATTTAGAATATACAGAGTAGATGGCAATTAATTAAGTTGCTGAAAGCAGTGAGGCGCATGTATGAGGGTGCAAAGGCGGCAGTAGGCTACGTGTGGAGAATGAGCAGTAAAATACAGAGAAATAGGAAAATGTGTAGAGAGGGAGAGAAGGAGAAACAAACAAAACTAGGATGGGAAGAAGACAGAAGACCAGAAGAGAGGGAGCAGCGAGTGACAGCAAGACCCCGCCCAGGACAGGAATTTCAAGGTCACTCACCGCGGCTGCGACCTGGGGCCTTGAGGAAGACTTGCCCCATCACCTCAGGAAAGAAAATCCGCCTGGGGGTACACCAGCCATATGACACGGAGAATTGGATTTTCTCAACCCTGATAAAAACAATATTTATAAACAGGATATGTACAAATCACATTACCTTCCTTTGTGTCTTGATATAAATCCTTATTAATGTCGATCTACTAGTAGCAGCTCTAGTAAGTTGTTGTTGTTGTTGTTGTTCCCCAAGCTGCCTGGCCGAACAGCCCCAAGGCCCCGAGCACGGCCAAGGCCATAACTGAGCGCCCCCACAGAACCCTCCCTGCCGACCACAATAAAGCCTGGGTGACCGAAGCCACTCCATGGCAGGGAGCTGAGGAGGGTGCGGAAACACCCGGGAAACCAAAGCCCCACCCAGGGGCACAGAATAGAAAGTTGAGGGGCAAGGGAAAAATGTGACGCTTTGGCTTCCAATCTTGGTAGATTGGGAGGTCAATCCACGGAAGAGACGCCGTCACTCGAGATCTAGAAGATATATAAGTAAAAGGAACAGTCAGAGTAAGCTATGGGTATGGCAGAGATCGCTCAGTTCTCACTCTGATAGACCAGCCCATCATCAAAGCTCTAGTAAGTTAGAGAAGATTGATATTACAAAAGTTATGATACCTGCCATTATTGATGTGTTATTTATGTATGTATTTAATTATGTAAGAACCATGTCACTCACACCCATTAACTTTTGTCTACTTTATGATAAACAACTATGTACATGCCTTCTCTAAAAACTACAATTCTCTATTTTAAAATCAAACAGACCACACATGCTTCTTTCTGAGTTTTTAAGCCAACGAACTTTGCCTTTCTTGGTGTAGGAATTGGTTTTTACACCGTAACCAAAAGAGGATTTATGGAGCTCCGATCTTACTCTCAACCATCTGAACAATTTTACCAATACACCTAAACTTCGTTAGATGCGGGAATAGCCTCACGAAAATATGCCAGGGCCTGGGATTGAACCTGGGACCCTTGGGCTATGAGGCGAACACCTTACCAGTGTCACCAAGAAAGATATCTCACTTGGCAAGGTCGGCTCAAGTTATTTCTGCATCCGGTCTGTTTTAGGCTAACCTATTTTCACTGACTTTACACTACTTCACCTTCCGGGAAGCGAAGGCTCCGAACAGAGAGGAACGAACAGAGAGGAACAAGCCTGAGCCGAAACGACCTGGAGTCTGTCAGAGAGGCAAACGGGAATGGTGAGTCAACTTCACTGCCCACGATGCCCACTCAGCTCTGGCCCTTCTCAAGAATTGTTTCTCCATCCCAAAACTCCAATACCTCTTGCGCACATCGATGACTTACACGAACAATGTTGGCCTCCAAGAATTAGACAGCATAATCCGAGAAGCAGTGACCAGCATCACCAACGTGGAATTTAAAGAACGGACCTGGACACAAGCCACCCTTCCTGTCTGCCTTGGGGGCTTGGGCATACGGAGAGCCTCGGATATTGCCTCCCCTGTCTTTATCTCTTCCCTCATCGCGACCAACGACCTTGTAGTGTCCATCCTTTCTTCTCAACCCAGAATGATACTTAATGGGGACGTAGCAGTAGCGATTAACACCTGGAAGGAAAGTACAGGAGCAGAGGAGGAGCCTCAGGGTACCTCCAGGAGCAAGCAGAAAGCGTGGGATACCATCTCGGCGAAGAAAACTCAAGAAACTCTCCTAACCAAAGCAGACCAGGTTGCAAAAGCACGCCTCCAGGCAGCCGCCCATTTGGAGAGTGGCTTGTGGTTACACGCCATCCCCATCCCACCTCTTGGAACTCACTTGGATGCTGAAGCGCTCCGGGTTGCCATCGCGCTCAGAGTGGGTGCGGCAGTTTGTCACCCACACACTTGCAAGTGTGGTGGGGGGGATGGATGCTCAAGGTCACCATGCCTTGTCATGTAATTACAACGCAGGCCGCCTGCCAAGACACTCTGCACTAAATGATGTCATAAAACGGGCCCTGCAGAGTGCTAACCGTGCATCAATCCTCGAGCCACATGGACTTCACAGAGAAGACGGCAAACGGCCAGATGGGATGACCACTTTCCCTACAAGAATGGCCGGTGCCTCGTGTGGGATGCCACATGTGTTGACACTTTCTCCACAACCAACATCGCCAGAAACGCCGACGAAGCAGGTGAAGCCGCCCGGATAGCAGAAAATAAAAAGCGAGAAAAATATCAAGCCATCGCCAGAAATCATCAGTTCGAGACCCTGGCATTCGAAACTTCAGGAGTCTTCGGCCCTACCACCCTTAAGATGGTGCATGAAATAGGCCATAAAATCAGAGAAGTTTCAGGAGAACCCCGGGAAACCCTCTGGCTCAAGCAAAGACTAGGGATGGCTATCCTCCGGGGCAATGCCACCAGCGTCATGAGCTCAGTTCGACTGGACTGGGTCATGCCACTGTGTGAGGCCCGGGCAGGAGTGGTGTATCCGTAGTCTTTCCACAGTAGGGTAAAACAAAAAATAAACTTTATTTGTATTTAACATGTGATGCACATAAATAAAAGGGGAAGTGTCGGATGGTTGAAAGCCACAGTTGCTCGCGCGTTTGGGGCTAGCAACACGTATTATGAAAAACATGTATCCTCCTTCATTCACTGTCCCCCCCTTCACTTCACTCACTCAACCCCATAATTTGCCGGAGGATAACAGGTTTTTCACAATACGTAGACGGAGGTCTTTAAAAAAAAAAAAAAAAATCACTGAGCGGTGCACACACGCACCGTGTGCTACACAGACACACTAACGGTCCAGTTGGCAACTCGCTTGAGCGGCCGGGAACTCCACAACCCAACCCAAGCGAGTTCTCACTACACCCCCTGTACCCTCCTATCCCCTTCCTTGGCCTGTAGGATTTTTTTTTTACACCATACCCGAAAGAGCATTTATAGAGCTCCGATCTTACTCTCAACCATCTGAACAATTTTACCAATACACCTAAACTTCGTTAGATGCGGGAATAGCCACATGAAAATATGCCAGGGCCTGGGATTGAACCTGGGACCCTTGGGCTATGAGGCGAACACCTTAATTACCAGTGTCACCAAGAAAGATATCTCACTTGGCAAGGTCGACTCAAGTTATTTCCGCATCCGGTCTGTTTTAGGATAACCTATTTTCACTGACTTTACACTGGTTCTCAGATAAGACACTGTCCTCCAGAATTGCCAACCTATCCAGTCACTAGCTAAATGCCCCCAATAACATTAAGAAATTGTTCTGCATGAAGTTTTGCATATTAGGAATCTCAGTTTTAACTATACTGAATAAATCTAACCTAATTAGAGATTGTAACGCACTTTAATAAGCGCTATAAAGCCTTGTCTGCGAATCAACCCCCTCCTTAACCACGGGAGGATACAATCACGTGACCTAATAAACCCGCACTAGCTATTACCAATTCAGTCTTCAAGATTGCGAGTCTTATAAGCTAGTATAAACATGTTTAATGCGTAATATTAAGCGAGAAACTATTAGGTTCACTCTACTAAAGAAAAACTAACATTGCTAAATATCCTAAAGATTATTAGAAGGACTACCAGCCCTGTCCAAAACTCCGTAGGGAACACACGCGCGCGAGGTTAGTGCCCCGTGAACCTACCATGACCCCCAATAATACCAATTTAACCCTCTTGCCACCGACCTAGTAGTTTCCTACAAAATATATGTTCTCTATGTACTATCTTTAAAATAACCACTAACAAATGTTCCAGAAGTAGAAGACGATTGCCTTATATATTTTTACTAACCATATCAGTGCACCATCGATAGAAATAAATAGTACGTTCTCGGGGTCAGGCAACACCAAGTTCTAAACCCCGTTTCCCCCCTCTTTGTAACCAGGCTAGCTGAACCGCGACCCTCCAGTGACCCCAGGGCTGCCAACTTAACACTCTTGCCAGCAAGCTAGCAATATAATACAAAATAGATGTTCTCTATATATGTTCTACTTCTAAAATAATAACTAACAAATGTTTCAGAAATAGAAGATGACTTACTTCTATAATTTTTACGAACAATATCAGTGCACAGCTCCTATAAGAATAAATCATACTTTCTCGGAGTCAGACAACGCCAAGTTTTAAACCCCCTCCCCCCTTTTGAAAGCTACTGTATATAAGCCAAGGAAATGAGAAGAAGGCAAGTAGAAATAAACTTTCTTTAGATCGGCACCCCGCTCTGGAGAAATATTACTTTTACCATATTCAGACCTAGTTATTGATAACGGCAACCCGAAGTCCTTATACTATATCTGTGGATATATAAACTTTATTTTAGGATCTTTGTTATTTGTGGCAACCCAATCACTTAACATAGAGACCTATAATAATTTTGTATCATAGTGCAATAGTAACTTATATATGTGTAACTTTCTTATTTCTGGCAACCCAGGAATTAATACAGTTATATTTATTTAGTTATATTTCCATATAGTGAAAACGTTGAAAGATCCAAGGCACCCTTACCTTTCAACAAATTTCTATTAAGAAATTATACTAGCATTTCTCACAGAGATCTAAGGTAGAAAGATCTTTTGTGTTAGAAGGGTTTAGCGAGACACCCTCACGGGCACTCTGCATATATAAATCCTAGGCGCAAATTGTCTGTGGCACCCCACCAGAATTTGCGACTAAAAGGTTAACACCGCCTCGAGTTCCTTGAACCTCTTATAAGGGTTAGAGACAGTCAAGAAGAGCCATTACCTAAACTCTTCTTGCGTTAGTCCGATATTATGTTAATCCGGCAAGACCCGAGACATAATATTTAAAACCTCATTTAAAGAGTACCTGAACAGAACTCCATCAACGATTAATATAAAGGTCAGGATAGTCAAGTATTTGTTGGAAGCTATATTCAGTTCAGTTGAAAGTCAGTTCAGTTCAGTTGAAAGTCGGGAAGTATTAATGCCTTTCCATCGGCACTTCCCTAGGCAGTTATATTTTATTTTATACAGTACTGTACTTATTGTGTCTTTGTGTCGTGCTCTTTTTCTTTATTCATCTGTCTTCTTAGTTAATCTCTTTCCTCTTTTTGTTTCTTGTTCTCCACATCTTATATATATTTTCTTTTACTCTGTCGATATTTTTCTCTTTGAAAAGTAGATTCCCAATGACTTTATTTTCTTCTTCATATGGTTGTTGTAGTCCTGGTTCACATCTTCTTTCTTCTTGATTGGCTGGACACCACAGCAAGAAGTGCTTCAGATCTTCTCTATCGTTGTTTCACAGATCACATCTAGTTAATTCTCCTTCTATAAACCTATTTCTAGCCTTTAAATTTAGATTATTAGTCCTACACCTATAAAATATTATTGATGATTGCGTGTTATCATACATCATCTCTTCTCCCCTAATTTCAGTCTTGAAAGCTTTATATATTACTAAACTACTCTTTTCATCTATTTCTCTCCTCCACTGATTTGTATCCCATATTTTTACTTTCTTTTTAATATCCTCTAAACTTACATTTGTCACATTAGTATTTTCAAGGTTTAAGTCTTTAATATATTTCTTGATAGCTTGACCACAAGTATCTTTCTCATTTGTTAATTTCTCCTGTGTTATTCTTTTTAACAGTCCGTTGCTATCCTCTCCCAATAGATATTTTAGATATTTTAAGTTTCCTTCCATTATCCTCGCCTCCATAGAAGAGGCACCTATCTCCCCTCTCAGTGTTGCTTTTTGAGCACATCTAGGAGCTCCTAAAATATGTCTGTATACCTTATTTTCTATTGTCTGTAATTTATTTATATCTGTTTTAGTAAATTCTATTACATTTGATCCATACATAATTGCTGGGAGAACCACACTCTTCCAATATGTCTTACCTATTAATATTTTATTGCAGCTCTGTGATATTACTGGGTATATCATGTTAGCAAATCTATTAGCCTTCTCTATCGCCTCATTCTTCTGTAACTTGAAACATCTTCTGGTATCAGCTATTTTAATCCCTAAGTATTTCTTTGTTTAGTAACTTCAATTTCTCTTATGTTATCTGGCTTATTTTTCATGTTAAAAATCAATATTTTGCTTTTATTTTTATTTATACACTTAAGCCGCATTCATTACCTATATTAATTAATTTGTCAATTGCTGCCTCAGCTTCTTCAATGGTGTGTGCCAGTAATAATCCGTCGTCTGCATAAAATAGAGCTTTTATTTTAAAGTATTCATCTATATAGCCTCTTTCACCTTCCAAAGTATTTATAATTTCATATGTTGCTAATTTGAAGAGAGTGGTTGATCCCGTACATCCCTGTTATTCCACTTGTGACCTCTAATTGTATTTCAGTTTTATTTCCTTGATTTATTATTGTTCTATCACCTGTGTATACATTACAAATTGTGTCTATTATGTTTTTATGAACTTTATAATCTTTAAGTACTTTAATTAACTTATCTCTTTTTATTGAGTCAAAGGCTTTCATAATATCGATTGAGATAACTATTACTGATTTCTTACGTTAAAATGTTCTATCAATACAGTATTTTAATATATATAGGTTGTTTTCAATCCTTCCTTTATTTGTAAATCCACTTTGTGTTTCCTAATTTACTTCATCATTTACTCTGAGATGTTCCTCTATCTTATTTTTTATTGCAGTTGTCATGAACAATTAGCCGAGAATACTTGCGTTAATCCGATATGGTGACCAACTGTTTCTCCACTAGTTACGGAACCATATTTAAGACCTCAAACCCATTAATCCAACTGTAACTTCTTCACACGACCGGCCAACCTGGACGGCCCACGGAGCATCAGAAGAAAACTCAACTAAGTGCATCTCTCCATCAAGAAAAGAAATAATATAGAAACTACTTTAATTCAGTATCAGTGAAGAGATACAAGAAAGCTAGAGTTCAAAGTGACCGAAATAATTAGAGTTCTTAAATACCTCGAAATACGTGAAAAGTGTATAAAAAGTGTCCTACGAAGTTAATATATAAATAAACAAGAATATCAAGACGTCCTAGAAATAACGCTCTATAGTACAACGTTTTAACTCAACAATTAATCAATATACCAAATTAAGACGGATTTTACCTATTCATCAACGTTGTCATATTTCCGCCAAGTGAAAAATAAACAGAGTCCGTCCAACATGAACTTTGAGTTATAGAAACGAAGTGTTACAGTATCTAGTGAACATCCTAATCAAAATAGGTTACGCGTTCACCTATAACATACGTCTGTGATCCCCGTAGTAGTACGATACTAGTGAATTTATTTTCAATAAGAAGATTTACATACACCTTCATGAACTCTGAAAATATCTCAGTAGGATACCATAATATTTTAGTGTCCACAAACTTGAACTCAAACTGAAAAAGTTCATCCATGCTTAAGCTTCCATATTTTGTGCCAATAAATACAGGAACGTGTATCATATCGTCCAATATTATTCATGAGGAATAGTTAACTAAATAGATATAGCGAATCTAAATAAAAACCTGAATTATTAGTAATTTTCATTATAAGGTTTTGAGAAGAGAATAGTACGCATATTTCTCAAGAAGAATATTATGTATACTAGTTGAAGTGAATATACCTGATCTCCATCTAGATTCGCGATCGTGCTGGGAGAAAGTAAATTAAGTTGTACCCTATGAAATACTTATGATAGTATCTTTAGCCCTCAGTTTATGTATTTAGGACTTAAGTGAATAAAACTGTATTACAAACCATATTTCGATATTATCTGTATCCCTGTTGTCTTTCTTGTATGTATTTGTGTGAATTTAGATATTCCAGTCTCAAAAGAACTCATCCTAACTAATAGTTAAACCTGAATAAAATCAGGGCACAACAAGCAAAGCGAGTTCTTTTACCTGAATTTTGGGTTAAAACAGGGGTGTGTGATGTCCCCGTGGGTGTTTACTGTACTGTATATATGGATGGAGTCGTGAAAGAAATACTAGGAAGAGCAGTGGATGTTAATGTATCACTGAAAAGGGAGGGAAATGAGTGGAAGCTGCCTATACTGCTGTTTGCGGATGATTCAGTTCTGATGAGCGATAATGAATGGGAGTTGCAGGGTCTGGTAAATGAGTTGGAACAGTGTGCGAAAAACGGAATTTGAAGGTAAATGCGGGGAAGAGCAAGGTTATGGTCTTCGAAAGGGGTGAAGTCACAGAGTGTGAGGTGAAGTTGAACGGTCAGGCTATGGAGATCGTCAGCTCTTTTAAGTATCTGGGCAGTGTGTTGAGTAAAGATGGGACTATGGATCAAGAAGTGCGGGAGAAGGTACAACAGGGGAAGAGGGTTGTAGGAATGCTGAAAGCAGTAACAAGAAATAGGGTGGTCAGTATGGAAGTGAAGAAGTCCTTGCATGACAGTGTGGTAATCCCGACACTGACTTACGGAAGCGAAGCATGGACGTTTGAGAAGAGACTCAGACCAAGAGTGAGAGGGGTGGAAATGAGTTACTTGAGAAGTGTGTGCGGAGTTACATGGAGGGATAGACAGACGAATGAAGAAGTAAGAAGGAGGTGGGGTGTAGAGGTAGATGTGCTGGAAAGTGTGAAAAGGAACACCTTGTGAGGGTTCGGCCATATGGAACGTATGGGAAGCGAGAGAATGACTAAGAAGGTGTACGAGAGCGAGGTGGAAGGACAGAGAGGGAGAGGTAGACCGAAAGAGAGGTGGAAGGATGGAGTGAGGAAATATATGGATGAAGGCGGTGCTGGTTGGGAGGAAGGGCGTCGACTGACTGGGGAAAGAGGTGCATGGGGGCGGTTCACTTGTGTCCACCCCTTCGGGGATCACGGCGTCAGGCAATAGATAGAACAGGGCGGGTGCCCGACCCCGAAAGGGGTTGAAATAAGGGAGCTATCCCCCCGCCAAAGGCGGCTTTCTAGGGCCTTTCCTAGCTGATGCTGAGAGGATTGGGTTCTAGTCATGTGGTGATGGGCTGGTCTATCAGAGTGAGAACTGAGCGATCTCTGCCATTCCCATAGCTTACTCTTACTGTTCCTTTTACTTATATATTTTCTAGATCTCAAGTGACGGAGTCTCTTCCGTGGATTGACCTCCCAATCTACCAAGATTGGAAGCCAAAGCGTCACATTTTTCCTTTGCCCCTCAACTTTCTCTTCATAATTGCTGAGAGGCACAGGGCCCTGGGTGGGGCTTTGGTTTCCCGGGCGTTTCCGCACCCTCCTCAGCTCCCCGCCATGGAGTGGCTTCGGTCACTCAGGCTTTATTGTGGTCGTCAGGGAGGGTTCTGTGGGGGCGCTCGGTTATGGCCTTGGAATTGCTCGGGGCCTTGGGGCTGTTCGGCCAGGCAGCTTGGGGAACAACAACAACAGGGGGTGTTTAGCTTGAACAAATCTAAATCCCGTACATTTGTGTTAGCTCTGTTAAGAGTCAGTCTTGTTATCACTAGAAATTGCGTTGTTAGATTTTGTTATATCCATTTTGAAATGTTGAATACGGTCATTAATCTCCCAAGCGGCTAAATTTTGATCTATGTGGAGATTTTCAATATTTTGATCGAACTCTTCCATGTAGCCTACTGTTTATTCTCCTCAATATAGGCCTACTGTTAGTTTTGATCAATATATTGGATATTTTCTTGAGTAATTTGGTTAATATTTGCAATATAGGCCTACTGCTTACATTACTCAACAATTATTTGATCATTAACTATCCATTTTTGGATAATTAATTTCCGCCTCGGCTTTATACCGCGAGGCTTCATCACTTAATTCACTAGCTATAAATATAACTGTTAATTGTTGTACGACTATTTTATTTAACCCAATCACATAGAACACAAACAGGAGAGAACACAAGACATTGCTACATAATCAACTCACAGAACAAGAATATATCTAGCTGCTATTTCACGAGCGATCCAATACTTTCAACTAAAATATCTACAAAGATCTATATGATGTGATGGTTCATAAAGTCAATACCTACAGTTTTTGTTATCATATCTAAATTAATTCTGACCTTAGGATAATGGCTACTCTTAGTTGCAATGATCTTAAACTGAATGAAAAGATAAAATACAACCAATTACAAAATAACAATAACAATTGTAATTGGTTCTCAACACTATTGCCATACTTTATTCTCCCTTCAGTACAATCCCCAACATTCTGGGGAACAATGTAGCTCAAGAAGTGTGTAGGCTATATGTAACTTATTTTGTGAGTGTAAACGCGGACTCAATGTGTAGCCTACACGTAGAATCTACAATTCTTACTTGTCTTTTTTGTAATTTAGTTACCCATATAAATCCATTTTCTTAACATATAAATAGAGAAAACTAATTGTTTTGGATAACTATATGAAATTGTATAAACTATCTCATTATTATATATTAATTGTCATTCAGTTTAAAATAATCGCAAGTAAAATAGCTAATTTTCCAAGGTCAGAATTAATTTAGATACGATAACAAATGTAGGTATTGACTTTATGAACCATCACAACAACACAGATCTTTGTAGATATTTTAGTTGAAAGTAGCCTATTGGATCACTCGTGAAAGAGAGACATTCTTGTTCTGTGAGTTCATTAAGTAGCATTGTCTTGATTGTGTTCTCTCCTGTTTGTGTTATAAGTGGTTGGGTTACATAAAATAGTCGTAGGCTACAAAACATAACAGTTTATATTTATAGTGAATTAAGCGATGAAGCCTCGTGGTATAAAGCCGAGGCGGAAATTAACTTTCCAAAAATGGATAGTTACTGATCAAATAAATGTCAAGGAATGTAAGCAGTATATTGCAAATATTAACAAAATTACTCAAGATAATATCCGATATATTGAACAAAACTACAAGTATATTGAGGACAATAAACAGTACATGGAAGAGTTCGATCAAAATATTGAAAATATAGATCAAAATTTAGCCGCTTGGGAGATTAATGACCGTATTCAACATTTAAAATTGGATATAACAAAATTGAACGACGCAATTTCTAGTGATAACAAGGCTCTTAAAGATTGCAAATATATTCTTATAACTCTGAAAAAATATTGTAAACTCCAATTGGTTAATGCCAACCGAGTTGAAATTAAAAAAATTGCTACGGATATTGAATGGGCAAGTCAAAATATTGCAAATTTCAGCCAGATTATAGAACAGCACAAACAAAGGGTTGCAGACCATAAACAGATGATTTCTTTGCTCAGGCAAGTTAATGACCAGGGCAGACGGGTACCTCATGACCACCGTGATGTTCATGGCGGTCACCGTTGCCCCTTCTATAGTCGTCGAGGGTAGAAGGAATGAGGGAGCGTCACAGTAAACCAGGACCCATACAGTGTGTGCATGGGTCCTGCTTGAAGGATTTGGTTTTTACACCTAGCTTGCTCATAAGGAGGGTTAATTGTGGAGCTCCGATCTTACCAACCATCTTGACAATTTTACCAACACACCTTAACTTCATTAGACGCTGAAATAGCCTCCCATAAATCTGCTCCCAGGGCGGGAATCGAACCCGGGACCCCTGGGTTACGAGGCAGACATATTACCACGAGACTAATCAAAAGTTTCTATTAGCCTGGTAGTCTAAGTGTATTTCTGCATCTTGTTCAGTTTAGGTTAATCTATTTTTACTGACTTTACATCACTTCAACATCGGGGGAGCAAAGGCTCCAAACGTCTAGAGAGGAATTAAGCCTGAGCCAAAATGACCATGAGTCCGTCAGAGACATGGGTAGGAAGAGGTGAGTCAGTCTGCTAGACGTGATACACGCATATGAACAGCCCAGCTCTGGCAAATCGTTGGAGAACTGGCAAATCCTTCACACACAATCACAGCTTTTTGTTAACCCCTTCTGTACCGGCGACATCTTTTACCTTTATTCTAGTTACTAATAGACGATTTTATGTAGTTTAATAAAGGCCTACAGCTATTAACAAGCTTCGAACTATCTCACTAAACCCTTTCTACTACCAGTTCCTTCTTAAACTAAATAAAATCGTCTAAATATAGCTAGAATATAACATAAAGACGTCGCCGGTAAAGAAGGGGATAACAAGGCTCGCAACACTCCCTGTTCTATCCTGCCCCCTTACTTGCTCAGTAGGATTTGTTCTTTTCATGTAAAGTCAGTGAAAATAGGCTAGCCTAAACAGACCTCGGATGCGGAAATACCCTGAGCCGAACAGGCCAAGTGGGATATCTCTATTGGTCTAACTGGTAAGGTGTCTGCCTCACACCCAAGGGTCGAGAGTTCGTGCCCCCACCAGGGCTTGATATTTTCGTGAGGCTATTTCCGCATTTAACGAAGTTTAGGTGTGTTGGTAAAATTGTTCAGATGGTTGAGAGTAAGATCGGAGCTCCATAAATCCTCTTTCGGGTATGGTGTAAAAACCGATCCCCACATTCACCTTGCTCATAAGGAGGGTTATGGACTTATGAAACTCCAATCATACTTCCAACCATCTTGACAATTTTACCAACACACCTTAACTTCATTAGATGCTGAAATAGTCTCCCGAAAACCTGCACCCAGGGCGGGAATCAAAACCGGGACCCTTGGGTTACGAGGCAGACACGTTACCACCACGAGACTAATAAAGGTATCTCACTTAGCCTGGTAACCTAAGTGTATTTCCGCATCCTGTTCAGTTTAGGCTAACCTATTTTCTACTGAATTTACATGCTGTAAACCTAACCCGGGATCAATCCAGTGATACCCAATGGATCGATTCAGTGATCCCATAAGGATCAATCCAGTTATCCCAGAGCATCAATCTAGTGATCCCAAAGGATCAATTCAGTAATCCCAAAGGATCACTCCACTGATCGCAAAGGATCACTCCACTGATTCCATAGGATCAACCCAGTGTTACCAATTATAAACCTCTTGCATATCAGTACAGAATTTGCTATAGTTCTACCACTACAAGTTGGCGGTTCTGAGGGCAAGAACTGGTAGCACTGAAGGTCACACTTATCATGCGTAATGTGATATCACGGGTGATAACTCATACACGACCTCTCTTTCATTTAACCTAATTCTCATTATGAATTATTTTAATACAGTGACGACCGCCAGGTGATATTGTTAAAATTAGGAAGGACCCCATGAGAGAGAGAGAGAGAGAGAGAGAGAGAGAGAGAGAGAGAGAGAGAGAGAGAGAGAGAGAGAGAGAGAGAGAGAGAGAGAGAGAGAGAGAGAGAGAGAGGCAGAGGCAGAAAGACTCACACACGCAGAGAGAGTGTAAGAGACGGACAGTGTCGAGACAGGCAGACAGAGAGAGAGAGAGAGAGTAGTTAAAATATATATTTATGATCCACATCATCCATCATGCATGCATGGATATACAGTATGTGTGTGTGTGTTGGGATTTGTGCCGATAGGTAAATATAGAATATGAAAAAAGTCAAGTGTCAAATGTAGTGACCCAGGGCAGGTAGGCCAGGTGTGGGTCAGTCTCTCTCTCTCTCTCATGAGGTCCTTCCTAATTTGAACAATATAACCTGGCGGTCGTCACTGTATCAAAATAATTCATAATGAAAATTAAGATAAATGAGAGAGAGAGAGAGGTCGTGTACGAGGTATCACCCATGATATTACATTACGCATGATAAGTGTGACCTTCAGTGCTACCAGTTCTTGCCCTCAGAACCGCCAACTTGGAGTGGTAGGACTATAGTGGAGTATACTCATAGCACACACCGGGTGCTCAATATAGATGTGGTTTGTGCATCGTATTATCAAACCGTTGACAATTAAAGCCTCCACCACGGGCGATGGAGAAAGAGATGAGAGATGTCAGGAGAAAGGTACACTGCCATACAGTCTACAAATGTCGAAATAGCCCAGCAAAACACAAACTGGACCAATTAAGCTAACACTCGAATGGGGCCGAGCGTTTGAATTGGGACAAACTAATATTGGGTCATGCAGTCCAGTTGAACTGAACAGTCCAATTGAACTCAACAGTCCAATTTAAATGAGCAATTGAATTTATCTGAACAGTCAAATTGGGCTGAGTGGTTAAACTATTTGTACACATTAGAGATCCTAGAGTACATGCTTTGGTAAATCAGTAGCCTATCTATAATTGATTGATTCTTCTGCAACATTATATTTTAAGAATTTGTTTGGATTTGTAAATCAGTATAAAAGCAAAATAAAGGGGGTTCATAAATGTTGCATCATTTGCATGCCTCCGTAGGACATAAAATGTCGGTTGGCCAGTGTAGGATTTGTATTTAATAGTGGCCCCTCCATCATTGACGATATGCCTATTAGTATAATAGTCTCCCTTCAAACGCCGCGTTGCCAGTTTTGAATCTACCGCGCGGGAGGACAGGGAGTACAACTTCATAAGTGCAACGCGTATTCTCTTATGGAATCGTCTTTATGATTGGGTACTCGCTACGAAAAACCTTGTAAAAAATAAAAAATAAAAATTAACTTAATAATTGCTATACTCAAGCTTCCCAATGCGTGGATTTCTTGCGCTTCGTTCGATCAGTTCTAGTGAGTCCTTGCTCATTCGTATACATCTGAGTTGTATTGAACATGTTTTTAGATTAGCTAGCACAGACTACCCCATTGGTACATCCGCAGGAGGTGTGTAAGTTAGGGTACTATTGTAACAGGCGCCTACGTGTCCCCAGGATCATCGCACCATGTTTGTTAGTGTGTGTGTTGTGTTGCGCCTTTAGCTTTTGATAGTTATTTAGGAGGCTACCATTCCGCAAGTTTATGCTTCAGGCCGTCATTATGAGGTAGTTCCATAGTTTATTCTAGCAGGTGCTCCAGTTCAAGGGTTGCCACACGTCGTGTGGAATCTTCTGGAGTCCGTATCTGCGCTTGGGCCCCTGTTGCGGGCCTCTGCTCCACGTGCTGCTGCTGCTGGGTCTTCGGAGTGTCTAGTTGCTGCCACTTTGATGTTTCGTCGTTACCTCATGGTCAGTCTTATTAGGGGTCTCCAACATAGGTTAGGGGTTATTTATGAATTATAAATTAAGCTCTATATGTGTAAGCCTAATATTATCCCCGATATATTGGTGTTTGGCATGTGTGCTTTCATGCTTCAGGGGTTTGGGAGACGTCCCACTTATTTGGTGGGTTTTTTGGAGGTTTGGACTTTCCCAGATAAGTCCTAACATCTGAAAACTTTGGTTCGTTTTTCCGGCGGCTTTCTCAGCAGAGCTGGCGTTTTCTCGTCTCAGACGAGATACGCCTAACGGCCTTATTGGGCTATCCTTAGTTGGAATTATGCAAAGCTGGTACATGTCATATTTGTAACATACTATGTGGTACCAACTCTGTAAATTGCTAACTGAATAAATATTATTATTATTATTATTATTATTAAACCTACCAAATGTCCCGGCGTGGTGTGCTGAACCACGAACCTTCCGGCGGAATATGCTAAATTCTTAAGGGAGTCAACTCGGCCCGCCGAGTGAACTCGCCCTGACCGATAGCCTCATTCAGTAACTTCTATCGCCCGGCGTAACAGTCAAGTGAGCTTAACCATGATTCAAGTCATGAAGCGAATTAACTATCCATCTAGTGCTATTAGTCAAGGATAGTCTAACGCTTAAGGTCGTTTGGGCCAGTGACGCTTAGTCACAGGTAAGCAGTTCATTTTGTATGATAAAAGGAGAGACCCGGGGTCTTTCTACCAGGTCTAGCGGAGGGTTAGCTTAGCAGTGGCTATAACTAACTTTCCGGCTGACTTGAGATAGGATGTATTAACACCTCTCAGGTTATCCTTATGAGCATTAATTCCTGGAAATTTTCTATTTCCAGTCTCATCACTTCAGTAGTAGCGGTCCCGGCAGCAGAGGAGTAGCGTGCACTTCCGGCAGGGGGGAGGGGGTCCCTAGCTCCATCATGCCTCGCTTTGACATTTGCTCTACGCCTACTTGCTCATTATTACCAGTTTTTGCCCACGATTTATGTATAAAATGTGTAGTGTCTTGATCGCTCAAGAGGACTATGGGTGTCTAAACGGTGTGCCGTGTACTCTGAGTTACGAGTGGCGGTTTTTGATAAGAGAGAGAGTTGTCTTGCTTAGCAGCCTTGAAAGAGATCAAGTCAATTTTTAACGCTTATGCGAAAGACACTGCTCATAAAGCTCTCCATTGTGATGACGAGGAGCTCTGGGAACACCTCGTCATTAAATCTCCATTAGTTAAGCCAGCTCCGGCGAGGTCAGTCAAACCCAAAGTTAAATCTAAAGTACTATCCAAGCAGGAAGTGACAAGTAGTGAAAGTGACAATGCCGAGCCGAGCCACCCCCCCCCCCCCCCCCCCCCCGGTCTAAGAGGAGACGGACGCCTTCACCGAAGCGAAAATCTAGGTCACATTCTAGATCCCCTAGGAAGCAGTCCCGACATTCTTCCGCCGAGTCTTCGAGGTCTACGAAACGCCGGAAGGAGGGTTCTGCTTCCTCAACGCCGTCCACTTCAAGTCAATTAAGTGCCTGTACGGTTATTTCACAACCGCTTCCCCAGCCATTGCCGGGGTCGCGGCCACCTCCCACCACTCCTACCTCTTCAACGTCTAACGTCCAATCTGGCGGCTCAGAGGTAGGAGCGGAGGGGATGGAGTCTAGTCACAGGGATGAACAATCATTGAGTGAGCCACAAGAGTTTACATTCGCCATTCCTAAGTTAAGTTATGTGCCACGTAAAGGTACCCGGGTTAACAGAGTGTTAGCGGATCAGTATAGGGGTTCTCAGTCTTGCTCATATCAAATTTTTTATAACTCTCAGGTGATACAGGACTCCCAGCCACCCGCGGCACTAAGTCGGGGGATCTGGAGACAATCAGAACCCTCACATGTTAATGTTCAGGACAGGGAAGTTGACCAAGTAGAGATCATACCCTCGTCAGTCCCAGATTTGGTGTGGCCACCGCCGGACCCATTTACTACCCCCGGCCGCCAACACCAGAAGTGATAGAACTACCAGGGGAGCCAGAAAACATAGAATTGTCTTCAGCTCAACCTATTAATATTGAAGTAGAGTCAGAAGGTGGGTCTCAGTCCTCTCGGGAATCCCACGGTAAGTGTGTATAACTACTGAGGAACTACATGATATTCTCCACAGAGTAATGCAACAATATCAGATACCTTCTTCTCAGGCTCCTTCCACTAGCACAGCGGTAGTTCCCCCACTTGAGTCTACAGTAAGGCCGTTACAGCCCTCAGGTGTCTCACATCCCCATTCCTCTTTGCCCTCGGTTAACGTTACTCCGGCGACTGCCACGGCTAGTAGCACGACAGTGCCGGCCTCCTTGACTACCACTAACGTCTGTGTCATTACAGACGTTACTCCTCCCCCTCTTGATAAACCTCCACAGAGAAAAGGCCCTATGCCTCTTCTTTATGGACCGGATTGCTCATGGGTTCAGTCAATACCTCAGAAACCGCACCTGGCACAAGCTACCGTATCGGGGGAACTACCGGTACCTAGTGAATGGACCATTGAGGTTAATAAGAGTAGAAAATTAAGAGCTAAGGATGCCCAAGGAAGGTTACTAGATGTTACCATTAAGGCCATCCCATCTGTTTATGGCGCTGATTTCTTTGTGTATTCGGCCTCCCCGGCGATACCTCCGGCTTCATCTGCAAAACTTTTTGCCGGCTGGTCTAGGAATGACGGCGTCAATGATATAAAAGCTCTACATGCACTTACGCCGGAACTGGATACAGTTCCGGTACTAGGTCAGACAAACACACCAGTCTTGCAGGTGGGGCAGGTAGGTGTAGGTCCGTGGGTGGACTGGGAACTAGAGGCGCAGGTTTTTGCATCTACTATTACCACTAAATCCTCCCATCAGGTACCTCAGGAAGTTCACTCATGATTCTCTTTACCTGTTAACAAAGCAGGCGGCGTGTCACCTGCTTTATTTGAATTCCTGGCAGCGCCCAAACTATGACTTTATGACCTACATGAACCTTTTGCCACACCCCCTCCAGCTCACTTAGACAGAGACTTTAAGCTACGCAATAAAGCCTATAGACTGTTCTCTCAATACCTCGTCAGTCGCCAGGTTGCCCAGTCACTCACGAGAACTATAACAGCCATATCAGACCAACATGTAAGGAAAGCCACGGACTTGTCACGCAGGCTCCTTCTACAAAATTCTATTCAATCCTTAGGTGATATTAGAATAGCTATCATGGAGGCGGTTAGAGCAAGACAGGATCTAAGGGTGTACTTGGTAAAGAAGTTGCCGGAGGACATAGCCCGCCGAGTAACTCTTTCCCCGGTACTAACTGCACCATTTCTTCCCCCAGAAACATGGAGTATTGTTTTCAATTTGTTAGATGTGTGGAAGCAGGCTACTTCCTAGTCAAAGAAAGAGACCTTTAAGAAACCTTACTCAAAACCTAAGAGCGGCGGGAACCCCCATTCTACTCAAACTAAACAGTCATTTCGAGACCCAAAGCCTCCTCAACAGCAGGGAGGTACTCAGCACAGACCTAAGCAAGGGAAACAGTCAGGCTATAGGGGTATGTCATACCAGAAGCCTACTCAAGGTCAGCCGCATGCCAAACCTAGCCAGCCGTCTAACCCCACTCCGCCGCCACCACCAAAAAACTAGTCAACTACACTCTCTCTCTCCCAGGGCCTACCGCAGGCGAGTTGGACTCGAGAGTTGTCCTACAGGACAGGCCCAGTACAGAAACTGGGTCGTTCCGAGCATGTCGGAGGGCTTGGCCCCGGCGGTCATGGGCCAGGACAGTGATAAGCAAAGGCATATCTTGGAAGTGGCTCCGGCGACCTCTTTTACGTCAAGCTCTAGAAGTCAACAATGTTTCTTTAGAGGTGGAGTCACTTGTTCAGGAAATGATCAACAAACAAATCATTGTCCGAGTAGATCCAACTTGCCCTGTTTTCACCTCCAGACTATTTCTAGTGCCAAAGAGGGACAGTGTGCAGATGCGACCAGTAGTCGACCTCTCGCGTCTGAACACATACTGTATTCACAACTCACCCTTCAGGATGCTTACAGTGAATCAAATCACGCTCGCACTCCCGCCGCAAGGCTGGATGTGCTCCTTAGACCTGAAAGACGCCTATTGGCATGTCCCCATAAACAAATGGTTCCAAATATTCCTCGCCTTGAGGATCAGGCAAGAGACTTACGTCTTTCAGAGAATGCCTTTCGGTTTGAACCTGGCACCAAGAATCTTTACAAAATTAGTCCGGCAGGCCCTCATGCCCTTGCTAGCCCAAGGTATCAAGGTGTGGTGGTATCTAGACGACTGGCTAGTAGTGGCGGAGTCAGAGGAGTTATGTCAATTTCATGTCAAGCAAGTATTGAATCATGTACAAACTCTAGGGTTCAAGGTCAACTTGGCAAAGTCGCTCCTTGTTCCCACAAGAGAAATTCAGTGGATAGGACTGGTTTGGAACACTGCCGATCTGACTCTTACTCAGAGTGTGGACAATCGCAACAGATTTCGCAGGAAACTGTTTCTTTTTCTCCACAGTCTGAATACGACGAGGAAAACGTGGGAGTCCCTAGTCAGTTCACTCAACTGGATCCAATTAATTGTGAAGTTGGGCCGGTTGAAAGTCAAGAGATTAATCATGGAAGGCAACACATTTTTCCCACTATTGCCGGCAGGAAAACTATGGCTGATTCCTCGATTAATTCACAACTTACTATCGGTCTGGGCAAAGACCGAAACATTGAACTCGATAATGACATGGGTTTCTCCTCCACCTACAGTATGGGTAGACACAGACGCTTCAGGGGTAATAGGTTGGGGTTATCAGTCCAATCTAGGTCACCAAGCTCAAGGTCTCTGGTCCCAAGACGTAACTTTTCACATCAACAAACAAGAGCTTCTAGTCCCATTATTTTTCCTTCAAGCTCACGGTGCTTCCCTACACAGGAAGTCAATTGCATTCAGAATGGACAACTTGACTGCAGTTCACTGCATTCAGAAGCAAGGGTCAACGAGGTCTCGAGAGTTGATGGAGTTATCAGAACAGATTTTTGCTCTGGCCGAATCGCTGAGCATTCATCTCCACGCATCTTACCTCCCGGGGATAGCGAACATCTGGGCGGACGCCTTGTCTCGGAGACAGAGCACCCTAGTAGAATGGGCCCTCAAGCAAACCGTCTTCGACAAGATGATTGCAGAGCCATACCGTCCACAAGTGGATCTCTTTGCGGGGGAGGGGAATCACAGACTTCCTCTCTATCTGACCTGCCGGGCGAGAACTCCGGCGGGGGGTCCAGACACTTTACTGGAGGACTGGAACAGGTGGAATTCAATCTATCTTTTTCCGCCTCCAGACGCTTCACTCATGTGTCAAGTAGTTCACAAACTACGGGGTTACCGGGGCATAGTCTCGATGATCGCGCCAATGTGGCCGGCTCAAGTGTGGTATCACCAATTGCAAACGTGGTGCAGGAACCCGGTGTCACTCCCAGTCTCTGCATTTCACTTGGAGACAATTGGCAACCTTCAGACCTTGCTAACTTTTGCCTTATGGACATTTACAATGCAAAATGGCTAACTCGGTATGGGAAAAGTGTCACTAGTAAATTTCTGAATCAATATACTCTGTCAACCAGGAGATAGTACCAATCACATTGGAAAACTTTCACAACCTGGACAGTAGAAACAGCGCAATCTGATGCCTCAGTGGCTTTAATTTTTAAATACTTAGATTATTTGTTTGAACAGAAGTGCTTCTCAGTTGTTACTTTAAAGAATCACTTGTCTGCCATTAGAAATCCCTTTTTCGACCTAACTGGTCTCTCCATACCACTGGAGGAGGAGAAAGGGTTAATGAGAGCTTGTTTTAAACTACGCCCACCACCACGCCAGCTCATGCCTACCTGGTCGCTAGACAAAGCGTTATCATTACTTCAGTCGCGCAAGTTTAACCATGCGCCGGATTTTGAGTCAGTATTAAAAAAGGCTGTGTTCCTTATGGCTTTAGCGACAGGTAACAGAGTGTCAAAGCTGGCGGCGATGAGCAACAAGCCAAATTGTCTCAGGTTTGGGAGACTGCACGAACATGTGCAGATCGCGCCGTCTCCTACATTTATTGCCAAAAACGAACATTGTGATCATGTTTTCTCAGAATTCTCAGTCCCGGCGCTTAAACGTGGACATACGCATCACATGTTATGCCCGGTACAAGCTTTAGTTAAGTTTATGAGGATTGCACAACCTCTACAACCAGGCTTCCTATGGGTTAACCAGACAGGTAATCGCGTCACGAGAAGGAAATTGGCTTCTTTACTCGTAGATGTAATTAAGGAAAGTAATCCCGGCGTGGTAGGCAGAGCCCACGACATTAGAAAGTGGGCTGTCTCCCTCCGGTTTATGCAAAACTTTTCCATTAACGACATAGCCGACACTCAGTTGTGGGCATCTAATCACACATTCCTTACACGATACCTATCGGTCGCCCTGGACAAGCCAAAGCGGACCTGTGTAGCATTATGGCAACGGGTCTAGCAGTTCAAGTGCTAATTGTTTTATGTTATTCTTCAGACGAAAAAGGGGGGGGGGGGGATGTGCAAAATAGCCCTAAGACCCACTAGAACCCTTCCGCCGGAGATTGTGATAAATCACGAGCTGTGATATGAATATAACTGGTTATACACTGTACAGTTAATCATATTTTATTTTTTATTTTAAGAAATCTATCATAGTTGTATCTAGATAGTATTAACAAAATGTACAAACAGATTTTATTGTACAAATAATTGTAAGGTCAGAACATAATCCTAAGGATTAGAGTTCTAGAGTACAAGAATGTTCTCACTAAACATGCAATAGATCTCAAGTGAAGGTCCAGTCATGTACAAGCAGCTCTTCTTCGAAGTAACGCACTGCTTACCTTCTTTTATATTTTTTATATTATTGTATGAACACAATAAAAAACTTAAAATGTTATACGGATTCTCTGTTACCTATGGTATTTGGATTGGTGGTTTTGATATTTGTCACGAATGTCCCCTTTCAGTCTTATATATCAGGCATATCGTCAATGATGGAGGGGCCACCATTAAATTATAGGTTTGATTCCCGGAGGGAAGTAAAGAAAACCTAATATTTAGTAGGGCCCCGTAATCATTGACGATGTTAGTGCCCTCCCTGCCATCCCCTTCCCATTCGCTGGATTTTTTAGTTGAATCTTGATATGTCAGTGAAGGAAGTTTAGACGCTAGAGGGCCAGCGTCAGGAATCCACTCGCAAGAAATCCACGCATTGGGAAGCTTGAGTATGGCAATTATTAAGTTAATTTTTCTTTTTTCTTTTTTACAAGCTTTTTTCGTAGCGAGTACCCAATCATAAAGACGATTCCATAAGAGAATACGCGTTGCACTTATGAAGTTGTACTCCCTGTCCTCCTGCGCGGTAGATTCAAAACTGGCGATGCGGCGTTTGAAGGGAGACTATTATACTAATAGGCATATCGTCAATGATTACGGGGCCCTACTAAATATTAGGTTTTCTTTACTTCCCTCCGGGAATCAAACCTATATTTTTACACCATGCCCTTAAGGAGGGTTATGGAGCTCTGATCTTACTTTCAACCATCTTGACAATTTTACAATACACCTAAACTTCGTTAGATGCTGAAAATCGCCTCTGAAAATCTGCACCCAGAGCGGGAATCGAACTCGGGTACCTCACTTAGTCTGGCAGTCTAAGTGTATTTCCGCATCTTGTTCAGTTTAGGCTAACCTATTTTCACTGACGTTACACAATTCTCTTTATAACTATAGGATATCTAGTACAAATGAGTGATAGCATGAGTTTCAAGGGGGACTGCTATATCATGCCAATCTAAAAAAAGACCGTGTTGTAATTCGGTTCATTATGTGACACAATTGTAACTTCTGCAGAAGAGCACTTTTACCTCCGCCAATGAAGTTGGAGGTTATATTTTTGCATTTGTTTGTCTGTCTCTGTTTGTTTGTCTGTAAACAAGATATCCCAAAAAGTTATGAGCCGATTTTCACGAACGTTACTCACACCAATAGGAGGTGGAGTGAGGGAGGGGGATTGGGGAAGTGGTTGCAGCGCTGCCAAATCACGACCCCACCGGAATAGAATATGTGCGGCAAACTGTGCCAATGTAGGATTTAGGTTTTTACACCATGCCTGTAAGGAGGGTTATGAAACTCTGATCTTACTTTCAACCTTCTTGACAATTTTACCAACACACCTAAACTTCGTTAGATGTGGAAACAGCCTCCCGAAAATCTGCACCCAAGGTGGGAATCGAACCTGGGACCCTTGGGATACGAGGTAGACACCTTACCACGAGACTAATAAAGGTACCTCACCTAGACTGGTTGTCTAAGTGTATTTCCGCATCTTGTTCAGTTTAGACTAACCTATTTTCACTGACTCCGAGCAACCAAAGAGGAACTAAGCCTGAGCCTAAACGACCGTGAGTCCGTCAGAGAGACGGGTAGGGAGAGGTGAGGCAGCCTGCTATACTCCCACAATTCTTAACAGGCAGTCCTACCCGCAGTTAATCCCTTTACATTGGTGCCACATGTATAATTCTTTACAACGAAAATATATTATTTGCGGTATTAAGTACCTTAAGTCGGTTTGAAATGCTCAGGCTATTTCTACATGTACAAAAAAGCTTTATTGTTTTATAATTAATTCGCTTGTTATTAGTAAATACAACGAACATTGTACACAACCTGGCAGCGTAGCTACTGCGACGTTGTCAGATTAGGTCGGGCAAAACACTCACTCACAGATTGACCTGCTAAACTATAAACAAACATCACGGGATGGCGCGCTGCCTGGCGCATGAAATTAGTACTGTCACGTGTAAACTAAATCCATTCGTCACTTCAGTTCATTCCTGACTTTGCCACCATCCACAGTGGAAGCCTCTCCAAATCTCCAATATATATATATATATATATACTGTATATATATATATATATATATATATATATATATATATATATATATATATATATATATATATATATATATGAGAGAGAGAGAGAGAGCTATATAAATAGTAATATAATTTATTATAACAATAATAATTATATATGCATTCATGTGGGCCAAGATACATAGACTAACAGGTATGTTCACTCCCGCCTGGTGCGCAGGTTAGTGACGTCAGTAGGTGTTCTCCAGTTGGAAAATGGGGTATTTATACCCAAGACTGATATCCTTGAATCTTGGGGATATGAAAGAAAATGGAGAGTAGAAGGTAAACAAAAATAAACTCATATTCAATAATCCTGTATGCTAACATTTGTATTATTATTATTATTATTATTATTATTTGTCCTTTGGTATTACTGTGTATTTATGCATGATTTTGCTTTACAAATAGTACCGGTAGTGTATCTTGTAGTCGCTCATACACACACACACACACACACACACACACACACACACACACACACACACACACACACCTATAAATATATATATATCTATTAATCAGGGTTGTACAAAGTACCGCATAATTGTACTCAAGTTCAAGTAAAAGTATGTACTTGAAAGGTTACTCAGCTAAAAGTAAAAGTACCCACATAGAAAGTTACTTAAGTTAAAGTAAAAACAAAAATATCTACTGTCTGAGGGGTTGGGTGAGAGGGAGGCTTATCAGCGCCATTTATATGTAGCGGTGAACTTTTAACTAGCCAAGGAATGTCGCACCTATACCCAGGGGAATGTTCATGGGAAATGGGGGGGGGGGTACCCATAGTCCAACTTTGTTTGCCACACCGCTTGACTATACTGTAGAATTAACCCTTGAGTATCAGCAACGTGTGCTATATTAACCCTTGAGTATCAGCAACGTGTGCTATATTAACCCTTGAGTATCAGCAACGTGTGCTATATTAACCCTTGAGTATCAGCAACGTGTGCTATATTAACCCTTGAGTATCAGCAACGTGTGCTATATTAACCCTTGAGTATCAGCAACGTGTGCTATATTAACCCTTGAGTATCAGCAACGTGTGCTATATTAACCCTTGAGTATCAGCAACGTGTGCTATATTAACCCTTGAGTATCAGCAACGTGTGCTATATTAACCCTTGAGTATCAGCAACGTGTGCTATATTAACCCTTGAGTATCAGCAACGTGTGCTATATTAACCCTTGAGTATCAGCAACGTGTGCTATATTAACCCTTGAGTATCAGCAACGTGTGCTATATTAACCCTTGAGTATCAGCAACGTGTGCTATATTAACCCTTGAGTATCAGCAACGTGTGCTATATTAACCCTTGAGTATCAGCAACGTGTGCTATATTAACCCTTGAGTATCAGCAACGTGTGCTATATTAACCCTTGAGTATCAGCAACGTGTGCTATATTAACCCTTGAGTATCAGCAACGTGTGCTATATTAACCCTTGAGTATCAGCAACGTGTGCTATATTAACCCTTGAGTATCAGCAACGTGTGCTATATTAACCCTTGAGTATCAGCAACGTGTGCTATATTAACCCTTGAGTATCAGCAACGTGTGCTATATTTTATTGTAGCCAAATTTAGACGATATTATGAAGCTTAAGACGAATATCATCCATCAATACAATCAGACGATTGGGGACTGGTTTATTTAATAATTCATACATAAGGTGCCTCTTGTATGATGTACGGTTAAAATGCAAACTGCAGACCCGTGCAGTCTTGACATTAATAGTTTTTTGGGGGTTGCAAAGAGCAATCCACTGTTTCTGCATTTCTTTATTGGGGGGGAAGTGGTGAAACTGTAGATGGGGGGACATTTTTATTGCTATTATTGGAATTGCATCCAGCAATAGCACAATAGGGCATATTGGAAAAAAATCAAAGTAAGCTATTTGAAAAGTTGTCAGTAAATCTGGAGGCAGCATGGAGATCTAAGTCTAATGGCTGGAGTGGGTTCACTGGACCGGGACCCAAGCCTTGACCTGAACTGGCCAGAGGTCGGGACGGGACTGACCGCTCCTCACCTGGTGAACCCTACTGAAAAATCACCTAGTGACGTCCGGCGCGCGCGGGACGAATATTTGGGCCAAAGTGAACATACCTGTTAGTCTATGTATCTTGATGTGGGCTACACAGTAGTACGGTGATAAGTGCGTTCCCCTTCTCACTCATACACAGGGCAAGGTCAATGTACCTTGGACCGGCCGACCTCTCTACATTGACCTTGACCGGGGGTGGGGGGGTGGGGGTGGGGCAATTTTTTTTTTAGTCATCAGGTTAGGCAAACCGCACACGCGGCACCACTGTACACTTAGAAGTTTGGCAACACTGCCCCACCACAATCACATTATATTAGATTAACCTAACCTAACCTAACCAAACTTACCCTAACCTAACCTAACCTAACCTAACCTAAACTAAACTAAACTAACCTAATATAATCTAATCTAATTTTATATAACTAAAATAACAAAATCAAAATATAAAATACACTATATCCGAGTGGGCTCGAACACTGATTTTCCTGTGTATGTGGCCAGATCTCTACCAATTGAGCTACGAGGTGACATGCTAACAAAAGTTTGAAGGCTATATTTAAATGCGGTTGGGCCTCTCTCTCTCTCTCTCTCCTTCCTTCCCTTCCATCCTTGGCGTCATGAGTTATTCTTCCCCTTAGGTAAGGTTAGGTTAGGTTAATCTAATATAGGCTAATATGAGTATGGTGGGGCAGTGTTGCCAAACTTCTGAGTGTACAGTGGTGCCGCGTGTCCGGTTTGCCTAAACTGACGACTAAAAAAAAAATCGCGACCGACCGGAGGAGGTGGAGGGAGGGAGAAAAATAGCGAAAGTAATTTGGAAAGGTTGTCGTAGGGAAAGGGTCAATTGGACAGCCGGCACCAGTTTAGTGATAGCTGACCGCGCCCATAACTGCCTGTTTAGGTCTGTAGGAGTATAGACGTGGTACCACGCATATTAACGGCCCAGCTAGCAACTCGCGGGCGAACTGGCAACTCCTCCACACACAATTACAGCCTTAGTTGTGAGTCTCACAACACTCCCAGTTCTCTCCTGCCCCCTTGCTTGTCCTGTAGGATTTGGGTTTTTACACCATGCCCGTAAGGAGCTCCGATCTTACTTTCAACCATCTTGACAATTTTACCAACGCACTTAAACTTTGTTAGATGTGGAAACAGCCTCCCGAAAATCTGCATCCAGGGCAGGAATCGAACCCGGGACCCTTATGATACGAGGTAGACACCTTACCACGAGACTAATAAAGGTACCTCAATTAGCCTGGTAGTCTAAGTGTACTTTCGCATCTTGTTCAGTTTAGGTTAACCTATTTTCACTGACTTTTACATCAAGGAAGCAGTGAATCAATGTAGGAGGTGATCGGTAGCACGCATACCTTCACCAGCATAGGCAGCTCACAAAGTTATGAACCGATGTTCACAAGATTTGGTGGCCAGATAAGATATGCGACCAGGAAGAAGTGATTCCATTTAGGAGGCTATCGGTGGAGTGAAGACAGAGGCATGCGCTCTCCCGAGTGCCTCCCCCCCCCCCCCCCCTTTTGTTTTAAGGGAAGTGGGGGGGGGGGACTCAGGTGATGCTCCACCTTTCCCAATAAGTTTTTCAAGGATCTTACAAACGAAACAAGAAGTAATACAAAATTAGATGATAATACTGTGACTAATTAGAAAATGTAATGATATAATAGATCAAACTTATTTTCTTAGTAGTTTCTAATGCTTTATATTAATTCATCTTCTTCACTTTAAATTAAATTGCGTTAAATTTAAATGGTGTTCCAGGAATGTGACTGTGAAGCATAAGGACTATGTGATTTTCATACTTATTTATACCCAAGATCTATATGTTGTATATAGACCTTGTTTATACCCTACATCATCTGTTCTACTCTGTCCTGTTTTCCCTCTTCCCCCCTCTGACCCCCCCCCCCCCCCCTCTCTCTCTCTCTTCTGGATTCGATGGTTCGTGGCCAACTCATGGAGTTCTGCGCCAGGGCACCCAGGACCAGGAAGCGCTTCTGTATCCTGGGTGGCGGAGTGAACAACGTTGCAGCCACAGTGAACGAAGTTTCGAAGTTGGCCCCCTCAAGCACAACATACATCATTCATGTCGGATCTAATGACGTGCAGCAGACTCGATCGGAGGACCTCATACTAAAGTACCGGAAGCTGATTCAGACGTATAAGGAAAAGTCACACAGAGTCATCATATCAGGGATCATCCCCAGGATTGATGTAGAGAGCCAATTCTACAACATAGCCACCAGCATGAATTGTCGACTTGCTAACCTCTGCAGGGATTAGGACGTTGGATTCGTCAACACCTGGGACGCCTTCTACCGAGAAGATAATTTGTTTGTAGCAGAAGGAGTCCATCTGAACCAGGTGGGAGCAGCAAGATGTGGCCGCCTGCTTCATGTCGCTGTAAAGGATTTTTGAAAAGAAACAGAGTCAACTGAGGACTACCAGGGACAAGGATCGAAGATAGCGAGGACCGAGGACAGGTCAGGTGTCTTCTCCATATTTATCTCCCCATGGTGGTTGCTTAAGATAAGGGGTGCTTTATTACTAAGAGAGAGCGAGTGTTGCTCAGGCAGGTGCCTGTGTCCGTCTGACTTCACTGGCTCCGCCCACATCCCTTTATACCCTGCCCCAGGCGCAACAAAGGCCTGTGATTGGCTGAGGCGCGCGCCGGGACTCGTCTGGGTAGGCCCGTGATTTTGAAGTTTACCCTTGCCCTCTTCCAGAATCCAGATTATTATCTCTGTAATTACTTCCCGGCAGCGTATTTATAATGATATTTTAGTGGCTGATGGGAGTAAGGTGTTGACACCATTACATCAGAACGCTTTTTGCCGAGATAGAAAATACGGGAATGGACAGAGGGCAAATTATGAGCCGGGCGCTTATTAGGTGGTGTGAGTCGGGTGTCTGGGTGTGCCGAGGGCGGCCTGTGATTGGCTGAGACCCAGGTAGCTATCCTGGTGCAAATCTAGCTGGCACACCTGAGTATATCCCGCCTTATGATCGGTCAACAGGATTACTCCTTCAGTAAGTACTGCACTATCAAACAATCTAATTACACGCGGGGAAATGGTTGCAAAATTATTGGTAAATCTTTTAACTCACACGAGTCTAAGAATTTCTTTTTCAATTGAGTTGCCTACTTGTGGAATGGGCTTCCCCAAAACACTATAGACTGCAGCATCGTTAATTCTTTTAAATTTCGCATAGACAAACATCTTGCCTCAAACCCGCGACTGACTGCATTTGTAAATTAATAACTTTAATTTTTACCCCTCAGATCCATCAATGATTATTACGTTTATAAATTACTAACATGTTACTCTCTTTTTCCCAGATACACGAAAGATCACTTATAACTGTGTTATATTACTAACCCAACTGTCCCCTACTTACATCTCCTAATCCTGCTGCGGACATTATTTCCAGGGCAGTAGTTCCCTTTCCAAATTTCTCTTACTCACTCTAAACCACTGTTTGGACACTTGATCCTCAGTGTTTTGGAGGACAAGCAGCATAGAGGGGTCGCTAGACCTGTTGTTGCTTGATTTCCTTTGAATTCCTCCTCTCTCTCTCTCGTGAATAGCTACATATGTGTGTATTAGTGTACTTTACATAATTATTACCTAATAATATCATGCACTCAAAATTCATAAATCAAACACTCTCACTGTTAATAATATTATGTGCACATAGAGACACCACAGCCAACAGCTTCTCCAGTGCTTCGGTTCCAAAGTAATGGTAATATGCAAATATTTGATGGGTGTACGTTTTCTGTGCGGACTATATAACTCGATTATGAAGGGGGGATGGGCTATATATTTGCTAATATATTTATCTATTTATTATATTTTAGTTTCCTTCTCTGACCTCCATCAGCTTACAAAAACATCCCCTAGACCCCCCTTCGAGATATATTTGTATATTTTTCGCTAAAAAAAATTACCGGCCAAAGGCCGGTTCCTCCTAAAATTGCAGGCTCGCTATCGCTCGTCAGAAAGAAAATCAACACCAAAATGGTACAAAAAGTCCTAATATTTCTACCCAGCCTAGAATGAACGGACTATAGTTGTTTTACTATTATTTATGAACGAGGGCATATGATGTGACTGTGTTGCAGCCTCAATCCTCCAAATCCATCACGAGAGCTGCTAATTCTTCTCACATTGATTTGCCTGACATGTTATATTAAATGTATTTATAAAATCAGTTAATTGTTAGACTATCTATATACTATATCTATATGCTCAGGCCCAATCCTAAGCCTTCATTAATCAATCTTGTCACTAATATACACTTTATGGGGAGATGGGCCGTTTATGGGGAGATGGGCCGTTTATGGGGAGTGGGCCGTTTTTCTGGACTTTCTTTTCCCTCATTTGTAGCCCCACTAGTTTTGAGATGTTAAGACGTTCGGCCCATTAGTTTCGCGATTTTAACACCTTAAGTTCCATTTCATTGTCAATTTTAAGACCTATCGTGCCATTTAGGTGTCGATTTTTCCTGGCGAGCGATTACGAGCCTGTCATTATAAGAGGCCTTCGGCCAGTACATTTTTCTACCGAAAAATGTACAAGTTTATCTTCAAGGGGTGTCTAGGGGGTGTTTTTCTAAGTTTGAGGGAGGTCTAACAAGGAAACTAAAAAATCTATAAATACATTAATTAATAGACCAAAAAAAAACCGACACTAGCCCCTTAAAGAATTTAGTTTTGTCATATGGACGGTAGCTAGGCGCCTTACTTATCAAGCTATTATTATTTATTTATTTATTTATTTATTTTGTATTTATTTTTAGACAAGATCAAAGTATCTGATCCCAAATCTTTCTATGTCTACCCCTTCCTGCAGCTCCATCATCGTTCACAGATAGTCAGATACGCACAGACCTGCACCTCTTCACCTAATGTTAATCAACATACGTGCCCAAACCACCAAAGCCTCCTTGTGTGTTATATGTGTATATTATTGTTGAGACTCCTACTACCTAACCGTCTCCTTAAGGGGAGAGGGGTACTATTTATGGACCACTTTCTCCCCATTACTTTTGAGATTTTAAGACGTTTGCCACATTAGTTTGGCGATTTTAACACCTTTCGTCCCATTCCGTTGTCAATTTTAAGACCTTTTGTGGCAGAGTGGTCTTGCCACTGGACTGGTAATCCAATGTACTCGGGTTCGAATCCCAATATGTCAATGGGAAGATATTATTGGGATGGAATTTGTGCTGTACCATCAGTGCATTACCACAGCACACCGAAATGCCAAAAAAATACCCTCATTGTTCCCTGATTAAATATAATAGCACTGTATGAATATTCCCATACTCAAAAATATGCTACAGGGGGGCAATGCCTATTGAGTTAATTGCTCAATAGGTGGCGTTCTTAGAGTGAGGGTCCGAGTCTGTGGGGGTGAGACTGTGAAACACAGAGGCGAGGCGGCTTCAGAGATGGAATTGCTTTGAGCCGTGAAGCTTCGCATGTCTCACTCCCTAGACTGAAGCAAGACCTCACGGGCCTCACCGTGTTCAGCGGTTGAGTGTAAAGGCTATCAGCCTATGCCCGAGAGGGAGTAGTTGGAATTTAGAAAAAAAAAAAAAAAAAAAAATACCTGTCGATTTTTTTCCTGGCGAGCGATAGCGAGCCTGTAATTTAAAGAGGAACCGGCCTTCGACCGGCACCTTTTTATACAGAAAAAATTTACAAATTTATCTTGAAGGGGTGGTCTAGGGAGTGTTTTTTTAAGCCTAATGAAGGCATATTGAGGAAACTATAAAAATATATGAATAACTGCATAAATAGACCAAAAACCAGCCCATCTCCCCTTAAGTCCTCACTAGCTACACTATGTTTGGAATTATCCTCACATATGCATCCCACCCTTCTTATTGTTTACGTTTAATTCTGTTGACCCGTTTAGTACCGGTGCCTTTTTTAAACTTTATTCCGGTTACTATCAGACGATTTAATTCAGTTTAAGAAGGGCCTCCAGCTCTTAACCCGGCGAGCGCTCGCAGGGTGTAGTGGACACCATGTAACTGGGTGACGATATTAGGCCTCCTTCCCACCTAAAATAGTCATTTTACGATAAATATCGCTATTACTTATTCATATGCGCCTATTTTACGTTTAATATGAAGATAGTAACATGTAACAACAATAAAACAAGTGGGAATAGTGTTTGTATGGTCAAAATCGCGAATTATAGTCAGCCGGTCCATTCATGCATTGTGGAGTAGAGCGAGCCAGACCCTCCCCTCGCGAGGCCTCAAGCTTGACTGACTCATTCACCCACACCCTACCTTACGCAACACACACTCGATAGTCACATGACAACACAATGGAACCGGCCTGGAGATGTTTACACAAAAATATACCAATGAATAAGGGAATAGCAGGGAAAATAGGTGATAATTGAAGAGGGGGGGGGGGAAAGGAGGGGATTTTGACAGATGTGGAGTAGTGATGGGAGGTATGGAGGAGAATTATCTCACTTAATAACCATTTCACTTGTTTTAAGTGCTACTGGGGCCTTTTAAAAAACATGTTTTAGGCCTTACCTCTTAAGAGGGTCCTCGCCCTTGCCCACCAAAACCTTTTAAGAGTGTTCTCGCCGTTCCCGGGTTAATAGGCTTTGAACTCTTTCACTTAACCCTATTAACTACTGTCGATCCTTCTTAAACTGCATACAATCGTCTAAATATAGCTAGAATATATATATATATATATATATATATATATATATACAGTATACCGGTATATATAATATATAAAAAGACGTCGCCGGTACAGAAGGGATTAACATCTAGCAATTTACCTGGCCATGTTTCTGGATTTGGCAGCCATTCTCCTTTCTTAAGCCGGAGTCACACAAGCCTTTTTTCGAGCAATTTCTACAGGCAATTATGGTCTGGAAGCTTAAAAAATTACACTTCATCAGTAAAATACCCAGAAAACGAAAAGTCATCCCTAAAATCAGCCAAGAAAGAAACGAGCAACAAAGAAAACAGCACACCAACCAACAAGGGATAACGAAAGAGAACTACCCACTAACACCAGAAAAGACCAACACCAAGAAGTCACCTCCACAAATACAACACCCAGGCGATCACCAAACGGACAAAAGGAGAGAAGGAGAGTCGAAGACCGAAACAACCCAAGACACGCCCTAAGGAACAACACGCGTGGCGACACCAAGGAAAGCCCGAGTCGCAACCATTATTAAAAGGCCGATTCACACGGCTATGTTTTTATCCACCGTCTTTGAGGGCTGAGAATTCAAAGGACAAATCTCGCCGTGGTGTCATGTTTCACTGGGGAATTCAGGGAACCAAGTGGGTTTTTTTGGGGGGATATTCGCAGCCCTCAAGGGACGGTGGATAAAAACATGGCCGTGTGAATCGGCCTTAAATGATGGAACGTCCCCACCAGGAAAGACGATTTCAAAAACCACACCCAAGACACAACACCAGAAAGGATGACTGGTATTCAGTCAACAAGAAAAGGACTCCTACCAACAGAGATATTAAGATTAAAACACTTACCTATTATCATACTACGGGTATGTTCACATGCATTCTACATGTTTATCTACTAGACTAAAAGCACTAGTTAGATCACCTTATGTTTTCATTCTTTAAGAGGTTAAATAAGTTCCTCTAATATTAAGTATATTATTAAGATGTAATCAAGTACATTTGTATCTTGTATGTACGATATTAATGTTGATCAAGACCCAGTGTCTTCACAATATTAATCTCTAAGTTGCCAACCTACCTGTATCCCTTAACCTATACCTAATCTTCTGTTCTTTCTCATGATTAAGATTACTTATAATACAACCATTTTACTATAATACCAGCACTAACTACTTGTGCAAAATCAATATAATACAGATTAGATAATATATCTTTCTTATTTTCTCCCACGACATATATTCACATGCCTTTTCATTACTACGCTATTATAATAATAAACAAGCCACATTGCATTCCTTAATGTATTAGATTTACTAAGCTACAAATACCTTGTTAATTTGTTACGCATCATAACCCTCACTTATTCCGAGTATCAACATACGCTTGCCAAGAGTACCAACATACAAAGTATATAGACACTAACTTAGTGTCTATATACTTTGCCAACATACGCTCGCCGGGAGTACCAACCTCTCGAAATCTTGCTTGTATAATGTATATATATTGTTATGTTGTCTAGAGAACCATCTCTCTTAACCTTTTTCCAAGAGAATATGATAACCTTTTTATTACTGTATTCCTATTATATAGATTGTAATTATATTAGAATGCTCCTTTATATTGACTTCCCTGATGCGCATTCATACCTTCACTTATTCCATTGTTCTCTCAGTCAACGAGATCCGCCGCCGTGAATTCAAAGCCCCAGAAGACTTCATCATGTACAAAAGTTATATTATACTGAGAACCCCATGAACCTGTTCTTTTCTATAGTATGAAGAATAAGCCTTTACCTAATCCCTTTCTATATAAAATATGACCCTTGTATAGTACTCCCTTCTCACTGAGTATATTAATAAAGTAAAGTAGAAGTAACCTCCCGACAGAGCAAGAAAGACTCTCTATACCAACAGAGAGTGAGTGCTCGCGCCCTTGCTCCCCTCAAGGGGTGTACGGGTACCTCTCAGTAATCGTCAACACTATGCCAGGGAAATCTGAAAGGGTTAAGCAATTTTGAGGCTTCTTATTACTGGCATACCAAGTAAGGAACCTCAAGATTACCCTCCCACTCAGTTGGATAGACGGCATACTGAACATCTACTTCGTCTGAGGATTTAAAAATCCTGTTAAAGGATCTTTGTTAATTGTGGCATACAATCAGTTAACATAGAGACCTCTAGTAGGCTGTACCTTCAGTAGTAAAAGGTTGAAGTGTCCAGGCATACCTACACTTCAACAATTTATTATTGCAGATGCGATAACTGTATCCTATTAACAGGATCTTTGTTATTACTGGCATACCAGTGATTAACATAGAAACCTTTTCTAGGTTACTGTGTCTTACTGAAAGGATCTTTGTTATTACTGGCATACCAGTAATTAACATAGACGCCTTTTAACACCTTACGAGCGGCCTATGCGGTTTATTTATATGTACCGCCCAGCGGGGTGTTTTTAGCCAAAATAGGGCTGTTTACGTGATCATTTTCATGCCTAAATAAGACCCAGAACGTAAAACAAGTACCTATCCCTGAAAGGGCATAAACAGAGCTTTCGAATGACACCATAACGATCCTTTTATGATGGCTAGTTTTCTTGCAATAACCGTGCAACGCGAGTGCAAAAAGCATGTAATTCGGTACTTTCCCCATATAATTCAGTATGTAGCGAGTGAGAGAGGGAGGAGGGAGCTGAGATTCGTGTCAGTAGGTTCGCCGCGGTGGTCTGGAGCAGTCATACGCTCGCTAGTCTCCTGCCACCACTTGTCTCTCTCTCTCAGCAACATTAAGTGCTGAAATTGCCACTCGACCTATGTCGAGCGCCGCCACATAGTCCAGCTTTATTAAATACGACTTATGTGGTGAGCCGCTAATTAAGGGTTAATAGGTTCTACTCTTAATAGTGGAGAGTTGAAGGACTCAGGCATACCTACCCTTCAATATTCTACTATTAAAAGTTAACACTCTAACTCCTCGCAAGAGATCTGGCATACCACAATCTCCTGTGCGGGTAAGGACTTGCGAGATACCCTTACGGGCACTCTGCATAAAAGTCCTAGGTGTACTTAGTCTACTAGCATACCATTAGACTAGTGCAACTAAAAGGTTTAAACACTGCACTCCACCTTTTCACGAGGGACCTTGGCATACCACGGTTACTTGTGAAATAAAGGCTTGGCAAGATACCTTCACAGGCACTTAGCACAGTCCTAGGTGCATTTCGTCTGTGGCATACAATTAGACTTTGCAACTAAAAGGTTTAAACACTGCCCTGAGTTCCTTGAACCTCTTATAAAGGTCAGAGGCAGACGAGAAAGACACTTCCACAGTCTTCTCGCGTTAGCCCGATATAGTGCTACTTCGTCATAACTGAGGCACTATATTCAAGACCTTACTCCAAGAGTACCTTAACGGAATTTCATCAACGGTTAATATAACGGTCAGGATAGACGAGTATTCTTACCAAAGCTATAGGCTCTGAATACTCGCGTTAGTTCGATGGGGTGCCCAACTATTTAATTATAGTTACGGAGCCACATTCAAGACCTTAAGCCCATTAACCCATCTGTAACCTACTTCACAAGACCGGTCAACCTAGATGGCCTACGGAGACTCAAAAGACTACAAGCAGTAAATGAATTCAGTAACTATATAAATTAATCAACACTGAGAAAAGTGAATTAAGTCGATGCCAAATGACGAGATAAAAAGTGAATCAGAGTTCCTCAGTATTAACCTACTGAAAAACACCAGTGCGCACGGTGTCTATAGAAATAAGTTAGGGTCCATATAAATCTTGACTCTACCAAATTCCTACTAACCAGAAATAAGTTAGTCTCTCGAATTCTTTATTTTGAGATAAATCATCAAAAGTGTTAAGTAACTCGAGTCCTTAGATACAAACTCGATATATCAGTGTGCCAGTGTTAAACTAAGTATTAGTACACGACTCTCGACTCTACGAGAAATTAAGATTAAAATCCGAATAAGCCAAAATATGCTAATAAGCGACTCTGTCATAATTCTGATAAGGATAAATAAGTTAGAGTCCACAAGTATCTTATTTTGAAATAAGTCATCAAAAGTGTTAAATTACTAGAGTCCATAGATACAGACTCGATATACAAGTGTACAAGTGTTAAACTAAGTATTAGTACACGACTCTCGACTCTACGAGAAGTTACGATTAAAATTTAAATAAGCCAAAATTCACCACTATCGACTCTGCCATAATTTTGATAAGAGCGGAATAAGTTAGAGTCCACAATTCTCAATTTTTAAGTTTTAACAATATACACCAGTGCGCATGGTGACTAACGCTCAAGCCGCGGCGCCCGACATATGTCGGGCAAGAGAACAATGGACTATTGTCCGGTGCCCGACAATAGTCGGGCGGGATTTTGAGCACATTATCGGCTCTGAGAGAGAGTCCACGCGTTGGGAGGACAATAGGTGGGCTCTGACCGTCCGGCCCGACCACAGAGCCTCACTGCAACATTCCACAACCACCACGAGAACAGGAAAAAACCAAGGAAATTACCTTATTTAGGGATTTTTCACCTCCGGTTACGCAATTGCTACAGGATAACCCGTGGTCGTACAAGGATGAGTCAGGTGTCATTGGAAAACTCTATTATCGCCCTTTCATAGATACATAATTGTATTTCGCTCTGGCTCTTGTTTATGCATGAAAAAGAGCATGGAATGAAGCTCGTTTAGGGTAAATATGCCCGCCAGGCAGGTAGTAGAAGTTACAAACATCCTCGTCGCCGTCGGTAAGGGGTTAAAGTGTAGGACATCCTACCCTATTAACTCTACCTATCCTCGTCTAAAATGACTACTTAATCTGATTGAAATATTAAGTGACTTTAAAGTATTCGACTAATTTCAATATTATCTTTTCCTTTAACGATACAACTATTAGATTACTGTGAAATTAATATTCACTGAATAGCTTGAATATACCGGAGCTCCTAGATCCTTGATCGTGATGGAAGATTAATAAGTGGTTGTATTACTATAGTTCTCATGTTTAGTGCATTCTTATTCAAATATATGTATGTCCTTAGAGCTTAAGCGAATAAACTGTTCCATAAACTATATTTTGGTGTTATATGAACCCTCTATTGTATTCTTTGCATGTAACTGTATGAACTCTGATATTCCAGTCTCGAAAGAACTCACCTCACCCAATAGCTAAACCTGAATAAAATCAGGGCATAACAATCAGAATTCAGCCGCCCAAAATAATCTACCTTCAGCCTAGTTACCGATACCAGCGCGAAAATGTCCCGAAATAATACGAGAAAATACTTGCTCATGGAAAATTGACGGAAAAATCGCTCGTGTGACAACGGCTCTAGTATCGCCAATGAGTCGGCAGCGGTCAAAGGTAAACTATTTTCTCCCTTTAATTATCAGAGTCACCGTCTAGCCATTGTTGTAGTGGTGAATGGGGCCGGAAGGAACAGGACTGCCAACCTCTACAGTCGTATTCGGATATCAGGGCTGCCAATGTGGTGGTGACTTCAACACTATATAGAACATACGATACACAAACACATATAGCCTCTCTCTCTCTCTCTCTCTTCAAGTATAAGGAACTATTAATCAGTCATAACCCCATCCTTATTGTGAAGCCACCACATCCCTTCACACCTAAATAGACACAAACTATTACATGCACACAAACGCAAATGCAATATTATAACCCCTCCTCCCCCCAACACACACATACAAACAAACACATATCTCTAGGAATGATGTTGTAATAATGAACTTTACACATTGGTAGTCTGATGGTAGGAGAACAATATGCAACCTTACTTTATTAAGGTGAGTGTGTGTGTGTGTGTGTGTGTGTGTGTGTGTGTGTGTGTGTGTGTGTGTGTGTGTGTGTGTGTGTGTGTGTGTGTGTGTGTGTGTGTGTGTGTGTGTGTGTGTGTGTGTATGTGTATGTGTGTGTGTGTGTGTGTGTATACAGTGGGGCAGGGTCACGTGGTGTAACAAGTGACATTTACTGTGACAACTAAAACTCATTTAGGGCAAACAGTCCGAGAGGTATATAATGACATACACACACACACACACACACACACAGACAAAACCGTACATACACTCCTATCAATAGGTCACGTACAGTTTATTGTTGTTACCTATTATTAAAAGATAACACACACACACACTCACACAATATTGAGCAAAACCACACACACTCACACAATATTGAGCAAAACCACACACACACACACACACACTACTGAGCAATACCACACACACACTCGGCACTACTGAGCAAAACCACACACACACACACTACTGAGCAATACCACACACACACTCGGCACTACTGAGCAAAACCACACACACACTCACTCAATTTTGAGCAAAATCACAGACACACTCACACAATACTGAACAAAACCACACACACACACACTACTGAGCAAAACCACACACACACTCGCACTACTGAGCAAAACCACACACACACTCACAATACTGAGCAAAATCACACACACACACTCACACAATACTGAGCAAAACCACACACACACTCACAATACTGAGCAAAATCACACACACACTCACACAATACTGAGCAAAACCACACACACACTCACAATACTGAGCAAAATCACACACACACTCACACAATACTGAGCAAAACCACACACACACACACACACACACACACACTACTGAGCAAAACCACACACACACTCGCACTACTGAGCAAAACCACACACACACACACACTACTGAGCAAATCCACACACACACTCACACAATACTGAGCAAAATCACACACACACTCACACAATACTGAGCAAAACCACACACACACACACACACACTACTGAGCAAAATCACACACACACTCACTCAATACTGAGCAAAACCACACACACACACACACACAATATTGAGCAAAATCACACACACACTCACACAATACTGAGCAAAACCACACACACACACACACACACAATATTGAGCAAAATCACACACACTCACACAATACTGAGCAAAACCACACTCACACAAACACATAATACTGAGCAAAACCACACTCACACAAACAAATAATACTGAGCAAAACCAC